>JANBPO010006859.1:1506126-2106126 GCA_024336825.1 Amorphophallus titanum
ACGATCATAATGTGATCACCGTGCCACAGGAATTATCCAGAGTTGTACCTTTGCTAAAATAAAGAAAGAAAGATACCTCGACTGTTCTATTCTTTACACCAGAATGATGTATTCATACTGACTTTTCCAATCGGAAAGATATCGCATCACACTTTGTCCACGGCATTTGGATTGTTGTCATGTTCTTCTGGTCTAAACAATGTGTCTTAGTTTGCAAACAAGAAATTCTATATAACGATTTAAAGATTAATTTCAGATCTTCTTCAAAGTTGCGGAGCACAAAATTGGCGACCGTTTGTCATTGGAGGCTCGTTGTGAATCACTCAAATTGCAACGAGTGATAACTGGCTGCCGTCTGCAGTTTTGTTGGCACGTGCCTCTCTGTTCTTTTCTTTTACATCATATTGATTCCATGTGCGACGAATGGTAGAAGAGTCTGCAATACTTTGTTGCAAGCTCTAATCGGCAACAAGTATTACTCCAATTTCAATTATGGCGTGTGGTTAAGAACAAGACTTAAGAGATACCCCACTGCTCAATAGGTGCTATAACTTTAAGAGTGATCGAGTGATAGCATCACGATAGCTGTGCATGTAGGCTAGAATAGTTTAGATGTGTTGCTTCCGTACTATCCCGGTGGTTAATGTTATCAAATGTCCGTTACCGAATATTCCAGTTTTCTTTTCTTAAAGTCTGAAAGTGGCTCTTTGATGACGAGGGATAAGGAACGATTGAAGTTGACTTTATGGATTATTGTCATAGGTATTATTTAATAAAGATAAGATTAAGAATGAGTATATCCGTAAGTATTTAGAAATAATCTTGATTGATAATAAAATGAGAGAAAATAGACTCGGGTTATTTGAACATTTGTTTCGTCGTCCTAACATAACGTCAGTTAAAAGATGTGATCGAATTTTATAGGCACATCAACCGAGGATAGAATGCTCAGGCAGATGCCCTCGCAAAGTTGGCCAATTCTTTGGCAATTTCACTAGACACAAGTTTGAATATAATAGTAATTAATCGACGCTAGGTCCCCAGTGTGACAAAGGTTCGGCTAATGAAGGAGAAAATGAAGTGGCAACTGTGGAGGAAATCCAACAGCCTGATTGGCGGGAGCATCTCCTACGTTGGTTCCAGCACCAACAGCTCCCGAAAGAAAAAGAGCAAAGAATAAAACTCCTGAGAGTCAAAGATTCTTACGAGATGAGGAACGTGACCTTGTTCCGAATAATGGCGAATGCCCAAAAGAAAGTTCTTCTCTGATGCCTATCTTCAGCAGAAGCCGGGCAAGTAATGCAAGAAGTCCATGCCGGGTCAGCTGGAGCACACCAAGCTGGCCCAAAAATGAAGATTGAGATAAAGAAATTGGGCTATTATTGGCCTTCCAGGTTTGATGATTGTTGCAGGTTCGCCAAAGCTTGCCAAAAATGTCAAGAGCATGCCAATGTGTCAAGGAGACCGCCAGTGCTGCTACATCCCACCATACGAAGTTGGCTGTTTGCTCAGTGGGGCACAGACGTGGTAGGGCCGCTACTAGCATCTTCGTCAGGGTGCAGATGTATCTTAGCAGCTGCAGATTACTTCTCCAAATGGACAAAAGCAATAGCACTAAGAGAAGTGACGAGAGAGTTGGTCGTCAGGTTCTTCCAGTAGAATATAATATTTCAATTCGAGGTCCCCAGCCAAATTATCTCTGATAATGGCAGCCATTTCAGAAACCAAAAGATTTATCGACTGGCCGATAAATACAAGATTGACTGGAGGACGTCATCCCCCTACAACCCCCAAGCCAATGGACTTGCAGAAGCCTTCAACAAGATGCTATGCACACTGCTGGCAAAGACTGTCAAGTCTAATAAAAAGGACTGGGAAGAAAAGATGTATGAAGCACTTTGGGCCTACCGTACAGTCTATAAAATCCCAACTGGCTGTTCACCATTCTCCCTCCTATATGGGTCGGAGGCGGTGATGCCAATTGAATTGGAAGTCCCTTCGTTGCGAGTCGCCATCCAGCATGGGTTGGCTAGCGATGAACAAACCAACATAGAAAGAAGACTGGAAGAGCTCGCTGAGCTCAAAGGAACGCGTCTTCGCACAACCCGAGCCAGGCCTTCTAATGATAGACCGAATAAATAAGCCATTAAGCAACGATCGTGTTGAAACTGAGCTGACTCATAAATAAACTCCTTTAAGTGCACATAGGGATCGCTGGTTCCATCATAGCGACGATGTGTAGGAATTTGTGAAGGTTGTAGAAGTCGGAGATTTCGAAATGCAAATGGAACATTTAAGGAAGGTTTAGGATCGATCTGTCGTTGAAGCTCATCAAGCTGGCGTTAGGCTTGAGAAATCACCTCCTGGGTGGAGAGAGACTGAGAACAATGTAGGTTAGCTCGAGAAAAGGGTTGTGAATTCGGACCAAGAGTAGAATAATGGGCTGGATAGGAGGATCCAAATTTAGAAGAAGAAGGGCACATTTCAAGAGTGGAAGGATACACAGACCTGGATTGGACATTGAAGTATGGGCCAATTGGATCGGCAGCATGGGAAGAAGGCCCATTGAGATGGTTTGCAAGAAATGTTTGACCTTGAGCAAGGTCCATCTGGCGAACGAGACAAGATATATATGGGCCATAAGGTTTGCTTGTTCATTAGAGGGGTCAGAGGGGCCATGAGAAGAAGGGCCCCCGTGGGAGGAGGATTCCACATGGGAACAAGAAGATTGAGAAGGAAGATACATGGAAATATAGCGGTGCTCCATGAGGGAAGGGCGTAGACTCAATACAGGAAAACTAGTGTGAAATACAACTAGGGAATAGGGTATGAATAATGAGGAGGGCAGAGCTACGGGCATCAACGCAGTTCCCAGACCCACTGCGTCTACCAAAATGTGGTCAGGAAGATGACCACGATAAGCTAGCCTCTAGGAAATAGGCAAAAATGCTCGAGATAGGAACACAGCCTGAACATGTGGCGCATTTAAAATAGACGCGGTCAAAAGGATGACTACGTCCAGGCTCTGAGAAATATATAGCCAGGCAGACAGACTTATGCACAAAGACTAATGCAAAAAAATGACTAAAAATGATAAAACCAAGCTATAAAACACGACAAAGGCCTAAAAATGAACAGATAAATGATGCAAAGTATGCTAGAAAGATCAATCAATGTAGAACAAATAGAGCCAGAGGGCCTAATTGAACACGATCAGGACAAAGGCCGCATTAAGAAATGTAGTCGTAAGACCAACCGAGTTATATAAAAGACTCAAAAGGTAGTTGTCAAGGTCTCTTTTAGCATTAACATGCACAAAACATTTACATCCGAAAACCTTGAAATACACTAGAGAAGGTTTCTTACCCTTGAGAATCTCATAAGGAGTTTTCTGAGTGAGTGGCCTTACCATAGCTCTGTTGATAATGTGACATGCAGTATTAACTGCTTCAGCCCAGAATCTCCTAGGTAGATTACCTTCCACTAGCATAGTTCGAGCCATCTCCACAAGAGTTCGATTTCTCCTCTCCACTACTCCATTTTACTCAGGTGTCCTGGGTGAGGAGAACCGATGAGTGATGCCATTGATCCTTGATGCAGGACGGATGCGCGGACTCGAATCCAAGTTGAATATCGACTCTAGCAAGCTCGCTATTCGTCCCTAAGTGTGGGAAGCATGTGATCGTACGCGGTTGAGAAACTGGCAAGAGCTAGGGTGGTCAACTCACTATCGTGCCCGGATCGGGTCACGGGATGGTTTCACTCTCTCTCTCACAGTGGTGACAACTATTTGGGCGAGCTAATTTCCTATCACATACAGCGGTATATAAAAAATATACAAGCAAAGCAAAGCCTACGAGGAGGGTGGCGAGTATACCTCCACACTCCGGGCGTAGGGAAGATGACCCCAGCCAGTTATGGTAACTCCCGGTACAATGGTAAAAAGTTAATTACAACAGTGGCTTATATTGCCCACTCCACGCAGGGAGATAAAGGACTACAAATGGGCCTCGGAGGACCAATCCTAGGTTGATGGGCAGCAAGCTAGACGGGCCCTCGGGGTGAACTCGGCCTGCTGGTCTGACTCAGTACTGCACCGACTCGGTTTTGACTAGCTGGACAGCAAGCTGTGGCCTCCAAAGGAACGTTACCTTTCTGAGATCTTCTGAAGTCACCGCTTGGCTGGGATGATGGCAGGATATCCCTAAATGACTCCATAAAGTGGTGATTCCATAAGTTGACTTTTGGTATTTTTGCATGAATTATCCACAACTGCTCTTTCTGGCCTACACAGGGAACAGAATTGCGCGCCTTGGCAGCAAGAATTATTGCTCTCAGAATCAGATCGAGGCAAAACTAGTGCCGTTGAAAAGAGAACTCCAAGATCTACAACATATACTTTTTTTAGGTTGATCCAAAGAAGGGATGAGAAATGGTAGGCTCTGCAAATAACAAGTTTTCATATGGACCACAGGGATACACCCAAAAAGTATTTGAGGTAAATGATTTGCCTGACCTGGGTCTATTTCCTCACAACTCTAGATGGTATATAATGGAACACCTTGGAACCCTAACGGTCAACCGCATGATGTTGAACCAGAATCAGACACCGTCGCACCCATAGGTGACATCCTTGCATTGACCTAAGCCCGAGGTAATATGAGAAAGCGTTAAGGGTAGTAAATAGGGGTCTTGATCGGCTAGAAACACAGAGACCCCTTCGCAGTAATGGCTTCTGCTTTTTGAAGTGGGCAACCATATGTGTGTTTTTGCTAAGCAGGGTTGCAACCTTGACAAGGTTCACCCTTCAGGACCTCCATTGAGCTTTCGTCTTTTGGTGAGAGAAGGAAGAATGTAAGGGATAAACCTCCTGAGAGGACCGACAAAGCTGTTAACCTGGCGAGCTAGTTGAGAGCCTACTCGACTTTCTCCTTTCGGGTAATTTTGGACCATTCCTCGAGTATTTTGACATTTCGATGCCCCTTCTATAGAATTTTTGGCTTTTGTTATGGAGAGGGGTTTTATTTGCTGAGGTCAGGCACGGTTACGACCAGACTTTTCATGTGACTTTTCCACACATATGCATACATATTTTTTTTCTTTTGTACTCTTTTGGGGGAGAGAATATCATCATTTTACTTTTGGATTCCCCTTTTTCATGCCTGCAGGGACACTGCCCTCTTCTCGTGCTCTGACCCGGGCTCGAGGGGATGGATCCTATTCTTTCCTTAAGGATCTTGTGCTTCGACTCTCCTATGCTCAGCGTTTTAAGGGCGCCGACTGTCTCATTTGGTCAAAGAGAAAAAGAATAAAAGAGTGCGGCTTTCTTGGAGACCTTCGGGGTGAGGCCTTATCATAGATGATGCCACCCATTTTGGATAAAACATGTAAGTGTGTGCATGTTGTTTTCCTTCTAATAAGCATAGGCCGACGTGGCCGGACAAGGACCTCCACGGCTCTGGCAGACCAAGACCCGATACTTATCGTACCTTGACATTCCCTTTTCTAGCATGAAGGGCTGATGCAATAAATTTTGGACTTTATGATGGTCACCAGGCATTAGCAATTTTCTCTGTACAAGAAATAAAAGAAACTCTTTTGTTCTTTTTTCATTTTTTTTATTTTTTTTAATAACTATGTACAAGGTCCGAGTTGTCGAAGAAACTCTGAGCATTGCCAGAAATGCACCAGAGTAGCCAGATCCTCCCCAACAAAATGGGCACGGGCTGCCTTACCAGCATACCCCAGAGTGGCTTGAGTTTTTGACCGACAACCGCGAAGCACTCGAGCGATTGCAGAGGCGCCGGGAGCAAGACACTAGTTCAGAGATGACGCCGAGCACCTTTTTAGTCAACGTCATCCATCCTCCTGCTCCTCCGGCCTCTCCCAACTCCTTGGCACCATTGACCAGTCAGGCGGCCCCTACCATTTCGACCGCACAATGGCGGCCATGGCAAGAGTTAGAGTCCCTTCCCTTCTCTAGAGAAGACACTGCCAGGCTTCTCCGGGTCCTTCTTGGCCACGAGAATGTTTTGGTGGGCGGGACAACGATGGGCTCCTCAAGCTCTTCTTGCCCTCTCCCTACCCTACCTCTATCTTTGACACCCGAGGATAGGAAGGGGAAGCAAAAGTAGGGCAAGGCCCCAGCTCGACCAGGCCACGTCCTCCCAGCTATTCGCGAGTCGGGTGTGTCATTACGATAACCATCCAATGTGCGGAATCAAGACATTTGCCAGGGGCAACAATGCCCCAAGACACTATCAGGCATCGCCCAACCACTCCCTCAGCTAGACCATAAAGGCAAGGCCAGGAAGCAGGATGTCAACTTTGCTCCCCAGGCCGCTCCTCAGTAAAAGCTTCAGCCACCGCGGCTAAGGGATCAAACCGCGCATGCATCTTCGGGCACAGGTCCCAGTATATCGACTTAGCAGGATGAATCTCCCCAGCCACCGCGGTTAAGGCATCAAACCAGGCACATGTCCTCGGACGCCAGCACCAGTCTGCCAGCTTATGGTAAACCTCCTCAGCCACTGCGGCTAAGGCATCAAACCACACGTACATCTTTGGACGCCAGCCGCAGCATTCCAGCCTACCAAGAGCTACCACCTGAAGTCATCGAGCAGGCGATCAATGCTACCTTCCAAATATAACAATCAAAAGGTGCCTGGATTGAGATCCGGACAAAGAAGAGTCGCCAACCTCGCTCTATAAAGGCATTAGCTCAGCGATATCCCCATGGGGACTTGTCAGGCGCAGCTCCAGTACCTCCTCCTCCTACTCCCCTGGAGGCGGCCATCGCCAAGAAATGGGAGAGGAATAGAAGGAAGAACTTGCATGCGCTGTAAATGCCAAGTGTTGAGGCATCAGATGGCTCGTGAGGGGGACAAAGCACCGCCACTGCCGGTGACAAACCCTGCAGAGGAGTCCTCGATGGTACCACCGGTCGAGGAGGTGGCCATGGAAGCGCCCCCAATGGGTGTGATTGAGGGCGAGGCAACAACGGCCATTGTCGAGGCGGCAGAGGACGCCAGAGCGCCACCAGAGACGACGACCGCAGTGGTGGAGAAGGCGGCTAAGACCTCCGAGGTAGGCCCCTTCCCCTTTTAAACCCCCCCATTCTCCATTTTTAGTTAATGCATGCAGTCCTAGGGGGTAGAAGAGGGGCACACGACCCCTTTAGGCTTGGTTGTGAGGCCACTCTGGCCGTCACTGCCGCTGGGGAGGGTTTGAACGCCGTCGGGCACAACAGGCTAAACACAGTCTCACAGGGATCGCTTACAAAACTGAACAGTTCACCTAGAACCGTCTGAGGGTAGAACGGTCCATGGGTGGCCGTTCAGGGAGATTTGAATGGACAGGGTACGATGAGGGTAAAAATAGTCTAGGGAAGACCGTTGGGAACATAGCCAGTCAAGGGACCGTCCGTGTAAACTCAGATCAACAGGGGGCTTGAGGGGGGTCAAACGATCTGATGGGCACCGTTGGGCATATAAATGGTTGGAAAAGGGCCGTTATAAGGACGGCTGCATGAGGGAACAAACGGTCCAAGATTGGTCGTCTAGATGGATGAATGGTCCTCAAAGGACCTTCCACTCACAAAATGGTCAGAGGGTGACCGTGGAACTCAGATTAGTGAAGGGGCCCCTTTTAGAAATGAAGACGGCCAGAAACCAACCATTTTGGGGATGTAAAAGTCCCAATGGGGACCGTTTGCCTACTAGACTGCAAGATTTTTTTATTCATTTAATGCAATGCATGACTTATTATGATCTGAATGACTAATGCAAATTGTTTAAATGCATGCAGGGAAAGTGCAGGACCCGGATCTCATGGCTCCAGGTCCGGGCAGTGTACCTCACACTTTTGAACTTCCAGCGGGAGAGGCTGGCAGCCATGGGGTTCGGGGAATTCCTGAGTGTGGAGGTGACTCGGCTCGACACTGCACTTCTGTACGCCTTGCATGGCTGGTGGGATCCGATGAGCTGGATGTTTCTCTTCTCGTGGGGCCACATGGTCCCAACGTTGGAGGACATCGCACGCATCACCGGCCTGCACGTGCATGGGGTGATGATCAGCGGGAGGACCTTCCCCGACTATCGAGAGCTGGCCCAGAGGTTGCTGGGCCTAGAGCTGCTACGACCAGAGTAGCAGTCGACGACCCTATAGCAGGCGAAGCTGTAGGAGAGTCTCGACTGACGTGGAGCCTGGATCACGACGGGAGAGCTATCAGAGCAGCACCTTCAGAGGCTCGTGGACCTAGCACGACCACGGGTAGCAGCCGTAGCGGGACCAGAGGCGGATGTGGCATTGAGGCAGTTCCTGATGCTGATGTTCGAGAGGCTCCTCTTTGCCACTCGGGCAAACATTGTCAGCTGCTGCCTACTCCCACTTTCAGAGGACGTCGACCACGTCGGAAACTACGCGTGGGGAGAAGCCATCCTTGCCTTCTTGTTCGGCATGCTGAGCTCGACGAGTCATTGGACGATGCTCGACGGGTTCTCTCCCCTACTCCAGGTATGACTCGACTCCTAAAATGATTATGGAATTGCTATATTATTTCTATATGCTGACATTTAATGAATTGCAATGCAGGTGTGGGCCTATGTGCACCTCCCTAGGCTGGGGAGAGGAGAGGAGATGTATCCGGAGTGACTGCCCATCGTGAGATGTTAGACGGCACCACGGGAGGTCGGATCCCTGTGACGCCAGGTCCGGGCAATCCAGGACGACCTCGACACCCTGCCCTACGCCTCGGTAAGGTTATGAACTTAAATTTGTGTTATTGCAACTATATGCTTGTGACGCTAATGTAATTTTCCTCTACTTGACAGGTCTGATGGACGCCCTACTAGGCAGAGGTGCAGGAGGGCTAGCCGTGGGTCGTGGCGGCCCTGGCCTACGTGGGGAGGGACATTTGGCTCCACTGCATGAATGTAGTGGAGCCCCTCTACTACCGACTCATGATGAGGACCATCGGGGTCCATCAAGCAGCGGTCGAGTTCCCAGCACCCGAGAAGCCGGAGGAGCGGGTCGGACGGCATGCTCGAGGACTAGCGATCGAGACAGACTAGACCGTCCGAGCAGCGGAGCAGGTCTAGGATTGGACATCGCTCGAGCGAGTGGTATCCGCCCGAGTAGAGACTGAGGAGGCCTATCTGACGGCCTACGCCCGGCGCTACGGAGACTACGTCTTCCATAGCCCTCTACGACCGGTATGACTCTAAACTTATACTTTCCATTATGCTTTATGACCATGATGAACTAACATTTGACTACTACATGCATCTCGACCCCCAGGGGTGCATAGCAGAGCTCCAGGGTCTTCTTCATTCTACCATCCAGGAGCGGGACGAGCTCTGGTGCTCCCTAGATCTTCTGGTGAGTCTTATTGAAGTCTAAAATCAATTGTGCATATGCTTATGATGTTGACTAACCTAAACTCCTAAATGCAGTGAGCCGAGGGGACCCAGTGTTAGGGAGTTAACGCACCGGCTTCCTCCTACCAACCCCCCGTGGACCGTGCTGAGCGGGATGCAGAGTTTGCGAGGATGGTGGCATGGGCTGGGGAGGCTGAGGCGGCACTCGTCGAACGGGTAAGTAAACACCTACACTTTCCCAATTGATTAGGATTATGAAATGCAATTAACTGACCATGATACATGCAGATGAAGATGACTGAGCTGACGACGACTGTGGGTGAGGTCGCCTGACTGAGGGAGGAGATGGAGCAGAGTCGCACCGCAGCGCTGGGTTAGATCACCCGGCTTAGAGAGGAGATGGAGAGTAGCCGTCCGGTAGACACGGTGGAGATGGCACTCCTCCGTGCAGAGCTGGAGTGACTCCGGGTTGGGGAGGCAGAGACGGAGTGCATTCGGGCCGAGTGGGACCGATCCGGGCTTCAGGCGGCGAGGCTGGAGGGGATCATGGAGGGGTTGAGCTAGAGATCCGAGCACAGCAGAGCTCTGAGCGGCACGCATGGCTCCTACCGAGGATACTTCATGATCTCCTTTGGCCGTCGGAGGAACGAGGAGGAGGAGCAGCGCCGACGCCGCTGGGAGGAGGCGAGCTCTACGATAGCCCCGCCATCGAAGAGGCATGAGGGGACGGGCGATAGTGGGGGCCCCGAGGGATAGGGCTGATGTACTTTAGATGCGACCCTTGTACATATGGATGATATGATATGATACTGATATGACATGTTTTTAGTTTTGTAAATGAATATTATGTGTAAATGAATGTGTGTAACTTCGGTGAAATAGGAAAGAGGTTCAAACTATTGGTATGATGATTCTGCTTGTAGACAGTGCCCTAGAATTTTACTTATACTTCAACCCAGTGAGCCACATATCAGATTAATAGTGGGTTTTTCCCCCACCTTCTTTACCGTACCCTTCCTCTCTTTTCCTGACCACTGGGAGGATCAGGCTAAACCTTGGATACGTATGAAACCTACTTGAGCCCTACACTAGCATGAACCCCTAATCCCTATAGACATGCAAATATCCACATAGGATGGACTACAGGATGTTGAACCTGGTCATAGGGAGCATAAACAGAATGAGAGCCTATTAACCTGCACATATTTCGGCAATTGCTAAAAAAAATATGCTAAATAACATGTCCAATTTTCATTTTGTGCAGTATCTTCACAGCCTGAACATGTCACCAAGAATGCCAATCTAATAACACAATGCAGCAGTTTCCAAGATAGTCGGCAATGGTCCTATTTTAGCATCCTAATAGAGCATTTACCTTCGAGTTTACTAAAGAAAGAACTGAATCTTTTCTCTTAATAGTGTGGTATAACAATTCAGGCTACACCAAGAAAAAGTGCATAACAGCAAAAATAGTGCTGTAGTGCCAAATCTACATTTCATAATGCAATTTTGGCTCACACTAAAGTAGACTTTATGCGGACAATATTTGTGTTTGGGCTTTGACATACTTGTATAAGAGTCATTTCATCCCAAAGGTTTGCATTGAGGCGTGCAAGAGGGGCTGTCAATGTCACGACATGATCCAACTTATGAGGCATTGTCCGCATTGGACCAAGTCCGCATGGTTTTGATCATAAAAGGGCACTGCACAAACTATGGATCCATACCCTACACATATAACTTTTTCTCGCATTTCAATGTGGGAGTAATTCGGTTCATCCTTAGCCCAGCCCCCATACACAATGAGAGCTCCATGCTGTGATGACTCCACACTGGCACGTTTTGACCCCTTGTTGGAAGCAAATTTTGCTTTGCAAAAACACGTCCTCTTTTATGTAATTGGAGTAGAAATGGGTCAACTTAGAGATAGAAGACCCGTACGGGGTCGGAGGAACCCATCCGGGGTCGGAGAAGACCCGTACGGGGTCGGAGGAACCCGTACGGGGTCGCCCCTCACCCGGACGGGTCCACCCGGACGCGGGGAACCCCAGTCCATGCATGTGAATGCTTATATAAACTCCAACTCACCAAGTGGTTGACTAAATGTCTCTGTTTTGATTGACAGGATAAATGAAATTCCCAAGTTCCTAAGATAAATAGAATGCCAAGTATGATCAAACACATGGGCTCCGACAAGCGCGCTCTTGTTGGAACCTCTGGGCGGGAAATGTGCTTTTCACGTGCCTGTCTCTCGCGGGCTTTATATATAGAGGACCCGATCACGTCTTCGATTGAGAGATGATGGAATTCTAAAGGAAAAAGTCCAAGAGAGAAAGAGAGAAGAAGTGATCTGAGAAGAAGAAGAGAGTGCCACATTTCAACAGATATCTGAGAGAAAGAAGAGTGTGAGTCTGAGAGTGATAGTTGATAGCGAGATAGTGAAGAAGAGGGATCTCGAGAGAAGATATCATGATGCAATTGAAGCAGGTCTTGAAGATCTGTTCTCCATTGCATCCTCTGGATCAGATCCAAGGCATAGCACTCCTGCGTGAGCATTTTGGTTTGTCTTGATTATTAGTCTTCTGATGCTTAACATTGTAATCTTCTGTTTTCATTTTTCATATCTCTTCTAAGCTATGTATCAGTGGTGGCATAAGCTGTAAGGCCCAACGACAGAGGTGGATTTCTCTGGATAGCTAAGCTGTAATGCTCAGCGATCGGCAAAGTTGTAATGCCCAGTGGTTGGCAAGCTGTGAGGCCCAACTGATGCAAGTTGTGATGCGCAGTGGTTTGTAGGCAAGCTGTGAGGCCCAGCGGTTTCAAGTTGTGAGTCAGCAGTGATCCACACTCTGAATTGAGTGTGGGGTGGATGTAGGTCTAAAGGACCGAACCACCTAAAAGTTCTTGTGTACTGTGGTTTACATTTCAATGTGTCAACCGTTAGATGCATGTTAGGCGCGTTTCTACCAACGTTCCTGATAGCTTTTAATTTCGCATTAGTCTAAAATCTCTAGGCTGAGACTTAATTTGATCAAGTTTTTAGAGGGAGATTCATTCAACCACCCCTACACTGAATCTTGGTTTGCACCACTATATCGTGCCAACAATTGGTATCAGAGCGGGTTATCTGTACAAAGGGTCCAACGACCAGCAGATCTGGTCCTGACTCTTCTAGACGGATTCTGTTTTATATCATATGATTTGTATTTGATTGAGATGGCTGATATTCCTATGATGAGCCTTGTGGATTTCACTCATTTATAAAAAAAGTACTACCTATGCAATGAGATGCCAATATTCATCATACCCCTTGGTTTATATTATGTTTCTGGCCATCTGTCGAGGGGGGTAGCATGGAGCCCTTGGACACCGTCCGTGCCTACCCTTGCATCTTCAAGTTATAAATCAAGCTACTTCCACAAGAATAACAATAAAGTTGGCCAATAATGTCAAAGTCAATAATTAATTGAAGAGATAGCAAGCAAGGTAAGAATGCACCAAATCCTTTGAAAAGAAGGTCAATGAAAGAATTTAAAACTAATGTTGTGCTATAGAAGGAATATGTCCACACAATGGTAATTTTCTTACTTGCATAGCTCTTTAATAACTTATCAGACATAGTTTCAGGTTCCAGATAATTAGAAGATCATCTGGGAACATAAATAGGGCATAATCCACCTCCTTGGGTCAAACCCAGAAGTTGTGTAACCTTTGACAGAACGCGATTGTCACCAGACCGCTATCTAGAGGTAGCGGTCAAACACAAAGCCGGGACCATAGTGCGTCGACTCAGGACAAGAGTTGGGTCGACTCAATGCTGGGCTGAACAATAACATGATCATGCATCGAGCTGCGATCACAAGAACTCAGTTGGCTGCGAGCCGCGATTAGGATAGATCGCAGTAATGCAGAAAACATGAAGTGCTCTTCTAGACTTTTGGGCTTTGAGGGTACAACCAACTTAGCGTCCTAGTGAGAATATCAGGCTCGCAGAGACTTATGGAGACCTTGAAACATGAATTCCTAGTCTGGCGGAAGGAATATACGATGGTGAGTCATTCAATGTCCAAGAAGGTATTTCCTATCTTGTGCAAGTGAACTAATAGAAACGTACCGGAATACGACTTTGTGCAAGTAACGAAAACTAGAAGTAAGATGAGATGAGAGAGATCATGTGAAAACATAGATCACCATATGATCAAAAGAATGGAAATCCTTTAGTACAACACGATAAGGTTTTCATGTGAAAATAACATAACATGAAAATAAGCCTTTAAATGTGATATGGCATAACACATGAATCGGTTGAAACCTGATATAGCAGGAAACTTAAACAGCATGAAATTTGGTATAGATACTACTATACATAACAGTAAAGTGTGAAGCTTGATCTAATCCCTGTTTGGTGTAAATCACGAGATATAAAGACTTGAAAGTCTTAAGGGACATTATATTGACGGACGCCCCAGGGTCCACTAGGATCCGGTTTAATTCATGGCCATTGATCTTCCCTTACATGTATAGGGGGCGGTTATGGCATGGGGAAGATAGCAACATGTCTTTATCTGAGAAGGTGATGCTTGCTGCAAATGGTTCGTAAGCTTGAGCTTGAAGCTCAACTACATGAGCCTTATAAACTATTGGTTCTTAGAGTATCTTTATAAGAGCTTCCCTTAGCTCTTTACTCCAAGCCATGGCCTCCCAAACAGTGATGGGGGTTGGGAACTGCTTCATTTGTTGAATAATCTTGTGATCAGTCCAAGTGAAGGTTTGGTCCAGCAGAGGGTCTATTTCTACGAGGGGCTTGAGTTGTTCATTAGGTCTCCCGCCTTGTTTCGTCTTCCCCTGATGATTCGACCCATCCTAGGATAATGGGGCTAGGGAATCTTTTTCCGGGGGAGGCATTTCAACATTATCTTTGCCGGAGGGACCTGCTTAAGCTTGATCAATAGGTTTTTCTTGTGCGGCTAGGTTTATTGGTTCATCTTCCTCGTTTGAGGGGTCGAAGAAGAAAGAATCACCCCGTATCTCGACTTCCAGAATTGGGCTCAGCTCTTCACCTCGAAAGATTATCACGTTATTGGGGTATGTTGGATTAGAATTTCTATTGAGAGCGGCTTGGATTCTTTCCTCGTCCACGACCCCGACCTCTGCTATGGCTGAGACTCCACTCCTCCGCGTTACGGCATCGATATGTTGCCATAGTGACCTTGCCTCCAGATCTAACAACGGCGTTGTCATCTTGGCTTGACGCTTGTAGCTCCTTAGGTGGAGGGATTGTCACCATGTTGCAGGGGAAGTTCGTCAATATTTTTTCCAACTTCTCTATGGTGAGTTCTTCATCTTTGTAGAAAATAGAGAGCTCCTTCTGAATGGGAAACCTCTCCTCCTCTAGTACCCGTTGGTGGATTTGTTGGAGCCAATTCTTGAGTAGATTCTTTTGCTCCAACTCTTCCCATGGGATATACTTATCTAGGGGAACGTCGTTAGTAGCTACGAAGGGGGACAAATTCTTTTCAGTCATCAATTAGCTTTTATAGCTTTTGCAAAGGGGTTAGCTCATTATTGGCCTCCATGGCGGCGGCCTGTCTCTTCCCGACCTCTTGTTTTAAAACATGAGAATTTTCAATATCATCATCAATCACATATTTTTCTTTTTCAAACATATGGAGTTTATCGATCAGCGAGTTATTTTGATCTTTTAATTTCTCAATTTCTTGAGCAAGCTTTTCATTCTGAATAAGTTCATCAAGTAAAATCTGATCACTATCTGAACAGTTCAATTTACCTCTAGATTACTTTTCAATGTTTTCAAGTTCTGAAATCTTAGCCAATAAAGATTCATTTTCTTTTCTCAAACATGTAATGGTTCCTTTAAGGCTATCAACCTCATGCACATGTGACTCAACTAACTTTTCAAACTCAATGCATTTTTCACATGAGGGATTATCAACACAAGAATTTTCAATTTTCTTTTTCAGTTTCCTATTTTTAGATTTTAATGTTTTGTATCTATCAAACAACTCATCATAGTCATTCATCAAATCATCATAACGCAGTTCATCTTCCTCATCAGAATCGGAGTTTACCTTAGAGCTTCCCTCACTTTGACGTTCATTCTCTTTGTTTGTCACAAGGCACTCACTATTCCAGCTTTCTTCTTGGGCTTCGCTTAGCCCATCCCAGATCTCTTTAGCTGACCTACAAAATGAAATAGAAGGAAATACATCAGTGCTCACAGTAGCCTTAAGAGCATCCAAAATAAATGAGTTATCAGAATTCTTTTTCTTATCCTCATCGGTCCACCTTAACTCAATTTCTAGAAGAATGTGAGGATCATGAGTGGTTAGATTCATAAGCTTCGGATCAATATTGGTAATCCAAATATAAAATTTTTCAAGCCATAGAGCATAATCAAAACCATTGAAAAAAGGAGCAGAATGCACATCAACCATCATAAAGTGATCTTTACTCCTAGACCGCAAGGTCTGCTAAAAAATCAGAGATTATGCTCTGATACCAATTGTTGGCCAAGACTAGATGGCGGACAAGAAGGGGGGTTGAATTATCCCCCAGTCGAGATGGTAGATTTAAAAAATAATATTAACTATCTAAACTAATTACAGTGGAATTGAAATTAAATATGTTAATTAGCCTAAACGGATGTGAGATACAATTGATCTCTCAAACTTACTGATCTCACACAGATTATCATTGTAAGGAATAATTAAAATTAATCTAACACGGATAGCGGATGAAGCTATGTGTGATGATACATTTTTCCCACCTTTAAACCATCTCAAAAAATTACCAAAAAATTTGTGCACGTCCCTCACATCCCTCTCTCTCACTCATAAAATCCCCAAGATCCAAATCCATCATTTTCCCATTGGTCAAACCCCTTTTTCAGGAAGATCCATGTCTATCCTATCTGTTTTGTAACCTAAGCCATAAAAATCACGGTGTTATAGAGTTTTTCATTTCAAATCTGACCGTTGGATGGATGTGAAATTCGCATATGTTGTAGCTCTTTGAGTCTACTTTGCAACGGCATTGGTTTTGTTCCGATCCTCCTCTGGATCTGAGCGCAGGAAGCGTTCCCGCCAGGTCGCGTAGATCTGCCCAGTCACAGGACTACGAGACAGATCAGAAGTGTAAAATTTCCATTGGCCCTTCGGCTTCGATTCAGCCACCACCAACCTCAGGGCCCGATGAGGGACCTGCCACCAACGTCCCAGCCAACTGCCATGGCCAGACGATGACCAGAAGTCATCATCCCTCAAGCTGCACGTGCTTGTTGTCCAGCGAGTTTGAACAGTGTCGAGTCGAACCAGCAGCCTGCCTCCAGCCCGAAAGCCCTTCTCGCTTGCTGCCCGTCAACCCGATATCGGTACTCCTAGGTCGCTGTTGTAGCCCTTTACCTCCCTGTGTGGAGTGGGGCATAAAATTCATTCCTGTAATTATTTACACTTACTGTACCGGGAGTTACGATTCTTGGCCGGGGTTATCTTCCTCACGTCTGGAGCATGGAGGTACATTTTCACTCCTCTAGTTTGGTATTTGGTTAGTTCATATATGTTTGAATGCCGTTGCTTGAGTGATAGGTTTCAAGCTTGTTATCATATTATTTCAATCACCGCTGTGAGTGAGTGAGCGTGACTGTCCCGTTACTCGATCTGAGCACGTGAAGAGCCAAATACCCTTGACTCACGGTCGGTTTCTCAATCACACAGATGCGCGTGTTTCCCTCGCTTAGGGACGTCCACGAGCTCGTGTCCCTTATTGAGGGCATATCCTCCTCTTTTCGAACTCTGTTGGTGTCGAGTTGGTCGCGTCATTACTGGTCGCATTATCAAATTGGTCGCGTCGTCACCTAGAGTCCCAGGTTCGCATCCAATCGGTATCGAGTCACATCCCGTCCCACATCAGGATTGGTCGGCTGACCATTAAGGTGTGTAGCTTTTATTCTTTATCTCCTTCCTTTTCTTCTTTGCCCGTTGTGGGACTTTATAGAAAAAATATTTTTGTCGTCATTCCGGCCTATTTTTTTTAACTGTCCTGGCTCGGCTCGACGAAGCTTGTCACTCTCGATGGTAATTATTTTTTGACGTCAACACCCATTTGATCAATACTCTCACAATTACTGAGTAATTCGGGTGCTCCTCTCAGGACCTGACCGGGCCCTATCGCACTGGCATTAGGGTTGATTGGACCATTAGTCACAATCCATTAGTTTCTAGGTAATTCTATTCATTCATTAATGGCCAATAAATCCAAAAAAGTTATGTTCCAGTAACATAAAATGAATCAAATCACTATAGATTAATACAATATCAAGGATCTCTTTGGAATACGAACTAAGTTAGAACTTAGATCAAATTCATGGAGAATTTCAATAAGGTCAATGTTCGCGCGCGTCGCGGTGTCTGGGTCCGCGAGGTGTGTTCCCTCGAGATCGGGTGCCTCGGGTGCGGGGTTTGTGTTTGGTGATCAGACTGAGGGGGTAGGATAAGGCGATGGGGGAGATGTCAGAGTTTGATGTATCTCGTGCAGCCCCTCCCATGGCTGTATCCTTCTCCAGGCGACACCAAGCACTCGCCTTTTACGAAAAGTCGAGAGATGTTCGAGTGGCAGGGGAGGTTTCCAGGTTTCGGGGAAATGTGGCTGGGATGCGGGCATGCCAGTCGATTTCTCGACAATCACCTATGGAACCAAGGTTTGACTGGGGAGCTTTGCCAGGGCGCGACACGTGGGCTCGGGAGACGTGTGACACATGGAGAGAAGAGAGATTCCATAGGTGCGAGTGCGTAGGCGATTGTGGGGAATCATGTACTGGACTTCTTTCCCCACCGACCGTAAACAGTCGGTGTTTATTTACATCAGATTGAATCCGAACACCTTCGTTCTATGCTGAAGAGAAGTCTGTATATATCTAAACCCATGGGTGGAGGGTCGGGGGCACTTCGCAGCTGTGGGCTCACGTTTGACTGGGAAGTGTTTATTGAGGTCAGAAGGACTGAGTGGTGTGGGGGAAGACTGGGACCTGAACGTGGATGCGGAGACATTCATTCAAGTGGTAATATAATTTAAGAGAGCCATATGGGCGTTACTGGCGGGCCGTAGCGGCCATGGTACAACTGGGTCGCGGATCAGGATCGTCGAATTGGCATCTTCAGTGAATTCCTGTTCGACTTCAACGTTTTCTTCGTGAAAATAAGTAGCCCAATCCGGTACGCCTTTATCGGGTGGTGTGCTGTCTGCCTCCATCTCCTTGGGCTCGGCAACGCGAAACCTTGAAATCCTTTCGATGAGTCTTGTTTCGCCGCTTTGCTCGGATTGCCATTTTTCAAAATGGAGAAACCCGTCTTGCGCGCCAAAACCTTTCATGACCACGAAGCCGTTCAGCGCACCCCCTGCGTTGGAAGTCGAGACGTGCAATGCATAGAGGTGCCGGCCATTCGTCGTATATTTGTCGACTCGAATCGGTTGATTGTCTCTTTCTCCGATATTGGCCACGCGGAAAATTGCCGTATCCAGGCAAATAATGTCCTCGGTCGTGTCATCCTGCATCACCCGCAAGCCATCGCTGGCATCGGTGAATCGCCGCATGTGCGGTCCGATTCTTGGCAGCATGGCATTGCAGCGTTCCGACATCGGGCTGATTTGCAGCTCGTCATTCCATTGCGGTAACGAGAGTACTTTGACCGGTGAAAAAGCCTCCCACGACACAAGTTCTGCGGCAGTCGTGGGGATTGGTGCCCGCGGCCCGTGCTGCTGGCCGGGTATTGACGTGACTTGGCGCAAGAAGGCGTTGACATCGATTCCTTCCGGCGTATTGGCACCGCATGCGTATCCGTTCGAGACGTCGACTGCATAGGACATGGTCCCCAGCAAGCGGTGGTTGCGCTGATCCGTGGCGCTTACAATATAGCGCACCAACTTTCGACCGGCGAACGGTCCACCCGCTGCCTGCGTGTCGTCTGCTTGATAAGTCACGACCACGTCCGCATCGGGCGAGTCGACGGCAAGCTCGGGAATGAATTCCGATCCCCAGTATTGCGGCCCGACGCGATTTTTGTCGCGAATCGGATATCGGTAGCGGCTATCGAGGAAGCGGTTGCGATCGAGATAGATGGAGCGGACTTCCTGCCGTGGGGCGCTTGCGATGTTGATTCCCGTTTCGCTGCAAACTGCATCGAAATGTGGGGGAGGAGAACTTACCAAGTCGGAAATGGAATTCACTCCCGGAGCCAGGAAAGGGAGGAAATAGGAAAAAATCCATCCTAAAGCGAGTAGCGCCAGCAAAGGGTGGAACGGCAGGCCCATCTCCAGAAAATCCCAACAAATTCATACGTGTTCCTCACCTCCCTCCTTCCACCCATAACTGTCCCAGATCCAAGATCTGCCATCTTACCGTCGGTCAAAAATCGTTCTCAGGCAGATCCTTATCTGTCCAGACTGTTTTGTAACCAGATCCAGAAAAAACACATAGATTGCAGAGGTTCTCATTTCTAATCTATTTTTGGGATGGACCTGAAAAAAAATATATGTTGTAGCCCTTTGATTCCTCCTTCCAATGGCACCAACCTTACCTCGATCTAATACCGGATCTGAGCGCAACAATTCTTGTCGCTGGATCGCGCAATTATGTTCTGTGAGTTGGCCAGTAGGAGCAGTCCGTGGGAAAATCTTACAAAAATACACTGGCTCCATTTCAGCGACCGCCACTCCCAGGAGGCGAGTAGGGACGTCTTGTCGTTGTCCCAACCAAGCACTGCCTTCAGAAGACTCAAGGAGGACATCGTCCGTTTGTAGGCCCATGCTTGCTGTCCTGTAGGCTAGAACTGAGTCCGTGCAGTGTCGAGTGGACAGAGTTAGCGCAGTGCCGAGTCGGGCCAGCACCCGTCTCCGCCCCGAGAGCCCTTCTAGCTTGCTTCCCATCAACCCAAGATCGGTCCTCCTGGGTCCCACTCGTAGCCCTTTACCTCCTTGCGTGGAGTGGACAGTAAATTAGCTTCTATAATTATTGATTAATAATTTTTATCGGGAGTTACCGTACTTGGCCGGGGTCGCCTTCCCCACACCCGGTATTATGGAGGCCTCTTATTGCATTTGCTTAGCTCGTATATCTTTTAATGCCACTGCATGAGAGGTTGATAGGAATCTAGCTTGATAAATTATTTCAATCACCGCTGTGAGAGAGAGCGAGACAGTCCCGTGACCAGATCCGGGTACGAAAGTGAGAGTTGACCACCCAAGCTCATTGCCGATTTCTCAACCGCGCACGTCCATACGCTTCCCTCGCTAAGGGACAAGCCGAGAGCTTGCTAGAGTCCCATCTTTGCATCAACTTGGTCTGGAGTCTGCTGTCCTTCCAGCATCAAATCGGTATCAGAGTGGGGTTGAGTCTAGGGTAGTCGTCATTAAAAAAAAGTGCCCCATCATCATCGGCGAGATCGGTCGACCTCTACCTTTAACTGGGACCTTCCGTCCTTGTTAATGAATGATGTGCAGAAGGAAGCGATGCAACCTGTCTCAAGTCGGTAGTCCGCCATGTGAGATCCTCAAAACCAAAAACTGCAAGAAAGCGGGATGTGCAGAAGGAAGCTCTCCCCAAACTTCCTGCAAGTAGGGGCAACCTACAAAGAGGTGGTCCATAGTCTCGTTGGCCTCACCGAAAAGACAGCAAGAAAGCGGGATGTGCAGAAGGAAGCGATGCAACCTGTCTCAAGTCGGTAGTCCGCCATGTGAGATCCTCAAAACCAAAAACTGCACTTGTTGCTTTTCCTACTGTGGTTCTCAGATAGTTCTCACCTATACATTAGTGTCATGATACACAAGATGGGTAATTGTAAACATTTAAAGGAAATAGAGATTTTGGAACTAAAACAAGATCAAGGAAACAGGTCCCTGAGGAGAGAAGATAAAAGGATTACCTCCTTTGTTTTCCTTCATGCAATGTTGAAGTGGGAAAAACAATATATGGGGCGATGTTTGAGTATTACGGATCTAAGATCTTAACACATGATGGATAATAGAATGATATCAATCATGACACCATTTTGTGAGCATTGCTTGTCTCTTATTTACCATACTCTGTGGTTCTGCATCTCCTAAGTTGTTGTCAGAATGTATGCAGGTGCAAGGATGTGTTTCAGTAGGATCTACAGCAAGCATTGTTTTTCTTAACACTGGGGAGTCTTTTTAGTATATATTGGGAACTTTGATCATTTAAAGGTTCTTTGTGGTTTTAGGGAATATATTTTTGTGCATGAGAGAGGCTTGTTTGCATTGTCTAAATTGGGAGGGCACTCATTTAGGATCTGCAGGACGCTATATGTTTAAATTTTGTTTTTTCTTACTTTCTATGGGTATTCCATGACTCTTTAACTGGCAAGTTGCTAGAATGTCAAGGATGTGCAAGGGAACTTCAGCAGGAACTATGGTAGGGGTCAAAGCGGGTCAGAGACGGAAATGGAAGTGGCATCTATTTCCTAAAGAATTATCGCAAACAGGAAGGAAAATGGAAATGGGTGTTTCTGCTTCCGGATCCATTTCTGCTTCTAAATTAGAAAATCGAAAAGAAAATGGAAACCGAAATGAAAGTTTTCACTTCCAACATCCCTATATTTAAGTAGTTCTATATTACCACTTTCATCTACTTCCAAATTTCAATGAACAAAATTTTCCACTGACATTCGAGTGTCAATCAGACCCGGAGGCAGCGAGGGAGTGGTTGGATGCCACTTAGCGCGTCTTCCAATGCATGGAGTGTGCCGAGGATGAAAGGGTTATGTTAGTTTCTTATCAGCTTCAAGGTACTGCATACACGTGGTGGACCACGGAGTGGGAGGTTGCCTTCCGTTCCCGCCTGCTTCGATAGATCACATGGGCGGAGTTTGTTCCTGCATTCGAACGTGTCTACACTCCAGCCTGCCTGAAGTTAGCCAAGATGTATCAGTTTCTGTAGCTGACGCATGGCGAGATGTCAGTGCTGCAATATCAAGATAAGTACATTGAGTTGGGCGAGTATGCACCCCACATCTTTACCGATGAGACTGTGCGGACTCAGCAATTTCTGCGCGGACTGAAAGCAGAATTGAGCCTGCCGCTATTCGCTACTCATGTAGCTGAGTTGGATTCTGCATACCAAGCCGCCATCGCGCTAGAGTTAGAATTGGCAAGGACTCGAGGGCTTCCTCAGACTAGGATGGTTCCGTCGGTCATGCAGCATCAGCCACTCCACCAGTCGTCTGTTCCAGGGTGTTCTCCCATGTTCTCTACTGCCGATGGTGCTTCCTTCTCACAATCTTAGGGCAGGGGTTTCCGATTTAAGAAGAAGAAGAAGAGGTTTGATCAGTCAGCATTTTCTGATCCGAGTCAGCAGTCTATTCCTTCTGTTCAACCGCGTCAGGATTTCATTGCTTTCCAGCCGAGGTTGTGTTCCAGGTGTAGTGGCAGCCATCCAGGTGTGTCGTGTTCCTTGCCGGTCATCTGTTATCACTGCGATCAGCCAGGTCACATCTCCCGAAACTATCCGTTGAGGCTGCAGACGGTGCAGTTCTCGCAGACTTCACAGTTGCAGCAGCCGTAGTTTCATCTTCCTTCGTCGCCTCAACCTCAACCCTTTCACCCACTAGTTCCTACTCCTTCTCAACAGTCATCTATAGCTAGTCGTCTGCCGAGAGCCAGAGTTACTCACATCTCTCATGCGGAAGCGTTGGCGTCTAACCTGATCGAAGGTATGATTTCGATTTATGATCGCTCAGCGTGTATTCTTTTCGATTCAGGTGCTACCCATTCTTTTATCTCCGAGGATTTTATTGCACATATCGAAAAGTCGGTGAATGAAGTTTCCTATGAGATGCTTTTGTTAGAGTAATGTCACTTATGTTAGACAAGCCATAATTTTTAAATTGACAAGATATTAATCAATACGGACACGACACTGACACACTGACACATCCACTGCCACAACAACACAAACAAACAGAACCAATAGGAACAGGAGCAGCGGACGATGACAACACTCTGGGCAGAGCAACCTGTCAGTCAGTTGCTAGGGGAAACCCAACAGTCAAGAGATAGCTGCTACGCGACTAGAGACAAGGACAATGGCAGCTTCTAGATTGAGTCGTTTTGATACTGTCGTAGTCCAGTAAAAGACCACAGGCTGTCACCTAAACCGACCAATCTGGACAACCACCGACAGACAGACACCGTCGTAAACAAGGACCTAAGATAGACAGACGCACAACATAGAACGAGCAAATGGTCAATATGGCAAACAGGACTATAATGCGCCAGCATAAGGGCGTTATACCCACATAACGCACCAAGGGAGGGGTGTTATACCAACCAGTCCGAAAACTACAAACAGATGATATAACGCACCAGCAAAGGGGTGTTATATCAACATAACGCACCCAGGGAGGGGCGTTATGTCCAGCAGACCAAGACACGAACAAAACGAAGTATAGCGGACCACAATAGGCACATCATACTAGTATAACGCACAAGGGTAGGTGCGTTATACCCAACATACTCCAAAACAATAACCACATACCAAGGACACATAACGGACCAAGACCCATCCGTCATAGCCACAAAATGCACAAGGTGAGGCACGTTATTTCAACCACCATACCCAGGCAAACATCGGTCATTAGACCATAACGGATCTGCACTTGAGCATTATATTGGCCATAATGCACGGGGAGAAGTCCGTTATGCTAACCGACTGACACGATCTTCGAGGTGAACATGATCGTCAAGGGGACTGACAATAGCAGTCGGCCTCGAAAACAACCCAACCATAACGCGCCTAGATAGGGGCGTTATGCTCCACATAACGGACCAGTCTTGGTCCGTTATTCTCTAAGACCTCAGAAGACAAAAATGATGAACAAAGAATAATGGTCTATCGGGGGACCATTATGCACATAATGGCCTCTGGTAGGACTGTTATGCCAATCCGATGGTGAAAATGGTGAAACGGCCGAATCGGCCCGTTCCACACCCCATGCACGCCGTAGCGTAGGGGAAATACATGTGATAGGGTCGATTGAGTTTGAGACGGTATGCTCTGATACCAGATGATGGAATCGATATACGCTCTGAGACCAATAGATATGGTGCTAGGCCCAGATTCAGAAGGGGAGTTGAATGAATCCCCCTATAAAATTTTTGCCCTACAAAAATTATGACTATGAAAGATGCAGAATTAAAACAAACAGGTGCCTTATGTGATCTGGTGCTCACTTTGAAAGATACGAGACGACAAGATGAACTGAACAGTAAAATTTATTTGACTAGGCAGGTGAGGAGATGCTAACTCAATCAATCGGGCTAACGTAAGGGCGTGAGCAGATGCAAATTCAACCTGAGTACTCAAGACTAAAACCAGAAGCATGGTGTGCAGATGGATCACACACAAGATGGGAAGAATGGATTGATTGGACCTAAGCATTCATCTAGCGAGTCACAAGTATAACAATCAACCACTGTGGACAAGGAATTTTTAGGTGGTTCAGTCCAAAGACCTACGTCCATCCCACACTCCAACCAGAGTGTGGCTTCCCGCTGATATACAGCTTAACGGCTGGGCCTCACAGCTTGCCTACATCAGCTAAGCATCACAGCTTGCTTCTGCTGGGCAATACAGCTTAGCCATCCGCTGACTCACGCTTGACCTGCTGGGCGTTACAGCTTCGCTGTCCAGAGGATACCACACCTCTGCAACCGCTGGGGCTTATAGCTTAACCCATCCAGAGGAATCCTCCTCTGCTATTGCTGAGCAACACAGCTTGCTCTGCTGACAAATAGCTTGAAAGAAGGACAAAAAGAAAAATAAGAGATGGGAAAAACACAGTGACTAAAGGCTGTAAATGAAATCACAGTAGATGTGGCTCTCAAGGACCTGACTGGCCTGGATTTGATCCACGGTCCAGTAGAGACTGATCTTTAGATGATTCTAGTCTTCTTCTTCTTCTCAAACTCTCGATCTCTCTCTTTCTGTCTTCTTCTTCTTCTTCTCTGTTGCTCACGCTTTTTCTCTCTCTCGAACTCTCCTTTTCTTTTCTCTGCTCTGCTCCTCTCTATTCCCAGATAATTCTTCTTAGTTTCACCAGAGAGAGTTGTCTTCTTGATTTGCAGAAGGATGACTTATATACTCCCTCAGACTGAATTCACGTGCTCATGCCCCAGGCGTGTGGAGAGAACACTCCCGCCTGGAAGCTTCAGGAGAGTCCAGCCACATGCCAGAATCTCACAGCTTGGCTATCTACGTGGCAACATCTATGAACAGGGCTCTGCCTTGGGTCACGTGCCAGTTATCTGCTCTTCTGATCTCACGTGCCCTTGTTCTTCAGTGCCTGGTGAGTTTGGTACTCAGGTGCCCATGAGATGCTCAAACTATAGCTTTCCTTGCTTGATCACTTGCGTGCATAAGTTCCATAGACTGCATGACACATCGAGCTTGTTCTTACGGAACAGGGCATTGCACCGACTTGGTTGTGCTGTCCTGGTAGAATGGTCATGCTGGTGACAGTATTGCACCGAGCTTGTCCTTTTGGAATCAGCCATTGCACCGACCTGGTTGTACTAGTTGAGACAATGCACCAGCATAGATTGTAGTCCAGAGAAATGGTTTTCACTGATTGACTTCTCCTGAGGTCACGTGTTGCATCGAGCTTGCTAGAGTGGTTGTACTGGCAAAGGCATTTCATTGACATGCTTGTGCTGAGAAGGAATGCTTCAACTTTGAAGCTCATCCGTATAAAGATTTGCTCGCACACCATATGAAATGCACTGACTCAATGACACATACCTGCCATGTGCACAAGCTCAGTAGAGATAAGGAAATAATGCACAGATATGACTTAAAGTGTGCACAGGCTCAGAATCCTATGAATAGTGGTCACAGACTTAGAGTGTGCAAAGGATGAAGAATGCATAGACTTTATGCACACGGAGGAAGAGATGCACCGACTCAATTATGTGCCACAGCACAAGATACCATAGCACAGGATGCACCAAGTTTAAGCCCTTGCAGCAACGAGAGTTGCATAGAATGAAATGCCATTACGTATCTTGTGAGTATGAGCAATGCACTGACCTAATGTGAAGTGAGGAACAATGCACTAAGATGCACAGAGAAGATATGCACTGATGCACCGAGTTAATCAGCATGCAACACAAAAGTTTGCATCGATGCACCTGACGCATGAAGGCGTTGCATCGACCTAGCAGAGATAGAGTGCACAGACTTGGAGACGCGAGCTAAGCAATGCACCGACCTAACACACACCAAGGCTACATGCAAAGAGAATGGAATGCACAGACCTAAATGCCCATGAATGGTGATATGCACCAAGTTTGTTGGGCAGCCTGACTGACATGTATGCACAATCCTTAGCCTCAGACAATGACTCAATCCTTGAAGTGCACTGACCTACTCGATGCCTGCATGGACTAGAAATGTAATGCACTAACCTAGACCAGCCACTAAATGCATCTGAGCTAAGACATGATGCTGTCAGTCATAATATCATCAGAATGCTTATGCAACCATGCCATTCGAGCAACCATTCAATCAAGCAGACACAGAAAGTGACTCAGCCATCATCAAAACATCTTCAATCATTCATTCTCATTATGGTGACTCATAATGTTGCTATCATCAAAACTCATCATCAAAACAACAATCTCCCCATCAAAGCACAGGGGCACAATATTGGTCGGCTGGCCTTCGAAGGCGTTGCCGCCAGGATACTAGGACTGGTGTTGGAACTGGTGCTGGAACTGGATTGGGTGGCTTGCCTCCGAAGGCGCTGCAACGAGGATACTGAGACTAGAGATGGGCTGGCTAAATGGCCCCGGGAGGCATCACAGCTGAAAGCTAGGATTGGGGACTGGAGCTGGCCGGCTGACCTGTGACAGGATTATAGCCAGTATGTTGGAGCTAGATGCTGGTATTGGGTCTCGGTGACTGGCCATGGGTCTGGGTGACTGGCCCACAGACGCACTGTAGCCGAACTATTGGACTGGCGATCAGCACTAGACTTGAGTGCCTGGCCTATGGAGGCATTGTAGCCGCGGTGCTGGGACTGGTAACTATTACTAGAACTGAGCGACTGGCCTATGGAGGCGTTGTATTTGCGATGCTGGAACTCGTAACTGGTACTGGAACTGAGCGGCTGGCCTGTGGAGGCATTGTAGCCGCGATGCTAGGACTGGTAACTGGTACTAGAACTGAGCGGTTGGCATGCAGAGGCATTGTAGCCGTGATGTTGGAATTGGTAACTGTTACTGGAAGTGAGCGGCTGGCATATGGAGGCGTTGTAGCCGCGATGCTGGAACTGGTAACTAGTACTGAAACTGAGCGACTGGCCTATGGAAGCATTGTAGCCGCGATGCTGGGACTGGTAACTGGTACTGAAACTGAGTGGCTGGCCTGCGAAGGCGTTGTAACCGTGATGCTGGAACTGGTAACTGGTACTGGAACTGAGCGGCTGGCCAGTGGAGGCATTGTAGCTGCGATGCTGGGACTGGTCGGCCAACCGTTAGGGTAGGTAGCCAAACGTTGAAGCTAGACTTGGTGTTGACCAGCCCTCAAGGGGTGTAGTGGCCACTATTGTTGTGGGGTGGTGCTGAGGTCACCGTTGGCAGGATGTCGTGGTTGACGGCTTTCATCAGTGAGGAGTAGAGAGGGAGAGAGTTCTTTTTTTTGTTCTCTTTACCAGCTCTATCGTCCTTATGGGTTTTCACTAGAGCTGGCCCCCTTTTACTTTTTTCGGTGCACCCTTGTGGGTTTTCACACCGAGGGTTCACCCGATTTTGCCTAAGGTGCCCTTTTTGATTTTCGCCTCAGCCGGGTTAATGGCAATTTTTGCCCTCAATGGTTCCACGGAGGGAGCCGCCTGAGGTTGTCGGGGTATCTCTATTTTTAATCCCATTTTGATTTTTTTTGACCTGGGAACCTTGTGGCTACCGTCCGTAGCGTGCTGCTGTCAGGGGACGTGACCTGGAGTTTGTGCTGTTGATGGCTTGTAGCCATGACTGTGGCTCCAACTGGTTGCAGGGTAGCATGGAGTTTGACTGGTGATCTGGGAAGTGGTAAGTCTCAGTGGTGTATTGTTGGAATCACGACTGGGATCTGGGAACTGGTATGCCTTTGTGGCACATTGTTGGAGTTATGACTGGGTTCATGGTGACTTGACCATGATAGGCTGGTGACTGAGAATTATGGGTTGATGGATTCTCATGATAGATGCATCCAAGGTTGTTGTGATGTAGAGGCCAACCAAGGTGGCATGTCGGCTGAGATTTGCTGGAATGAATGACTGGAATGGTGCATGAGTTGCTGGTGTATACGTGTCGACCTTGGTGGCGTGAGGCCGGAGAAGGTGTGAGCCAACTGGGGATGTGTATGGGTAACTGGGAAGTGTAAGATGGGTGTGTCAGAGAGGTGTGTTAGTCAGGGATTAGTCTATGTCAACCAAAGGGAGGAGTGGCCCAGGGAACTGGCGTAGGCCGAATGTGACGGTATACGGCCAATCGGGAGGTGCAAGGTTCACAACTGGAGCAGGGCATTAGTTAAGGATTGGTATGGGCCAACTGACAGGGAGTATGATTGCTGGGAAGTGAGTGACTAGTTTCCCCGAATGGAGGAGGAGAGAGTTTTTTTGTTCACTTTACCCACTCTACCGCCCTTTCGGGTTTTCGCCAGAGCTAGCCCCCTTTTACTTTTTTCGGCATGCCCTTACAGGTTTTCACATCGAGGGGTTACCTAATTTTGCTTGAGGTGCTCTTGCGAGTTTTCACCTCAACTAGGTTGCTAACCTTTTTGCCCCCAGTCGCCTCCCTAAGAGAGAGGATGACTGAGTCCGTCGGGGTATCTCTATTTTTAACCCCATTTTGACTGATTTTTTTTATTTGTTGTTGTTTTTTGCTTACCTGGGAGCCTAATGGCTGGGTTGTAGTTAGTGCAGAGGTGTCCTTGCTCACGTTGTTACAAGGCCGAAGGTGGGAGATTGGCTCCCGAAAATATCTGATAGCGATCCTGGGGGGCTTGGAGGGCCATATCGCTTGACTTGGAAGAGGAGCTGGGAGCGATGACTGGTTCGGTCTTTTACAGGAGAAGGCCAGTCCTGCTAGGTGAGGCTGGGAGTGCACTCTAGTCTGGGTGGTGCACAAACTCATGTTCTGGTGCATAATGTAGCTTGATGTGCTTGCCATTGAGAGGAGGAAGGGGCTTGTGGCCGTTGTGGTCTACGACCGTGTAAGCCCCGCCCTCATAGGCGTCACGGATGATATATGGACCTCGCCAATTCGGTTGAAGTTTGCCACTAGAACGGCCCACCATGACTTTCCTTTCCTTGATCATGATGAGGTTGCCTTGCTTGAAAGCTCGCTGCTTGACGAGCTTATCGTAGGCTCACGCCATGCGAGCCTGGTATACTTGCAGTGCTTATAGGCCTCGAGCTGTTTACCTTCCAGATCGGCGAGCTCTTCCAGCCTTCTCTGGTATTCATTTTCATCAGGGCCAGTCAGGTCGGTATGTACTGCCACGTGATATGATGCCAACTGGATCTCAATGGGAATGACAGCTTCAGCTCTGTAGACAAGGGAGAATGACGAACACCCCGTGGGGGTTTTGTAGATCATCCAGCAGGCCCATAATGCCTCGAAGACCTTTTCACCCCAGTCACATTTCCGATGGCTAACGATCTTAGCCAAGAGCTTGCAGAGGGTCTTGTTGAAAGCTTCGGCCAAGCCATTGGCCTGTGGGTTGTAGACTGAGGAGGTTCTCCGATCAATGTGGAATTTGGCCGCCAGTTGGTATGCGGCCTTGTTCTTGAAGGATGTTCCATTGTCGGACATTATGCGACTGGGAGTACCGAAATGGTAAATGACATTGTGTCAAACAAATCTGGCGACCACCTCGCCAGTAACTTCTCGCAAGGGAAGGGCCTCCGCCCAGCGAGAGAAGTAGTCAGTGGCAACTAGGATGTACCTGTGCCCCTTTGATGATGGAGGGAAAGGCCCCGCAATGTCCATACCCCACTCTACGAATGGCCAGGTGGGGGCCGTGGGACGCAGTGGATTAGGAGGCCTTCTAGGGATCGGGCCAAAGGCTTGGCATTGATGGCATGTACGAGCGTACTGGATACAGTTTGCATACATGGTAGGCCAGTAGAAGCCTTTGAGCTTCTTGTTGTGCTTCATTCTATCTCCAGCCTGATGTGCACCGCACAGCCCAGAGTGAATCTCGCGCATGATGGCTCAAGCCTCTGCTGGGGAGACACATCTGAAGAGGAGGGACTTGTCCTTCTCGTGGACGAGCCAGTATAGGGAGTCGCCAATTAACTCATATGATGTTGCTCCGTGAAGTAATTGGACTCTTTGAGCCCGGTCCTGAGGGAGGCATCCCTTCTTGAACTTAACGATAGGCTCACACCAATCTTCTTCTTCTGGAAGAGTGTCCCGATCAGGGTCTTGGACCTCGTACATAGTGAGATCGGAGTTACCTTCGAGTGAGGTCAGCATCAGTCTTCTGTGCTTGACGGTGATGTCGACTTCATCCTCGGGCTGTAGCTTAATGGCCGCAGGCAAATTTGCTAGGGCGTCAGCCTGGGCGTTGCTGCTTCTAGGAAAATTTTCTATCTCAAAGAAATAGAATTTCTGGGTCAACCGGGCGACGGCGGCATGGTATGGAACCAATTCTAACTTCCGCATTTCATAAATACCGAGGACCTGTCAGACGACCAGTTCAGAGTCCCCGTTGGCTTTGAAGCATTTGACGCCCATGTTGAGCGCCATCTGGAGTCAAAAAATCAGAGCCTCATATTCGGCTTCATTATTGGTCAGAGCTTTCATGAGGATGCATGAGTTGTATAAAACTCCACCCTGAGGAGTCAGGAAGACGATTCCAGCACCTGCTGTGATGCCTGGGCTAAGGTTACTCTAGGTAGTACCTCGAGAATCACCATCGAAGTATAACTCCCAGCAAGGCAGGCTGGCCGTGAGGGCGTCTTGTTGCCAGTAATGCAAGACATCTCCGCTCTGTCTAGCCAGTTGTTGCTGTTGAAGAGCAAGGGATTCCTCATCTGGAGGCTCCACATTGAAGGGAGAATCATCCGGTACTGGATGGGCTGCCAAGAATTCAACCATGCCCTGCCCCTCGATAGCTTTTTTAGGGACATAGGTGATGTCCTACTCCATGAGCAGGAGAGCCCATTTTCCTAGTCGGCCTGAGAGGACGGGCTATCTGAGGAGGAACTTCAGGGGGTCGTGCTTGGATATGAGCTCAACCCGATAAGATAGGAGGTAATGTCGTAATTTCTTGACGACGAATGTAGTGAGCCCGAAATATTAAATTTATTTCTAAATTGTTCTGTATCATCTTGCGTTCATTCATGTGTAGGCATAGTACATCTACATGCATAAGATTGTTAATTACTTAAAGCAAGATTTTTTATTGAGATGTAATTCTTACTAGGCTTTTTGCTCATCCAATATTTTCCCATAATTTTTCAGGTAATACTGATGATGAGACTCAATTAGATGGGGATGGTCAAGAGTGATGAGCGTACAGCCAATCCTAGATATCGCACGTTGTCTTCGAGTTGTGTCTTTCTATTTTTGTTGGTCATCATTGTAATTTTTTTATTGAGTCTAGTGGTCATGGAAGTATGGTGATTGTACTTTGGATTATTATTATTATGAATAAAAGGACTTGGTTATTCTCTTTAGTGTGCTCTATCATATCTATTGAATGAGTCATGCTTTGATCTACATCAATGATATAAACTCTTTGCGCCCTCGGGTTCCTTCTGCACTCGGGGGGTGACAGCTTTTGTGGTATCGGAGTGTAGGTTTTCTAAATTACCTAGGTTACCAATGTCCAAGGATAGGTTTCATACCTTTTACCTAGTAAGATGGGTAGAGCCATGAGTTAAGTCAACATCAGATGATAAACCTTATAGTTAGTCGTACATATTAATTATTTAAAATTCTTTATAGGATCATGGCCACTGAGAGAGCTCAATGGCCTGATATGCAAAGGACAGATCAAGGTCATACACAAGCGCTTCAACAAGTGCCGCAAGGACGAATGAACCGTGGAGCGGGAGATCTCCATAGGAGCTTTCGCAACATGAACTCGCCAAAGTTTACTGGCTCATCTGATCCCGATGATGCGGAGAATTGGATAAAGGACATTGAGCATATTTTTCGTGTAATGTAATACACAGATGAAGAGAAAGTCCTTTTAGCAACCTTCTAGCGGGAGCATGATGCTCATTTTTGGTGGGAGTTAGTAGAAGCCACATTGCCACATGAACAGATAACATGGGGCAAGTTTGTTGAACATTTTAATAATAAGTACTTCTCTGATCAAGTTGAGGAGAAAAAGGCTACAGATTTTGCCACGCTTAAACAACAAAGCCTATCTATGGTAGAATATGAGGCACAATTATCAATACTATCTCGTTATGCACCGCATCTGGTGTGTACAGAGAAAATGAAGGCCCACGGATTTCTAAACGGGTTAAAACCTCAATATATTACATAAGTTGCTTTTACTTTTCTCTGAATCTTTTGATTATTGTGTTACTTCTCACGCATCAGAGTGGCGTTGTTCTCAGAACCATATGGGAGATCAAACAAAGGACACTGGTTGATATGGCTGTTGATCGTGGGTGCTACATCGATCAGTCTCAGAGCCTGAACATCCACATGGATCAACCGAACTTTGGGAAACTAACCTCCTTGCACTTCCACGCTTGGTCCAAGGTATCTAATGTCTAGTATTCCCACCTGTTGAATCTTATTTTGCCCATATCTTTAATCATGCCACATTGCTGGGAAACCATTACCGCCATTCTAATCTTTTGCTCCCATTCATGGTCGAAGGGTTTAAAAACTGGAATGTACTATCTGAGATCACGAGCAGCAGCCGATGCCATTAAGTTCACTGTTGATACTACACTTGTGCAGGTGAGATTCGTTTCACATTTCTTGCTGTGACTCCTCTTTTTAACTCCTTTGCTACATTTGGCTCATTCTATTCAGTTTTGCTGCACTACAAACACTACAGAAAATGGACCCTGCTGAGGAGGATGACTTGGTAGAGAAAATGGCTCAAGTAGTTTGCTCCCTAGAGAACAGAGAGGATTGCATGCCATGTGGAAGCTAGTCATCTTGATGGCAATTTGCGAGAGAGCGTCTTTGGAACTTTTGCAGGGGTTAGCTCACGTGTAGGTGAACGAGGAACTGCAAGCAGTCAGTAGGAAGGGATTAAATAGCTCACAGATTGCAACTGCTCTGATATTTTTGTCAGTTTTTCTGCAGTTTATCCCGCTGCATTATTCATGAAATTCGCTTGTGTATAGTATTTGTTGTGGGAAATCATAAAGTGGAATATCGGCTCACTTGTAGATTGTATTGCTATGATTTGTTTCTTGACGGTGTCTGTTTCATTGGGAACAGAGGAAACCTTGCTTCTTAATGCACCTTGTGTTATAACAGGTTGCACATGGTGAAAATCACGAGTCCCTTTAAGAAGCTTATAGAAAGAGCATGGTTATTTTTATTAACCCATTAAAATATATTTACATACAATAAGAAAGTCATGTCTCACCCATGTAGTAAGAGGAGTGAAGTTATTGATGGATCATATCCAAACCTTATATAGACAGGCTCGGCCCTGTTTGATAATGGGTTAAACTCAGGTAGGATGGTTCAATCGGGGTTGTTGCGGCTTAAAGCTTCTCCTTTGGTTCCAATCTCGTCTGAGGTAAGCCCTGGTGTGTAGAGAGTCTCTTTAATCTGCGGCCAAGGCTTCCATTCTCGAACCAACAAGATCTACAACCCCATTTTTGGGTTCGTTTGGTCTTGTGACCTAGATGGCCCTCAAGAGGTGTCCCTCTCGCAAAGGAGAGGAATCTAGCGTGGCAAGGGAGCGTAGATCCAAGCATGACGGGCACATATCTTCACAAAGAGGACACCCGCCCTCTAGCAAGGTCTTGGACAGAAAGGTACTCCACCCTCGGGCGGTAGATTTTGGCAATCTAAATAGACATCTCCCAAGTCTTGTGGATATCATTTGCAGTCAACGAAATTTGGATATATTCATGTCTGCACATCGACGAGTTTTTTTGAATTTGGTACATCAGTTTTACAGTAGTTTGTCTATTGCGGAGAACAATCAATACACTATTGTCAAGGCCGCGATGCTTAAGCTCACACCAGCCTTCATTGGTAGAGCTTTGGACTGCCCTGTGAAGGGTACACTTTTGGAGATATTGTTGTGCCGGAAGAAACTGTTTATCAAATGATGACTTCCGAAGAAAAGGGTGATAGATCAACTGTTGGGCTGAATGCAAACCATTTTCCTCCAATGCAACGCATCTTACATCGCATGATAACTACCCTTTTGCTATCTAGAGGAGGAGGTCATGATAAGGTGACGGAAATTCATATGTTCTTATTCTACTGTCTGATGGGTGGTCTTCCTATCAATTTTCCAACAATTATATTAGATCATATCTGCTTGAGCATGAAGCATAAGAATGGGATGCTCCCATATGCTACTGCATTATCTGCTATTTTTGAGCACGTGAACTTTGATCTATCTAAAGAACCTTCGTAGACGATCAGAGATGCTGATATTTACACAATTCACGCCATATGTCATAACATGAACAACATACTGCAAAATGGTGTCTTGGTTCGACAATTGAAGAGTGCAGACAAAATCGTCATGTCTGAAGATGATGAAGATGCAGATGAACCACAGGTCCGCCGCCAACTGTCACATGTTCCTGCTGAGGGGATGCCTGCTGAGGTGGTTCAGAGCAAGAACATGATGCTGGACAAAAATTTTGGTTTGCATAGGGATGATCTGTCTTTATATCCTCCACTTATGATTTTATCTGGCCACAGCAGGACCTTTTGTTTCGGAGTCCAAATTTTTTTTTTGTTCTTCATCACTCCCCTCCTTGCATTTATTTCCCCTATGTATCAGCGGGAGCCAGAGTGAGAGAATTTTTTTGTTGCCCTTCTCCTTGGACTTGTCTTTCTGATTTTGCCTAATGTTTAATTTGAGATATTCTCTTTTTGGTCTTGCCTTTCTGACTTTGAGTGGAGCCTGATTTGATATCTTTCACCTGGGCCCTCCCTTTTTGGCTTTGCCCAGAAATTGGTTTGAAATCCTTCACCTGAGCCCTGCCTTTCTCAGCTTGGTTTGAAGTTCTTCCAATCCGTTTGATCACGAGGGCTTGCTCTCATTGTCTGAGCTGGCAACAAGTGTAGATCCCATCTTTAAACCAGACTACTTACCTTCTTCTAAAAATTTGGTAGACACATTGTCAGTGGTTTCTCCTTTGCTGGTGAATTCTGGACCCACAAAGGCAATTATTTTGCCATCGACACCATACAAGAAGGCCATAAAAGGGGCCGTAATTTGAACAGGTTGAGTTTTCAGATGTTCGACAAAGTGTGAGAACTGACATCCCAAGACATTTTCCATGTCGACTTTACTTGGAAGGTTTAAGCTTTCTTGTATGCTAACCAGTTATTCTCTACGAACTCAGTAAATGAGATTCCGGTCAAGAGCATGCTTCAGGCTAGTTTTACATTTTCCAATCCCCAAAGTTGAGCGGCTTAATGCTCCACAAACGCGACCCTTTATTGGATCTGGGACAACTGCCATCCTTATTAGGGGTGTTGATGGTTCAAACTTTGGGTTGACATACCTTCGTGGTCTATAGCCACATGTTTGAAATTTAAGTTGGCTGACCATGATGGTTTGAAAACCAGGGATTTGAATTTTCGGTTGGCCGACCTTTGTGGTTGGGAGGCCAAGATTTGAGGTTTAAGTTGACTAACATTTGTAGTTTGGAAGTCAAGTTTTTGTGGTGGTTTGGAAGCCAAAGATTTGAAGCTTAGGTTGACAACATTTGTGATTTGGAAGCCAAAGATTTGAAACTTAGGTTGACTAACCTTTGTGGTTTGGAAGTCGAAGATTTGAAATCTGAAATTGGCTGATCTTGGTGATTTGGAAGACGAGAATTTAGAGTTGGCAAGCCTTGGTGATTTGGAAGCTTAAAATTTGGAAGATATTCCAATCAAAAAAAGTATGGAAGTTCATCATCAATTTTATTATTATGTAGCTAATGAGATATTATATCAAGTGCTAAGGGAAAGCAGACTTAAGCATTTTTATAAAGAACAGCTAGACACATGACTGAAATCATGAAATGATGCAGATGCATCTATGCATAAACTAGATGCATCGACCTCTCTATGTAACATGATGAATGAATGTAACAAGACAGCAACAAAGAGTCAACCTATGTATCACACAGGTTGACCTCATGCAACCAAAAAAACAACAGCTGCACCGACCTGATAAACAAGAGTTAGAATTGCAGCATCGACCTATCAAAGTAAAAACTAGTAATGCATGCACTGCAACATTGACGTATCATCATTGTGCATCGACCTGAATAGCACAGAACCACAAAGGTCTCTTGAAGCGATGAAACAAGACACTGCTACTTCGACCTTGCTTATAAGGAAATGCGCAAGATGCGTCGACCTGATAGCCTTAACATATGAGGATGCAATGACCTATTTGACCTTAAATGCATGAATGCATCGACCTATTGACTAATGCATCGACCTGACAACAGGGACTAATTCTGACTTATAGAAATAACAACATGACACACAACATTCCCCCCATAACCAGGTCAACACAGTTTTTTCAATCATCAAAACCCAGAGGAGACACAACATTCTCCCCCTTTTTAATGATGGCAACATTGTGAATTTACACTATGAGTACTATGAGACAGAATGTGCAGATGACACAGAGATGCAATATGCTATGCTTCAAATGCAAACTCAGATAACTCTCGAGTTGACACATGAAATTCTCTCCCCAATGCAATACTCTTCCCCAGATAAGATATGATATGAACTTAAATTCTCTTCCTTTAGAAAATCTCTCCCCCTTTGAATGGCTAACTCATGAAATCTCTTCCCCATTAAATCTCTCCCCCTTTGCGATCAGCAAAAAAAACATAACATGGAATGAACTTGACAAAAGGAGATAACAAGGAAGTTGAGGATAGTTGAGGATAGTTGAGGAAGGTATGTGCATGAAGGGTCCAAATGAAGAAGAGCACACAAAAGAACATGTTGACAATCTGAAGCAGCCTTCATTAAACAAGCTTTCAAATTTCAGATTCTTCTGCCATAAGACTTCATATATCACAACCTGGATAAAGGTTTGAATTTATGAGGGCAGGCAAGTGAAATTCGTTAATGAAGTTGCAGAAGACTCCCAGAAGTGATTCAATCTTCTCTTAGACCAAAGGTCAGGTTTTTCCTGGGGGAACATGCGAGCGTGAAATAGTGCAATGAAATGAAGAATAGATGAAGCACAAGCTTTCTTCCCAAAATTATTTCTAAAACATCCAGCAATCACCAAATCATCATACCAAAACTCAGACACTTGGAAATTCCCAACATATATACACACTATAATGACAACACATCCAGTATACCAGCCATCATCTATGCATTCTTAGGCTCCTCTATCCCCAGAATCGTGGCAGTATAAATATCTGACTAGAAGGTAGACTGCAGAATCTAGATGGAAGCCAAATACAGACTCTTGGAAGTCATTCATTCTTGTTAAGTTGCAAAGCTATACTTTTCTAGTACTAAAAGCAATCACATTAAAAGATTGATATGTATCAGCTAGAATCCAATTGCAGCGCTTTCAAAGTAGAACATGACAGTCTGTTTTCAGTCACATTAGGGGCACATATGAAGTGAATGCAAACAATTTCATTTGCATGTTACTAAAAGTTCCGTCACTACCTCAATAAAACCATAATCACAAGTTCATGCACATCAAAGGAGATCAGATGCAACTGGAGCAAACATGGGCATCTATGGAGGTATAATAACCATGCAATGCCACTTCCTGTAAGGCCATTCTGTTAAGACATACCTAGAATAATGAACATCACAGTGCTCATATTAGTGACCCAGAAACGTCAACGATCAATAGTATCGAGCCCTTATCAAGAGAGAAGGCAAGTTGAAGTAGAATTTTTAAAGAAATTTGAGACAGTTTAGGTGTGTACAAACAACAGACATGTGTATCTGTTCAGAAATGGCCACCATTGTTGTGAGGATCTTACATGTGCAAAAGGAAGACCAGAAAGATCTTTGATGAAGGCAATGAAAAAGGAAAAATGTGCATACCAAACATATGTGATATGTGGTAGAGTGAAATAGAGTGAACACATCATATGCTTCATCATGATATTAAATAGTGTGGATTTGGCTTATCACTAAGATACATATTACAACTCTGATTCTACATTTTTACTACTGCAGATCCTGCAATTTTGGACAGCTGTCAGACTTCTCCACACATGCATGTTGGCCAAGCGAAGAAAAGGAAAGAAAAATTTATTCAGAGGTTCCAAGACCGAGTCGGCCTAGAATATTCCTTTACAGATTTAGTGGTCGAGAAAATAAATGCAGATGAAGACTTAGCTACATATGCTGACAGATGGAGGCAGATGGCCGCACGTGTGCTGGGCCACATCCCGGAGGAGGAAAAGGTCAAATTTTTAATCTCCAATGCTACCCCCACATTTCGAAACATACTGGCCATGAATGGCATAGCAAATATGCACCAACTATATAGCCGGGTGTGATTCATCCAAACCAAGTTCAAGGACTCCCCAATCCACTCTCTCTTTGAGGCCCAAAAGCCCAAGTATAATAGGAAACCTCAGGGGCCTATCACTAAGGGAGTCCAAACAAATGAACAGGTGCAAGCCATTGCATTCCCATTCACCAACCAGTCCACCCAAATCTGTTTCCCGCAAAACCCCCGTAATCCTCAGTTTTCCATTCCATAAAATCCTCCACCCGCCTTCGCTGCTCCACTAAACGCACAACCTACCTTCCCCGCTCCACAAAACACCTTCCCCACCCTACAATAACCCCAGCAACCTCCACAATAGCACAACGTCCCTCCGTCCAATGGCTACACCAACAAGGACACGACTCTGAAGAGAGCGCAATACCCTCCTTTGCCGGAGTCCCTCACCGACATATTCTCCCCTCTCATGTCAGTTAGTGTAATCCAGCTTCCTCTGGAATGACCCACTTGGAACCCGGATGTTGATCAAACATAATATTATATCTTCCACAAGTAGCCTGGGCATACGATTGAAGGATGTTTTCAATTTAAAGACTTAGTTTATGATCTACATGAAGGACACTGGATAGATTGGGCCAAGATGCATACGACCATCATGGAAATTAAAGACAAGAGAAGGCAAGCGTTGAGGCAGCAAGTGCAGCAACAACAAGCTCTACCGCCACAGCAACAGCCACCGCAGCAACAACAACAGCTTCAAGACTTGGGGATTCATCAAAACCCCATGCCCAACCATCCTCCCGCTTCTGCAGCCTTAGCCGTTGGCACCGGCTCAGGTTAACCTAGCTCAACCCCTGGCTCCCGACGCTCGGTGGTCATATGATGATGACAGTTTGGTCCAAGAACTTACGGCCCTCCACCATAGCCACCACAATCCTTTGTCGCCCCCTACTCCGATCATTCTCGTGCCTAGCCATCAAACCCTTCTGCCACTCGCCAGACCACTCGTCCTACCACCAACTACCGCCATTATCCCACCTACCTCTACTCCACCACCAGCGCCCGCACTCATCCTACTATCTCACCCTTCGCTCATCACCCCCACTGTCATCGCCACACCTTCATCCAGCCCCTCACCCGTCATCCTTCCTCCATCTGCCTCCACGCCTCTACCAGCACCTGTGCCCATCGTCACTATGCCTCCCTCCAACTCCTCGCCTGTCATCCTCCCTCCGCAACCCATTACCGCCACCACCACTCCTATCATCTCCATCGTGCCCTCTACCACGCCACTCATCCATCCTATCAGGCCCATTAAGCCGTCATCTGATGCCGTACTGGCGTAAAATCTTGCCCTGCGGAGCGGGTGCTTGTTTCATAGAAATTATACTTCCACAGGTGCACCTGCACCCAATCCCCAGTCTTCCCAACTGGCTGCTAATCAGGCAGAGGCCAAACCATTACAGGGTACCCAATATGATCTTCTTCATCACTTGGATAGGGTGCCCGCCAAAATATCTGTGCTAGAATTAATGAAGAGGTCCACACTTCACCAAGATGCACTGCGTAATTTTCTTCAAAAGGTGATGGTTAGTGAAGACATGGTAGTAGACAGTCTACCAATAGCCTTGGCAGCTATTTCGAAAGGACCAGCAATTACTTTCTCCGACACTGACCTAGCACCTCCAGAAGCTCGGCAGATGCCGCTTTGTATTTCCATTATTTTGAACAAAGTAAGCATAGATGCAGCTTTGGTTGATACAGGGGCATCCATCAATGTCTGCCCGCTCAGCACTCTTAGGGCTTGCAACTTATCAGAAGAATTGTTACGACCGACCCTGACTACTATAGCAACATACGATAATTCAAGAAGAGCATGCCACGGGGTAGTAACCATTCAGGCTGAGCTCGGGCCTCTCACCATGCCCACAGAATTTGATGCGGGACGGAGGCGCGGACTCGACACCGAGTTGGATATGCAACCTGAGACTCTAGAAAGCTCGCACTCGTCCCTAGCGAGGGAAGCGTTCGGACCTGCACGGTTGAGAAATCGGCAATGAGTCAAGGGTGGCCAACTCACAACTCTCGTGCCCGAGTCGGGTCACGGGACGGTTCGCTGTCTCTCGCAGTAGTGCAATGAATATATCTAGCTAATGGTCCTAACAATGCTCTCTAGCAGCGGCAAACAAGCATATACTAAGAAAAGTAAGTATGACTACAATGGGATGTCAAGTGTACCTCCACGCTCGGGGCGTGGGGAAGATGATCTCGGCCCAGTCGGTAACTCCCGGTGAAGATTAATTACACAATATTATAGCAATAAACTATTTTCCCACTCCACGCAGGGAGGTAAAGGGCTACAGTAGGCCCGAAAGGACCGTTCTTGGGTTGACGGGCAGCACTTTGATCCGCTCCGCCGGTGCCATCCAGAAGATGCTTACTACTGCATGCTGCTCAGTGGGGCCGAGCGGGCCCGGAGTGACACCACTGTGGCGGGGGCATCTGGAGGGATTGTCCCTTGGAAGGCAGCATGCTGGGTCGCCTCGTGGGAGACGAGGTGGCTCTGGTCTTCAAGTTTGGGTTTACTGTCCACGAGCTATAACTTGCTATTTTATAGCACGTGACCCGACGAGAATGGTTGCTGCATTCAGCCCTGAGGTTGGATCGGCATGAGACTAGCGGTGTTGGAAAGCACTCTTGAAGAGCTACGATCCCACCCTAGAACAGAAATTTAAAACTCCCTGTGCTGGCCGTAGCATATTTTAGAAGCTGCTGGCTCTTAGATCTAGATCTGACTAGATAGAAGAAGGGGTTTCATGAGAATGTGATTTGACCGAGGGATTTATGATAGATCTGGGTGATGAGGCCTTCACAAACATTGTAGTTCTAGACGTAAGGAGAACGGGGATACCTTTTATGTGAGATTTTAGGAAGGTATCAATTTTTGGTGGATTTTATAGTGGACGTGGGTCGGGCCTGGAAAATTGAGAATAGATAGGAAATGGGGGCTTGCAAGAAATTTTAGGGAGGGTTAGAAAATTCCTAAATTCGTGAAAAACATGTGGGATGTGGGGATTTATGAGCAAAACCTCCAGTTAAAGTTTTACAGGATTTGGTGGAGGTTAAGTGGGGCAAATTGGTGAGGAACTAGCTTGCTAGACTAAGATCCGCACAGAAGGCAGATTAGCAGGGGTGGAAAGAGAATGCCTGAAGCTTTTAGCCTCGACCTGAAGCTGCTAACCTCGACCTCATCTCCTCATTGCACCGACCTGTTGGCTCTTGCACTGACCTTGTCCTCCTGCACTGACCTGGCCCTCATTGCACCGACCTTATTCCCTCCTGCACTAACCATGCTGCTTGCACTGACTTTATTACCAGAATAGCATCAGCAGAGTAAGAAGCAAGAAGTAATACCTCCATGAGAGGGTGTTATTTGATGAAGCACCTCTCCAAACAATCATTATTTATCCTTTTATTAAATATGAAAAAAATCCAATATTCTTGGAAATAATGACCGTGCCTCAGGCACTGTTTAAAGCAACGACTGTGTGTAGGTTGCGATTTTCAACTCCGTCTCCACTTCGCCTGCAACTTTCCCAGTTCGCATCCTTCCTTGTTTTGGCTCCGTGAACGATTATGAAAGGAGGATTTTGATCTTCCTCATTTTAATCCTATTGAAACAAGGACTTTTCACCCTATAAATACCCCCCCTATTTTATCTGTCAAATGGTGATGGATGGCTTCAAAATTCCTGGCGAAGATCTTGTGCGTTGCTTCCTCCCTTTCTCCTGTCGCCACGCTGAAGCCAAGTCTCACCTCTGTCCTGCTTACAGGAGTAGAAAGAGGCACTCGTCTCTTAATCCCCTTTTGTTTTTATTCTACGCAACAACATCATCATCATCATTGCTTCATCAGAACTTCATTAAGCATATTAGTTAATTCTTTTGCATACATATCTCCCGTCCTATACTCCTCTTAGGGGTTTAAAAAAAAACCACAAGGTGTGTTCATGCTTGCTTTGCACAGGATCATATTCATAGGATTTTTGATACTGCACCCTTTGGCTAATCTAATCTTTTGGTTTTGTTTTGTGTTCTTTTTCAAGGTAATCAAAGTAAGAACCTCTTTCGTCGGCCGACCGATTGGAAGAGGAAGATAGGACCACACACCCGCATACAAGGTATCCTATGTGATCATCCTTTCTTTTCTCTTGAGGTAACCCCTCTAGCGATCACCCTCCTAGAAGAAGCATCACATGCTCCCTCCCCCTTTACAATTTTTATCTTCATAAATTAACTCCCCTTATTCTTTTAATTCTTCTTCTTTAAATGTCTATTTGACACGTTCACAAATTGGCGATCACGGTAGGACACTTGCTATTTTTTATTCCATGTATAGAGGCGAGAAAATGGTCTCTAGAATTTTGTATCATATTTTTAATATTTATTTATTGGGGGAAGATCATCTAGTCACCCGTAGAAACCTACAACCACTAGAGAAACAGCGTCAGAAGGAGCCCTGAGCGTTATCCCAGGGGACAACCCTCCAATGCTTAAGTCAGAACCTTGGAGGATGGAGCTAAAGGAGAAACGAAAGAGAGAGAGAGAGAGTCAGAAGACGATTGAGCAAGTCTGGCGTGGTGGTCGAACTTCCTCGGGAGCGCTCGTCACGTTCAGCAAGGGCTAAGAGGGTGCTCGCCGAGTGGCAAGGATGCTCAGAGGAGGACGGGAGCACTACTCTGTGGGATCCACTCTCAAAGCTTCGTGGTTCAGAGTCTCTCTTGTCGTGTCTGGTCATTTATTCCAGTCCATCCTCTCCTGTCTGACAAGGGGTCCTTTTATAGGGGTTGTCCTGGGGGTGGAGGCCCATTCTTTAGCAGGGAATGGCATGATTAGTGGGGTAACGCCTCTCCGTGGTCGTGGAGAGTTTTTCATTGAGGGTCTGTTCCTCCTGACTCGGGCAGCTCTCAGGCGAGTCTTACGACGCCTGCCAGGTGTGCTCGTCTTTAGTGGAGTTAAGACCGACGTCATAGGGTATAACGTTCGGTCGCCGAAAGATCATCTGGCATTCGTTGCACCTGAGTTGATGTCCTTTGTGAGCTGACGAATCTGAAGACTGACCACCCTGGGTCGTCCATTATGGGTCGTGGGTGTCGGGGGTCCGTTGCACGTATTGTAGATCTATGGTCGAAGTGGACCTAACGTAATGGACCTTTCATGGGCCATACGATCAATTTTACCTACCTCACCATGTAATAAAAAAAAACTAAAAAACAAACTCTTTGGCATGAACTCGATCTTGTTCGGTGCGCCGGTGATCCTCAGAGCTTGCTCTTTGGTTCGAGAGCCACAAGTGACATTTTTGAGCTTTGACGTGGGGTCTCAGTCGAAAAATCGGTGGTTTTAGATTGAAAGTTAATATTTTTTAAGATTTTAGACTTGAAATTGAAAAAGTGTCTGTAAAAAAAAGTAAGGAAGTGATCGAAAACTAGACCAGGACACAAATTCCCGAATAACAATTTTTAAGGTCGCGTTTGAGAACGCAGCTTGCAGCGACTTGCTAGCCGAAAACTACAAAAATGACATTAGATGATTCGGTGGCACACTTTATTTAAAAGAAAAATGTATTGGCAAAAGGCAAAAAAAAGGGATGATTCAGTGGCACATTTTCAAATTATTCAGTGGCACCCCTTTGGCACCTTTATGCAAAGTGAGTCGGTGGCGTATTTTATGAAGAAGTGAATTGGCAAAAGAAAGAGGTGAATCGATGGGGCACTTTTACAAAAGTGAATTAGTGCAACATTGAATCAGCGCCACCTTCTCCATCGGGTGAATCGGCGCACTTCTTAATCGCTGGGCCTCCTTCCCAACTTTGCGAGCTGGAGAGTCAGTGTAAGGGCACCCATCCCGTCGAAGTAACGATGCCCTGTTTTGGACTATAAAAAACCCCTTTACTTCCAGCGCCGCGGATGAGGGGAGGAGCAGATAAAATTAAAGGTAGAAAAGAATGAAGAGGGAGGCCAGCAGAAACAAAAACGGAAAGAGAGCGCCATAGGAAAAGTGGGGGAAGAAAAGATGAACAAAAAAAGAGTGAAATCGAAGAGAGCAGTTGAAGTTGTGAGGGCAAGGTGGGTCTCTGCCTAGTAGCGCCCACTGCGGGCCATAATTCCTTTCCTTGTTGTTTCCCCCCCATACATTTCCCCTTTGTAATTTATCTGATTTTTCTTCTGCTCTTCAGTTCTGATGTAACGTTCTATCTCATTCGAGGTTGATGAATGAACATTAGTTCATATGGCTGTCGACTCTCTCTCATATGATTTCTTCTATCTTGTTTAATTATTCTGTCTCTTATTTTATTTGTTATTGAGCTCCTGTACTGATGTATTGAGAACGTCTGTGTACCAATTGTTTGTTTCCGTCCCTTTGGGTTTTAATCCCATTGGGCATAAGGGACATGCATCTTTGTGCTGATCGGATGATAAGCGTGCGTTTGTGAGTGCATGCGATATGTTAACACTAAATCGGGTAATGCACTAGCACTGGGAGATCTCCGTATGCCCTTCCACCCACCCCAATGGGTTGTAGGGGCATCGGTGCCCTCTAAAATAGGGTGTGAGTTTCCAGCTCTAGTGGTAGCATCACTCAATTTTGTTCCACATCTAGCCCTAATAGCCATTTCACACATCCCCATATGGTGTTTGGTAAATTACCCTTGAGGGCCCTATCCTCTGAGCATCTTATTTCTACACAATTCATATTATTTACAGTTCAGAGTTTAAGTTTATAACAAGTACAATCTAACAGAAAGAAAAAGTACATAGTCACAGAACATACCCTGGCTCTGGTAAGCTGACAGCTAAGAAATACCACTAGCGCCGCATTAGGCCTCCGAATAACCACGTGGAAGAAGAGCCTTATTTAAAAGAAACAAAAAAAATGAGTCTCATCTCATTGACTCAATAAGGGGGTCTCTTAGATCCATACCTCACTAAACAACTATAACAACGAATAGTTGGTAGGAAATAAATACACAAGCTACCAGTAACATTGTCACCTAAACCACAAGCAAGTAGCATAATGTTGCAATTACATGTGACAGGAAAACATCAATCTCGACCGACGGGAGAAACACAAACATAGGTAATAAGGCGGGATGTGTCCACTCATGTCTTACCATCTCATGTCTCATACATGGTCCACCTCCACTGCAGGGGTGCAACAGTTAGACACACACACACACAGCGCGCCTCCCACAAGGATAACCTGGGGTCTCGTGCCTCTACTACCATCAACACGGGGTCGTGCCTCTGATACCCTTAACACGGTGATCATGCCCCTACTATGGTCAACACGATGTCTGCGCCCCCCAGGCATTTGTGCACACACTAGGCGAACTCTTCAACGCCTAGGCCCTGCGACTAGTTTCCCATGACTCGGGCTCCACAACTAGTGACGTATCACTCCAGGCAAGAACACATACTCATAATGAAAATCACCGGAGCACCACCAACTCACACACACTGAATGTGAACACAATGCGATCCAACGCCACCAAACCACAAGAAGATTTGGTCAGACAACTAAACCATCGGCTATCAGCCCATATGGCTCATACAGGAACAACCCTCTACGAAAAAATGATAACCACGAACACTCGATAACCTGAAACTTGGGCGGCCACTTTTCTGGCCGCCCACCAAACTTGGCGGCCACCTTTTTGGCCGCCCAACAGACTCACCACTGGGTGGCCACCCAACTATGCAGGGTGGCCAAAGGTCTAGCCACCCAGTCATACATGGTGGCCATCAACCTGATCGCCCCCTATCTCCGACAGCCAGAAACACGGTTGCCCTTTGTGGAGATTTTTCATTCAAAACCGCATACCGGGGGTTCAAACCCACGCCCCACTCGTCTCATACGAGGGGGAAGAGCTCTGTGGGAGGAGCTGCTCCAACATCATCAACTTTATGGGAGACCATGGTGTATTGGAGGTGACTTAATCGTTATTTTGCTGTAGTGGGGGAAAGGTCGAGATCTCATATGGTGACAAGGGAGGTGGAGGACTTTAGAGACTTGATTGAAGAGGCGGGCCTTATTGGTGTTTCTACACCGAATACCCTCTTCACTTGGTTTAATCTCAGAGCTAGCTGATCCCATTTGCTCAAGATTAGACAGATTCCTGATGTCAGTAGATTGGGAAGACCACTTCCCGCATCTCTAAGCTTTATGTTTGGCCTGCCCAATCTCAGATCAGAAGCCTATTCTCCTGAAGACCAACAACTTGTTCAACAGGCGCCGCACTTTCAAGATGGAAAAATACTGTTGAAGGAGGAAGATTTCTTCCAAGTGGTCAATAGGAGTTGTCAACACCTGGGTTGGCGACATTGGCTATGGCAATGATGATTATCAAGTTGAAAGACCAAGCTTGGGAGCTTTCATCTTGGAGTAGGTCTAAAGCCTTTCCAGGGAAAATTGTCAAGGACAGGCTAGTGGAGTGGCTTCAGGCCTTCGATGCATTGGAGGAGGCTCACCTGCTAGATAAATAAGATAGAATAACGAGAGAGGCAACAAGAAAGGAGCTTCATGACACACATCTCAAAGAGGAGATATATTGGAAGCAAGGATGCAAAGATAGGTGGATGAAAGAGGGGGATTGGAACATTGCATAATTCCACAAAATAGCTTTTGGGAGACGAAGAATGAATTCCATCAAGAGCTTGCAACATGGGGACAAAATTCTTTCCAGTATGGTTGAAATTAGGAGGCACATGGTGGATTTCTAGTTTTCTACTCTTCCCTTTTATTGCGTCCATTGTTTGGGGATCATCAATGGCCAGTCATTTCGAAGGAGGACAGGAATATGCTATCTTCTTCATTCTTTGTTGACAAGCTTAAAATGGCAGGGGACAGGACACCACAGTCAGATGGGTTTCTGATGTTCTTTTTTTTAGCGGTGTTGAGATATCATTCTGATGGGACATCGGAGCAAGGCAACTACAATTTTGAGTTTGCATATTGTCATTGAGTCATTGGGTTCTCTTGTAAGACTAATTATAAGCCAATGGGCTAGTCATTAGGAATTAATGAGTTTCTTTTATTTAGATAGGGGATTGAGGGACAATTCTGACACGTGGGTCAGTCCCTGGGTCAATGCATAACAAGGCGAACACCCGCGTGTTTTTACAGAGACTCTCCACAAGGCTAGCGACGTGACCGATTTGTCGAGGGAGGACTGGACTGGATGGCAGGGGGTGATACTGGTTGACGCCTGGAGGAGGGCCGGACGCGGCTTGGGATGAGCAGTCGGGTATGGGTCCTGAGAGGTGAGTATCTTCATGCTGGGGAGTCTAGGCCGGTCCCAGGAATGTTACTTTCGAGCTAGGGTCCGGCTAACTCAAATCATTGGTAGGAGTAGTTGGCGGCTGGCTCGGGATGAGCGATGGGCACGTGGTTCCGTGATGGGGGTAGGTGTGGCATCATGGCGTATGCGTGGCCTTAGTAGGTTGTCATACGTGGGTGGACCTGGGATGCGGGTTTATTCGCCATTATCATCATGCCATAAACACAATGGGGAAGGACTTGTGTGGGCTGGCTAGATGCCGTATGAGGGAAGTACATGCGACATACCCTCGGCATGTATGAGCCGATCAACAAGCCAACCATGCGCGCACTTTGTTTTTGTTTGCAATAAATAACCCTTAATAAATACTTGGGAGAGTGCACACCACCTCAGGGAGGTGATGTTGAACCACTCCACCAAGCAATCAGTAAGGTGAAAATTTTATTAAAGCAAAAATAGTCACAATACAAGCAAAGGCCGATCAGGCTAGACTAGCACTGAATGGAGGGAAATTGAAGCTTATCAAGTTTCAAGTGCCCCCTTACAATAGAAGGAAGATTGGTCCAGTTAGTCCAAACAACAAAAGAAGAAAGATTACAAGAACAATTAGCCAAGGCATCCGCTACATGATTGCCCTCCTTATAAGTGTGTTGCACCGAAATCTGCAGGGCCATGGCGAGTTGCAGAATATCCCGAACAACAGGGAATAGACGCCAAGGGCAAACAAAGGTCCTTTGAATAATCCTAACGAGAACAGCAGAGTCGAATTCAAGGATGAAGTTGGATAGCCCATAAAACTTGCACAGATGAAGCCCATCACGGATGGCAAGAGCTTCCGCCTCTAGGCTGGATAATAAGGTATATCACTGTGTAAAAGCCCAAAGAAAATTACCAGCGAAATTTCGTAGGACCCCGCTGCCACCAGCACAACCAATACTCCTCTTAAAAGCCCCGACTATATTCCTTCCCCAAGGAGAAGACCCGGGTCCTCTTCGAATGGGCCACAAAATATAACATGATTACTCTCCTAGACAAAAAGAGACCCGGCAATGCCAAGAAGAAAGATGACCCTTGACATTACCCGCATCACCAAATGCTCGGGCACTCCATCGAAGACTGTTATATCTTCAAAAACATCATTGAAGGCATGATTAAAAAGGGGGAGCTCCAGATGGGCGAGCACAAGGTGGACCCGTCTCACCCTCATGAAATGCCCGCGATGGGGCAACAGTTAACATGATATCTCTATATCAACAATTGCCCGAAGAAGCATTAGAAGTTTTCACCAAGCATACTTATGAGGCATTTATCCTGAACCCTGCAGAAGATCAAAGAAGCTGGCACACGGTGCCAAAGAAGACAAGGCGAAAGCCTGCATCCCACCCCGCTCAAGGAGTGTGAATCCATGAAGTCACGCCTCGGCCAGAGCCGCCCGCCGTGGCCCTGGTTTGGCATGAGATGGCTCCTTACATGGTCATCCGAAGTCCAACTGATAACAAGAAGAAACAAATGTTCTCGTGAATGCATAAAGAAGTTAGCCCGACAATCAAATGACTTCAGGCGACCTTCGATGGGTTGTAGGAATATGAATAACCCAAAATCTAGCCGGTGTAGTTGAAAGAGTATGTTTCTTGGGAACGACTGGAGTATCTTAGACTCGACAAAGAAGATGCCAATGAAATCTGGGCGGAAGAGGCTCCGAGTGAGCAGATGAGTGATGAGAAGAAGGAGAAAAAGAAGAAGTCAAAGAATAAAAGAAAATACAGTATTGTGTCTTGCAACACTTTGTCGGCCCTATTCAACATGGCCCAGATCTCCGAAGAGGAGGATGAGGAGTCACGCTTCGCGTAGACTGAAGCAAATCAGGCCGAAGCCTCTACTTCCCAACATTCCACCAGATCTGGGAGGAGGTGGGGACGTTTGCCCCCAGCCAATCACAATAAGCCCAAAGTGAAGGGCGCGAGAATCCCACCTCCATCAGGTCATTATCCCGAGGATGCAGTAGGCGAAGCGGTCCCCTCATTTGCCAAATTTCTGCTCGCACGGGAAGGCAAATGGCCAAGCCAACATGCCGAACCAAAGAGTAAAGGCACTTCAACTACAGACATGCCATTCCCAGTAAACAAAGACAATGAAGGCATCGCTCATGTGGTTAAGCACCTGCGGATCAAGGAAGCAGCCGACCAGGCATGTCGTGATGGGGTGACACCCGAGGAAGAAGATAAATTGTCTTCTCCACCGGCTCCTTTGGCACCAAAGCATGGCAAGCATAGCAAGGCCTCCGATATTGAGGCGGCTGAAGAGGATCCCAGTAAGATTCAGTGTTTGGGAGATCCTTTCCCTTGATGAAGTAACCCGGCAAGCTATCATTGTAGCACTACAAACCATAACACATTATACAAGTTGTTTCGCCGAGATGCATCAGGCGGCAGCCATCACATTCACTGAGGAAGATATGCTCTTTCCTTCGGTCAATCACAACAGACCCTTGTATATGAGGGGGGAGCTGAACAGCCAACCATTAAAAAGAATCTTGATCGATACAGGTGCGGCGGTAAACATTCTTCCCTACCGGGTCTACCAAAAGCACTGCTTCAATGTGCACATGATCAAGGTCAGGGATATGAAGATAACCCGGTTCAACCAGAAGTTTGAAGTCCCAATGGGCATGGTGGAGTTTCAACTCACACTGGGAGATTTCACCACTAAGGTACAGGTCCACGTCATCAATTTTGATACATCCAATAAAGCCCTACTAGGCCAGCCATGGCTACATTAGAATGGGGTGGTGTCGTCTACTTTTAACCAATGTATTAAATACACCTGTGATGGTAAGGAAGAGAGCATATTCGCTGATCTACATCCCTTTAAGGTGTTTGAATGTCATCTGTTAGATGCCCCACTTTATATGGAAGGGTTGGAGCAAGCTCCTCCACCATCACAAGTCAAAGGAAAAAAGATAGAAGCCGGCGACTGGTTCCCTCCACCTCTGCCAGGTTGCGTAGACCACCAAGAGGTGTTACACATCGTTGAGGTTGACGGGGTGATACGAGCTATCATAATCGACATCTATCCTGAGTTCGAGACCCTGAAGCTCGAGGATCTGTTGGGTTACGTGAAGATCCCTCTGGGAATCACAAAGTCCCTTACAGATATGGACTGTAAGATAGTCGAGCTATTGAAGATATTGGAGGTACCCAACCCTCAGGGTCAACCCACAATATTCTATATGGCTAGTGAGCAGTCGGTAAAAGGGGATGATGATTGTAGATTCCCCGAGGAAAGTCAAGACCTAATTGTCCCAATCATGGGACTCCTTGATATATCTGGCAATGTAGAGAAGATGGCTGAGAAGCAACAGATTCCTTTACTCTAGTCTAAGAGTCAAAGGCAAATGTTCACAAAGCTTTGGTATCTGCCAAACCTAAATAAAGAGCTGCCAATGATTGCTCAACACCCAGGTTTGGGGATCTTAATAGAAGACCTTTATGAAACAAATGCGATATCTATCTCAGCCCCAGATGATCTAGATATACAAAAGGTCGGGAGCCAGGGGCAACATACCCCTCTGGATGGTGAAACCCAAGATGAAGAGGTAGTCCTCTGGAACCCACACACATACAAGGATATAGGGCTGATTTCATCCACTTCTAAAGGCCCAATTTTAGATGGTCAAGAGGGTGGGTGTTGCTACCCCCTCCCGACAACCACGTAGCGGGTAGCTGTTTGAACGACACCCCGGACCTCCCTCAATTCGATCACACCGTGCTTGCACTGGTGTATGGGCAACAAAAGGACATTGACATACTAAAGGCGCAACTGCCACAGATGACCAGACTCTTGTTTGACATAACTGGGGGCATGCTCCTCCGGCCTAGCAATTCCATGAGCTCAGGGCACCCGCCCATAACTAAGGTGAAACTGTACAGCCACAAGTAGAAAGATAATGAATTAGCTGAGGATTATATCATGAAGTGGAGCTCCCTCCATGAAAGGTGCGAGCCTCCTCTTAGTCGTGACATCGCCATTGAGGTTTACAGATGAAGCCTGAAGGAAGAAATCTCCCAAAGGATGGAAGGCGTTAAATTCCAATCCTTTGGCCATCTGAGCATAATGGCAACTGATATTGAAGCCCTACTATCAAGGCATCACCCAGTTATTGCTACAATAGAATAGGAGAGTCAATCTCCTTGCATCAACTTTAGTGCCTTCATGCACTTGAGAAGGCAAGTAGAGAAGCTGGCCGACCCGTCAACCAGCCAACAGCTGGCAAAACAAACATCCTCATTGTGGGAGAAAATGAAGAAGCCTTATTCTTTTCTGAGGGATAAAACTCGGGTGATTTTTGAGTGGGCTTGTCACTATGGCATTGATGAACATACTTTAAGGTTGTCTAATAATGATAATCATTTTATTGATGTAGGGCATGAAGATGGAGAAGAAAAGAAAGACAAGGAAGATCAAGATGTGGATCAAGCGGAGTCGAGCAACAAAAATGATGAAGCTCCAACCCAAAATGAAGAGCTCTCCAAACAATGGATGTTCCACAAGGACCACTCACAAGAGAATGTTATAGGAGATGTGGAACAAGTGTTCAGATACCAGTCACGGGATGCTTGGATTCATTCCTTCCTCGCTCCAAGGCTGACCAAGGAGCAATGGCGTCACGTTCTCTTCTGCCTATGCATGCAAAATAGGAAACCAAACCAAGAGAAAGCCCATTTGATCTTGATTAAATATAGAATTTATCCTTATGTTCAATAAAAACATGCAAAAGGAGGGCTAAATCACTTGGGGGTTTTGGTGGTTTTATACCCCTATGGGAGGGCAAAACTAGGTTTGGTGATGTGTGTGCGATTGGTAATCATGATTTTAAAATCAATATGCGATGTATGCAAAGGATATGTGAAGATTGATGAAGAATAAGTGGGAAAATAAGATAGAACTATAAAGAAGAAGAAAGAAAATGAAGGAGAAAAATCCCTAATTCTAACTCCCTATTTAATTAGTGGACGAGGGATTGAGAGTCCTTAGTGTGGCACAGCCTCGCCCTCCTCATCATGGTCGTATCCTTGGGTTGCATCCCTTGAAACCGATGGCCAAGGGTTTAATTTATAGAGAAGAGGGAACCCAGGAGCCCTAGGTCAGATTCTGAGAAAGATCGGAGCTTAAAATTGGTTGATCCTACCGAAAATTGTGGGGGAAAGGTTCCTAGAAGGATTAGAAACTTTCCTAAACTGATGCAAGCTTTGAAACCTACCCAAAATGTGCTTTAGAGGGATCAAAAGTCAGAAATAACAAGTTTTAGTCAGATAGGATTTCTGACTAACTATGTGGTCACAAAGGAGACCGCGATTAGAGAGAACGCGGTCTTACAACTGACCGTGATTTGGGTTGACCGATCAAAAAGGTTTAAGAGGGATCTCATAAACATGGTGATGGCTCTGACCGTGATCTGAACGTGGTCAATGGCTATGCCATGATCATGATAGGATTAATCATTTGAAGAAATAATGCCCTTGTAGAAAGTCGTTATTTTAAAATAGCATCTAAAACCAACAAGGAATAGACCCAGAACCCTTATGTATAACCTAATTTGGCCGAAAACCCAACTAACGACCTTCTATGTGTAAACCAATTAAGGGATAACCCTTTTTACGTATAAACATATGGACTCAAAACAATAACCCTTTCTAACACTCATCAGCTTATAGGCCTTTACGTTAAATCCAACTAAATTAATCCCATTAGCTCTGTTCACGATTTAAGCTATAGGATTTGGATCGAACAAGGAAACGGCTGGAGTTAAGGGAAGGATTGGGTTATCTTTGGGTAAGTTCTAAACAAAGTAGGACGTTATGCACGAACTAAGATTTGTAAGAGATAAATCCTTAAAAATAGAAAACCCTGTGAACAAGACAGAGTCGGTTGTTGCTATCGTTCGTAGGTTTTGTAGCTGCCTTGGGGGGGAGAATCAGGGAGTCTTCTTCCTCGTTGGTGCGTCGACGCCCCTCCTTGTTGCATGGTCGTCTTCTTCCTCCTTGGCACGGTGTTGCTGGCTGCGACGTTGCTGCGAACGGGTTGGAAGGAGCTGGTGTCTTCTTCATCCCCTGCACCTTTACCGTCAGCACTGTCTTCCTTCTCTGTCAAACAAATGTAAGTTTTCTCTCAGATAAAATCTCTGTTAGTGCAAAAATAATTACTAGTTTCATGTTGCATGTTTTCTCATGTTGCTTCCATTCATTTTACATGTGTTATCTTAATTAAATAACAAGGGTAACATGTTAAAATAATAATAATAATTTTCAGTAATCGTATGTCTAAAATCACAAGGTATAAATGATTAGACTCCTTATACTTTTCTGTAAATTATTGAAACATTTGTGATAACCTTAACCGACAACTTAACTCATTATAATTTAATTGTTATTTTATTATATTACACGACGAATCATGAAAGTCACTGTAGTAAGCAGTTATAGTTATTTCACTTTGATAGTTCGTTCTAGGTTGCCGAGACATCCTTTGGCCATGAAATATTGTAGGCATATTATTGGGATCGAGATCGAGATAGCGAAGGTGGTGCCTCTATTTTTCGTGCCCCATATATCAAGATCTCCAATCTCTAGACGAAAAATTATTTTGAACACTCGGTTAGGTAGAGTTTTTCGAGCCCATCATTTTGATATATTATATGTGCGATTCCGACGTAGTTACATCGAGAAACGAGAGGATTTCGCTGATGATGGCAAGAATCGAAGGTAATATGTTCATCGGCATTGGCTAAATGCCGAAGCAAGAGAGGTTTGTTCATCGACAAGGATGAAAGGTCCACGTTAAAGGTTTGTTCATCGATCTCGTCGATGATGATGGGGATCAAAGGTAGTATGTTTATCGGCATTGGCTAAATGCTGAAGTAAGAGAGGTTTGTTCATCGACGGGGATGAAAGGTCTGAGTCGAAGGTTTGTTCATCGATCTCGCCGATTATGATGAGAATCGAGGATGATTTGTTCATCGGCATTGGCTAAATACCGAAGTAAGAGAGGTTTGTTCATTGACAAGGATGAAAGGTCCAGGTCAAAGGATTGTTCATCCATCTTGTCGATAGTAACGAGAATCGAGGATGGTTTGTTCATCGACATTGGTCAAATGCCGAAGCAAAAATGATTTATTCATTGACAAGGATGAAAGGTCCAGTCAAAGGTTTGCTCATCGATCTTGCCAATGGTGATGAGAATCGAGGATGGTTTGTTCATCGACATTGGTTAAATGCCGAAGCAAAGGGAGTGGTTTTAGCAGCATACATGTAAGGCCTATGTCGAGGGTTTCAGCATTTTGGATCTTCTGTGGGACGTTTGATGAGCGTCCTGTTCAGAATTTTCGTGAGGATGGATAGAGAGGGGGTGCAAGATTTTTATTACCACATTACTGGCCCAAGCGCCCTTTCTAATTTTTACTGGAGGTCCCTTCTTACTTTTGCCTACGCGCCCTCACGGATTTTCACGTGACAGGGTACCCTATTTTGTCCGCAGCGCCCTTTCGGGTTTTCGCCATAGCCGGGTTGTAGTCATTTTTGCCCTTATTTAGGATATCTGAACAAGTCCGATGGGGCACCTTTATTTTAAGTCCCATTTGTTTTAAACAGAGGTGATTGATATAGGTTCTATTCATGGACTGAAATATGACTTCCGAGTCCAAGCAACTTGTGGATTGGCACACGGATGTGCATTTGACAATGAATTCATTAGCGTAGGGTGGATGCTAATGCGAAGAAAGAAGTTTATGCACCAACTTGGATGTAAGATCCAAACTGGTGGTGGTGATTATGATTCGGCTAGGGCCTGAAGCCTTTTGTCGATAGAAATGTGTTTTCGTTGATGCGGGAACAGCGTCAACGCAAAAAAAATGGTTTAGGCCAACATGGTCGAATACGCCCGGTTAAGCAAATGGGTGAGAGGGGGGGAGGTGGCCCGCCCCACGAAGCGGTCGACCACCTCCCGACCAACCGGTTATCAAATCGGATCTACATGTATATTTAACCAATCAATTTATAATGTCCATCAGCGATCCATAAACCCCGTCGATATAACTGACCCAGCATCCTATATTTAACAGCCCAATGGTCAAAACATATTCGTGAATTGGGCCTAGTTTCATCCCATGTTAGACAGTTTGGTTCCCCATATCCTAAGGCAAAGAACTAAAGATGGTTACTGATCTGCTACATGCACCCATTCCTTTTTGTGTTGTTTTTTTACACGTGGCCCAATGATCTGGGATCGGGGGATAACGGGGAGGGAGGGGTGGGGAACGAGAGTTCGATACTGGTGCTCCGCAATTGACCTTCTAACATCTTAAGAGAGGCGACTACACACGCTTCCCCCGAGCACATAAGAAGGGTGCTAGGTGGAAGGCGCAGGACCGAACCCACGCCATCCCCTGTGATGAGGGGAGGGGCGTACCATTGCGGCGCGCCGTAGGTACATGCGCGCACCCATTCCTTAGTCTAAATGAAATAGGGACCTCTATATTTATCTAGCATAGCTAGGATCTTGTATCTAGTTGAATAGAGTGGGGATTCCATCAATATCTTAGCGGTGGTGCCTACTAGTAGTGAATAATGGGTCTCACTTGTATGATTTTTTTTTGGTAGTTAAAAGAAAGACACAAAGAAGCAGCCTACAAAGCAAGAAGATGGCCAGCTGGTTTCTCTCTCTCTCTCTCACACACACACACAGAGAGAACAACTTCGATTTCCCGAAGGGCGATGCTCTCTAGTGGATCGTAATTGTCGAGAATCGGATCGGGGACAGCAAGATCCGTATTCAACTCACGGAAAGAGCCAAGATCAAATATTTAAACACTGATCGGAGATCCGAATCACATCCTATTAAACCAGCTGACATTTGTTTGCCTTACGAGTTATTTATATAGATCACGATCTGGTTCGCATGATTCAATCACAAACCTACACAACACAAAACACACTCACACCAAAAATTACACAATCAAATCTAATCACAGATCTACCACGGAACCAGGCACGACAGACGCACACCACCCCCCCGGGCGATTACGATGTGTAAGTATCTAAGTGTTTAGCATACTCCCATGCATGATTTTCATGTCTAGCTTACTTACTCAGTGCATTTAGTAAGCGGGAGTAAGTAGTTCATGGTAATCTATAGTCCCACATGCATGGCTTAATTGAGATAGGGGGAGTCAATGCATGCATCTGTCTGCTCATGCATGAACAAGTTGCACATCAATTGTGTCAAATTCTAAAAGTTCATTTGAAATGCATGGACACCTTGGTTTTTGTTCAAAGAGAAACAAAATTCCTGAAAATCTCACTTTCTAGAGCAAGTGAGTCGACACACCTCTTAGCTGTATCGACCTTACAATTCATTTCATCAGAAATGACCGTTCTGTGAAATGCACTACGTCGACACTTTGTACATGCTGCATCAACCTATCAGTGCATTTTTATCCAAAACAGACGTTCTGGGAAATTACTGTGCATCGGCCTCTATTCATAATTGGTCAACACATTTGATCCATGTTCACTGCACCTGTGTCTCTTTGCATGCTCATGCATAGCTTGAAGAATTTGCTTAGAATGCATATCACTTTCATCATGACTAAGCCAATGTCTCACTGTATTTAAATAGGGGGAGTTAGAGCATACATTTGCTTGCTCATATGATATCTACTCATGCATGTAATGCTTTCAAAATCATCCACACATTTAAGGCAGAGTAAGTGTATTTAGTCTTTTGAATCAAGCATTTAGGATGCATGTAGATGTTGGTTCAAATTGCACTAAATCTACTTTTGCTGAAGGGGAGTCTTATATGAAAAAGCTTTGAACTGCATTGTTTCAGGGGGAGAGTGCATTAGTCTTCATGTTTCTCACTTTCGTGAAAACTACGTCTAACTGCTACACTTTGAATCCTCAATAAAGTTGTTGTTCACTCAGGGTCCTGCACAATCCTTAAAACCTTCTGCTTCATGGTCAAATTGGCTGGTCTTGGCTTACCCTTGAGCCAGACACCTTGAGAGTTTTATATACCTGCTGTCTCCTCTACATTTCTAAATATTCTTGAAACATCATGTACCTATTGATTTGAATGTTGCCATTCATTTCACACTAAAGAACCTTCTTGAAAATTCACTGCTCCACGTGTCTTTTAGAAGTCTAATTTGTGCAAGGGTTGTTTGCAATCTTTCTTGGGTAGAAATGTTCATCTTGTCTTACTCATTCTTATTCCCTGAATTAACGTCATGCAATGCACGGATCAGGAGAAGGTCCTACTTGCCACATTTCATCTCAATAAAGACGCGCGTACATAATGGAAGGCCACCTCAGCCCATCTTCATAATGCCCAAATTACTTGGGAGGAGTTTCTAGAACTCTTCCGAGAAAAATATTTCTCTGAACATGTCCGCGAGAGGAAGGCTGCGGAATTTTCCTCTTTAAAGCAAGGGATGATGTCCATGGCGGAGTTTGAACCGTAATTTTCAAGACTGGCACCATATGCTCCACATCTTATTAGCATACAGTTCTTGAAGGCCAATCGCTTCATGGATGCCCTAAGGCCCGTCTTCGTTAAACAATTTGACCCACAAAACATCTAGACCTATACGGAGATGGTCCACTGAGCCCACCGATGTAAAAGGACCTTGGAGAAGGTTGAGAAGTTTAAAGGGAAGGGCAAAGACTCTGGCCATAAGTACGAGAATAAGGGATGAAAAGAAGAAAGGTTCAGCATCACAGGGTCTTACAAATCTCGTGATAGTAAGAAGAGGTCCCGTAACGAGAATGACAATAATAATACCAACAAGAATAAGTAGGTCAAAGAGGAAGAGAAGCAAGTCATGGCGGCTTGCATGTTTTGCGAGAAGTTTGGTCATTCAATTGAAGAATGCTAGAAGCACTTTGGCACTTGTCTACGATGTGGAAGTCGAGAGCACCACATGTCACATTGCCCCCTTATGAAAGATCAACCTTCTAATAGTGGACGTAAGCGGCAGGCTTGCCTAAATGTCGTACTGGACGAGGAAGTGCCTAAGGATGATGGGGTAATGGAAGGTACTATTCAAATTTACTCACATCATGTCTTTGCATTATTTGATGCTAGTGCTTCTCATTCCTTATATCTATTACTTTTGCAAAAACTTTACCAATTTTACATGTTCTTTTATCTTTGGGCCTAGCTATCACTACACCTTTAGGTTCTAGAACCAAACTCACAACCCAGTACCCAAATAGTGAGGTAACCATAGAAGGCCATAACCTCCCTGCAAACCTCATGTGCCTTGACATGGAAGGCTACGATGCCATCCTAGGCGTAGATTGGTTGTACGATCATTATGCCAACATCAATTGTCGTAATAGGAGAATTTCCTTTCACAAATCAGATCTCCCATGATTCTCCTTCTTTGGTATCAAATATAGGGTCGTCGACTGGTGCTCGGACACCTGTTCCTGATGGCGACTCCCATCGGAACTGTTCATCTTCTTCCTCGGGTGCCGCCAGTGTACGATTGCCAAGCTCAAGCGACCGTTCGCACCCGTGCCCCCAGACAAAAATGGCCTGCGCCATGATTACTGTGACATCGCCTGCCACCACCGAGGGTGCCTTGTGCACCAAGCATGAGTTTGGACAGACTGGCCCAAGTGATACGAGGAAATCCTCCTCGAAGCTATCCTCCAACACACCCACTCAAACTCCTCTCTCAAATCCCAAAAAAGTGCTTGACATCTGATAGTGGGGGGCTAGTGAGGAGGGTAAAATCAACTCGGCCCATATAGAGCCCATTACAACAGGCCCGCTTCAGTTAGGCCTCTACAACGCATGTAACATGCCCCCGATAGCTGTAGCCCACAATAGACAGCCCAAGACGGATCGTCCTCAAATTTGCCAGTGCACGAAGGGCATTGACCCAAGCGCAACGGCCGTCGGATGACCCTCCGGTGACCGAACAGTACCTCCCACGACATCGGCCTCAACATCACTAAAGGTGAGTATGCCTCCCAGGCACCGTAAGACTCGCCAGAGAACCGCCTGACTCTAGAGGAATAGACCCTCAACAAAAAACTTCCCACGATCACGGGGAGGCATTACTCCACGACTTGCGCCATTCCTTGTTAAGGGATAGGCCCTCTCTATGAGGATAACCCCTATAAATGGGACTTCGACAAATAAGTAGGGGAGGAATTCACCGAGAGAAATACACTCAGCCCTAGACAAGGAGAGGCAAGGGAATCCAATATTCGCTGCTACGAGAGAAGTCCCGCCAGAGCATCGGCTATCTTCCGAGTACCCTAACTGCTCGGCGATCACTCTCCGAGTGCCCACTGGTCACCGCGAGCACTCCGCCCGGAAAGCTGTTGATGGGAATCAACCTTGAGCATGTACATTTTCTTTTTGTATTTGTGTCGTTTTATTTATTTTTATATCTTTGAGAAAGTATAAGCGCAATTGTAAGGCTCCATAAGTCAATGTGTCATTCCCTAGGATTGTGTGGGTTTTTGTGCAAATATGTAGCAGGTCCAGCTAAGGGGCCCTCCCTTCTTTTCCATTGGTCCACCTAAGCTATGTGGGGCTGGTCAACCATCCTAGGTGGCCATCTAGAAGACTATGCTACAAGCATAGCAACACACACGTGGACAAGTCCCTAACCACACATTGATACATAGCTTAAAAGGGGATGAACCCCACACACACACACCCTGCTAGGCCACAACAACCCAAACACACTCGATGGGCACTCTACATAGTCCGACCACACAGTTCAAGTATCTATGTCAATATAAATATCTTTTATCTAGTCAAGATCAAATAACACATGATTTCTAGATCAAACAATAGAAAATTCGGCAAGTATGATTCCCCCTATAGATAGCTCCGCCTGATGCTCCAATAGCCACGAGGATGGCCAAATGATGACCCTTGATGTAGATCAATCCTTTAACACGATCCAAAATGGATGGAGACATTTGAGTTCGATGCAGATGTCCTCTTGGAAGTAGGGGGCAAGCTCTCCTCTTCTTCCTCTTCTCCTTCTTCCTCTGCAAGCCTTTCCTCTCTTGCCTTTGATGCACTTGGATCCCGTTCGATCAAAAACTCTCCAAATTGACAATAGGACATTACATAGGAGCTATGAGGGCCAAAATACTTCTATACCCCTTCTAGAACCATCCTAAAACCTTCTCACATGTTAGAGAATGGGTTAGGGGCATGTGGACCCACTTTTTATTATTCTATAATTATTGTATCTTTGTATCATTTATCTTTTATATTGGTTTACTAGTGCGTGGGCATGCCAGTCATAAAGTGACAATACATCCGAACTCTAAATACCAAGGTGGTATGAAGCCATTGGTGCAATCCGTCTGACTAGTTGTTGACATCTAAAATATTACTGGGTTATAAATATGTGCCCAAAGGAGCCAACTGAAAGTCAGCAACTGGTGCACTCGGACTACTGAAGTCTCAGGTCACCTCAAAAGAAATACCAGAGTCTCCACATTTCATTATCTCGAGATAAACTAGCTACTACAGCTCGCTAAGGCCGTACAACGGTCAGAGATAATGAACCGACATCGAAGAAAATCACACTGAATACATTTTCAGATGTTGTGTCGCTTTTGTTTTTGATGATTGGTCAAAGGGGAGAATGCACTATCTCCTTTGAATTTGTTGACTAGGTTTTTGATGGGGGCATCTCTCGCCCTTCATATTTTTCCACAGCTCCGATTGCTCTTCGACATGGTTCCATTATGTCCGTCATATTTTTCTGAGTCGAGTCATGTAATTAAGGCAGAAGCTAAAGCTAAAGTTGAAGAACTCGGCATATGGGATGAGCCTCCAAAGGAACAGCCATTGATAGTGAAGAAAAAGAAGAAGAAATGTAAGAACAAAAGAAAAGGCCTTGCCGTATCTTGCAACACCCTTGCGGCTCTATTTGAAATTGTTTGAATCTCCGAAGAAGATGATGAAGAGATATGCATCACGCCAATAGAGGCAAACCAAATAGAAGCATCAACCTCCCAGCATGCTACTAGGTCTGGAAGAAAATGGGGGCATTCTCCCCAGGCTAACCACAACATCATGTTACGTGGTAAACAACCATACTAGGTTTCCCAGCCTGAAGTCAAAGGTGTAGAAATTCCTCCTCCACCAGGGCTTCACCCTGAGCATGGAAGCAGCAAGGAGGTCCCCTCCATTACAGAATTTCTATCCTCTCGGGAGGGAAAATAGTCATGCCCGCAACCACAATGGAGGGTCAAGGCTGCTCCCACCTTACCCTTAATAGCCTCTCCTCCAACAAATAAAGACCATGTCTGTGTTCCAAGCTTCACCAAATTTATACAAGGGAAGGAGCCGGTCAGACCGGCGCAACAAGTTCAGGTGGCACCCAAAGAAAAAGATGAACTACGTTCTAATCCAGTGCCTCAAGAACACCTTGCAGGCAGATATAGAAAGCCCTAAGAACTGAGGTTGACCAATGTCAGGACCACCAACGGAATAGTGAAGCAGCTGAAGAGAATTCCTACAAGGTTCTCTACCTGGGATGTACTCTCCCACGATGAAGAAACAAGACAAGCTGTCATCATGACCCTGCAAACCCCGGCATACTCCGAGAGCTATTTTGCTGAGGCGCAGTCGGGGGTGTCTATGACATTAAGAGGAAGACAAGCTTCTACCCTCTATCAATCACAACAGACCCCTCTACACGAGGGGGCAACTGAACAAGCAGCCAATAAGTAGAATATTGATTGACCTGAGAGTAGCAGTCAACATACTCCCCTATCAGGTATATCATAAACATTATTTTGATGTGCACCTGATCGAGGTCAGGGATATGAGAATTGATGGTTTCAACCAAAAATTTGAAGTCCCCATGGGTCCGGCGGAGTTTGAACTCTCACTCGGTGACTTTATTACCAAGGTGCAATTCCATATGATAAATTCTGATATGTAATACAAGGCGTTATTTCCCGGTATCCAGATCTTGGGTCGTTACAGGTGGTATTAGAGGAGTGGTTGTGGATGTACATGAGAATTCAAGATATTGTAGTAATCAGAGTCCATAAGGTCCAGTGCTATCGACAGTTGGCACAAGAGTTTATGTTTATTTTCCACTTTGTTTCTCATGTGAGAGCTTGAGTACGTTGTGTTGGCACTATAAAAGCGGTTGTGGTTGTCGTCAGAGTGCCAGAGTGGGGCCTGAGGAATGATGATAGAGAGATTTCTTCCCCATTGATGGTGGCCCAAGTTGTGCTGCGCTGAGTAGAGGTTGTCGACAGGTGTGTCGCTATGGTGCTACGTTCAAGGAACTTACAGCGAGGTCAGGCGACTGGCGAGGATTGCTAGTGGTTCGGTGGCCATGAGTGTGCTCTAAGGAAGTTAATGTCATTTTGGTCACCCTAGCTTGAAGTTTAACCAGCCCCTAAGGTGTCAAGGTCATGCTTTGAGGTGGCAGAGCGGGTGCTCTGATTGAAAGTTGTGCTGGGTCAAGCGGAGGATCTTCCCGATGAGCTGCTAATTGTCGAGTCTGATGTTCTTATCGTGCTCTGTGGCATCAAAGATGGCATATCGGTCTCGATTATTTTTGTAGATTTTGAGGCAGGATTGGGCATGGTTGTCCCAGTGAGCTCTAAGTCCTGTGCTTTTGCTCTTAAATGATCTGTGTTAGCTTTGGACTTGGGTTGAAATTGTGTGGCGGTGGCTTGGTTCATGGCCCAGATTGTGGAATTTGTGGTCATTGTACATCGCTCTGGATGTGCCGAGTGAGGCGGCAAGTGGATTGTGAAGGTTCCGCGATGAGTTTGGAACTCGAGGATGAGCGTCGGTAGGTGGCGAGTATGGTTCATGTTGCGACTCTTAGCGTGGTGGTCCACGAGGCGGAAGCTCGAGAGATGGATATTTTGAGGATCTGAGAATTGAGAATGGATTGGTGTTAGCATGGACATATTCGAGAGAATGATGTCCAGTGGCTAGAGGAGTTGCAGCCTTCGAGCCTGGCATCTTTTGTGGTTTCTTTGCTCCTCGATAAGCCTTTTATTGTATTTCTAGTTTCGAGAGAAGAGGCAAGCGTATGCGAGGAGCATGTGGCAGCAGCTAGCTTAACCGTTGCGGTAGAGTGTGGCTGGTGATCAGCTGAGTCAGTGCTCGATGCATGGCACATTGCAATTCAGAGAATTCCAACAATGGTGCATCGGGAGATGCTATGGATGTGGTCCGATGATACACTTGTCATGTGTTATCGGAGCAATTTACCTGACTATAGTGATGGTTTTTCTGATGCTGGATGGTGTGGTTCCCAGCATGTGCGAGGTTCAAGGTCATGTCAAGTCAGGTATGGAGATCTCCCAAGTTGTAGGAGGTGTGCTGATTTCTTCTTGGTCAGAGAGATCACGTTTTGCCAAGTTCATCATCTTACATTGTGTGTTTGGATTGGTTGGCCTCCCCTTGTGTGCCATGAAGTCTGTGCGAGACGAGTTTGGTGTTGTGGCAGTTCGTGTGTAGAGCAATGCCTAGTTCCATGATGTGTAAGAGTGTGTTGGCACTGTTCTAGAAGGATGAGTGCCAGTTGGGAAGAGCTTGCAAAGACTCGTGGCTGGTGTTATGATCCCTGGTGCATCGTGAATCGTAGCCTGTAGAGTTGCAGAGGATTGCCAGATTAAGAGAGAGAATCTATGCTCTAGGTTCGAGGTAATCATGCTTTCCTCACCCTATTGTCTGGAGTTAGCCAGTCAAGTTGAGGATCGTCGGGATGGTAGATCCTGAGTCGTCTATGATGCTTGCACGTGGATCAGAGTGTGCAGCAGAAGCCTGGTGGGCCCATAACCTATAGGTCCAAGATAGTAGCGTTGGTTGCTACGGGTGGATTCCAGAGGATGTGTAGAGCATCGGAGGATTGGTTCCTCAATGTGAGATTGTCTCCGACTGTGTGAGCCGTGTCATTGTCATGTCGTTGCTTGAGGTATTGTCTTTGTTGCACTTGCAGGATGCAGAGTTGGAAAATATGTTGGCAATTACCGCATGACTACCCTGTTCATGCGTTGGAAGCCGCACTAGGCATTGACTTCTGCATCCTATTGGAGGTTGCTAAGGTTGTCTCCTAACAGAGGATGAGGACGTGACGGTTGGAGTCAGTAAGCTGTGGGCTCGACTCATGTTAGAAATTATATCCTCGAATGAGATCGTGATTTTTGAGAAGTGATCTCTGAGAGATTATGGGTCCCAGTTAGTGGCTGCAAGCGGCTAGTAATACTAACCGAGTGGTCGACCACGGTAAGGTTTGTATCATCAAGGGACCGTATGCATTGGTCGCGGCGTCATCGACCAGGTTGCTATGGTAGCAAGTGGCACTTGGTTGCCTTGGTAATGTGTGCCATGGATTGCAAGAGATTGTATCATGTGTCTTTATGGCTAGAGCGGAGCTGGGGATTGGCAGGCATCCATTTGGAATATTTAAGAAAAAGGATTTGATGCGATAGGATAATGGACGACACGTGCGTATGGAGGCTCTTGAAGAGACGTTGTCGTTGGATGGTGATCCTTGGTCTGTGACTCGCATGGGAGGATTTCCCTGTAAGTCTGAGTCGAGTGATGTGAGGACCAAGGATTGTGGAATTCGGTCGTTTAATTTCGCCATGCTCCCCGGAGAGGGTAGAGTTGGCATGAGGAGCAAGATCGGATACGGTGCCCGGGAGAGGAGTGGCTCGAGACGTAGCGATGGTCTATGCATGAGTCAACTGATGGCCTGCTAAGAGTTGGTTGGTGCTTATCGAATCTGGTATAGGACTAGGAAAGAAGGAAGAAGGTGAGCAAGCAGAGGTTTCACGTTGACGAATAGATGGTGACCAGCGAATGGTCTTTCACAGATAGAATATGTTGGTTATTACTGCTCAAGAATGGCGAGAGCCGAGTACTAGTGAGGCCTTGGGTGGCCAATTATGATGTGCCTTCTCCCGGATCAGATCTGGGGCTTGTTGGAAGTTGGTGCCTTGGCAAGTGTTAGTCCAGTGCTGTTATGAGCATTCGGCTTCCCAACTGTGAGATGGTTCATTGTGTGAAGCCGACAGATTTGTGGCAGTCAGTTGGGATCACTACGTGAGCTGTTGAAAGCTCAGTGATGGTTGGCCCTGGTGCGGGGCGTGAGATTACTCCGTTGGAGGTGAAGCTCACGCCCGATTGGTCCGTTAAGTGTGAGATTTAATTGGCAGGTGTTTCTGATAACGAGGATTGTGTCTCCTTGATGAGTGAGATTCTGGCAGTGATGCCATGATTGGATTTTTGTATGGCTGAGGTGATGCCAGATTGTATCTTTGCTAGTGCCTACTCTGATGATCGATGTGTGCTATGTGAGCGAGGCGTGTTGTTAATGATCAAGGTCTGGTTGTGCCACTTCTTCCTCCGGCGTGACCGCGGCGGCGCTCCCCTCTGGCTGCAGACGGCGGTGAGGCGACGGCACGGCGGCGAGGTGATCGCGGCGGCGCGCGGTTCGTGGGAGTTCGAAGGTTTTAAAAGCGTTCTTCGGGATTGGCGGCGATCCGTCGCGTCTCGAGCGACCCCGAGGTAGGGTGACGGATCCTTAGCTCATTTACCGTCTTCCCCGCGATTTCTAGGCCGAGAGGAGGTCGAGAGGGATCCTTTTGAGCCGGGGAAGGGAAAACCATGATTTGGGGTTTGAGCGCCGATCTAGCGTTTTACCGCATGATTTGGTGGTTTGAAGGCAACATTGGATGCCTAGGGGATTGGGGAAGGGTTTCCCCTCGTTTCCCCATCACCCGGGAGTGATCGGGGCGTGGAATGGCAATTTCCGTCGAGATTCGCCGTTCTCGATTTTCCGGGAAGAAAACGGTCCTAACAGGAGCCGTTTTTAATTCAGGCGTCCCTAAGGAGGACCGCCTACCGACCAGAGAGTATCGGTGGGGTACGCGATCTATCGTTGGACCGTTTCACCCTACGGCGGCCAAGAGACTGACCGTTTTCCCCATGGAGTCAGTGTGACTCCCGAGGCGTTCCTGACCGTTGAGTTTTGACCGTTGAACAGTTTTGGGGCTTAGCGGCCATGAGGCGACCGTTTAACCCGGTCTTGCGGTCCCAAGGGAGACCGTTTCAGACCCCAACAGTCACAAGGTGACCGCTTTACTTTCCGTGCCGTTGGGTGGCTTGGCGGCCCAAGAGGGCTTAGCTCCTGGAGCGGCCCAGCTTTGGACCGTTTAGGTCTTGAACGGTCTGAAGGAGACCGTTTTTCCCCGTAGTGCGGCGGACACTAGGCGACCGCCCATCCCCCCTCTCGCGGTCTAGTGTGGACCGTCTCACTCTTGAGGAGGCCCAGCATCCGACCGTTTACCCAGGGACAGCCCAGTGTGGACCGCCTCCTATGTGCTGTCCGACCGGAAGTCCATTCTTGCCGATTCGAGTCCCGGGTGAGTGGACCTCGATCCACGTGTTGACCTGTGGTCCGACTAATGCCAGGCATCATGTGGGGGCCATGTGTTAGGGTGTCGTGGGGTTCCGGGAGGTGGTGTTCTCGACTTGTGTCACCGTGAGTCGGTGTCGGTACGAGGAGCGGTTCTTTCTACGGCATCCTTGAAAGCCCGACGATCAAAAATGACATGCCCCATTGCCCGGTGGTATAGACAATAGCCATGCTGGAGCATCGTGCTCGCCATTCCATTATCTTCCACTGTCAGCTAGTCTAGTAGCCCCTCATGATGGCATAAGTGGAAGACCTCCAGGACTTTGTCACGAGGGGAAGAGTATGATTTTTCAAGTTCCTCGCCTCTAGGTGAATCTGAGGATTCTTCTGAGAGCCATCCTCCTGACCTTGGTGGTGCGTGGACGGCTGAAGGCCCTTCTCCTCTCATTGTAGGTGTTGAAGCAAGTCCTGCAACAAATGGTCCATAGGGAAACATGGCCAGTTATGTGTCAACATGTCGCAAGAACTGCAAGAGTTCTCGCTGCTTCCTCTGTAGGCCTCTAATTTCCCTCTTTATTTTTTATATAGTTCTTCGAATTGTCCGACAATCAAGAATTTGCATGGGCATATGCCTCAGCGGAAGAAGGGCCAACCACTGACTCGTCAGAGTCATCACGTGCAGTCGGGCCAGATTCACTGACTACATATGCTTTTTCTCTCACCTCGGAAGCCTGGTGAAGAGCATTTGTCGTAAATTTTCGAATGGTCTTCGGATGGGGTTGAGGTGGGTCCACCTGATGGCCTTGCATGTCAATGGTGTCGTCCGGATGAATTTCTCAACTTGATCTTTGAAGACATAACAGTCCTTAATAACATGTCCCCCCATTCGGTGATATACACAATAGGTAGATTTGTCTACCTTATCGGGGTCTACCGGCTTTTGCGGGTCCGACAGACTTATGAGCTTTTGTTCGAGGCAAAGATCGAAAAGTTCCTTAGTATGTTCTTTTATGAAAGAATATGGAGCCTTCTTGCGTTCCGACATTGGGATCTTATTTTTGGACTTTTTATCCGGCTTGTCGGAGCTCCTTCCATTGCCCTCACCTGGTGGAGGCAACAAACTTCCTCTCGGTCTTGAAACAGAAATCCGTCCGAATGGATTCCCTCTTTCAAAATCTCAAATTCTCTCATTACAAGTGGCACGTGCCTTATTGTTAAAACCGAAAATCCTGATGATTACTCCTGACTTCGAACAAATCTCCACTTTCAAACGAAAACTTATCTACAACGAATTCCTTGATCGTAATCATGAATGGACTCTTCTCTTCTTTACGCAACGGATTTTCTCACATTCATAGATGATTATTTGCGATACAGATATGTTTACTTGATCGCTCACCACTCTGAAGTGCTAAATTGTTTTAAGCACTTATTGGCCGGGGTTGAGAATCAAAAGTAAAAGAGTGTTAAAGCTCTTCGGACGGATCATCGACATAAGTATTCATCAGATCAGTTCTGAGCATTATGTGAGGAAAAAGGTATATGACAGCAACTTATTGTTTCATACACATCACAGTAAAATGATATTGTTGAGAGGAGAAATAGAACATTGTTAGATATGGTTATGATGGTGCAGGCCAACCTCCTAATATCATTCTAGGGGGATGCTCTCTTGACTGTTGCCTACATCCTTAACTGAGTGACTTCGCAGTTAGTCTCTTCCACCCATATGCATTGTGGCATGACCACAAGCCCAATCTGAATGATTTACGATCATGGGGTTTAGCGGGGTATGTTCATGATGCATCCAACAAGTTTGGGAAACTTTGCCCTAAAGCTCGAAAGCTTGCTTCATAAGATATCATGAGAGCTCGATGGGTTACATAATGTATGGTCCACACCCGATGGGGGCATGATGAAAAAAAAGTTTGAGATGTTGTTTTCCTCGAGCAGGAATTTCCTAGTCTTGGCAATAGTGGGAGAAGTCTTGATCTTCATGAGTTGAATGAATAGTCTGATCTTTTACCATTTTCTAGTGAGGGGATGGAAATTATTCCTGACCTAGTGTCCATCGAAAATAAAAAAGATGATCGGCCTTGTGGGAGTGCCCCTAGTGAGAGTAAGCTAATAGAACTACTACAAACTCAAGACTCATTAGAAATTCAAGACTCTATACGTCATAGTTAACGTGGGCATGTCCCTCATCGACATTTTCAAATTGCATGCGAGGCGCTCATTTGTGAACCCATGGATGATGATGAGTCCAGGTTTGTCCAAGAGGTTCTTACATCATGCTCTAGGAAATAGTGGCAAGTTGTCATGCAAGATGAGATGGATTCCATGGCACAGAATAAGGTCAGGGACATAGTGGATCTTCTGCATGAGTGTAAAGCAATTGGAAACAACTAGATTTTCAAACTAAAATGTAAAATAGATGGATCTATTAACAAATAGAAAGCAAGACTCGGGGTGAAGGGTTATATCCAATTAGAGGGTATAGACTATGATGAGATATTTTCTCCTTGATCTGGGTTATTTTTCTTTGATTCTACAATCTTTTGCAAGTCTACAGGGTTCCTAGCACGAGGCCCAACTCTCCTGGCTGGCCAGGAGAGGTGGAGATCCAAGTCCCAAGTTGCTACTCTGCGCGCTTTAGCGGCCTAATATTGGACCGTTTTAAAATCTCTGGCGGTTGATCGTAACGCCGTTTGTTGTTCGTTCGCGACTCAATAGTGGACCATTTTTCGCTCGTAGTTTCCAGATTTCATCTGCCGTAGGAGGGTGTTTCACCATCCTCTTTCAAAGGTATTTACTTTAGCTATGCTATTTTAATTACCTTTGTGACGATCACACTCCTTTAGTTTGGGCATTAGTCTGCTTTTCTTCCTCATATTTCTTTTCTTTGCTTTACTTTAGTTGCTCCACACCCATAGTGTGTGTTTCCTTTTATTCCTTTGCTCCATGCCCTGGCGTGTGTTTTTCCTTTTCCTTACTTATTTCTACTTAGATGACATGCCCATATGCTTATATTTTCATCTTGATTGCTTGAGTGAGTGCTGCACTTGTTCATGATTCATATTCTCTTGTTTATATCTCATCTTCACTATTAAAAGGAACCATTTAAAACCAACAGTTCACTCAAGGTAAGAACCTAGTATCAATATGGTTTAATTCCAGTGTTAACTAGGTTGATTCTCACCACATATAGGCTAACTAAACCCGAAAAATATTAAAGGTACAACCAGCCCAATGATTGAAGAGAGAATCTTTCGATGTTGAGGACTTATAGAGACCTTGGTTTAGGAATTTCCTATCCAATGAGTGGATTTCTTAATTGGAGGGTCCTTCCTCACCAATAGAGGGTATAATCTCCTAAAGATGTAGGGAGAGGAGGTCTCCCAAGCCAAAATGTCCTTAGTGCATGCAAAAATCTAAGCTAAATCAAGAAGATCGTAAGAAGAATATGGCAAAATGAATGTAGAATAATATACAAGAAGTGTACAATATGCAACTAGAGAAGATGACAAGCAGAAACCCGATGAATGATATGACAATAGAGCTCTCAGGTAGGGACTTACTTAAACGTAGTGTCCCCAAGGAGCACGACCTAATCGCGGTCAAGATATAGACCCTGTCATAAAGAACTGAAAATAATGACAAACTAACACAGAACAAGCATGAGAATGGAATATAATGACGATGGAATGATACATATTAAAGCTCCTAAAAGTGTGTTATGTCAAAAATTAACATGTAAAATTACACACTTATCAAAGCCCGCGGTGTGTCACTTCCCGTTATGGTCGTTTAATTTCTACAATTTAAATTATGTACCATCCCCATCTCTTCGAGGCCTGTGGCGAGTCACTTCCCATCATGGCCATTTAATTACTGTAATTTTACTTCTGCAATTTCATTTATGTACCATTCCTGTAATGTCTCGAGATCCGATCCCCCAAATTATGGGTATTTTTTTTATCAGACCTCGAGACATTACTTCGCACGTATCGCGGAAGCATAATTATATATAAACATGCATACACTCGCATGAGAGAGAGAGAGAAATCATAGTCACAAGAGATGTAAATAACATTTCAACCATTCATAATTTTCATAAGAGAGCACATGTCCATTGTTCCAACATAAACATGGGTCCCCATGGGCTCACCACCCTATAATCATACATACAAGAAAGACATTCATCCATAGCATACCCAGACGGACTATAACTAGCACTACTCCTCAACTGTAGCCTCCTCCTCAACCTCCTTCTCTATGTCTCCTGAAAACGTGTGACACAAAGGGGTGAGTGTGACACTCAGTAGGTAGCCTAAACAAATCAGGGTTAACCCGCATCTATATAACCAAATTATATACACAGTTCAGGTGTTAATAATAGCATAATCTATTCATTATCATCTACTTAAAAAAACTCATATGAGGAAAATACATATTCTTTAACTAACATATAAGGTACTCATTCATGGACAAAAGTCACGGTGAATGAACAATTACAAATTATCACATTCTTGTTATTCATGGAATCGAACAGCTGTCGCAAACACAGGAGGTCCGCACACGCACATACGAATGAAAGAGCACTGCGCAGACTCAAGAGCAAACTCCCACCTAGACTCCTGTGGCCCACCGCAAACTATGGTGTTACGTATCGCCGTCCCACATAACAATTGGCCGAGTCATCAGATTTCTCCTAGATTCCTGTGGCCCACCGTGAACTGTGGCATTACGTATCACCGTCCCACAGAACATTAGCCCGAATCATCAGATTTCACCTAGATTCCTGTGGCCCACCGCAAACTGTGGCGTTACGTATCGCCATCCCACAGAACATTAGGCCGAATCATCAGATTTCACCTAGATTCCTGTATTTATTTTAGGAAAAAGTTTAAATTCCTCTATTATTTTTGTTTAGGGTGCTACATGTAACAACTTTATCTCGAAACTCTAACTAAGAAGATAAAAGAAAAGACTTCTGTGACTGATGTGATCGCTCCTTTACTCTCATCCATCCCCATCAGATTGTAATTCCTCAGAATTACCTGAAATATCAACAATAACGCAAGATGAGTGAAAGCTCAGTGGGATTTATATCTCTGAATCAGGTATTCTTTAAGTAATTAATATTTTGATAAGATAAATACACTAATGTCGAGAAACTGAAATGAGCCATGTAAACTAAGACATTAGGAACATGAATAGGAAGATACAATGATGTAAGTCTTTGAAACAATAAGATAGGATAGACAAGAACAAGATTCCAAGTATAACGTACTACAGATAACCTTTCAATTTTTAAGAACATAAAACAAGTGCACTAACATTAGATTGGCTATATCACGAGTAATAATTCCACAAGGGATAACATGTACAAGTCAAGCAGTTCAAGTATTCATTCATGAGTAGAATATCATAGATCAATCTAGCATGAGTGCAGTCGGTGTAATGTCACACCAGGTCATTCAACTCTTATATGCACAAGTACTTTCAAACGCTTCTCCTGAGACCAGACTGGACCCCATTAATGTCAAGCATTGAAGTTATGGATCAACGATCTCATGTAATTATATAGACATCCACATTAATTTAATAGCCAATAGAATTTCAAGGAGTTTCACATTGTAGGAATACTTTAGGAAGATCTAAGAGGATCGTAGGAGTCAAAGATATAGCCAAGAACAAGGAACTAACGAAAAATCAACCACGAAACACGATGCAAAAATCTGGGAAGTATTGGCATCCACTCAGGATGCCGTGAATTGAAGAATTTGCGTCCATCTAAAAGGGCGCTAATTCTGATGAACAGTAGGCACGAAGGAATTCGCATTAATAGCCTAGACGCCAATTCAAGAAATTGCGATAGTTGTACAAGACGCCAATTCTGGGCAGTGTCTAAACTCTTACAAAACACCTCATCTTGGTGCTCCATGATGGCCGGGTGTCATGTTTCTTCAGAGGGACATGACCAAAATAAGTTTAAGGGTTTTTAGGGCACAACCAGTCCAGTGATCGAAGATAGAATCCTTCGATGTCGGGGACTTATGGAGGCCTCTCCTACCATTTCAGAAAAGATTGTCATCATACATCGCTGAAAGGTGGTAGGGGCGTTACAGAGTCCAAACGGTATTCTTCGAAAAGTAAACGTGCCATAAGGACATGTGAACCTAGTTTTCTCTTGATCCTCCGGTAAATAGCAACTTGGTTATACCTGGAGTAACCATCCAAGAAATAGAAATACTTTTACCCAGCCAGTTTCTCCAAGATCTGATCCATAAACGGGAGAGGGAAATGATCCTTTTTCGTCATAGAATTCAACTTTCGATAATCAATGCATATTTTGCACCCCATTTGCAGTCTTGTGGGCACTTCTTCTCCTTTTTCATTCTTCACAATGGTCAGCCCTGATTTCTTTGGCACCACTTGTGTGGCGTTGACCCACTTACTATTTAAGATGGGATATATAATCCTGACATCTAGCCACTTTACAACTTCCTTCTTAACCACCTATTTTATGTTAGGATTCAGCTGGCACTGCATCTCCTTACTCGGCTTGGCATTGTCCTCTAAATAGATATGGTGCATACAAACATCCAGTTTAATCCCCTTGAGATCTGCCACTGACCAACCTATTGCCCTCCTATGCTCCTTAAGGACATCTAAAAGTTGAGATTCCTGAGCAAAAGTGAGGTTGGAGGTGATGATGACAGGAAGAGTATGATCGGGGCCCAAATAAGCATATTTAAGGAAGTCCTAGAGAGGCTTGAGTTCCAAAGTGGGAGGATGTTCTAGAGATGGTAAGATTGGTTCGGAGTGAAGTGCAAGAAGTGGGTCTACCCTAGACCAGGGTGCATAAGAGAGAGGAGAATCCTGAAGCATGCTACCCTCTTCTAGGGTGTCCTCAATGTTATCTAGACTTTCATCAATCACATCCTCAAAGATATCAATGACATTGCATTCTTCCTTGTGGTCTGGGTACTGAGAAGCCTTAAAAACATTCAAAATAAATTTCTCTCCTCCAAATGATATATCCATCATTTTTGTGACACAATTTATATTGGCCTTTGCCGTAGCTAAAAACGGATGTCCCAAAATGATAGGTGTGTGCTTTAGATCCTGAGATGAGGCCATATCTAAAATGAGAAAATCCACTAGGAAATAACATTCATGCACCTTCATAATAACATTCTCCAACAGACCCCTTGGAGTTTTCACTGATCTATCTGCCAATTGAACAACTTTTTATTTTCAGATTTTATTTTCTTAAATCTGTTAGACAGTTCTTCATACATGCTCATCAATTCATCAAAAGAAATGTCTTCTGATCCAAAGCTTACCTGAGATGAGATCTCATTCAGATCACTACTATTGCCACTTCAGTTGGCTATCAGGCATTGTTCTTCTTTCTTCCCATGAGTGGTAGTCACTCTGTCCAAGATTTCCTTTCCAGAGGTGCATCTGAGTACAAAAGGAAACTTGTCAATATTAACTGTAGCCTTCAAGATATTAAGAACTGTGATATTATCACAGTTCTTTAATCTGTCCTCATTAGACCACTTGGTCTGATCATGAGATATATGATGTGGGCCGTCAGACACAAGACTCCATAGATTAAAATCAATAGAATTCATGTAAACACATAGGCCGTCTAGCCAAGTACTAAAATTAGTACCATCGAATACAGGAGGATGAGACATTGAGATAGTCAACAAATAGTTTCAAGGCAATACGCTGAAGATAACAATGCACCAAAAATAGCAGGATCCTCTGCATATCGTTGGATCTGATGAATCAGAGACCGCTCTGATACCAATTGTTGTGATGCACGATTGGGATCTAGAGGGGGGTGAATAGATCCCCTTTTTTTAAAAAATTACTTCAATTAAAAACTTGGCCAAAAAATAAACCGACACAATGGACAATGACTAGCAGATTGTGTAGCTTTCTTGGTTCATCCAAAAAAATGTCAAACAGTTAAACGATGTGGGAATGAATAACTCATAAGCTAGGCCGTGGTTCCTCCTCACTCACATTTAAATCCTTAGCAAGCACACAAATAGATGTAATATTGGACACAATGCATCACACTAGAACGGAGCAAATCTCAAAGCATATGAAATTAACAATTCAGCAGACGGATGCAGCCTGAGACTCTACTAAGCACTCAGGCAATCACTTGGCTTGTATAAGCTAATCCAATGAGGAACTAAAATTATATCTCAGAATAAATGGATCAAGTAAAATCGATATCTAACATATAGCACTCACTCAAACATGCTAACACATCCTGTGAGGGAGATAGAAGATATGGAGTATGACAATGACACAATCACAAACCACGGTGCACTGGGATTTTTAGGTGGTTCGGTTTGCACCAAGCAAACCTACATCCACCCCACACTCAAAATAGAGTGTGGCTTCCGCTGATACACAACTTAACTGCTAATCCACAGCTTTGGGGATGAATCCCTACAACCGCTGATCCACAGCTTTGGGGAACTAATCCCAGACCGCTGAGCCTCACAGCTTGCTTAATTCGCTGAGCTTCACAGCTTACTGTCCGAGGAACACGCATCGCCGCTGCCTTACAACTTGGACTACTGATACACAGCTTACAAATAATTTCAGAAACAAACTGAAAGAAAATAAATGAAAGACAATAATAGAAAGGCAAATGTAGCTCTCTCTAGAGCAATTTGACTCTGGATCTGATCCAAAAGTCAAGATCAACTTTGCTTCTCCTTGATCTCACTTTTCTCTTAGATTTCCTCTCCGACTTCTGATACTCTATTTTCTCTCTTCCTTTCCTTTCTCTAGCGAGCTCTCTTTCTCTCTAGCTCCACTTCTCTCAGACTCTTCTGCTCGCTCCTTTGCTCTTCTCCTACTCTCTATATCACTTGCCGATCGAGCTCTGGCCTCTTTTTATACACGCAAACAGGAATCTTGTGGTCCCCATGAGTTTTTGATTTGGGCGCGTGGAAGGAACACTCCTGCCAATGGATTCCATCTAAAAAGTGTATTTCAAAGGTCCACGTGTCAGGGGCAGAAGAAAAGTTGCTCCACGTGATAGGATATTCGGTTTGGCCTCCCGTCTTGGATCATGTGCCCCCAATCCATTTCACTTTAAAGCCCACGTGAGAATCAGGAATTCTGCCTTTATGCATCTAAGGTGTTCGATCGTGAATCTGGTTTATTCCTTGATGACCTTATTTTTCATGTCAAAATAAAGGTAGATTTTCATTAACAATCTCATCATTATGTGGCTCAAGAAGCAAGTAGTAAGTGTCAAAAAAATGCAATCTCAGATGTTTTGTAAGACCAGGCAAATCATATAAGTGGGTATGTAAAGACATGCACATGCATCGATGTGAAGACAAGGTGCATCGACCTGTGAATGAATACAGCATCATGAGTATAGTAGATTAACTACAGCTGCACCGACCTGCCTTTCTGATGAGAAGAAAAGAATGCAACAGAATGACAAAAGAGCATCGACCTGTATATAGCACAGGTAGACCTCATTTAGTTAGGAAAGCTATATCTGAAATGATGGTGCGTCGACCTATCCTGGTGATATATGGAGAAATGCTTAATGCATCGACGCAAGACCTTACTGCACCGACCTGACTTTACAGCAGATGCACAATGTGCACCGACCTTAAGATGCACCAACCTTATGCTGCAAACACTAGCTCACTAGCATCTACTAGCCTATGATATGCATCAACCTGATGAAGCAACTTCTAGCATATGGTATTTGGTGACATCGACTCATGTACAATGTGCACCGACCTGATCGTGCATGACTTCAACAGCCGCATCGACCTTCTAGGCTAGACTACATATATGCATCGACCTGTTTATTCAATGCAGTGGGAGATGCATCGACCTTTCAATGCAACACTTCTGCATATACACCGACCTGACTCTCTCAATGCATGAATATGTATTGACCTGACTATTATGAAAACCAATGATACATCGAGTCCACTGGCTATCTCTCTGACCTGCTGAGCATGAGACATTTTAGATGCATCGACCTTACTAGACACCAGGCCCATTCTGCATCGACCTGATAAACATACAACCACTGTTGCATCGACCTGACTGCTTTTCTTCCAGCGGTGACCTGGCTTCTTTCCACATCAATTCTTCACTGTTCATTTGCCCCTTCAAACCTATTCTTTTCAGCATTCAGACACAGACTTCTACACATGTAGACCTATTCTTTTTAGCATTCAACCACAGACTTCTACACATAAAGAAATCATGAAAGGAATAATAGAAGCAAGCAATTGTATTTGGTTAATCAATGCATCAATGCAGCATCAACACATATGGAATCATCATGCAGACTTAAGATGACTTATAGTGTTTGTCATCAACAAAACCACAGGGACACAACACATCCTTGTCTAGGTATGCTCCACCTTGTCCCTTCACAGATCCAACTTCACTGTAAGTTGGTGGGGGGTTGCAGGAGGGCAGCGCTCCCCTGCCCGTAAGGTCGGGGGTTCGGGGCGTAAGCTCCCTTTGAACGGCCATCGACCTGGGTGCCTCCTGGTAACTGCCCGTCAACTCCACGATCTGCCCACTCCAGGCATGTCCTCCGCATTTGTTCCCACTCTGGGGGGGGGGGGGGGGGTGGGCTCAAGAGTTGGCATCCGTATTGGTAGACGCTCATTCTTTATTATTTAACATAAAACTGTTGATAACTCATAGTGGATGAACAATATTGGTTGGCTATCTGTGGACTATCAGGAACTAAAAATATGGTCATGAAGAAGAATTTATCAGAACTGTAAAAATATGTTTTACATAAAAATTCACATGCATGGTTCAATAGTTATGGATTTTTAAACGTGAGTGATATATTAATAACATGGAAATTGGCATCGGTATAGGCCAACGTTATTTAAAATAGCATCCTAACTGAAGGTCGCTAATTCTTGTTACACCAAAAAAATAAAAGAATGAAATAATGAGATACAGAAACTAGAAGGACATGGTCTATGCATGCATGCACTAATTTTTTAGATTTTTAACAAGGTTGGGCCTTAGATAAGAGAAAATCTACCTCTTAAGGGTTGATCTAGACGACGAGATGGAAGAAGATAAGAGTAACAATGGCAATTGCAACGTGAACAAGCAGCAGTAGCAGCTTTGGCACTACGAATGCTAGAAAGAGAAGAGGATGAAGCTTCTGCGCGGTTGCTATGATAGGAGGATGCAGTACCAACAACTACATAGAAGAAGAAGCCAAAACTCCTTAGCGGCTTCAACGACAGGAACAACCTTCGTTTCCAGGAAGAAGAGGGATTAGAGGAAGAGGATGAGCTCTTTTCCCCCGATCACAGCAGCAAGATGCAGCAGGAAAACTTCCTTCGATCACAGAAGTAGCAGTAGTTGGAGCTCATTCGATGGGTGGTTTTATTTATAGAGGAAAGAAATCCCACGGGGTTAGATTCCTAATGGAAGATAAGCTTCCCATGTAAGAATCCTACGAGGTTTAAACCTTCCCATGTTAATCTATTACTGCCATATTCACAGCCGCCTTCCTTTTTATATTTTTTTTAAAACCCTAACTCCATGCATGGCCAATTCCCATGTTTGAACACCCAATTTGTGTTTGGGCCCATCCTAATTATTTGAGGATTTATTACATATATATAGCTTGTAAGGCCCATATATAGGTTGGGCTTTATCTTTTCATTTTAAAATGGGCCCTAATTAATTATTTAAGGCTTATTTATGGTAGACTTTTATTCCTTGGTAAATGGTATAGGGATTTTTATTCCTTTACAATTTATCGGGTTGCTACACGCACACCCAAATCTTTAATTTTATTTTCTAAATTTGTAATATGCAATTCAAAACTAGCTATTTCTTCCTCGTATGTAGCAAGTCTATCATTCAACAAACTATTCACAGTTTTGTAGCTTCCAATTTTCTACTCTAAGACATGTAATTTTTCAGAGTCATTAACAACCACACACTTTCCATTTTCATAGGTCAAGAGCATATCATTTAACTCCTCATTTTGTTTTCTTAATTTTTCATTTTGCTCAGTAAGTTTCTTATTCACAATCACTTCATTAAGTAAATGTTGATCATTAGACATTAATTCTAATTTCTCTTTGGGTTCTCTTTCAATTTCTTCCAGCTTAGAGATTTTAACCACAAGGATTTCATTTTCTACTCTTAGACACCAAATTTGCTCTTTATGTAATTCCACATTAAACAGAAGTGATTCATTCATTTCTTTAAAAATAGAGCACATTTTACAATGAGAGGCATGAGTGGTGTTTTCAATTTCTTTTTCAACTTCTTGTTTTTAGATTTGATTTTCTTGACAATTTGTGGACGCACTAAAATCCATTTGATATATATTTTTTTTGTTGTTGTTAGGGTGTTTATTTGCTTATTTAGTGCGAGGGCGTGCCAGTCAACAAGGTGACAATTTATTCGGGCCTCACGGAAGCCCATGGTGGGCTCGGTCTGACTTCGTCAGGTGATTGTGTGGTTCGGGTTGGGACCCAATCCCACCATGCCATAAAGGCCATGACGTCATTTACATCCCTCATACGAGGGAACACCCTTGATTAATTGCCAAAATTAGGGGCCCTACGGCCAAAAGAAATGATGCTGACTGTGAAGAAAAAAAAAGGGCAAGAATAGATCACACAAAAGCCTATGCCGATACACGGGCAACTGGACATGTCGGCCATTCATAGACCCTTTCATATTCAGACGGGAGTCCATGCCGAGAATGCGGTGAAAGCCAAGAGAAATCTATTTAGATGTCTACCGAGTACACGATAATTTCAATGGCGATCCGGAAAGGGTTTGATTCGGCAAATGAGTCTGGTTCAATCAGAATGTCAGCCCGAGGTAAGGTCGGGTCATGCCCACCTTGGGGTAATTCCCAAGGCTCAAGCCTGGCTTATAGGGGCGATATTACTGTTCCTTCAACACCAGGTCGCGGGGGAGACAAGGCTGCATTGTGGAATTTTGCACAAATGGAATCATGGAGGGTGCAGTGTACTTACAATCTAGAATAGTTCTGGAAATCTCTTTCGCATGGATTCCTCAGTTTCCCACATGACTTCTTGTTCCAAGCACTTGTTCCATTGTACTTTTACCATGAGAATGGTCTTGTTTCTCAAAACTCAGACCTCTCGGTGAAGGATCTTCATCGACTTTTGCTCATAGGTAAGGTCCCTTTGAATCACCAAGTCGTCATGGTTGATGATGTGGAAAGGATTGTGCACATACTTATTCAACATAGATATGTGGAACACGTTGTGCACTTCAAATAATTATGGAGGCAAGGCAATACGGTAAACTATCTCGCCAACTCTTTCGAGAACTTCAAATGGACCTATATACCTTGGTGTAAGCTTGTCCTTAACACCAAATCTTCTAATGTCTCGACCAGGAGAGACCTTGAGAAAAATATGGTCTCCAACTTGAAATTCTAAGTCTCTTCTTCTAGTGTCAGTATATGCCTTTTTCCTGGACTGAGCTATCTTGAGTCTTTCCCTGATGAGTTAGACCTTCTTAGTTGTATCTCTTACCATATCCGGACCTAGGAGTTGTCTTTCACCGATCTCATCCCAGCATATTGGTGAACGGTAACTCCTGCCATAAAGTGCTTCAAAAGGTGCCATTTGAATACTGGCCTGGTAGCTGTTGTTGTAAGCAAACTCGGCTAGTGGTAAGTGGTCATGCCAGCTTCCGTTGAAGTCAATGACACATTCCCTTAACATATCTTCAACAACTTGATTTGTTCTCTCGGTCTGACCATCCGCTTGGGGATGAAAGGTAGTTTTGAAATTGAGTCTCGTCCCCAAGGATTGTTGTAGACCCTTCTAGAAATGAGAAGTGAAGTGCGGGCCTCGATCAGACACGATTGACACAGGGACTCCATGTAGTCTAACAATCTCCTTGATGTACAAAGCGACTAGAACATCAACTGACCATCAGCTCTTGATAGGCAAGAATGTGCCGACTTGGTAAGATGGTCGATTATTACCCAAATTTCATCATGTCTGCTCTTAGACATAGACAAGCCCATGATGAAATCCATGCCGATATCTTCCCACTTCCACTTGGAAATATGATGGAGGCATCACCACCACCTCCCTCTGGCTTGGGTCGTCCACACACCCGAGATTGGATTGAGCTCGAGCTTCTCTATATTTTTAAACCCATTTTTTTACTTTTTTTTTGAATATGGAGATTACCGTCCGTAGCATGCTGTTGTCAGGGGACGTGGCTTGGAGCTGGAGAATGTAGAAGACTGGATATTGTTTTTCCCTTAATAAGGGCCTATACAAGTCATGGAATTATGGAGCTGGGAGCCACGTTGTCATGGCAGAATGCAACTGGGTTCCTACCTAGTAAGTCAGGGAGGCCAAAGGAACTGAGATTGTGGCTGGGATTGTGATGACTGAATGGAGGCTAACTGGCAGCTATGGATTCTGGACTGAAGGGATGTAAAATGTAGGAGTATATAGCGATGGAAATCTGGGATGGGCTGGGACTGGACTTTGCTAGAATGATGACTGGAACGTCACACATGGATAGGGTCTCGTCAACCCGCCATGATGGGGTAGGGGCTAATGGTAGAATGAGTTGGGTAATGTGATACGGGGGTGACTGGAAAATGTCAGGTTGACGATTTGGAGATGTAGATTGATCAAGGACCAACAGCGAAAGAGGCCTGTGATCTGCTGCGGGGCGGGTGGGAAGCCACCTTAACTGGTGGAAAGAGATGCATTTTCTCATTATCGGTTCTAACGCCCTCTCGGGTTTTCGCCTGAGTCGACCCCCTTTAGCTTTTTTCGATACGCCCTTGCGATTTTTTACGTCGAGGGGTTTCCTAATTTTACCTGAGGTGCCCTTACGGGTTTTCACCTTAGCTGGGTCGATGGTAATTTTTGCCCTCAGTAATCCCGTGGAGGGAATTATCTGAGGCCACCGGGGTATCTGTATTTTTAACCTCATTTTTTTATTTTTATTATTATTATTATTATTATTATTATTATTATTATTGCTTATCTGAGAGCCTGATGGCTGGGCTGCGACTGGTGCAGAAGCGTCCTTGCCCTGTTGTTACAAGGACGAAGGTGGGAGACTGGCTCCCAAGAGTGCATGATAGTGGTTCTGGGAGGGCTTGACTGGCCTTATTGTTTGGCTGGGAATGGGAGACTAGGAGCAGGGACTGGTTCAGCCTCCCGCTGGAGAAGACCAGTTTCACTGGTTTTGGCTGAGGTGCGTGCCTTAGTCTAGATGGCGCGCAAACTCATGCTATGGTGAATAGTATAGCTTTATGTGCTTGCCATTGAGAGGTGGGAAAGGTTTGTGACCCTTGTATCAACTTAAATACTGTATCCCGTTGGCCCCTGACACCTCCCACACACCACCACACCCCCTCCCGCGGGGGGGGGGCGGCGCATAGTCACCAATCCATCTCATCAGTCTAGGTAAATCTTGAGACAACATATGAAAGACACAACTATATTTTAGTCCAAGTACTTCATAGCAATCCACCAAAATTTCAAGGGACAAGATTACAATCAGTCCCAACCAGGGATCCCCAGCGCACTAAAGAACCACATCATATACAGTTTCTTCAAGAATTGTTTAATGGTAGCTTTCCCATCATAATACCATCCACCTAGCCTATCTCAATACCTTTGTGCAACCTACTCTATTCCTAGTGTTGTCAGTTCCTCATACGACCCTGGCTCCCTCATAGCATCTTTTCCCTTGCATGTCCAGTATTTTCCATTTTATTATCTGTCATGGTTCTGCCAAATTATCATGGCTTTTCATTTTCTTTCCTGAAAGTGAACTGAACTCTATCCCAGCTCACAACTCACAAGTTCCAACTTCCACACAAACTACTGGCTTTGTGCATAGCGTTAGCTTGTCTATCAGTTCAGTCCATCTGCTATTCTAGATGGCAAAGTACATAATAATGTCCAAGTAGCAAAGAATGGTGTTAGCAATAATAGCAATCATAGAGGAGAGGCAGCAGAAAATGATGGCTTCTGGTACACGGGAGGAGGGAGAACGGTTGTTAAAAGCTGAAAAGGAACTTCAATCACGACTGTAAATCTTAAATTCAATTAGACCATCACATGATGACGGTATAACACCCAAAATTGAATAGCCTATCCACAACGTAATGTTCTAACAGTCTCATCTAACAGATGTACAAAAATTACATCTTTTTCTTCTTTTTTTTAGTTGTCTCACAAGGTGCTAATGTTCTAGCTGGGCTTGGTGGCCACGTGATCAGGTACAAACAAAATAACATCAATGTCAGAAACAAGTTTCAGAAATTTGGCGAAGTTCAATATCTACCAGGACAGTATTTTATACACTAAAGAACAAGAAGATAAGCATGGGACAGTATTATATTTTCCAAAATAAATAATTTTAGTTGTTGGATAATACCAGACCACTTCCAGCAAGTCTGCATAGTCTAGATGCATCCTGATAGCGTTCTTCATTGATTGCGTTCTGGATGGATAACAAGAGAAGCATGTAAATGTGAATGAATGGATTATGATATTCTTAACATTTGAATTATGTAAATGAATTGGATATATGAATGTGAGTTAACCCCGATTTGTTTAGGCTGACTACTAAGCGTCACACTCATCCCCTTGTGACACACGTTTTCAGGGGACACAGTGAAGGAGGTCTAGGAGGAGGCTGCAGCCGAGGAGTAATTCTAGTCCTCCTTACGTCAGGGTAGGCTATGGATATTTATCTTTCATATTATGGATAGTTGTAGATTGGTGATCATGTGTAGACTTAAATGTATTCAGACAATGGACATGTATTTTGGGATTATGAATGGTTAAGATACTATTTCCATCTCATGTAATTATGATTTCTCTCTCTCTCTCTCTCTCATGTGAATGTATGCATTTGTGCTACCGCGATACGTGCGAAGTAATGCTTCGGGGCCCGATGAAAAAAAATTATGCCCATAAATTGGGAATCAGATTTTGGGGCATTACAGAGTGGTATCAAAGCACGAGAGACAAACTATGGTTACAACCATTCCAATTGTCCAAGTAGTTGAAGAGGAGTTAAGCTAGAGTGAAAAAGGGTAGAGTATATTTAGAACCCATTTAAAACAACCCTCACACTTAATAATTATTATGTCCTAAGAATTATGCCACCGAGAAGGCAAAGGGATTTTCCTTTGGCTGATGAGAGAGGATCGAGGTTGGATGACCCCAACATGGTGAAGATGGGGCTATGTGGCTGTGCATCGATTACCGCAAGCTTAATCAGGCCACCATTAAGAACAAGTATCCTCTGTCGAGAATTGAAGAATTATTTGACCAATTGTCATCGGCTAAGGTCTTCTCCAAGACTGATCTGAGGACGGGCTATCACCAAATCAGAATCAAGCCCAAAGATGTGTCAAAGAAAGCCTTTAGGACTCGTTATGGTCACTACAAGTTCTTAGTAGTACCATTTGGGCTGACGAATGCACTGGCTATATTCATGGAGCAGATAAGTCATATCTTTTACCCTTATCTAGATCAGTTTGTTGTAGTCTTTATAGATGACATCCTGATATATACTGCCAGTTAGGAGGAGCATCGGCAACATTTGAGAGTGGTTCTGCAGACTCTCAGGGAGAACAAGTTTTACACCAAATTTAGCAAGTGTGAATTTTGGCTAAATTAGGTTTTGTTTTTCAAACATGTGGGATGCCTGGGCGCTAGCTAATTCCTGGCACCCCAATCCTTTAATCAGACTACAATTAAAACTCAAAGCCACCCGGAATGCCTTACAATACTGGAACAAACATGTGTTTGGCAGGATTGAGTTGTCTTTGAAGGCTGTTGAGGATTCATTGCGGATCAAACAGTAGGATTTTGAAGAAAACCCTACGAAAGATAAAAGAGTTGCTCTTAACATGGCTGATACTGAGCTGCAGCGGATACTTCACCGGCAGGAAATATTCTGGTCCCAAAAAGCTAGGCTGTAGTGGATTGAGGATGGTGATAGGAATACCTCTTTCTACCGTGCGGTTGTCTAGGGAAGGCGGTAGAAAAATTCCATTTATAGATTTAAAGTTGATGGCGCCTGGTGTGAAGATCAGCAGGTGTTATGCAGTGTGGCGGTCAGCTTTTTCTCGCAGCTTCTCTCCTCAGAGAGCCATTCCTTGGAGGAGTGTTTGATGAGGTTATCCCTTCCATCATTACTGGCCAGCATAATCAAACTCTTATTTCTCCCCCAACTGCCCATGAGATCAAAGAGGTAGTGTGGAGTATGAATGGGGACAGTGCGCTGGGCCCGGATGGATTTACAGGTGTCTTCTACACTTCTTCTGGGACATTATAAGTGCAGATGTTGAAGCTGCAATCATGGGTTTCTTTCAAGGCTACCCTCTCCCTAAAGGCGCAACTTCCAGCCTCATAGCTCTTATTCCTAAAGCTAAGCTCCCTTCACATTTTGGCAAATTTAGGCCTATTAGTTTATGTAACTTTAGCTACAAGATTATCTCTCGCATCTTTTGTGCTAGACTCACTAATATCCTGCCCATGATAATATCTGAGGAGTAGGGAGCTTTTGTGAAGGGAAGGCATATACTTGATAATATGTCCTTGGCCAGACAATTGGCCTCTGATCTTGGCAGGAAAGTGCGAGGCCACAATGTTGTTTTTAAGCTGGACATGATGAAAGCTTACGACAAAGTTGAATGGGACTTCCTGCTAGCGGTGCTGCAGAGGTTTGGTTTTTGTAACAGATTCAATTCCTATATAGCTATGCTCATTTCCAACTACTAGTTCTCTCCCGGCCAACCCAACGAACCCCAAAAATGACGGTTTACGCTAAACTGGCTCGATCTCCCCCGATCGGCCACCATTCTACGCGAAACTACAGTAGATGCTTATAGTAGTTTGCCTTCGACAATATTAGCGTGGTCTGTTAGGTGAGAAGTTGAAGATCTATACACAAGATGGATCTACTCAAGTAAAATGGATAACTGCTGGCATATCTACCCAACAGCGTCTTATGTGGTTTAAGGTAATAATAGCAATTACTTTCTCAATTTTTTGTGCATAGGAAAATCCATTTCAAGAAATGCTGATACTGTTTTATATAACTTATATAACCCAGACAATATTTGACGCCCCACCCGGGCGTGATCCAGTGGCTCTCAACCTTGGAAGCATGGGAAAAGGTGAAGCCTGGATCAATGGAGAAAGCATTGGTCGGTATTGGGTCTCACTTAAAACACCAAAAGGGGATGCTTCTCAATCACTGTAAGAACTATTTTCAACTCATGTTCTTGCAGTTTCTTCATATTTCCTTATATATATATATATTTGGTATTAAAAATTCATTATGGGTATCTAGTCTTATCATGATGAAAATGCTATGTAAAGCGATGATAGTTGTTTTAATGACAAAATGAGTAGAACTGGTGCAAACTATGGGTTAGGTGTAGTTATGGTAGTAAACTGCAAACTGGTTTAGGGTTTTTTTTGTTCAGTGACGATCACGTTTCATGTTTGTAACCATAGTTGTCAAGGGGGTAAGGCGACCCAAGGCCTGCCCTTGAGCACTAAGCACTTAGGTGCCTAGGCGCCAAGTCCATAGGAACCAACTAATAAGATATAAATTTGTTTATAGTATACAAAGACTTATCATGATCATTAAAAATATGCCAAACAAACACTAATATGACATATAAATCAAAAGTAGTAGGAAGTGATATTGCAATAAAGGACCAAAACTCTAAGATAGGATAATCACCATTTATCACAAACAAGCATATCATTTCACAACAAACAAACGTCACATACACATCGAGCATTATCTAAAAAAGTAACAAAGACAACAAAACTATTAAAGTCAGAGCTCAAGAATAGCCACGTTCGTGTGTCTGAACCCATGTGGATGGTGTGTATGTGAAAGAGCATAAGGGCTTGTTGCAGCAGAGGCCTTGTTGAAGGAGAGTGTGGAGCCTGATCTAATCTTTGACTTGGCCTTGCATTTGGGAGGGGGGGTTCAAAGGGTGGCGGTGCCTCTCTGGACGAATTTTTTTGCGGCCCAAGGCGAAAATCCAAACTTTCTTAACAGTCTTGTTTTCCTTGTTTGATTGGAAGTTCTGGTTCCTCTTTTCTTTGTTATCATTCCTTTTCTCCCTTTTAACATCTTGAGTTTTGTAGGCTTTAAGGATGTTGGAAGAGGATTGATTTTAAGACAATCTATTCTGGTTGGTTGGTCTGGAGTCGTAGAAGGTGTCATACTTCATAGGGAATTGAGGTTGGCTAAACCTTGGACGAAAAGGCTCATAGCTACCCCAGACCCATGATGGTGTCGACCTGTAGGAGGTAAAGTGTCGACCTGTCCTATGTTCTGACCACTCATTATGGTTTTTGTTTCTAGGGGCGTCGACCTCCTATAGTCTGTATGTCGACCTATCTCCCGCTCAACCCATCTATAATGGTCTCTGGAAGCTATGGGTGTAGACTCTCTATAACCTCTGTGTCGGCCTCTCTGAGTGTGCCTAGTGAACTGTCTACTGGCTGACCAAGATGGTGCTGACTTGTCTTGGGGGCAGTGCTGACCTGTGTCTTGGTTGAAACTCCTTCCACCCTTGGGATGTGCAGACCTAGAGTTAGGTTGGTGTCGGCCTGTTTGGGGCTGTTGGTGAGCCTTTTGGGTTTTTTTGAATTTTTCTTAATTAGCTCTCCCACTTTCTCTTTTCCTTTGTTTTTAACTTTTTCTTGATTTTGGCCAGGATTTGATTTAGACGTAGATGGTTCAAAGGATGAGACAACATTTACAGTTTTTGATCCAAATGCCCTTTTCTTAGTGGGTTCATATCTAAGCCATTCCCTGTTAAAGTTTATTCTAGTTCCTAGCAGGGCATTCAGATTTTCACTCCCATTAACAAATTTCTCCAAGGACGTTTGTTTGTTAGTTAGATCCTTTTGAAGTTTTTCATTTTCTTTGAGAAGTTGTAAGTTGACTTGATTTATTGCATCATATTTTTCATTACACAATTTCATATCCTTGACATAGTCTTACATTTTTAGCTTCAACTCATCAATTTCATCTCTGAGGCTTTCATTTTCATCTTCTAAATCATTCATTTCTTTTCTTCCCTCTTCTAAGTTTTCAATTATTTTCTTGAGATCTTCAATTTCAGATTCTAGGGAGGCATTTTTTTCATTTGAGCTTTGATCATTTACCAAGGAGTCAATTTTCTTCTTTAAGACTTTGTTTTCTTTCTTCATCCCCGGCAGCACGGCGGCGATCGTCAGGAAGGTCAGTGTCAGGTTTTCATCGAGGGTGGCGCGCCAGGCGGATGCCGTGGTCGCTTCCGCGGGTCCCGGCGGCACCGAGTTCCCGCCCGCGTTCGCGACCAGCACCGAGATCGGACCGAGCTCGGACTCGGCGCGCGCAACGACCGCCCGCACCTGATCCTCGTCGCTCAGCTCGCCGGCGACGCCGATCGCACGACCGCCGGCCGCCGTGATCCCGTCAACGACCGCGTCGATCGCCGCCGCGTCCCGGCCGTGGACCGCGACCGCCGCCCCTCGGGCCGCGAACAGCCTCGCCGTCGCGGCGCCGATCCCGCGCGACGCCCCGGTCACGAGCGCCACCTCACCGTCGAGTTCCGCCATCGTCCTTCTCCTTCCCTGCTCCGTCGCGGTAACCGCGATGGACCTCCGCGTCCAGCCCGCGCAGCGCGACCAGCCGGCCGAGCAACTCGAGAAGCTGTTCCGCCTCCGCGTCGGCGAGGCCTTCGGTGAGTGCCGCCTCCTGCGCCTGCGCAGCACCGCGCAGTCGGCCGAGCATCGCGCGACCATCGTCGGTGAGTGCGACCTCCTGCACCCGCCGATCGCCGTCGCGCCGCGTGCGCGAGGTCAACCCAGCGGACTCCAGCCGGTCGAGCAGCACCACCACCCGGCTCTGCACGATGCCGAGCCGGTCGGCGAGCTCACGCTGGCTGACGCCGGGCGTCTTCGCGATCAGCCTCAGGATGCCCGCCTCGGACGGCGTCAGCCCGAGCGGCGCAGTCTGCTCGGCGAACAGCGCGCTCGCGTGGCTGCCGAGCTGCGACAGCAGGAATCCGAGTCGGGCGCGGTTCGGTGCAGGCATGGGTCAAGCATACTGCATTGACAGAATGATTCACAGTATGAATGATTGCAGTCATGATCGACGAACCGGATGTCCTCCCCACCTCCCGACGCCCCGATGGCCCGCCGCCGGGGACCCTCGGTCTCGTCGCACTCGTGCTGACGGTCGTGAGCGTCGTCATCCCGCTGGCGGTCGCCGGAACGGGGTTCCCGACGCCGACGACCACGCCGGCCGACGATGCGGCGTACTTCTCGGCGCATCCGGTTGCCGGCATCCTCACCGGCTTCTTCGCCTTCGGCGCGTCGGTGCCGCTCGGGATCTACGCGGCGACCAAGAAAAATTAAAACAAACTAAAATAGAAAGTAATCAAGGATAATATTGTCAAACCATCCAGATTTGGTCAAGAATCCAGATCTCTAAGCTGACACCAGGCTCGCCCACGCATCAACTCAGAAAGCGGAAGCCATCGTCCCAAACCTTTGAATGACTCAACGGCCTATCCATGTGATCAAGATTTCCCTAGAACTATCATTATTTTTGATGAAGCGGAACTCAAATTCCAGGTTTATCAGAACCACAAGGTCCTTGATATGCTTATAATAACGTATGTAACATATAATAACAATACATACAGAGGGAATACAGGACTTGATGTTGCCAACTCGGAGTGAGCGCCATGCGAATGACCTGCCTTATCTGCACTCAAAGATTCATCAGCTCAACCAGTTTTATAAGAATATAATCAAGAATGCACATTTTCATCAAATAATCCCAATTCATCAAATAATGCATGAAATAATACATGATATCCTCTTCAAATGAAATGACGCCCGCCACCAAGGCGTTATAACAATGAAATGACGACAATACGAATGGCGCCAATCAGAGTCACTGTTCGAATAGGAAATGGATTATTACAAGAAATGACGTCCACTTGGATAGGCGTTAGTTAAACAAATGACGACACTCAGAATGCCGTTATTCAAGTTCAGAGTTCAATTCGTGAAAGGACTCCACTTAAAATGAATGATGCCTTCCATTACGACGTTTCATCAAAACGACGCCCCTGAGACGGGCGCTGTTCAAATAACTGACGCCAATGATAATGCCGTCAATTGACTGAGATTCCATATCCTTACCGAAAGCGAACAACAGAGACTCCTGTTCTGATTCCAACTTGAACTTCCATCCCCGATTGCTACTGCAACCGCTTACATTGAAACACTATATAAAGGGGGGTTGATGGGCTCGGTTTTAATGCATTCAACAGTGAAACCGCAGGAAACTCTATTGTTGCAGAAGCTTCGATTTGCAGGAACAGAGAGCAATGGAGGGAGCCATGCAACGCCCGTCCAAGAAGTCCAAAGTGACTTTTACTAGAATTGATGAGATTGCAGGGCACATCAGTGGGAGAATTTCTACAAATCAAGTGAGTATATTCATTTGAATTTCTTTATTTTTCCTTTTCTTCTTCTCTTCATGCTTCCCTCTATTTATTCTTCTTTTTTTCTTCTACCAATCTTCACAGTGATATCCTCAATCTCAAAACCTCCATGTATCTCTGGTTTATATGGTAAGTGGCGTGTTAACTTCAAATATCCAGCAAAAAATTTCCTCCGCTGCAGAGGTGAATCATTTACTTGTTTCTTGATATTTCTTGCTGTATTGCTTGGTCTCAACATTGGTTTCCGTCATTAGTTGTGTGATTAAGACAAAGAATGTTCTGGGTTAATTTGAACGGGCCACATCATAAGGATGCTGGATCTTGGTGCTCGCTATGTGCCAAGATGAGATTCCATGCATCTTCTTCAGGTGCATGCATGTGTTCCAGAACTGTAGCATATCTCAAGTTTGCCCTATTAATTTGTTGCGAGATAGAATCTAACTATAACATTTTAGGACTGCTAGATAGATATATGCACATAGGGGATCTCATATGCTTAATTCACTCCTTTCTGGGGAGAGCTAAGAAATATTAAGAATGGTTGGTCCAACAGTGTCATATTGGTTTCAAAACTTACCCATCAACAGATACTTGTGTTTATATGACTGAGTTACGTGACAATCCAAACATTAGTATAGTCTATTGGCTCTAATTTAACAGAAGAACTCAACAAGAAGTAAATCTACTTGGATGTGCCATTAAATCATAGCCCATAAAAATAACTATCATATCATGTTAACTCCATCCCATCAATAGGAGTGTGACAAAGGTAGAAGACTCCGAGTGACTCACCTCATGATCGATAAGAGGGGTCTCGATCAAGTTCGACTCTTTCGAGGAGTTTATTTGACTCACATTTAATTCATCGAGGGACGTGAAATCAAGATTTGTTAATTTCGAGAAAAAAATGATACTGGTGGATTGGGTGTCATTGAATTAAATTGAACTCAGGTCTCTCACACTCAGACCCGAGTATCACTATGTTAATTAAGTTTCCTATCATGAGAAGAATAAAAAAAGAAGAGTGTGTGAAAGTTATGGCTAAATGGGCGCTTGGGTTGGTTAGCAATATGCGACACCCACGTTGAAAGACAAGAGAAAACTGTGCAAGAAAGCTCTAAGGTTATGACACAAAGTTAATTTGGCTGCGAAGCTGATGGTCACAATGTCCTCCGCAAGTTACAAATATCGCCTCCCAGGTGTGAAGTGTAGAAGGTTGTGTGCGGGAAGCATCCAAGAGACGTATCTACCTATTCCATGAATGTTCCTTTCTCTCAAAACGGTTGTTAACCAGATGGACTTAGTTTTGAGAAAGGTAAAGTTTTTTTTGGTGTCAAGCCATCTGATCCAGGTAATCCTTCTCTAGGTTTTTCTTCCCCTCCCCGCTTTTCCTTCTTGTGATGTTTCCGGATCTTGCCGCCTCTCCCTTGGTTCGCTCTTCCCTCTCGCTCTTCTTCTTCTTCCTGATCTATTAGTCGAATATGGACATGGAGGTTTGGAAGGCCTAGGATGTGATACTATCCTATTTCATACATGTTTGTAGGATTTTTTTGTTCTTCCTGCGTTTTTTTTTTATGACCTGTGTTTCTACCCTGTTCATGTAGGATTTTGTTGTTCTTCCTGCGTTTTGTCTAATCTGTTTTTTCCACCCTGTTCATGATGGCGTTTGCTATTTTGCGGTTGCCGCCGGTGCTGTGATCTTGACGGTGACGTAGGGAGACTAATGTTTGAGTGTTTGCATCGGATCAGTGCAGTGCCTGTGTCGGCACGATGCGGGTGGAAATCGCTTTGCTTCTCGAAGACTACGTGTGTTGGCGTTTTCTAGGTGTCAAGGTGTTCGTAGTGGATGGCGAAGCAGGGTTTCTTCATTGCTTTGCCGAGTAGTTTGGGAATGCTGATGCACTTTCTGGTCACTGTCTCTGCTCTTCGGTGGCGTTCTGTGTCGCGTAGGTCTAGAACGGGAATGACCGAGGGTGTGCTCATCACGCTTCAGTAGCGTGACTGTATCTCAGATCGTATGCTGCGTTCGTTCTTCGTGATCTAGCAATTCCTAGAGTGGATCCAGGTGTTCTTCTTCTCCGTGATCTAGCAATGTCCAGTGTGGATGCAAGTACTCTTTGAATGTACAGACCCAACGATGTGTTTTTCGTCTACGCAGGATTCTTTCGGGGGTTGTGCTTGTGAGTGCCTGTGTGTGGAACGCCTAAGCTCTTTTTTCCTTTTGTCATACTCGAACCTATGCGTCGTTCTGTTGCCCTAACTAAATATGATCATGTGCACAAGCTGTCTGAAAGATAATAAAGGTTCCCTGGCATAATATTTTTCTCTTTTATATTTCCTGTTCACAAGCGTACTAATACTGATTTGTTTCAGTAGCTCTTCGAATAAGACCCTTCAGTTTATTTTGGTTTAATTACTTAGCGTCGTGCTAACTTAGGCAGCAGAGGAGCATCTAGTTTCAGAGCCTGCCACGACTCCCTCGTGCATCCTCTGGTGGTGTATCCTACATTTCTGGAAATATCTTTGAAGCAGATTTCCAAGAGTTGTGGTCTCGCTGTCGTCCGACTTCGGGGCTGACCAGGAGAGCCATTCTTCTCCGACTGCGCAGGATAGGTCTGGTCAGCAACCTAAAGCAACTTCCAGATGCTCCCACGGCCACATTCCTGTGCTTCCTGAGGCACCACTTGGCATAGAGCTTCTAAGAAAAGTCTTCTTACATTACCAAGAAGCTGCACCCCGTTCGTCACTTGGAGTAGTGATTTCTCAATTTTCTCCCTCGGGTGTGCTATTCTGTCCACACTGGGACTGAACAGACATCTGACCACTGTTTGGGCTGCTGCTATCTACTCCAACCTCTTCTGGTGTCCCCGCAGGTCTCGTTTTGAAGAGGACTTGCCAATGAATCCATCAACTCTAGCCAAGCTAGAATCAGAGCTTGGGAGTGGCCGTGGTGACTTCGCCTTCCTACTGCAGCAACTCAGGAGCTACTAGAACCAGAGTTCAGTCACCCTGTTCTCCACTCTGCCCCGACTAGCGCCGTCAACCAGAAGTCCCCCTAAAATTTGGACGTCCTCCTGGGCCAACCTAGGAGGTTTTGCCACTGGTTTAGTCAACAACGGAGTTCAGGAGAGCCCGTGGCGGTGCCGACAGTGACTACCTATCAAGCTGTCCTGAGAGTTGGTAGAACCGACGAGCTCCCTCCATTTGGCTTCTAGCTCAGTTTTCCCCCACCCCGCCTGGCCGGCTTACAGCCCCTCCCTGCGCGGAGGTAGTTTTGGTTGTAATAATTAATTTTCTCACCCCTTGATCAACCCCTCTGCGAGGGTGTAGTGATTGTACTAGCAGATCACCATCTGAAGCTACATCGATGAGGCCTGCGGGTGCATACCCATGCCTCCCCGCTCGCCATCATCTCCGGTCGGAATCAGCGTCTTCACGCTGATCAGGTGAGCTTATGGCCCCCTCTCTTTACTGGCTTATCTTGCTTAATTAGTATTACTTCTTAACTCTATCGGATGGTGAGAGAGTGCCCGATCCGAATGTCATCTAATTGAGTGCCACCGCAGAGCGAGTTGTGAGAGAGACCTTACAACCCACGCCCTCGGCGTGCTAGCTGCTTTTACAAAAATGAAGAACTCACCGTAGAGAGGTTGGCAGAAATGTTGAAAACCTTCTCATGCAACATGTTGTCAATCCCTCCGCCAGAAAGTTTACAACACCAAGCGAAGATGGTGTTATTGCCCGGTCGACCGGGGACAAGATCACTATGGCGATGTATCGACGTCGTAACGCGGAGCTTCGAAACCGTGGTCGCGGTAGAGGTCGGGGCCGTGGACGAGGAAGGCACCCGTGCCCCTCTAATGGTGGAATTCTAATTTGACACCCCCAAAAAGTGATCGCCTTCTGAGGTGAAGAACTAGGGTCCATTCCTGAAGTTCAAATACGGGTTGATTCCTTCTGCTTCGACCCGTTAGATGAGGAAGATGAACCAGTAAACTCGGCCCCATAGGAAAAACTTGCTAATCTAGCTCAAGCAGCTCAAGCACGTTCTACATCATTGACTCTAACGCGTCATATAAGGCCCTTCTTGGGAGACCCTGGTTGCATGAAAATTGGGTCATCTATTCAACTCTTCAGTAGTGCATCAAGTATGCAAAAAGGTGGAGAGCAGCACATGGTCTTCGCTGATCGTGCTCCTTTTTGTTCGAATGAATGCAATTTGACGAATGCTTAATTATATCTCAGGGAACCCACTATCGAGCCTCTCGTCAAGGTCAAGGACAAAAGGAAGCAAAAGGTTATCTCATAAGAAGAAGAAGAAAGAAGAAGAAAGAAGAAGAAGAAGAAGAAGAAGAAGAAGTGTAGTAAATGAGGATCTCGCCAAGCTGCATCGGCTTAATATACAAGCCAACGCCGCTGCGAGTGGTGCGCCTTGAGGGCCGTCCGGCCACTCAATCTCGTGCCCTGAGAAATGATCAGTGTGGGCTGAAGCAGCCTCGATCCCTGACATGGACTAACTCCCTCACATGGGGGTAATTTAGTAAAATCCCCTCTTAAGTGAGGTGTACATGAAATAGGGCTAAAAATCCCAACAGAAAAGAACTCAAGGCCAAGCTGCATCGGCTTAATATACAAGCCAACGCCGCCAATGCCACCCTGTAGGAAAAACTTGCTAATCTAGCTCAAGCAGCTCAAGCAAGTTCTACATCATTGACTCTAACACGCCATATAAAGCCCTTCTTGGGGGATCCTGGTTGCATGAAAATTGGGTCATCTCTTCAACTCTTCAGCAGTGCATCAAGTATGTGAAAAGGTGGAGAGCAGCACATGGTCTTCGCTGATCGTGCTCCTTTTTGTTCGAATGAATACAATTTGACGAATGCTCAATTATATTTCGGGGAACCCACTATCGAGCCTCCCGTCAAGGTCAAGGACAAAAGGAAGCAAAAGGTTATCTCATAAGAAGAAGAAGAAGAAGAGGAAGAAGAAGAAGAAGAGCTCTTTGTAGTAAACAAGGATCTCGCCAAGCTGCATCGGCTTAATATACATGCCAACGCCGCCAATGCCAAGTCAACTCAGCCAGAAAGGCAGGAGATCAACTTTGAAACTAACCTTATCAGTCGAGCAATCGACAAAAGTATCTCCCTACAACTTGTGTGCATGCAACTTCCTTTTCGAAGGGAATAACACAAATTTGAGCAATTGGAGACGTTTATCGTCTCATATCAAAGAAAAGGAAACAAGAAAAGCAATAGGGCCGTCAAACCCATCATCTTCTACAAGGGGGATTTAGTGCCTTAGGGTCCTCCCGATGATAACTTTGGTTGGAGTGAGGTGCCCAAGAATGTCCCTAAACTCGTCCAAGAAATGGGCAACATGCCTAAATATATTAAAGAGATGTGCAGGAAGTAAAACATCCGGCAAATATATGAAACTTTCCGGCGCGACTATTTTCGGCAATTGTGGTATCCATCACAAGTCAGGGGGTAGCCCCCCTTCTCTAAGAAAGATAAAAGAGGGCTTGGCTACGGCTGAGAGGTAGACTTTAAAGTCTACTATGCTGTCAATACCATAGGGTTATCACCCTCTGCCAGTAGCTCAAACTTTGGCGAGGAGGCCAGCACTTGCACAAATGAATGTTAAGAGGAGTTGGCACCTGAAAGTCATAATGATCAAACTCGGTTGTCTGTCATTAACAACTTGGAGCACTATGACGTCCGCATTGACGGTTTTGACGACGATAAAAATTTCATTGCTCTATAGTCAGCTCTGCAAGAACTTGAAGATGGCAGGCAAGCAACTCTAGATGAAGTAGTCGGGCTCAACCTCGGAAGCCGGATGACCCCAGGCCAATCCTCACTAGTGCCCCCACAAATGAGCAACAAGAAGAATAAGCCACCACTTTAGAGGGTTTGAGGTGGGAGGACCAAGTACTGAAGTCCCTTTTGGAAGGATTGCTGCGAGAGCGGGACGTCTTGTTTAGGTGCTTCGCATCTTCATCAATCACCCAAACCAACTCTGAGTCTCTAGCAAATCTCAATCCTCCAACAACGACGGCCAAGGCACCAGCCAATGAAGCCAGGCCCTTTAAGGACTGTTACGTCACCAAGAAAAAAGCAAATAACGTGGACTTCTCCCCTGCGGATAGTCATTCCCAGGGAAAAATTGGTTCGAGCAAGGTCTATGAAAATGTCAAGGGTAAATCACCCACCATAATGCTAGCACATTAGATGGAGACACCACACTCTGTTAACAAAGAGCATAATAAACTATTGCTTGAGTTTGCATGGTGCGGGAGCTCATAACCTTGCTAGAGCCTCGGAGGTCGACCAAGGAGTGCAAAATCAAGGAGTCTGGTTACTGCCTGTATCACCGTATGCTAGGCCACGCCACAAAAGACTGCTATGTCTTTAAAGATAAGGCAGAAAGATTAATATAGTCCGGAGTGATCCGGATCAAGAATCATCGAGTGTTTCCTCTGAAACCTTCAATGTTTGACCAAAGTCCACGGCCAAAGCAATTCATGCTGTAGCTGCATCTTCACTTCCTAAATTTGAGACAAAAGAAACACTCTCGGGACAACCTCCCTCCTCTAAAAAAGTTAAAAGAGGGCTCGTCCATGATCGAGAAGTGGACTTTAAAGTCTACTATGCTGTGGGTTGTCACCCTCCTCTAGTAGCTCAGACTTTGGCGAGGAGCCCAATGATCCCACAAATGAACAGCAAAGAGAAGTGGCACCTGAAAACCAAGACGAGCAGCCTTGGTCGTCCATTGTCAATAACTGGGAGTATTATGACGTTATGCCATCGCCTCTGACAATGATGAAAATTTTATCGATCTACAACTAGCCCCGCGGGAGCTTGAAGATGGCAGGCATGTGACTGTGGACGAATTAGTCGAGCTTAACCTCGGGGACATGGACGATCTCTGGCCAATTTTCATCAGCACCCTACTCAATGAGGAAGAAAGGCAAGCATACAAACAACTCTTATTGAAGTATAAAGATTGCTTTGCCTGGACCTATAAAAATGCACCCCTCTCTTGGGTGCCATTTTCATTTCCCTCTAAAAAAAAAGAAAAGGAGAAAACACCTTAAGGGAATGGGCACCCCATGACAAGGGCGCCAATTCCCATTGGGCGTCCCCTTCTTGGGCGCCAATTCCCTGTTAGTTAAAAAAAGGAAGAAAAAAAATGAGGGAACAGGCGCCCCCTTACATGGGCGCCAATTCCAATGGGCGCCCCTCTCTTGGGCACCATTTCTGAAAGGACAATAGCTGTCCTTCCAGCTACCATTGTTCTAGAAGGGTTGAAACAAGAACAGCCTTATATCGCTGGCAATGAGCCCGCAAGGCAACAAACCATTTGCTTTTTGGTAGGAAAAGGACTTTCGCTATAATTATATCCTCTATTGAGTAGGCAGAGGCTATTGTCGTCATCCTGCTGCCTGTAGAAGAGAATATCCCTTTTCTTTTCTTTGGAAGACGTAAAGGGGCATATTCTTCCTACGTTGTACATCCTGCTGCTGAGGTTTTGCTACAGAGAATGTGAAGGGCTTGGCTTTCTTTATTATTTTCCTCTTCTATACTTCGTTAAGCACAATAAAAAGGTAGGTGTTCTCAAGATCTGTCCTAACCCGTAGCTAATATAGGGTAACATAGTATGCATGGGTAGTGCCAGTATAATCCATCTTCCATGTTATATAGTCTGATCCATGTTATATACTCTGTTTCATGTGATATAGCCTGTTACACTGGTTTTACGAAGATCAAATATAGCTTGTCACACTGGTTTTATCAAATATATATCCTATTTTACAAAAAAAAAATCATAAATTTCTGCCTTCAGGTAATGGGTGACCAACACCTGGGTGCCCATTCCTGAATGGGTGACCTAGTGATGGGTGCCCATTAATTGAAGACCCTGCAACCCGTCGTCAATTTATTTTCCTATCATTAATGATTACCATGTTAGAAAATTTATATCTTTGAAACTAAATCATAAAATTCTTGCATGAGTATGATTCTGTGATCCTGATAATTTTCTCTGTCGACCCATGTCCTTACTTTTCGATTCCGTGAATTTTAGACATGATGAATAGTATTTTATGTCTCAAAACATACCTGCCCGGTGTTGTACCCCTGTGGTCATTTGCATCTCATGATTTTGATAATGGCTAACACTATAAGTCATTGTTGTTTTTCACTCTCATATGTTTGACTTGTACAAAAATTGCATAAACTCAGAAGTTTAAATCCAAGATGAACACCCAAAATAGGGCTCTAGATTGATAAAACTTGTAGATAATAGCGGGAACATATCCCCAAGATGGATTAGAGTCGATCTGGAAGCTTCCTCTCGGAGAAAATGGGTCAAACAAGGGCTCCAAGGAGTCCACTGGTGAAGAAATCATAGTTCAGGACGTTTAGGACTCTCTGTTTGGCAAACGGTCTATCGCAGGGCCACTAGGGAGCCAAACGGTCATGGGAAGACCGCAAGGGTACCACCAAACGGTCTAGGGAATGACCGCAAGGCGTCCAGGGGTGAAACGGGGCGAAAATGGCGAAGTTTGGGAGGTAGCGGTCATGGACAGACTGCTACCTCCAGGTAGCAATTGCCCAGTGACTGCAACCAGGGGGACTTGGCCAGATTTGCGCGGATGTGCCCCGGACAACTGTTTGAGCTTTGAATTGACCCGAAACAGTCCTAAAAGCTAGGGAATGAAAGATAAAAGCTTCCAAGGCTCAATGGGCTTGAAAAATGGTCAAGAAATAGGCTCGAGATAGGCTCAAAGAAGGCTCTAAAAAAAGGGTTAGTTCAGGATATTGTGGAGGCCAATAAGAGAAATAACTCAACTTGTAGGCAGAAAATAGGTGTCAACAGATGCCCCTCCTTGATGTCTACTTTGCAAGGGAGTGAGCAAAAGTGACACAGAGACGAAATGAAAATGAGATGGAGTGAAACTAACAGTGACATGAAATGGAGATGAAGCAGAGATGAAGCAGAGAGAACTGATAAGCGGACATCAAGGTAAAAGACACCCGTCACGACCAATAAGCGACAAGCATTCTCCTGAAAATACCGAACTAACCACGAGGAATGATTGATAAAGATGAGACATGTCTGGAGAACTACACTATGGGAGAAAAGGAAACATGACCAACCTCATTGGGGACACAATCCACGAATAATGAGGAGATCGAAAAGAACACAGCTAAAAAGCTGGAAAAGGGAAAGATAAATTGAGACAAAATCTAGATAGGAATCATGCTGGCCAACCGGACCAAGCGACAGATCAGAGAAGACATTCAAATTCAGAGTAGAATGGGAATCTCTTATCCAAGAGAACTGAAGTACAATCAACCATTGCTGAGGAGAAACTCTTGAGAGGATCACGCTTCTTCAGTTCATGGCGAAGCCATGCCCCATTGCTACCTTGTTTCTTCAACCTCAACCTAAAGAGGGAAGTATTGGATTCATTTTTCATCTCTCTAAGGCTTCTTTTCATTGTTTCTTTCCTTAGTTATTCCCTTCCTTTTTTTCACAAATCATCACAGTTCTACACTTTTTTGCACGTCATGCATTTTTTACGATCTTGCAACGCCTCACTCCGCAGTTATACTACATGTTAATTCATGCTTTTACTATCCATGCATTCACAACACACACACACCTATCTTTTGCACCCTTCTACAAGGGTTAAAAACCTCCCCCCAGTGCGTTCTCCCCCTTTCTTTTACACTGATTTATACATATGGGACAGATTCTGCACTTACATATTCTAATGGGTTTTCTCTTTGTTTCATCTTTGTTTTCCAAGAGAACATGAATAGAGCATGAGGCCCTCTTCTTCTAGCCAGCTGGAAGGTAAGGAGGTGCAACCTACGTCGTTCCTCGCACCCTGTTTGTCAAGCGCGATCAAGTCTTGGTGGTCTCTTCTTTGGCCATGTTTTCTATCTCCTTTTCCTAGGTACGCCACACATATCATTGCCCTTTCCTTAGTCTTTTGTGTGTTGTTAACCTTGGTGGCGATCACAGTTAGTATTTCTTATCTCTTATCGCAATTTGCCCTTTCATGCTTACATGTTTATGCATAGTATTTGCTTAGTTTGGGGGCGGGGTAGATGAAATTATCTACAACTCTATTTTTTTGGTGATCACGGTGGGACACCTAGTGCCCATCACGTTATTGTTGCTCCTCTGAAGTTTTGGTGTGTGTTTGTCTCTGTTTGGGTAGTGTTTCCTAGTATTTTTTGCAGTTCTGTCACATTTTCAGGTTCTGGGATCATAAGGCGGTCTTCCAGGACACCACTACCAGAAGGCGGTCTTCCAGGAGACCTCCTTTTGTTTCTGGCAGACTCTGCGCACAGGCTCTCAAGCACATCTTTCTTTGATAATTTAATTCACCTCCCGGGGTAGGATTGCTCTATTTATAGTCCCATATTGTAGTCCTTTATATTGTCTTTCACTACATATATCATTTGCATCCATTGGGTCATGTTTGGATAAATAAATATTGTCTTGGCTTTTGAGTTTTATGCAAGAAATCTGCAGGCAAACCCAGAACAGACTCACAGGTGTTTCTCGTGGGTGGCATATGGGTACCTATATATAGGTTAAGGAGATGCAGCTTTGGGTTTTAGTATATATATATATAGATATGTGTGAGTGGCATATTGTGGGTTTTTATATGTATTTATACCCCATGACTTTGGGACTCATTTATTATATTTGAGTCATATTATTTGACTAGGGTTCCAAATATGTAACTAGCTATTGGGCTAGCTTTATATATATATATATAATTTTTTTGTGTGAATGAAAGGAAATATTAAAAGCTCATTAATAATATGCATTCCTCTATTTTATATATATATTTGTATTAATGTATAAGATGTGTGTTGGAGCTCATTAAGTGTGTATATATCACTAATTATTCTTTTTTGGCCTTCGTATGTAAGTTAAATTTATCTTTGAACATATTTGTTCTTTATTATTTATCGGGGTGCTACACCCTCATGTGTCGTATATATATATATACATATAACTGAACCTATTTGTTATTTACTAAACCTCGTACACATGGCTTATGTCTCTTAATATTTTGCATGCATAGATATAAATATATGTCCCATTAACCTTAAGCTAATTTTATATGCAAGGTCTATACAACTATCGAGTTCACCTTTGGTGTCTTTGTATTTCATTAATTTGGTGTGACTAAAAATAATACTTGTACCTTCAAGACTTAATAACTTAAGGTTAAGGCTTGCGTATTCTGTAAATACTCATATATCGGTTGATACGTTTCTCGAGGCCCATTATGTACTAACACTAATCTATGTGTGTGACTGTAAGGATCTGTACATGAGTTGGCCTACAATGCCAAGCCCATTTCTTATTGGGTTAGATTACGCTTTTATTGTAGGTGGTTCATGATACCTATTGAGAGTTTGATTAACATAGTATTTTATTTCTTATGATTTTCTTCACTTTATTTACCTCATTAGTTATTATCTTGGGTATCAGAGTGTTACGTCCCGAGCCTTTAATTATAGTGAAAGACTAGCTCGAGGAAACGTGTACAGCCAGCATGGTAAGCCTCTTGCAAGTAAGAAATAATCAGAGCGCAAGACAATCACACATGAAGATGTAATTACACAAGTATTTACTTAAATTTTTTTTATTGCATTAATAATCAACATCCAAATACATCAACTATTTCAACTTCCTTTAATTTACTAGACTCAAGAAAAATAAAGGGGGTACATATCAGAAAAGATTCAATTAATTCAAAAATTCATATGTGAAGTCACACACTGCCCCTTTATGCATTCTGTGAAACATGTTTGTCATACTTGCAACAAACCAGGACACATAAGCAAACAATGCTGGTCTAGCCAGAAAACCAAGTTTATCAAGCAAGTATGGATTCCCAAATGTTTACTGTATTTTTTCAATAATGACTGTGGACCCAAATTTGCTTGGGTTCCAAAATTTTCTACTTGATTTGTCCTGTGCAGGAATGTCTAGCATCCCATCACAATAGATGGTACTTGGACAACGGCTGCTTGAGGCACATGACAAGAGATAAGAAGAAATTCAATTATATGATCAAGAAAGAAGGAGTGCAAGTAAGCTTTGGAGGCAAAGATAAAGGCAAAATCATTGTCTTAGGAATAGTTGGTAAAAACTCATCCAATCTTATTGAAAATGTCATGCTTGTTGAAGGCCTTGAGCACAATCTATTTAGCATAAGCCAACTGTGCGACAAAGACCACAAGGTGCTATTCGATGCTAGTGAATGCAAGATATTTGAACAAAACTCTGATTTTGTAAAGTTTATAGGACATAGAATAAATAATGTCTACATGGTAGACCCGGATAGTTCTTTTTTAGAAAATCTTTGCTTATCTGCCAATCAGTCCAATGATGCATGGCTGTGGTACAGAAGATTGAGGGATATTAGTATTAGTGTTCCGCACAAACTGGATAAGCATGAAATGGTAAGGGATCTACTCAAATTATCCTTCAAAAAGAACACTAAAATCTGTGAATCATGCTCCCTAAGAAAGCTAACCCAAAAATCCTTTAAACTTAGAAATGAACCACTGTCGTCCATGCCATTTGAATTCTTACACATGGATTTGTTTGGACCAATGAGAACCGCCAGCATCAATGGAAAGAAATATGGTTATGTGCTGGTTGATGATTTCAGTCACTTTACATGGATTTTCTTCTTAGCCAATAAAAATGCTTCCTTCTTTGAATTTCAGAAGCTCTTCAAAAAAGTAAAGCAAGAAGGTAAATTCAGAATTTTACTATTTTTTCTGACTATGGAGGAGAGTTTAAAAACTCTTCATTTTCTGAATTCTATAACCAGAAAGGAATGATTCATAGGTTCTGCTCTCCTAGGATCCCAGAACAAAATGACGTTGTGGAAAAAAAGCTCAGTAAGACTTATATCTCTTTACCGGGTCATTTTAAGTGATTATTATCTTGGATTGTTTAGATGCTCATGAAAATAAAACATATAAATAAAATAGGTGACGAGTAAAGTAGAAATAAAGATCAAGAAGTCAAGAATTCAAAAATAGATATCATATAACTCAAATGCAAGCATGTAAAAATGTAAATTTGGCCATATAATGAGGATATTCAATTCATTCGGTCAACAATGTCATGTACAATTAAACAAGAAGTCAAACGTATAATAAGTCAAGCATGTAACGAGTGAATTGTCTAGTTCAATTTTGTATGTCATTTAGTGCAATGCCACACCTGATCATTCAATTGCCTCGGACACAAGTACTTTCGGACTTTGTTTGCCCAGGACTAGATTAGGGCCTCAAAATTGCTAGGCATCGAGTCTTAGGTTGGACCAAAAGTGCAAAGTAATTTCTAGAACAATTCAATAAATAAATGGTCAATCCAGATTTCAAGAAAAACCTCACGAAGCGTAGTATAACACACAACTAAACATTCAGTCATGTAGGACTCTAGAGGTGACCCCTATAGGCTCAAGGGGTGACTCCCGTCATGTAGCACTTTGCGATATTCCAATCTCAAGAGATGACTTCATAACGTAGCACTTTGCCCCGCATGACACTTAGCTCTAACACTTCTAAAAGGTAGTTTATGCTTAAAGTATAGATCTAGCAAAATTTTGCTATTTCAAGGACATATAGAAAGAAGTACAAGTGAAGATTACAAGAGAAGTTCAAAGATGATTTGAAGGATCATGTTCAATGACATTAAGATAATAAAGAATATGAGTTATTAGTCAAGACATGATCAACTTTCGCAGAAAATCTCGTAAAACAGGTTTAAATCAAGTTTTTCACAATCAAGTGTTTAGCAGAAAATCAAAGAGATTACGACTAGGTAAGAGGTGAGACAGTGGGAGGTTCTCCTTACATTCGCAAGGTCCTAATTGAGTAACCACTTGTCTGCTTATGCGTTTGCTTGTTAACCTTTAGCCTTAGACACTGATCTTTCTTAGTCAATTACTAGCTACAAAGCTTGTCGAAAATGCGTAATCACGTAGATCAAACAGAAACTATTATTGCATGATCTAATGTGTTCATGTGTAAAGGAAATTGAAAGAAGATTCAAGCTTTCAGATGAAAAGATGCTCTGCCAACAGGGGACAGCGAGAAGAAAAAGGAAGAAGAGGAAAAGAAGAAGAAATCAGAGGTCTCCGGCATTGGAAAAAAGAAGAAGGAAAAAACAAAAGGAAAAAGAGAGAAGAGAGAGGTGGGAGCCTCACTCAGGTCCCCCTCTGGTCAAGTCTTGTTGATGCATAAACTCGGACACCATAAATATACCACAATATGACAAAAATTGTGGGCAGTCAAGGTGTTCCAAAACACACTGCCACACGTTCGACCATGAGAACGTAGCAGTGAGAAGAAAAGGGAAGAAGAGGAAAAGAAGAAGAAAATCAGAGGTGTCCGCCACCGGCAAAAAGAAGAAGAAAAGAACAAAAGGAAAAAGAGAGAAGAGAGAGGTGGGAGCCTCACTCGGGCCCCCCTCTAGTCAAGTCTTGTTGACGTATAAACTCGGACACAGTAAATATACCATAATATGGCAAAAATTGTGGGCAGTCAATGTAATGCCGTGGATTTTTTTCAGATATTTTTCGGATCAAGATCCGTGGGTTTTGGATCACTTTCGAGAGTCTCGGGGAGTGTTTTATAGTTTACGCGTATTTTTCCCTAATGAGCCTTTAGAACCTTGTACAGGGTGAACCGTTATGTTCTCTGACTCTGGGACATTACCAATGCATTGTGCCTTTTTTGAGGATTGTAGGGAGTATTTTTCCCTATTTTTTGTATTTTCTAAAATTTTTAGATTTTCTATATATAAACCCCCCTCTCTCTCTCTTCCTCACTCTCACTCTCTCCCTCTCTCCTCTGACATTCTCTCTTCTCCCCTCTCTTCTTCAGCGGCCGATGGAGTGAGACAGGGGTGAGGTGGAGGCAACGTGGGTGAGGAGTGACCGAGCATGGGCGAGGATCGAGGGGCGGTGGCTCGTGGTGGAGCTCGTGGCGAGTTCGTGAACCTGTGGGGCTTTTATGACATTTTATAGGCAGATCGGCATCCTCGATGTGCGGAATCTTCGGTGAAGGTAGGGGTATGGATCCTTGGCCCTTGTACTTCCTTTCCCTCAAGTCTAGTAGCTCGAGGCGAGCTGAGATGGTTTATTTCTACGTCGGGGTAAACATATGTGATTTTGGAGCGTGAGCCAGATTTCATGTTTTGATCACGTTTTTGGGGTTTAAATGGGTCCTCTCGGTGCTAGAGAGGTGTATCGCCACCCCGTGGAATATATCCACGCTTAGGGCTTCATAGCTCACATATTGCTGCAATTATAGACCCCTTGCAGCAAATGGGGCGGTCGAGAATTGGATTAAATCCACCACGATTGTCAGGATCACATGGTTTCGGAAAAATTTCCTAAGGAACAGAGCCTCCCTCTTTTAGACGTGCAACTACGGGCATGGGAAGCCTCTACAAGAAGAAATGAGATACAAAGAGAGGTCTACGCACCGCAAATGAAGCCTCGCGCACGTGTACCATGCTGTTCGAGCGAGCACGGATCTCCCCCTCGTAACCAACGGCATGAGGAAGATGACAAACAAACAAGACGACGCGTTCTCCTCTCCCTCCACGTGGTGCAGCGAGCGAACGAGCCTCCAAAAGCCCAAGGGACCCCTTTTATTAAAATCGGACGAAGGGAGGACCCGTCCGGGGTCGGGGGAACCCGTACGGGGTCGCCCTCTCCCGGGCGGGTCCGCGCGAGCGCGGGTAGGGCCGCGTGGACCCGGGTGGGACCCGCCCTGGGTCAATCGACTCCGGCGGACCTGCTCGAGGTCGGACGACCCCGGGCAAGTCTCGCGCGGGCCGGCCCGAGGTCGTTTGACCCCGGGTGGGCCCGGGGTCATCCACCCCGAACCGCCCCCTCTCTCCCGCACACGAAACCGAAAAAAAAAAAGAAAAAAGGAGGAAAATGACCTTCCCGCGGTCATTTTCACCCCGTTTAACCCGTACGAGTTCAAACACCCCCGGGTGACCTCCTACTTCTATAAATAGACCCCCAATGGTCCACTTGAGACAGATTGAGAACCTACGGAGCATCTCTCACACACTTGGAGCATCCAACAAGAATTTGTGTTCGTTGTTTTGACCCGTGGGGGGTAAGTCCCCGGGCCTTGTGTATATGTCCCTAGGATAGTATTTTTGTAATTACGCCCTTCAGTGGGTCACGTTGTAAGTTTCTACGTCTCGGGGCGACTAAATTACACAATTCTGCCAGAATAATGGGGGAATTGCGTAAATGTCCTCCCCGGGATCTAAGAAACACAAATGTCTTGTTATTTACAGTTATACCCTACAACTTCTTGTAATTGGGGCTACGTCCCTATCTCCCGCTTTAGTGTGGATCTTTGTACAGTCAACAATTCGCCGACAACCCTTGTACTCACTTGGACAACCCAGCACTTGCAGCGCCCCGGTCAACTGCACGGCTATGGCATGCACCCCTTGATAAGTGAGGGTCGGATCTATCTAACGATCTTCAGAGGTGATCCTTATGCAACCACTTTTGATTCTTATTTTTGAACCACTTTCAATGAATTTATTTATCTATTTTAAGTATCGCCATCTGGTTCAGCATTCTATGCAAGTTGTTAATTCTTTGAGCTACTCAAGGCACTGGTTGATAATGATATTGCTTTTGAGTTATGATTTGTGCCTTTCTCATGGGCTAATCTTTTCAGCTGTGCTTCTTACCTGCCCGTGTTTGAGAACTCTCTTGTTCATAGTTTATCTTGTTTAAACTGAGATTTACATTCTGACTTAATTGAAAATTCATTTGATCAACTATGACTTTGAAAGAATTTGATGATCTGGTATATTAAATAATGATCAGCAGAAAGGCAGACTAAATTTGCTTGGAGCTCTCACTATGCGTAAGGTGATCTTCAGATCTAAGTTCTCCACCTAATACCAGATCTCAGTAAAATTAAAATGTCTAGCTCATGAGGGAAATAATTTCATTTTATGATCTGAAAATTTGCTTACTGATAGTTAATCTGAAATGCTCCATGATTAATTTTGATATTGTTTGCCCTCAGCTTTCATTGATTCATTTGTTTATTTGGTGCAGTCAAAATCGCCTTAACTTCATCCATATCTGAGCTCCTTTTCTCTCCATGGTACTTTACATGTTGTATTTGTTTAATCAATCTTCATGCATTGTCCTCCCTGCCTTTTATATGGGAGAAACTACAGTTTCCTGTAAAACTCAATTGATGAGTAAATGCATGACAAATAATGCTTGAATGTGAACATGTGTATATCCTGTTTTGATTGAAGCTCATGCTCAAGGATGAGCATCTTGATAAGAATATACTTGTAGGCTGATTCTTGTTTCATAACTCACCTCCTGCTCAGTTCTGAAATCTATGGTTCACATTGTTAAAGAAGGAGGTTGCAGTAAATGTGTAAAATTGTGTATATGGCTTACCCCGATTCAAGGATTTAATTCACAAGCATGTTTTAATAAAGTGCTTTGTCTCCCATTTATATTTTGCCCATTCATTCATTGGGGGAGATTGCAACAAAACTCATGTACCTTGCATGTGCGAAATGTCTTTCATATCCACTGCTAGGGTGGAGACACTGGCATGACCACACACCTCTCTCCTTTCCAAGAGAAAGGACCAGGTGACTCTTTGACATCTTCATTCAAAGAAGGCAAATCATGGTGCGTGAGCTGCCAACATACTATACTCAATGGGACTTTAGTCAACCTCAGTATTGCCCTTTCCATGCCAGAATCTACCACACGATCGATTCCTACGAGGAAGTTCAACACTTAATGTAGGAGCAGATCTAGTGGGAGCAGATTGATGATAAGGGAAACTCTTTGGCAACTCTGAGGCTTCAATAAGTTGTTGCAGAAACTCTGAGCATTGCTAGAAATGTTGTAGACCAGTAGAATCCTCCCCGAGCAAATGGGCACGGTGACATGTCCCAGAGTGGCTCGAGTTCCGAACTGATAACTAGGAAGCTCTCGAGAGACTGCAAAGCCATAGGAGGCAAGACAACAACCAGGAAACTGAATTGAATAATTTCTGGATCAACATCAGCCATCCTCCTACCACCTCATCCCCTCCTGATACCTGGATGCCTAATACCAGTCAGTCGGCTCCTACTACTTCGGCCTCACATTGGCAACCTTGGCAAGAGTTGGAGTCTCTTCCCTTCTACAAGGAGGACACTGCCAGGCTACTCCGAGTCCTTCTTGGCTGAGAGGATGTCCTGGTAAGTGGGATGACAATGGGCGTCCCAAGCTCCTCTCACTATTCACCAACTATGACTCCACCTTCTATACCGAAAGATAGGAAGGGAAAATAAAACCAGGACGGAGCCTCGGTAAAATAGTGGCGGGTCTCCCCATCCAGCATGCCTTCGGGTTACCTTCATATACCCTGCAGCCCAGCTTAGATCATGAAGGACACATGATGGGAATCAACACCAGGTACTAACTTTTATTTTTTTTATATTTGTGTCCTTTAGTTTATTTTTATATCCTAGGGAAAGTATGTTGACAATTATAAGACTTTATATACCAATGTGTCATTCCCTAGGATCCTTGGGGGTTTTGGGCAAAATGTCAGTAGGTCCAGCAAGGGGGGCCCTCAATCCTTTCCTATTGGACCACATAAGCTCTAAGGGCCCATGTGGGGCTCGTCAACATCCTAGGTGGCATCTAGAAGGATCCTTTCCTTCATGGAAAAGGCAAGGAGATAAAGGTGTTAAAAAGTCCAAGATGCTTCCACCTTATCAGAGAGATGAATGAGAGAAGCAGAGCTGCAGACAAGAGTGGGAGAGAAAGAGGCAGCCAATAGAACAGGGCTGATCCTCACACACAATCCTTTTATATATTAGGGGATTATACAACAAGCTATTATGACCAAAATACCCCCACACTAAAGGAGGCGACAGGGACATGATAGCAAACATCTAAATACAATTTACATGGACATAAAACACCCCCGCTGCACAGACACAATCACCCCTGTAGTCTACACTCCCCCTCAAGTTGTGCATTAGATATCTCTTATGCACAGCTTGGACAAAACAGAAGCAAATTGATCCCGAGACAATCCCTTAGTGAATATATCTGAAACCGAATCTGCAAATCGAATATATAGTAAGGAAATCTCGTCAAGTCTATACTTTTTACGTATAAAATGATGATCAAACTCAATATGTTTGGTCCGATCATGCTGAATAGGTTTATTGTTAATGTTAGTTGTAGCCTTGTTATCCTAATAAAGTTTCATCAAGAATGATCTTTAACTCCAAGATCCTGCAAGAGTAACTTTAACCAGAGCATCTTGGTGTCTCCCTGTGCCATGGCTCCATACTCTGCTTTTTTACTAGATCTTGCACAAATATTTTGCATTTTATTGCGTCAAGTCACAAGGTTCCGTCCAAGGAAGGTACAATACCCCATTATGGAACTCCGATCATCCCAAGAACCTACCCATTCAGCATCCATATGACCTTCAACGTTTAGATAAGCTGCCTTGGTGTATAACAATCCTTGACCAAGGCAAGATTTAACATATCTCAAAATTCTTTCGACAGCTTGCATGTGTGGCTTTCATGGTGCATGCATAAAATTTCCAACAATACTTCACAACATAAGCAATGTCTGGTCTAGGAAGAGACAAATGGAGCAACTTCCCAACAAGGCGCTGGTACACCCCTTTTTCTGAATGAAACAACTTCTCACCAATAGACTTACACAGCCATGATTTGATTCTATGGGAGTATATGCTGGTTTGTGGCCTGACTTCCTTGTTTCTTTAAGTAGATCTAAAGCATACTTCCATTGGCATCTATAAAGACCACGTTGAGACATTACAACTTCCATGTCGAGCAAGTATTTCGATTCATCCAGATCCTTGATCTCAGATTCTCTTGATAAATCTTTTTTATGCCTTTTGATTTCTGAGGTGCAATTAAGTCCAGTGCATGCCTTGTGTCTTTGAGGATACACATTGTTTAGGCGCCAATATCCCTAGGTACTCGGTATAACTGACTGTCATGCCTCAGATTGAATAGAGATAGCATTCTGACCTCATGACATATCTGACCTCATTTCTTTGATGTGGGGACATATTTCTCTGCAATTTTGCCATTGCTCTACCTAGATTTTGCTTTTATTTTTCTACAAAGTTAACGAAGGCACCTCATGACATATCTTACCTCATTTCTTTGATAAGCAGACATATTTCTCAGTGAACCAAAGTCATTGCTCTGACAAAGTTAGCTTTTTATGAAGTCCAGTAGTTTAGATTTGTTTAAAAACAATACACAACTTAAGTATCTCAACCAAAGATGCCTTGAAGTGAGAATCCACAGATTTCGGGAAGAATCATTCAAGGCACAACATGTAAACACTGGTTAAGGTCTATTAAAAGCATTGAACACAAATGATTTCAAAACATTTATATCAAAGCTCAATGAAATCATTAAATCTGAACCATTTTTATTGGATGGACAAACATAAGATCATATAATAGAAGACTCTTACTCTGAAGTACACTCTATTTTATGATCAAGATACTTAGATTGGAGGCAATTGAGTTTCAGATTTTTAAGGAAGTGATCAAAACAGCCAGAATCAGCAGTAATCGGAGATGACCTAGTGAATTATCCAGTTTAACATGAGTACCAGGTGAAGAGGAAGAATAGTGAATACTCCCCCTGAGGATATGCAACAAATGCAGACAAGAGCAGTTTCCAAGCAGAAGTGAATAGCGAGGTCGACTTGAGTAGGACTAAGGTTGACCTGAGTGCTATCGAGAGGTCAACCTGAGTGGTGCTAGGGTCGACCTGATTAGCAAGAAGGAGGATAAAAATGTATTCTAAACATATGTTATCAACAATGCGCAATGATGCAGACTAGAGATGGTATTTCCTTTGATGATGTACATGCATTTCAAACAATATTTTTAGAATTTTAAATCAAATGATATGCGACTGAAGAGAAATGCATTTACAGTGCACCACGAACAAGGACTTATCAAACTATGCAAGAGAGTGCAGAATGACATGTCTAACAATGAAAAATGTATGCACCAGATTCTCTACACAAAATTTTATTGCAGTTCAGCACAATTAACAAGCAGCGACAATCCATTACCGCCTGGATTATCTGTTCAGTTTCTTCCAGTTGCCATTCCAGATTGAACAGAGTGCCTGGAACCAACTTCGAGGGTTCATTTCGATAACCGTCGGCCCAGATGTGGCGAACGATCAGGGTAGCAATGGCGATCTTACGGACAGCACGTATGAGATCGGCGGAAGAAACGGCGGAGACTTCAGGAAAAAGTACCTTTTCCCATACGATTTCCTCGCCCGTGTCCTGGTGTAGGCAACCTGGCATGCAAGTCTGGTGACCACCATCGCCGCGCATCTCAACAATAGTTTCGAACTTGAGCGGGTCGAGAAATGCCTGCTTTTCAAACGTGTTGAGTTCGACTTTGTAAAGATAATGTGATGAAGGCTTGGATTTGCGCCCAAATATGGCGGGCGTCGTAGGGAGGAAGCGAGGAGCAAAAAACAAAGCCTCTTCACAATCTAGGTCGATGTCGATAGGCCCAAACTGGCGCGGCCCGGTCGCAACCCCGACGCCGTAATTGTGGCTCCGCCAGAAATTATCATCAGGTGGCGCGTATCCTGAATCCGTATAGTCGCGGGAAACGGCGGCCTTGGACTGGGGGTGGAGAGGAACTGGCTTGAACCCCTGTTTGCGAAGCCATAGTAGTGTCTGCATCACGGCATCGCGAGATGGACCGGGATTCGGTTGTTTTGCCATTCCTGGCCCCCTTGGTTGGCTTGAACATGAAACCTAGCATCTACTCCCCCGAGGCTAGGCGGGCATCACGGTTTTTCTGGTATTCAAGCCTACGGGCCTTCTGATAAGACCTGACATAGGATTTATGTCTTTCGTGTAATTTTCCCCCAGGGGCACGTTCCTCCTGGAGACACTGGCAGCATTTTGCATTACAAGTAAACCGATACCCGACGTGACCACGAGAACAGGGACGACCAGAGTCGTATTTTACTGCACCAGTCTTAATTGCTTCTCTGCGTTCCATTACTTCATACATCCCTTGACGGCTAAAACAGGGGCGTGCTATAATCTTTACCCTAGCACGCGACGAGCCCCGTGTCAAACTAAAACATTCTAACAGGGCTTAATGGCAAGAATGGCTAGCCCTCTGCCGTTATACGTGCACCCCTCTCGACCCCCGTCGTTACGGTTTCTGGCAAGGATGGTCCATATGGCAAGGGGGTTCCCGGTCGGGGGACTCGGATCGCGCCTTATGTCATCAAGCGCGTCGGCGTGGTCTCGACCATGCTGCCCGGGCTTGCACCGAAAGTCATCGACAAGACGCTCAGGGTCACTGAGGAGCGGCTGGCGCCGGCGGGCGCGACCATCATCGCCCACAAGGACGTGCCGGGCTGGATCCACAGCGAGAACCTGCACCTGTTCGGCGCCAACCTCACCCCGGCGATGAAGGCCCAGATCGACGGGCTGATCGGCCCGGACCGCACCGTCGACAAGCCCACGGTGATCACCCTGGGCAAGCGGCGCGTCGAGATCCGGCCGATGTCGGGCCACACCGGCGGCGACCTGGTGGTCTCCGTGCCCGACGCCCATGTCGTCTTCACCGGCGACATCGTCTGGAACCACGCCGGTCCTACCACCATCGACGGCCGCGTGGCCCAGTGGACCAAGGACGTCGCCCAGCTCGAGACGATGCCGGACGAGACCTACGTGCCCGGCCACGGCGACGTGGCCAAGGCCAAGGACCTCGATGACCTGCACAGCCTGTTCTCCGACCTCATGCGCCTGACCGCCGAGGCGCGGGCCCAGGGCCTCAGCGGCGACGCCCTGGTCAGCGCCACCGCGCCCAAGCTCGCGGCCCTGCATCCGGCCTGGCCCCGCCTCGATGGCAATGCCCCGCACCTGGTCAAGGAGATGGACGAGGAGCTGGCCGGGACCAAGCGCGTGCCGGTTCCGGCGAAGTAGGCTCAGCCGCGCGGCACGTGGATCGACATCAGGATCAACTCGCCCTTGATGTCGAGGTACTGGTGCGGGGTGTTCTCCGGCACGATCAGGAAGTCGCCCTTGGCCACCGCGCGACTCTCGCCGCCCTCGATGCCCGCGCCCGACAGGTTGGTGGGGTTGGTGCGCTTCTCCTCGGTCAGCTTGCCGCCGGTCTTCAGCGTGCCCGAGCCCTCGATCACGTAGAACAGCTCGGCCTCCTTCTCGTGCACCGCCGCCGGGCCGGTCGCCGTGCGGTATTCGAGGTTGGCGCGGTAGGGCGCCAGCGACAGCAGCGGCTGGATGAGGGTCGGCTCGTTCTTGTGGATCTGGCGGGCGTGGGCGATCAGCTGCTGCACCTCGGCGGTGGAGGTGAAGGTCTTCATCGGCGGCGCGGCCGGCGCCTGGGCCCAAGCTGGCGAGATCAGGGCCGGGGCGGCCAGCATCTGACCCTCCCTCTCTTTCTCTAGCTCTATATTTTACCATTTTTGACACCATATAACCTATTTCTCTGATAAAAATGTAAGTGTTCGAAACATAAGTAACACCGATTTTTTTAAAAAATACCAAGCAAAAAAAGTTAAATTGCCCTGTCCATTTTTTCAAAATATTTTTTAATATAGACTTCGCTAGAACTCTTGTAGCAAGAATACTCCAACATTGATATTTACCTGGAATGCGGATCTTTCGTAATTTTGTCATCATGCGATGATATATTTCAAAATCAGATCAGGTGATTGAAGTGAATTATAAAAAATGTAACATGGACTTTATCTCACTTGGATCAATCACACACTGTAATGATCATGCTGATCACTCTCAGTCATTTAATTAAACTCACTTATTCGAATGAACATTCATAATTAATAACACATTTTTCTTCGCCCAGTCATTTATTTTTTGACCGAGTTAAGTCATCAAACCCCTTAGCTAATCTGATCCATGTGTTATTGCCCACAAGTTCTCTCTCCAAATGCAATCAGAAAGGTAAAAAAAATGCCAGGAAGGAATCGATGAAGTCTCCCACAATTTATAAAATATTGTAGGAGCATCTACACACTTATGATGTGATCATGCGAGCATGGGAGGAACCTCACATTAGGTATGTGCTAGTCACAAATACTCTAGAAATATAATGACAAAAAGAATCTTGTAAGGCTTCGTTTATCTTTATTCGACTCTTTTTTACTACCAACCGTAAGATTATCCATAAAACCCAAGGGCAACACAATTGCTCTAAGTAGCCCTGTCAATGGATTGGCTGATCCGATTATCCGTTTTGAATATGAAATTTTCTTCAAATTCGGATCAACTCATTTCGAAGCACCTGTGACTTCGAGGTGACATCTTTTTGATTCAAAATCAGTGATTTCGGATCAATTTTTTCGAGCTGCTATTAATACCCTCATTTCGGGACAACTGTGAGCATCTTGCATCCCCCACTCTATCGGCGCATCACGATTGCATCGATCGGCGTCTCTTCTCCCTCTAGGGTTTCTCTCTTCCCCTCTCCATACTCCACAGCTCCCACTATCTAACTCCACACCTCTCCTTGATCTCATGACGGCGACAACGTACGATAAAAACACAATGGCTATCAATTTTCAATCATTTTAGGATAAAAATTATGAGGAGAAGCACTGCTTCATCAGCGCCTATGATGCCAACACCGGCAAGGTGGCATGGCGCTTCAAGACGGTGGCGCTGAAGGGCGAGCCGGGCGGCGACACCTGGAACGGGCTGCCCGACGAATTCCGCCAGGGCGCCGAGACCTGGATCGCCGGCACTTATGATCCGGAAACCAACACGACCTATTGGGGCACCGCCCAGGCCAAGCCGTGGCGGCGCGACCTGCGCGGCACCGGCACCGGCGCGACCGATTACGCCAACTCCACGCTGGCGCTCGATCCCGACACCGGCAAGCTGAAATGGTGGCACAACCACGCCCCGGGCGAGACCTTCGACCTGGACGAGGTGTTCGAGCGCGTGCTGGTCGATCACGGCGACCAGAAATCGCTGCTGACCATCGGCAAGGCCGGCATCCTGTGGAAGCTGGACCGCGTCACCGGCAAGTATATCGACCATGCCGAGACCGTGTTCCAGAACGTCTTCACCAAAATCGATCCCAAGACCGGCATCCCGACCTACCGCAAGGACATCATCGACCAGAAGGTGGACCAGTGGCTGTCGTCGTGCCCCGGCCCGGAAGGCGGCCATGACTGGCAGTCGACCAGCTACCACAAGCCCAGCGACACGCTGATCATCCCGCTCTCGCAGTCCTGCGTCTTCATGCTGGGCAACGGCTCGGAGACCTATTTCGAGATGCCCGGATCGGACGGAAACCTGGGGCGGCTGTCGGCCTACCGGGCCGGCGACCTCAAGCCGCTCTGGTCCTTCCAGCAGCGCGCGCCCTTCCTGACGGGCGTGGTCTCGACCGCGGGCAATGTCGCCTTTGTCGGCGACTTCGACCGCGTCTTCCGCGCCATCGACGTGCGCACCGGCAAGACGCTGTGGACCTCGCGCCTGGGCACCACGGTCCAGGGCTATCCGGTCAGCTTCATGGTGGACGGCAAGCAATATATCGCCGTCACCACCGCGCTGGGCGGCGGCAGCCCGCAGCTCAAGCCCGGCACCATGCTGACCGAGGTGCACCGGCCCATCACCGGCTATGCGCTGTTCGTGTTCGGTCTGCCCGACGCAAAGTAAGCGTCATAAAGTCCGGGAAACCGACAGGGGCGCCGTGCCAGCGGCGCCCCTATCTTTTTGAAACTATTGCTGTTTTCACCGCGGCGGCGCGTGCCTTGACGGCCGACTTCCACACCTGCACCGACCTTCATTGTGCACCGACTTATGCTCACAATATGGACCGACTTTGGATGCTCAAACTGCTGAATGCACGGACCTGTAATGCATCGACTTTGGTCCACTAGCACCCTTATTCTTTATTTATTCAAAATAGCACAGTGAAATAGCAACACACCATAGGGCGTTAATTATACAGTGCCCAATTACATGGTTGCTTAATCAAAAAATGATAACTAGGGTCAACGCTGACCTTCTTTAGAAAACCACGACATTCAAAAAGGCATTATTTAAATAGCGACCGTGAGGAGGGTCGTTATATTGAAGGAAAATGAAGGGTAATGAAGTTCACTTGGGGCATTGTATTGTGACATGAAATTGACTCAACATAGCATCGATTTTAGCATGTCTACATCTTTGAGCCTTGGAGATCATAATTTCATTGAGCCCTGGGAGTTGTTTCCTCAGTTTTCGGCCTTTTCCAACCTTCCAAGTCGACTTACGGCCCATTTAGGTCGACTTCTATCAAGCATTCGGCCCCTTTTGTTGCGCAGTCTTGAACACAACCCTTTTTTCATCCCCTTCCTTTCTTCTATTCAAAATGTTCTCTTCAACAAAGTTGTTCAATTTTTAGAGATCTAAAATTTCTTCTTCAACGCCATTAGTCAGTTCTACACCGATTTTAAGTTATTGTATTTTTCTAACAGGTTGCACTATTCACCTATAGACCCAACATTTTTCTATCTTATCACCCCACTTTCTCCCTCTTCTAATTATCTTTTCATCTTGCTCTCTTCATGAAAGTTGTTCAATGTTCAATTATCTACAATTTCATCTTCTACCACTTTCACTAGTTCTCCACCGTTTTGGAGATATGCTCTGATTTTCAAAGTCGCACCTAGCTCCTAAAGGAGGTCATTTGGTAGATCGCCTATGTAATATCCTGGATCTTTGACGGATCTTTATTGGGTCTTGTTGGATCTCTATTGGTGTTCGGATCCTTTTAGAAGAGTTTCAGACTACTTTAGTAGCTTCTGAGTTGAGAATGCTTTGTCTTGATTATCTTTCAGTTTCTCAACTCGTGGATGCTGCAGTCGCATTGTACCCTTCGTCAGGATCGTTTCGACTATTTTTGCGGATTTTTAGGCCTTGGTTAGGTATTTATCAGAATTTGTTAAAGATTTATAGGCTCAGGACACAGGTCCGCTTTGCGGGGAGGGGTGAGGGTGGGTTTGGTCTTCTCTGCCGTCTGGTGGGCTTCGTAGGCGCGTCTGGCGTCACCGCAGGCTCGGCAGGGCTTGTCGGTGCCCTTCGGGTGCAATTCGCAGAAGGGGGTAGCGATAGCGCTCCCCTCCCTTCCTCTTCCCTTCCCTTCCTTTCCCCCCGGTAGCGTTCCGGTAGCGCTACCGGAATCGTCCGTTACGGGTACGGGCGGCAGATCGGAGGCGTTCGGCTTCTGTATCCGCTGGTGATCGCCCCAGTTCGTGATCTGGATGTACCGTTCCCCGTTGACCTCGTAGCGGATGATGCGACCCGCCTCATGTAGCTCAGCGAGCGCCGCTTCGATCTGCTCGGCGGTGAGGTCGAGCGCCCACAGGTCACCGACGAGGAGGGTGGGTTCGTCGATCAGCCGGCCCTCGTCGTCAGCGATAGGCCATAGCCCCACCCAGAGCAGCTTCACGTCTGATGACGAGAGGCGGCGTACGGCGCGGGACCGGAAGAACGTCGGCTTGATGGTGCGGATGCGTGCCACTACGCGGCCCTCCTTGCACCGATGAGGTGCAGGTACTCGAGGGCGTCGGGTTCGGGGATGATTTCGCGTCCTCCGTCGTTGTCGAATCGTGCCCACACCTTGCGGCTGTTGATGACGACGTGGCGGGGGACGAGGAGTGGGTTGTGGTGGGAGCGGACTGCCCAACCGATCGCTTCGGCTTTGTAGCCGGAGTGGGCGACACCGTGGCATCCGGTGTGGTTGCCCCAGCCGCACAGGTGTAGGGCGTTGCCGAGCTCGTGTGAGCCACCACGGGACTTGTACTGAACGTGGTGTGCCTCGGTCGCGCGGGCCTGCCCGCAGCCCTCACAGATGCCGCCTGAGCGCTGCTTGAGGGCGACGAACACCTTGAGGCTGAAACCGCCGGCGCTCATGCTGCTTGTCCGTTCGTGATGCCCTTGCGGAGCTTGCGACGCTCTCGTTCGGAGAGGCCTCCCCAGATTCCGAAGGTGTAGTTGTTCTGCATGGCGTAGCGGAGGCACTCGACGGTGACGGTGCAGGTTCCGCAGATGCCCTTGGCGTCGCGGGTGGAGCCGCCCTTCTCGGGGAACCACGCTTCGGTGCCGATCTGTGCGCAGGCGGCGTCGTCCATCCACCGGAAGGAGCCAACTTCTCTGCAATAGCTGTAAAAGTTGATTGATGAGCTTGAGGAATATGTGAATTCTACACCTACTAAAGTTGTTCCCCTTGATAAATATATTCCGTAGGAAGAGTTAGAGTGAAAGACCTGACTCAAGAACTGGCTCCGCCAAATATACCAGCAAGCACAATGTTGTGTCCCCGGTTGGTTTTGATGATGTCAACTATGAATTAGTGTTCATGATCCTCATATCCTGTTGAAAATGAGCATATGATGAAGTAAACTTTAAAGACCACAATGATGTTCCCAAATATCTAACTCTATATATTTTTATGGGGTCAACAGGTAAAATCAGTCCATTGATACTGAAGAAATCAAGGAAGGATGAGTCGACACAGTATACACATTGAGTCGACGCTGCAGAACAAAACATCTTCTGAGTTCAAGGACTGAGTCGACGCAAAGCTTCACTGTGCCGACGGAATAAAAGAAACGAAGCGCAAATAATGAAGGACTGAGTCGACACAAAGACTTAGTGTGTCGACGCAGCAGAAGAAGATAACCCAAATCTAGAGAGTTGATCTCCAAGCAACATAAAGGAAGAGTCGACGCAACATCCAAATGAAGTCGACTCAACAGCTGCTTTTTAAAACTACACGAACGAAGAGTCGATGCAACATGTAGTGTCGACACAATAGCCACTCTCAACAATTCAACATCCAAGACGTACAAGGACTGGGTCGACGCAACAACTCTATGGCATCGACACAACAAAGTCATTCCATTCAGATCTCAAGCCACGAACAAGTTGCGCCGACACAATAACGCAATAGAGTCGACGTAATCGTGAAGTCAAGCACTATCTCGTTCAGCAACAATGGATGCTACGTCGACGCAATTAGTCGACGCATCCAATGAAGATTCACTGATATATATAAAGGGAGTCGACTCATTCCGACAGGCGCGATTTGCCAAAGGCCCAGTGGTCACGTGACTACACCAATCATGAGCACATGATCCAAGACACGTGTCTTGGGTTCTGGAATGATCCCAAGAGAGTACATTAGTCCTTGACACGTGGACCAACAGAGGATTAAATTGGATTTTCACCCTATCCAGAAAATTGGTCCGAGCTCTGCTCTATATATAGCCACCCAATTCTTGGCGAACAAAAGGTGTGGCTACCAATTGAAGAGAAGAAGAGCCCTCAGTGAGATACCTACAGAGAGCAACCTCGAAGACAGAAAGAAGAGAAAGAGAAAGAAGAAGAGAGAGAGATCTGAGCGTTGTTAGAGAAATCTAAAGGAGCAACTCCGAGATTTCTCAAAGGCTCGGAATCGAGCTACATTGTTAATATTTGTTTCATTTTCCTTTTCTGCTTCTCATTTTGTTTCTTATTGTTCCGTGTTCCTGAACGTGTTTCTCACACGATTCAGGGTTGTGAGCAGCTGGGCGCTGTTCACGGGTTGCTCTGGGTGTCCAGAGTGTTGAGGAGTAATCCTCGGTTGCTGCTGTAAGCAGCGGGCCTGTTCGTGTAGGGTTGCACGATCAGTGGTGTGTACAGCTAGGTGCTGTAGACAGTTACACTCTGGTGTTCAGAGTGTGAGAGGAGTTTGTTCCTCCAGGATAAGTTGTAGTTTCAGCATTTGTAGCAGATTGTTTCCGCGGTCTTTTTGCTTGAGCAAAGGAAGCCTCACCCTGATTAGGTGAGGGGTGGACGTAGGTTGCTGGGAAGCAACCAAACCACCTTAAAAATTTCTGTGCATTGTGGTTTGCCTTATCTTCTACCTCCATTCACTGAGCTCCTTTACTGTTTGTTTGTCCAACGTGTTGTCAAATTATCATTTACGCCAATCAAGTGTTTGTGAGTGGTGTTCCAAAAAGAGTGTCTCACTCAGTTCTTCAGTTGTTCATTTTGACAATTCGTCAAGTGTCATCCTGAGTATTAGTTTTTAATTGCTTTATTTGAGGGGTTGATCTATTCACCCCTCCTCTAGATCCGCATTTTCATTCTTAATAGTTGGTATCAGAGCGCAGGTTCCCTACATTGTGGTCCAACGACCAGGGGAGATCTGACAATATCAATGGCCGCAGCTTTCTAGCTGAGGGCTGTCGAATGCTACGTCGACGACCTGGTTGTTAAGTCCAAAAGGCATGGTAATCACCTAGCCGATTTACGTCAGGATCTATCTCTATTCTTCGGTATCTGACAGGGGCATTCGATAAATAGACCACCATATTTTGATGGATCTAACTATTTGTATTGGAAGAACAGGATGGAAGTATTCCTCTGAGCACAAAGTCATGAGATCTGGTGGGCCGTGAGCCGCAGTCCGTTCGAGCTCCCAGATGATGAAAATGCTTGGACAAGGGAGAAGATCCGGATGTCAACTAGGGCGCCATGAACATAATGCGGTGCGCCATTCATCCAACCGAGTACTCCAGGGTCTCTACCTGTAAGTCGGCCAAGGAAATGTAAGACAGGTTGGAATTAGTCTACGAAGGAACATCTCAGGTAAGAGCCACTAAGGCTAATATGTTAATTTCAGATTATGAGATGTTTAAAATAAAACATGATGAAACTATTTCTCAGATGTATGCTAGGTTTATTGAACTAACGAACAGCCTGAAGGCTTTCGGTAAGGACTACTCTGACAATGAGCTTGTTAGGAAAGTTCTTAGGTCTCTTCCACCAGCGTGGCACACCAAGGCCACTGTAATAGAAGATTCCAATGATCTGTCTACCATGACAATGGATGAGCTAATTGGGTCATTGATGACATACGAGCTCAATTTGAAGCGAAATGAGGAGTATAAGAAGAAAAAACCAGTGGCTCTCAAGGTGTCTGAGAGCAGTGATGAAACTAGTGAGGACTCCGAGGACTTCTCGGATTTGGAAACACTTATGATCAGGCATTCCTCACTAAATAGTTCAAAAAGTTTTTAAAAAGGAGAGGTAAGAATCTGGAGAAAAGGAAGTCACCACAGGTAAATAAGAGTTCAAATTTTAAATCTGATAGAAACAAGAAAACTGACAAATTTGTTTGTTTCCAATGTAAAAAACCAGGGCACATGAAGAGAGACTGCCCTGAGCTGATGAAGAAAACACTCAAGGCAAAGGGAAGAAGCCACAAGCCATGCTCTGCACGTGGAGTGGTGAAGAAGAAGACATTGAAGCCGGATCATCTGAAGAAGAAGACAAGATATGTCTTATGGCACATGGAGACAAAGAGGTTAATAATCATTTCGAAAACTTCACAACTGATGATTGGGAAGATCCTTATGGTGATCTGCTAGATAAGTTCAATAGATTGAGAAAGGAACATAGATTGTTAAAAAAGAAAATGAATGGAGTTGTTCATGATCAATCTCTAGTTGAACAATCTAATTGTCTTATGAAAGAAAAAGAAAAACTCAAAACACAAGTGGAGGAATATTTTATTATTAAATTAATTTTTAAAAATTAAAATAAATATAAAAATATTGGTGTGTGTTGTGCTCGGGGGGGGGGCCGGGGGGGGGGGGCCCCCCGCCCGACCCGACCCGTCCCGCACTGAGACCGGATCGATCGAGTCGGCAAACCTTGGTCAGGAGTGCTTTCACAGAAGGGGTATCGGTGCAACCTTTTTGAAACTATAAGAGGTATTTATGACATTATGCGAACAATCTGGGATAGATATGTAAAAATGTGTAAAAAAATGATGAAATTGGGACTGATGGCGGGAATACACAAATAGATTATTTGCATCCTCATCTCATTAATCTCAACTAGATCAATGGGACCGACGTGCACGACGTTAACGTTGCATACCAACGAGAATCACTCAACAAATATAAGCTGCTCCAACTCACACTGGGCCAGTCCTAACTGAGTTGCAAGTGGGCTCCAAAAAGATTCTCTGAGTGCCCAAATGTTTTTTCCGGCCCAAATGTAGGCTGAGGACTAACATTTGCTGCACACTGTTCTGTGCTGCAATTGATGTTTAGTCATCTTGCAAAAAAATCTACTTATGATTGATATAAAAAAAATCAAAGAAAGTACAAGTCCCATGACTCTTTAGTGGGGGACTCTTTTGCTCCCAAAATCCCACCATCTTATGTGAACCAATAATTATTGAATTTGCAAGATGACTATGTATAAATTGCATACCGTAATATGTAAGAATCATTTCTCAAAAGCTTAGAATTGGGTAGGATAAATGGGTCGGATCAAGTCGGGAGAATTAACATGGTTAATATGCGATTATACATTAAACGTCGAAAAAAATACTATGAAAAATGAGTCTTAAATCAGGTTGGATTGGGTTGGAAATAAAATTTCACTTGATGGGATGGGTCATTGCATAATCAAGTCATAAGTAGTCATTCTGTGGATTAATGTCGACAGTGCAGATCAGAACAAAGTATACAGTACAATGCTCAGTGCAACATCCCAGATAATTACATCCCGAAATGTTACACATGTAATATTTTTTCAAATTTTTTTGAGTGACCACGTCTAATTAGATTGATATGTCGTTCACGTCACCGGATGACGTGACGTAAAAATCAATTAAATAAAATATCTCAAGAATAATAAAATTAAGTCAATTTCACTATTCACAGAAAGATAAATCCTGCCTCAGGATCCCATGTTCGCCACCAACCCGCAACGCGCCAAGAATCAGCAAGTCCTGGTTCCTTTGCTAGCGGACGTGCTCAAAACACGTAGCGTGGGCGACTGGTATGCAGCCTTTGACGCGGCCAATGTCCCCAGCGGACCGATCAATGGCTTCAAGGAAGTGTTCGAAGATCCGCAGGTTCGCCACCGCGACATGTTGGTCCCGATGCAGCACCCCGCGATCGGAGAAACCCGGCTGGTCGCCAATCCGGTCAAATTTTCCGCGACCCCGATAAGCTATGCACTGCCACCACCGCTGCTCGGGGAACACACGCGGGAGGTGCTGGGAGGGCTGCTCGATAAAAGCGATGCAGAGCTGGAGAAGCTGCGCGGCAGCGGAATCATCTGATGCAATTCGCCCCTCCCGCTATCCATAAATCCGTCTATGCATAGCTGCTTTGCGTTCTCGTCCGTAGCCTCGAAACGCTCGCATAGGTAGATTCATCGCCTATATCAAAGCAATTCAGAAAATTCCAAAACGGCAAGAGAGGAGACAGAGACATGGTCACCGACCAGGCATCGATTCAGATGTTCAGAGATAGTGCCGCCGATTTTCTCGGTGCCACGGATCAACGCCAACGCATGCGTGGCCTGGACTCGTCCGCCACCGGGTTCGAGCGCGGCGTATGGAGCCAGCTCGCGGAACTCGGCTGGCTGTCCATCTTTGTTCCTGAAGACGATGCGGGGTTGGGCCTGGGTATTGCGGAAGCGGCAGCGATCAGCGAAGAAGTTGGCCAGCATCTGTTGCCGGAACCCTTTGTGGAAGCTGGCGTGCGGCCATTGGCGCTGCTTGCGAGGCTGCCCACCGGCACGCTGCGCTCGCGCCTGATCGATGGCGCGCAAGCGGGAGAGCTGGTGATCGGCATCGCCGCTCAGGAGCGTTCTGGCGACTGTGCCTATGAGCATCTGCAAACCAAGGCCGAATTGCGCGCAGGCGCCTGGACAATTACTGGTGAAAAACGCTTTGTGCGCCCAGGCGCCGGTGCGGACGGCTGGATCGTTCTCGCCCAAGGACCGCAAGGACCAGTGCTTGCGTGGGTGGAGGCGAATGCGTCTTGCACGCTTGAATCAGCGCCGGGCGTGGATGGTATTCCTACCGCCACTATTCGTTTCGCCCATGCGACTGCGCAACTGCTCGAATTGTTGCCCACGGCTTGACACCTCAAATAAGTTTTAGCAAATTCATAAGCATCCTTAAATAAAGTGGGCCAATAAAATCCACTTTGTAATACCTTAGACGTAGTCTTCTTTCCTGAAAAGTGTCCCCCACATGCAAGATTATGACAAAATTTCAAACAGATTGATATTCCTCTTCGGGGACACACCTTCTTAAGATATGATCAGGACCCATGGGGAACAGCTCAGGGCCCTCCCTAAAATAGTGCTTGACCTTCGCAAAGAAATAATCCTTTTCTTGTTTAGACCACCCGCCTGGGATCTGTTCTACTGCCAATTAGTTAACTATGTGAGCGTACCAAGGGGTTGAAGAATGAGAAATAGCAAGAAGTTGATCATCAGGAAAGGAATCTGACATGGGAGCACTTGGAGGTATGACAATACACGAAAGTTGGTCAGCAACCATATTTTCTAACCCCTTCTTATCTTTAATTTCTAAATCAAATTCTTGTAACAATAAAATCCATTGAATTCAATGGGGTTTAGCATCCTTCTTAGAGAGAAGATCTTTCAAAGCAGCATGATCAGAATATGCAATAACTTTTACCCCCAGAAGATATGAACAAAATTTCTCTAGGGCAAACACAACAGCTAGCAACTCTTTCTCCATGGTAGTATAGTTCATTTGAGCATCCATGAGGGTGCTGCTCACGAAATAGATTACCACGGGTTTCTTCTCAATTCTCTGACCTAGGACAGCTCCTATTGCATAATCTGAAGCATCGCACATAATTTCAAATGGCAGCGACCAATCAGGCGATTGAAGAATTGGGACTTGAGTGGGGGCCGCTTTTAAAGAATGAAACGCCTCTAAACAAGAATTATCAAGTTGGAAAGGAGTGTCCTTGGCTAATTGCTGAGTAAGCGGATGAGCACTGGTAGAGAAGTCCTTAATGAATCTTCTATAGAAACCTGCATGGCCAAGAAAAGAACAGATTTGTTTGACAGAGGTCGGGGGAGGAAGATTGGAAATCAGATCAACCTTAACCTTATCAACTTATATCCCCCTCTCTGAGACACTGTGGCCTAGCACAATATCTTCTTTCACCATGAAATGACTTTTCTCCTAGCTAAGCACCAGATTGGAGTCTATGCACCTCTGTAATACCTTTTTCAAAATTTCCAAGAACTCTTCGAATGATGACGGTTCCGCGGCGAAGTAGCCGACATCCTCGGCGGGTTGCCCGGACTGGGCGATAGCGATACCGCCCCAGGTGGTGCCGGCGATGACGAGGGCACCGGCTCCGATGAGGAGTGCGGTGCGTGCCGGGCGTGCGGGCTTACGGAGCGGTGCAGTGATGTCGTCCATGCGGTGCATCCTACTCGGGTGTATAACGCACGGTCTACCCCTCGTTCAGGTGACGGTCGATAGCTTCCCGCACCACATCCGATAACGACTTCCCTTCCTTCTCAGCGCGCTCTCTGAGCCGCCGTTGCACTTCCTCGGGCACGCGGACCGCGATGAGCGGTGTTTTCGGCTGGTTCGGCACCCCTACACGATAGGAGATCCCATTGACTGCACAGAACGGTGAAGGCGTCTACGGCGACGGTGCCGGGGTTGTGACCCCGCTCGCGCACAAGTTGTCGCAGAACGGCCCGCTGGTGAAGGACTCGACGGGTAAGCCCCGGTCGGGTGTGTTCTATGCCGGCAACGCATCCCTCGTGACCGGGAAGGCGAACATGTCGTATGACGTGGCTGCGTTCGAGGCTGCGATCTGCCGTGGTCGGACGAAGGGCACATCGTTTCCGACGAACGACGCCGTGGTGAACGTCGCGACGACGGCCGCACCCGGCAGCAACTCGCGTATCGACATCATCTACTTCCAGCAGAAGGAAGTCTCGGAGGGGGACGACGCGACGGAGGCGGTGGTCGGGGTTGTGCAGGGCACGGCGGCGTCGTCCCCGTCTGCCCCGTCGTTGCCGGATGGTGCGATCGAGCTCGCCCGCGCTGTAGTGGGTGCGGGGATCACCGCAACCACCTCCGCGACGATCACCCAGACTGCACCATTCACCGCCCCCCTCGGCTCCCCGATCCCGTTCCGCAACTCGACCGAACGCGACGCTGCCGGGACGGTCATCGCGGGCACCAAGGCACGCCTTCTCGACACCGGGAAGGAGTACATCTATGCGTCCGGGTGGAAGCCGAACACGGGCGGCCTGCTGCTGCTCAAGTCGTACTCGTTCTCTGCCGCATCATCCTTGACCGTCGATGACTTCTCGGACGCGTTCCCCGGGTATCTGCTCAAGATTCGGGCCGAGTTCTCGGCTGCGGCGTACCTGAACGCGGTGCTCCGTGCGGGTGGTTCGGATCTGACCGGCGCGAACGGAAGTCCCTTTCCTGCCGCGCGCGCTTCCGCGCGGCCGTCACTCGCGCAGGCGTCCCGCGTGGGTGCCATGGGCCTGGGCGGGTCTCGGGCTCGTCGCGATCGTGCTCGTCGTCGTGGCGTTCGGCGAGACCTTCCGCGACCTGGGGCTCTCGTCGGCCTCGATCCAGGCGAAGGTCGTCACGCACGCGCAGCGCAGCAACCTGTTCTGGATCAACGCGGCCGTCGGCGCGCTCCTCACGATCATCGTGTTCTTCGCCTCCGGCATCATCGCCGCCGTCACCAAGTCGCCGGATGTCGTCCCGGTCGCGCAGGTGCTCTCGCTCACCTTCTTCCTCAACGGCCTGACCGCGCAGTACCGCGCCAGTCTGTTGCGCGACCTCAAGTTCCGCGCACTCGCGATCATCGACGTCATCTCCAGCGCGGTACCGCTCGGCCTCGCCATCGCCGCGGCGGTTCTGGGCGCCGGCTACTGGGCTCTGGTCGTGCAGCAGCTCGGCTCGGTGGCCCTCGGTCTCGTCGGGGCCGTCGCGGTCGCGCGCTGGGTGCCCGCGCTCCCCGACCGGAAGGCGGACATCCGCGGGTTCGTGAGGTTCGGCTGGAACCTGGTGGGCTCGCAGCTGATCGCCTACGCCTCCTCCAACATCGACAGTCTGACGGTGGCGCTGCGGTTCGGACCGACCTCGCTCGGCTTCTACAACCGGGCGTTCCAGCTGATCATGACGCCCGTCAACCAGGTGCGAGCACCGATGACGACGGTCGCCCTGCCCGTGCTCTCGAGGCTCCAGGACGCGAAGGAGCGCTACCGGGAGTACGTCGTCGTCGGGCAGCTCGCCCTCAGCTATCCGATCTGTCTCGCCCTCGGCGGGGTCGCGGTCCTGGCCGAGCCGCTCGTCGCGATCGCCCTCGGCCACCAGTGGGGTCCGTCGGCGCCGATCCTGCGCCTCCTCGCGATCTCCGCGATGTTCCAGACGCTCGCCTTCGTCGGGTACTGGGTGTACGTCTCGCGCGGACTCGGCAAGTCGCTGTTCAAGTACTCGATCGTGAGCGCGGCGGTGCGGATCACCTGCATCCTCGTCGGATCGCTCTGGGGCGTGGATGGCGTCGCCTTCGGCTTCATGGTCGGCCCCGCGATCAACTGGCCGATCTCGATCGGCTGGCTCTCGCGAGTGACCGACCTGCCGGCCGGCTCAGCACTGGGAACGCAGGTGCGCGGCACGCTCGACTCGGACCACGAGTGCAACAAGGGGGATCTGTTCATCATCGCCTCACCCCCTGCAATCGGCTCCATGGCTGCGGCCATCCGCGACTATCTCGATGAAGTCCGCACCAGCGGCGACCCAGGCGGCCGGCAGCCGGTCGCGGTTCCCGGCGATCGCTCCCGCGAGGCACGCACCGTCAGCCTCGAGCAGGGTGTGGAGGTCGACGACGCGCTGTGGGAACGGATCTGCTCCCTTCTGCCCTCGAATTCCGTTTCAAAGTGAGTCATTCATGAGTCTTTTCGGTCTCCTGCGCCTGCCCTCCTCGATCGTATTCGGATCCGGGCAACGGGCCTCGCTCGCACCAACAGCCCTGCAATTGGGGCGGCGCGCCCTGATATGCACCGACGCGACTCTCGGGGCCGAGCCTTTTTTCCAGGGCCTGCTGACCGACCTGGCGGGTGCCGGTATTGCCACCTGCGTATTCGACCGCACCCAACCCGACCTGCCTATTTCCAGCATCGATGACTGCCTGGCGCAAATCGCGAACTTCAACCCCCAGGTTGTGATCGGCGTCGGCGGCGGCAGCTGCATCGACCTCGCCAAGGCCGTCGCACTGCTCCTCACCTACGGAGGTCGGCCTGAGGACTACTACGGTGAGAACAAGGTGCCGGGACCGATCCTGCCACTGATCGCCGTTCCCACCACGGCCGGCACCGGCTCTGAGGTGACCCCGGTGTCCGTGCTCAGCGATGCCGGACGCAATACCAAGGTCGGCATCTCCAGCCCTCACCTGATTGCCAGGGTGGCGATCTGCGACCCGGAGCTGACGCTCACCTGCCCACCTTCGGTGACGGCCGTTTCAGGGGCCGACGCGCTCACGCACGCCATTGAATCATTTACCGCAGCCCCCAGGACCGCTACGCCGCGACTTTCGATCGACAACGTCTTCGTCGGCAAAAACGTGCTGTCGGATCAATTCGCCTTGCTGGCCATCGTCAACATCTGGTCCAGCCTGCACCGCGCCTATACCTGCGGCAAGGACCTCGAAGCTCGCGAGCGCATGATGCTGGCAGCCCTGGCCGCCGGCTGTTCCTTTGGGCTTGGGAGCAGAGCGAGGTAGCACGCGGAGCTACGCTGGTCCTGGTGAATCAAGCCTTCGTGCGGGGCCGGCCCTGGGTGTGGAAGACCTTTGTGGTCCTGCCTCCGGGCACGGCCCAACACCGGCGCATCAGCGCGCCCGGCCGCCTGGGTTTCAAGGGCCTGCTCGCCGGCTGTCCGGCGTTGGGCTTGAAGGTGGACCTGAGGCCGAGCAACCGGCGCGACGGAGTGCAGCCCGTGCCCCGCGCCGCCCTGGAAGATCCCGAAGCGCCGCCGGCCGGCCGGCCTCTCTACGTCGCCGCGGTCGAGGACGGCGCGGTCCTGCGCCTTCTCGACGGGCACCGCGTCGAACCCATCGGGCTGGGCTTCTCCGGCGCCCAGGCCCGCGCGGCCGCGGCTTGGGTCCGGACGCAGGTCATGGACGCGCCCATCCGGCTCGCCTACGACGCGCTTCCCCCGGACAAGGCCGGACGTTGGCGCGCCTACATCCGTCTCCCCGACGGCCGTGATTTGGGCTCGGTCCTGCTGGGCCGCGGGCTGGCCTCGGTGGATTCCGCCGTGCCGTTCGTCCGGCTGGCCGCCTACCGCTTGGCCGTCCGCCCCCCCAAGGCGTCCTGACGCAAGTCCAGGTAGTAGCGGGTCTGGTCGGCGTTGTCGAAGAGGTACTCGAGCTCCTCGTCCACGTACCGGATCAGCGGCGGGGCGTCAGCGCCCGGCCAGCCCGAATAGCCCTCGTCCGGATGGTCGGCGGCATACCGCTCGGCGTAGCCGACCACAGCGCGCACCGCATCGACGCCACGGCAGTCAGGGAACCGGGCCATGAACGCCGAGAACACACCGGCCACATACGGCGTCGCCATCGATGTACCGGACATCCATCCGAGCCCGGCAGCCGGCAACGTCGACATCACACATCCACCAGGGGCGACCACATCGACCATGTGACCGAAGTTCGAGAAGGTGGCCAGCGCATCATCGAGATGTTCGAAGCCGCGGGGCAGGCTCTGTCATGGACCGGAGCGCCGTTCTACCAGGAGAACTCGACGGGCGTGCTGTCCAGCAGCCCACACATCGGAAAGCCGCAGTTCTATTTTGATCCCTGCCAGTACACGCTCCTGTGTCCGGACGACAATTATACCAAGAAAACCTTCATATGGGGAGGCAACGGATTCATCATGCCGGAGCCGTGCCCTGACCTGACGTTGGGCAAGCCGGACGACCGGATACACAAGGCGCCACCGAGTGACGGTCGAGGCCGAGCTGGCGGCGCATGTTCTCGACGATCTCGTTCGTCGCCCTGTCGCCCGCCATCATGCGCGCCGGATCGCCCGGGATGAGGTAAATCATCGCGAACAGGAGCGCCATCACCACCATGACCCGCCAGCTTGGCGTTTCGGAGGCGGTCGCACGCGTGTTGATCGCACGCGGGATCGATGCGGCCGGCGCGGCCCAGTGGTGGGACGCCCGCTCGGGCGAAGCGCATGACTGGAAGGGCGGCCCGGTGAGCCTGGCGCCTTATGAATCGCGGATATTTGTCTTCGGTGCCGAAGCCTCCGCGCCCGTCACCCAGACGATCGGGTTGGCGCTGCCGTTGGTCGTGGTGACGATCGGTGCGCCGGCGCCGTTCAGGTTGGCGCACCAGGCGGTAGCGATGGCGGGGCTCGGATCGTCGGTAATGCGCAGCGTGGTGAGGCCCTGGCCGCTGCCGCTCGGGCAGTTGCTGCCGCCGCCCTGGAAGGCGACGAGTGCCGCCGACCCGCTGGCATAGACGGCGGGCGCGGTGCGGATCTCGCCGGTGGACACCGTCTTCACCAAGAGCTCGCCGCCGATGCCGCCGAGCTTTGCGCGGTTCAGCAGATAGGCCTTGCCGTCCTTGCCCAGGCCGAGCAGCAGGTCGGCCGTCCCGCTTGCCGTCGGCACGGTGACGGGGACGGGTCCGGTGCCGCCGATATCGAGATCCTCCTGGTCGAGCGTCGTCCAGTTGCCGGCGGCGAAATAGTCCTTCGTGTCGCTGTTGGCGGCGTGGGCGAGCTTCGGCAGCACGCGGACCGTCGCCTGGCGCAATTTCCTTGGCGGCTGTTTCGGAATGAAACAGCTCCGGGAGGGCGTTTGGCGGCCCCGGCTGTGCGGTGGCGCGTGGGGTAGTGTTGAGTATTTGGGCTTGACCATCGCTTTATCGTGATCGAACGAAAGGAAGTTACCGATTGTCTTGGCGCGGAGGTTGCCACGCCAAGGCCCTAACTCATGCCAAAATCACCATCACGCCGAGGCCTGCCGCGTCGAGCTCCCTCTTCTTTTCTGTTTCCGTGCCGAGTGTGAATCCTCGCCGTATCACCCGAACACATTCGCCGCTAGTTTATGCAACTCTATCCATGTGCACATGTTTAAATGTTGTCGTGTTACTATCGCCCACCCACTTTGTTATGCATAGATTGATTTATCAAACGTGTTGATTACCGGTACGTGACGGAGGTACGGGTCGTGGGACCCTACTCACGCATAAGGAAAGCTTCCTGGTGGATGAAGTCCACCATTCCACTGAAGTCATTTGAAATACCGGATAATCATGGCATTCAAGCACAGAAATATGTAGTGATATGCATCAACATCAACAGATGAATAAAAACTTTCTTTTATTTTCAAGTATGCAAAGATGTATATGATATGTACATGTATGCATGTAACTAAGTGTGTGAACTGTGTATGCACAGATGAATTGTTATTTGCAAAGGGTAATTAAGAGTACGAAAGACTCTATGCACAACGAAAAATATTCAAACCGAAGTTTATTTGCAAGATGTGAAATGAGAAGTGCTCAAGATAACTATTTATCAGATTCAAGAGATGCCAGAGCAGTGAACCAAAATTTCAGAGATGTTTCTCCAAACATAAAGTTTTACCTTTTCAGATTTTCAAGGAAAACCAAACCAAAGTAAATTCTCAAAAAGAAACATTTTCTTCTCACCTTGAGTGTCCCTTATTGATTTAGATTTCTTGACCTCAAGGCGCCCCTGCAAAACAAATTCTCATTTTGGAGATTTGGGTACCCAAGCCATCTTGGGTCCCGAGGGGTTAGTCTTGGCATGAACAAATGATTTTCTATTTTGTCTAGCATGCCAATCATCATCCAATCTCATAGTAGAACAGTCATCCATTGAATGACCATTCTTACCACAATAGAAACACTGAGAAGATTTTCTTCTCATAAACCGACGATCATCATTTTTCATTAACGAACAATTGTCCATCATGTGGCCTACTTCTCCGCAGTAATGACATGAAAATTTCATTTTGATGGACCACCAATCATCATTTTCTTTTACAAAATAGTTTTCAATGACATGTCCATTCAACCCACAATAAAAGCAATGAGTGTTGTGAGTTTTCTTAGTGGGTTTCTCATGATTTTCAGCATTCATTTTCATTCTTGATTTTAAAGCTTCTTCATCATCGGACTTCATTAAAAAGTAATCATACATGTCATGTCCGTATTTGCCACAGTAAAAATATGTAACGTTCATTCTTTTTCTTGGTGCATGATTATGTTTAACAATTGAAGGTTCTGCATGCACACATGAGCAATCAACATTATTTTTCTATTTTTCATTTTAACAATAGTTATCAAGCTAGCATACGGATGGCACCTTTCGAAGCTCTGTATGGAAGAAGCTGTCGATCACCAATATGTTGGGATGAAATAGGAGAAAGGTAATTTCTAGGTCCCGACATTATTAGGGACTCTACAGAAAAGATTAAGCTCATTCAAGAAAGATTGAAGATGGCACAAGATAGGCAGAAGTCTTATGTAGACAATCGAAGGCGTGACTTGGAATTTCAAGTAGGAGATCATGTGTATCTAAAAGTTTCTCCAGGTCGTGGTATTCGAAGGTTTGGCATTAAAGGCAAGCTAACTCCAAGATTCATTGACCCATTTGAAATTCTTGAAAGAGTGGGTGAAGTACCTTATAAATTAGCCTTACCTCCACAATTAGTAGGAGTTCATGACGTATTCCACGTCTCAATGCTGAAAAAGTACGTATATGATCCTTACCATGTCATCACTGATGATAATTTGGAGATTCAGAAGGATATGACGTACGAACAAAAGCCAGTCAAGATTCCCGATCGAGAAGTGCGTCAGTTAAGGAATAAAGCTATTCCTATGGTCGAAGTCCAATGGAATAAATCATGGCCGCACGAAACAACATGGGAGATGGAGGAATCTATATGTAAAAGATTTCCGAAATTATTTCACTGTAAGTACACTCTCCATAAGCCCATGAATTGAATTTGGAGATCAAATTCTTGGTCAAAACCTCCATAAAATTGCTTTATGACGTTGTTGTGACCTGGTCACTAGCATTTTCACAGCAGGACTGGGAGATTGTTATTTGCTACAAACATCCAAGCAAGTAGAGGTCCTATATGCTGTTTGTTTCTTATGTTTCCTGTGCCAGAAAAAAGAAATTGCTCAGGTTAACTGTGAACTGGTGGTCTATTTGTAGGGCCTTACCAGAGGTGATTCACTGTGGTAACGTAGAAATATAGGGTCCATCTTTTAAATTGGTCAGTCTTATATTTCCTTTGTCAATCTTCATGTAGGGATGTAATCAATTGTAACCAGTACTTCTAACTACAAATATGGAGATGAACTATTTGTAGAGTTTTCATGAAAGTAGCCCTCCTGTGGCTTGTTTATCTGACCTACTATCTCTGTCTATGTTAATAAGATTGGTGGTATATCCCACCTCTTTGGGGGGGGGGGGCGCTGTGAACTCATGGAGTTTTGGCCCTTTGTATTTCTTCTTCCCTTGTTCACCAACGGGTTCTGGTCCCCATTCGCCAGGAATAAAAGAAAGAACCTTTTTCTACGCTTGACGCCTCCTTTGGCCACCTCCATCTTGTCTTTTGACCCCCATCCCTCTGGTGTTTTTGTTCCCGTTCCTCCGGTGCTACTGACGGTGTTGTCGTCTGCGGACGCCCACCTTTTAACAGACGGGTTCCGCCACTCCTTGTGGGCGTGTTCCCTGCATCCCCCTTACGTCCTGGGTCAAGGGGAGGCGCTGCCAAAATTTTGTGGGGAGAACATTATATTGAAGGGCCAAGCAGGACAACAGACAAACTGGCAAACTGCCCCCAATCACCAATATTTATGAATAAAACAAAGAAGGGAGAGGGAAGAACGGAGAAGAAGAAAGAAGAACAGAAAAAAAGAGAAAAAGAGAAAGAAGAAAGGAAAAGAAGAAAACAACAAAAAATAAATATAATAATATGGAGATCATACCTCAAACCCTGCAAATGGACCAAAAACAACAAACACAAAAAAAAAGGGGAAAAGAAGAAAAAAAAAAGGGAAGGCCTTTAAGGCTATCAACACGTAACAACCTTTTTCTCCCTTCACCGGCACACTAGTGCCTCTTTTTCTCTTCGCCGGCACACTCCCCATTCCTTCTTTCAAAAAACAACACGAGTGTCCCTTTTGAAAAAGACACGAGCCTTCTTCTCTTCAAAAAAACGACACGAGGGTCACTTTTGAAAAATGACACGAGCTTCTTTCTTCAAAAAACAACACGAGCTTCTTTCTTCAAAAAACAACACGAGCTTCTTTCTTCAAAAACGACACGAGGGTCGTTTCTTCAAAAACCTGCACGAGCCGCCCCTCCTTTTTTTTGAAAACCTGCACGAGGCCCACCTCGTGCAGAAGCTGCACGAGGTGCCAGCCACCTCGTGCAGAAGCTGCACGAGGTGTCGGTCCACCTCGTGCAGCTCCTGCACGAGGTGCCAGGCCACCTCGTGCAGGGACTGCACGAGGTGCCGTCCACCTCGTGCAGCACCTGCACGAGGTGCCAGGCCACCTCGTGCAGGGACTGCACGAGGTGCCTTCCACCTCGTGCAGTTCCTGCACGAGGTCTCCTCTCTCTCTCCCTCTCTCTCTCAGCCACCTCCAGCGCCCTCTTCCTTAAAAAATATATGACAGATTTGAAGGCTTTGAAGGTTCCTCTCCTCTCTACTCTGCTGCGTCCACGCTGGAGCCTGCAGCGTGGACCCTTGAAGTAGTTACTGCTGGACTTGAAGGCTTTGAAGTAGATTAGAGGCTTGTGCTACTCTGATGCGTCCACGCTGCAGTTCAGCAGCGTTGACACCTTGGCTTTAAGAACCTAACCAGCATCGACCTTTACCTTGGATTCCATAAGTCTGCAGGGATGGTGTTACTTCTTTGCTGCGTCTACGCTGTCAGCAGATGCGTAAACGCTGTGCAAGGAAATCAACAAGTCTTCTTTTACTATTTGTCTTGAAGAGTCGGTGTTACTTCTCTGAATTACTTCATTGCTGCGTAGACCCAGCGTGTCATAGAATGACATTTGGGTACACCGGGGGTCGACCCATGGGGTCTTCCCATGACCCTGTGTCATGAGTTAACCTTGGGTGGCCCAAAGGGTCGGCCCATGGGGTTGTCCCATGATCCCTATAGCATCCACGTAGTGTTTAGCCTACATTCAACAAAGAATCTGCTGCATTGCAGTCTGATAAAATGAAATGCAAGACGATGTCAAGCATGAGAGATTATGTCAGGCATGAGAGATTATGGCAAATATACTGGGCATACACATACACTGAAATGCAATCAAGCATAATGTGTTGACAGGCACATATAATGAAATACAAGCGAGCACAATGCGACCTGAATACAATGCAATCAGACACAACATGTTAACAGGTTCATGGTGACAAGAGGTGCTTTGTTGATGAAGACTTGAAGTGTACTACTACTGCTGCGTCTACGCTGCCAGCAAGCAACATTGACGCCTTGGTGTTTGCAACCACAACAACACCGACCTTCAGCTGGCAAGGTCGACCTTTGTGCTATTGTGTTACTCTGATTCGTCCACGCTACATTTCAGTAGCGTTGACGCCTTGGCTTCAAGAACCTGACCAGCATCAACCTTTACCTTGGATTCCATAAGCCTGCAGGGATGGTGTTACTTCTTTGCTGCGTAGACCCAGCGTGTCATAGAATGACACTTGGGTACACCGGGGGTCGACCCATGGGGTCGTCCCATGATCCCTATAGCATCCACGCAGTGTTTAGCCTGCATTCAACAAAGAATCAACTGCATTGCAGTCTGATAAAATGAAATGCAAGACAATGTCACGACTTACGCCCTTCCCTACTAAGGAATTGGCCTTCGACACCAAGACAACCCTCTATAAAAGGGACCTCGATAGAGAATAAGAAAAAAGGGGGGGGGGAAAGGTGAATCTCACCAGCAAGACACTTATAGAGAAGCAAGCCAGAAAGCTACTCACCCTACTATTGGAGAGCCCACGACTGTTCATTCCCTGAGAGAGAATCTCACCCGTACGACCTTACCACCCAGTGAGCACTCTCTGGGTGATCACTGGGGGTGGTGAGCACTCGTCCGGAGGATCTACACGTCTCTCAGATCTCCTACTACGACCTCCACTCTCCTCTTTCTCTCCTACTCTTCTCTGTTCCCCACTTAAACTATTGCTGACTTAAGCATCAGAGGGTTGTCCCCTAGGGTAGCACCTGGGACTTCTTTTGATGCTCTTTCTTCTGGTGATTGTAGGCTTCCACGGGTGCTGGATGACTTCTCCGACCAATAAATAGAAAAGTGTAGTACGAGAGCTAGAGACCAGTTTTTTGCATCTACACTTTTTTGGCACCGTCTATGGGAACCTCGAGTGAAAAGCCATGGCACCTCATGAGAGTCTTCGCAACGCCAGCAACTGGGGGCGCGATTCTCACCAAGGACCCAACTCCCGTCGTGGATCGCAGGAAGCTTCTTCTGCCCATCCATGCCAAGAAGTCACCCCAGATGATCTTGCTAAGATACGTCAGCAGATCCAAGCCATGACAGGACTATGTCAGGATCTCTTGAACAAGCCTGCGAACCCCTAACACGCCCCGTCCGAACAGCATCAGAACAAGGGGGTCCGGACGGTGGCGAATTCTCGCCAAGTGCGGGAGGCTTCCTACGTCTTTGTCGCGAGGACCCGATGATCGCGCAGCTCACCCGCACCCAGAGTGCAAAGCCCACTGAACTCCAACCCAGAGATGGATCGTCGGCTCCAACGCATAGATGAGATCAAGGACAAGGTCTGGTACTTGGACGACATCCTATTTGCCACCAAGACCTAAGGCCTTATCGACAATGACCAAGGCTTCCATGCCCCCTTCACCAAGTAGATCATGGTGTTATGTCCCCTAGGACTCAAGTAAATTGTGTTTTTGTTTTGATGATAGCAACACATATTCTAACTTGTTTTGATGACAGCAAAGCAATAGTAACTGGTTTTTCTTCTGTGCAACAACGGCCTATCCGTGCGATTAAGATTCCCCTGGAACTATCACTATTTTTGATGAAGGGGAACTCAAATTTCAGGTTCATCATAACTACATGGTCCTCGATATGCTATAATAGCGTAAAATACCATATAGTAATAATGCATACAGAGGGAATACAGGATTTGTTACCAAACCAGCAGTGAGTGCCATGAGATTAATGCGACCAGTCTTACCTGCACTCAAAGATCCATCAGCCCAACCAATTTGTAAAAATATAATCAACAATGCACAATTTCATCAAAATAAGCTCATGTGATATTTAATCAACAGATTTCAATGAAATGACGCTCTAAAGAAGGGCGTTATAATAAGGAATGACGGCAGGTATAATGGCGCTTATTCATAATCACCGTTCGACTGCAAGAGAAAATGACGCCCATATAACAGGCGTTTCTCCATAAAAGACGCCCCTGAGACGGGCGCTAATCAAGAAAATGACGCCAAAGGTAATGCCGTCAATTAACTAAACCTCCGTAATCGTACCGGAAGCCAACAACAGAATCCCCTTCTCACTCAAACTGTGTTCTTGCTATCCAAATGCCACTGTAATCCAAATCCTATCACCGTGGGCATTGAAACACTATAAAAAGGGGCGAAAAGCTTGATGTTTTTACGTTTTCTCAGAATCACAACAAGAGATTTTGTTTGCAGAAACAGGAACAACAGCAGTGAAAGAGAGAAAGAGGTTTTCCTTCGTTGCAGTAGAAGACAAGATGGCAGGAATGTTGGAACATGCTTCAAAGAAGTGCAAGACCTCATTCACCAGGATTAATGAAGTTGATGGGCACATAAGTGGGAGAATCATGGCCAACCAGGTAAGCATTAGAAATTAGAATTACTTTTTCTTCTTTCTTCCCGTAACCACTCCCTTCAATGTTCTTATTCATTCTTCTTCTTCTTCTTCTTTGCTCTGTTTTCTTTTATATCAGGAGTATCCTCACATCCCGGGTGCAAGAAGATTTCTAAAAATCAAATGGCTCCCCCTTCTTTTATCCAAATTGTCCTTAGACATAAGGTCCTATCTTTCTAGATGGCATGTACTCGGTTTAGTGACCCATGCTAAGCACTATAATGATATCCACCTTGATTGGAGTGCCATAGGAGCCCTTATTGAAATGTGGCATCCTTCTACTCACACCTTCCTAACTAAGCACAAGATGTAGCTCTTAAGAGAGCAGGTCTGGATTGGATTTGATCCAACTTCCAGATGGGCAGATCTTCGGCTACTCCCTTTCCTTCACTTGATCTCTCACTCTTCTTCTTCTTTCTTTGTCTCTCTTTTCTTCTTTTCTGCTCTCTCTCACTCTTTTCTTCAATCACTCTCTCAATCGGCGCTCTTCTTATTTTCTCTTGAATTGGGTCGCTCGGTTTCTGAGAAGTAATCCTTCTTCTGCAAGTATGCGCACTGGTCTTGGATGAAGACCAGTAATATTTATAGCTGCTCCAGAAGGGCACGAAGAGTTTGGATGGCATGATCCTCTCCTTGGAATCTTCCAGAACCCAGGTACCATTGATACACGTGTCAGAGGGCTGCAACCTCAGATCACGTGACCTCGTTAGTGGAAGAAAGTCTTCGACAGCTCAGACAATACCTGGCATTCTGTCGAACAGTTAGTCTGACAGACATAGTTCATAAAAGCATATATGCACGAGGTATTGTTTAATAGAGCTTGCACGAAGTCTTTTTATCAACCACCAAAATGAGACTTGTACGCAGTGGATTTGTGCACGAGGTGTGAAACTTGAAATAGGTGACACGAGGTATGCCAGAAGAATTGTGCACGAAGTATAACAGTGCTGCGATGACACGAGGTGTGATGCCAGAAGTAGACACAGTGTATACGCCATAAAAAATGACACGAGGTGTGGAGAAAGGAAAGACACAAAAATGACACGAAGCAAGGTGTGAGAAAAATGACACGAGATTTGAGGAGAGGGAAACGACACGAGACATGAGAACCCTAAACAACACGAGGTGTTGAAAAGACAAGACAACACGAGGTATGGAAAACAACACGAGGTTTACTTTTTGAAAATGACATGAAGTCCGTGTTTCGAAAGTAAAACCCACACGAGGTATGCTTTTCGAAAACAACACGAGGTATGTTTTCGAATGCATAACCTGCACGAGGTATGCTTTTCGAAAACAACACGAGGTATGTTTTCGAACGCATAACCTGTACGAGGTATGCTTTTCGAAAACAACACGAGGTATGTTTTCGAACGCATAACCTGCATGAGCTATGCCTTTTGAAAATAACATGAGGTATGTTTTCGAAAGCAAGACTGTACGAAGTAAAGACGACACGAAGTATAAAAGAACGATCTTAATTCCGCATTAGTTTAAATTGTCCAGGATTAGTTTTAATTCACTCAAGTTTTTAGAGGGAGATTCATTCACCCCCCTCTGAATCTAGGTTTGCACCACTGCATCATCCCAATAGTTTTGGCATGAAATTATGATAGTGTTAAAATAATTTCCACAGGCATGCAAGGCATGAAATCTGGCAAAATGATGCATGATATATCCAAAATCACAAATATTATAAAATAACCAAGAATAGGGTACAATTAACTAGGCTTAATCTGGGTTTAAACACTCATGCCCCGGTTGTGCTACGTCGGGCAGAGGTTGCCGGCAGGTGTGCCGCTGTGATGCTGTGTTCGAGGAATTTGCAGCGAGGTTAGGTGGCTGGTGAGGATTGCTCGTGGTTAGGTGGCCATGAGTGTGCTCTGAGGGAGTTGTTATTGGTGTTGGCCACTCCAACTGAGGATTTATCCAGCCCCTGAGGTGTTGAGATCATGGTTCGAGGTGGCAGAGGGGGTGCTCTGGTCGAGATGTGCTCGGATGAGTGGATGATCTTCTTGGATTGAGCTGTGGTTGCCCTGGATCTGGTTCGAGATGTGAAGGCTCAGTAGCGAGCTTGCAGCTCAAGGATGAGCATTGGCGGGTGCCGGTTATGGCTCATGTTACGGTTCGAGGCATGGTGTGTTGCGTTTCGAGGAGTCACAGCAATGGTGCATCGAGAGGTGTTGTGATCAAGGTCTGATAAGACACTTGGTGAGTGTGTCGGAGGTAATGGTTTTTCGGTGCTAGAAGGTGCTGTTCCCAGCGTGTGTAAGGTTCGAGGTCAAGTCGAGCATGGAGACCTTCCGTTGGTCGGAGGTGTATTGAGTTTTTCCCTTGATTGGAGGAGATCACGTTGGGTTAAGGTTCGTCGTCTTGCATCATGTGTCCGGATTGCTTGGCCTTTGTGCGCTATGAAGTCCGTGCGAGACGGATCCTGTGTTGGCAAGGTGGTTGCCAGTGTGAAGCGTCGCCCATTCCCTGATGTGTAAGGGTGTGTTGGCGCTTATTCAGAAGGATGAGTGCCAGTTGGGCGGTGTTTGTGAGAATTTACAGCTGGTGTTGTGATTTTCGATGTGTTAAGGATCGGAGCCTGCGGAGTTGCAGAGGATTGTCGTGATGGAGGATCCTGAGTTGTCGTTGTGGTGGCTGTGCGCGTCCGATGATCTGAGCATTACCTTTAGGGGTGACTCATATCCTTAACTCCTGGCGCCTACGCCCTCTCCTAGTCTTAGGTAATAACTACCCAAAACTATCCTTGGATTGGCATAGTATTTCGGCCTTGATAGAAACCTGGTACCCTCAAACCCACACCTTCATGCTGCCATCCTTTGAGGCCACCATCTTGTTGGAGGTAGAGACCTACCTCTCTTTTCCTAGGTCCAAGGTGGGGGAGGAGGACTCCGTTTGTCATACTGTTGCCCCGATAGACCTAGTTGCTATTCTAGGGGGTTCATTCCGGACAGCAGGGAGGTTCACACCTTCATAGGCCCACGCCACATCCATCTCCTTCCCCTTAGTCAGTGGGTGGTAGAGCATTGTAGGAACAAGTGTGGGTGGGATGAGGCCATAGCTAAGGCTACGTCTATCTGTTTGTGCGGTGCTATCTTGTTCCCCTCAGCCGACCATACCCTAGATCTACCCCTTCTTAGCACCATTAGTGGCCTGTGGTAGGGTCTCTCCATCTCCCAAGCCATCCTGGCCTATCTTTATGAGGGCCTCAGCTCAGCAGCCTTAGGAGGTCCGTTGTTCATCTCCATGATTCTTTTGGAGTGTTGGATGGGAGTTAGGATGAAGTTCACCCCTCCGGAGGATGCTGACATGACTAGCTGGATCTTTGGGAGCCATCCCCTCTTCTTTATAGGTGGCGCCTCCAGGTTCCCTTCACAGGTTGAGTGCAAGACATCAGACCTGAGGACCAAGGATGAGTGGCGACAGTACCTTAGCAGGCTGCCCTTGGAGCGGTTCGTGATGCGCCCTAGCTTCCTCCTTGATACCGACATCAGACTACCCAGAGGGTGGGGCTTGGACTTGAGGCTCGTGAGCGATGCGGTGCTGGCGATGTACAGCACGCACTGGTGCTATCTACAGGTCGAGATGCTCAAGACTATCCTACCACCCCTACCCCACCTTCCTGCACTGCAGGCAAGGAGGATTGGTACTGAGGAGGATGAGCAGGTGGTCAGGAGTGCCCTGATCATGTGGGGAATCAGTAGGGTGCGGACTCTTCCAGCGGAGGTTGCTGAGGCGGCAGAGACCTGCCAGGCCTATATCAGGGCATTGAGAGAGATATGTCCCCGGGGGGATGCCCAGCGGAGGACAGAGTGATTGTACCTTTTTCGACTCGGCATCACCGAGTCACCTCGGGAAACGGGTGCGCTCGGTGTGACGGCGGCTATCAAGTTGCTCTTCAAATTGTGGATGTGCTTGCGAACTAGGTCCGAGAGATCATCGTCCATTGCTGCCCTTTTGTGTCACATCAGTAGCGATGCTCGCCTCTAGGGATCCTTTAGGCTACCTCATCATTTCTAAGGGGAGTGGTGCTCACCTTTAGGAATCTCTTAGGCTACCTTATTGTTTCCGAGAGAAGCGGTGCTCACCTTTAAAAAGCCCTTAGACTGCCTCATCATTTTCAAGGGGAGCGGTGCTCACCTTTAGGAAACCCGTAGGTTACCTCCTCATTTTCAGAGAGAGCAGTGCTTGCCTTTAGGGAACCTGTAGGTTATCTCCTTATTTTCAAGGGAAGTGGTGCTCGCCTTTAGGAAGCCCTTAGGCTACCTCTTAGAGGTGCTAGTAAGTTACCTCCTCATTTTCAAGGGGAGCGGTGCTCGCCTTTAGGGAACCCGTAGGTTACCTCCTCATTTTCAAGGGGAGCGGTGCTCGCCTTTAGGAAGCCCGTAGGCTACCTCCTCGGGGTACAAATGTGACTTACCTTAATGAAGTACGACTGGTGACATTTCACTAAAAGAATTTTCTGAGGTTGACGGAGTTCCACATCATGGGTACCTCTACCCCCCTCCCAGCGTTACCAGCCTGTACGCTCCATTGTCGAGTGCTTTCGTCACCCTGTATTGGCCTTCCCAATTCGGTGCGAGCTTCCCGGTGGCCCTCGTCGGGTCAGCTACGCTTGCTCGTCGTAGTACCAAATCTCTTAGGAAGAAAAGTCATTCTCTGACTCAGGAGTTGTAGTATTGGGCTAACTTCTGTTGATATGCCACGAGCTTTACTTGGGCATTTGCTCTATCTTCTTTGAACAAGTCTAAGTTTTTCCGCATTGCCTGGTTGTTCCTGGCCCCGTCGAAATGTCCCACTCATAGAGATGGATTGGATATTTCTACCGGGACTACCGCCTCTGCGTTGTATGCTAGATGGAATGGTGTCTCCCCGGTGGCGGCTCTAGCGGTGGTTCAGTGGGCCCATAGAATGCTCGTGATGGGGATATCACCCCCTTGCCCACATTCATGGCTCGCCTCGGGCGCATCTAGCATGGTCTAGTTATCTATTTTGAGTCATATGATGTATCCAAACCGCATGAAAATGACAAACGGCCCAACAATAGACTGTTATTACATGACAAATGGTTCTTAATTAGACCGTTTACCCCTTCTGAGTTCTGTGTCATAGTTAACTCGAAACCTAATGCAGAACGGCCTAAATCATTATATGATAAGCCTAGTTAACTAAGTTTTATCCCTATTTTTAGTGTTATTTTCATGTACTTGGTTATATTGACTGTGCATCACAGTAACTTTCATGTTCTTTATGCACTTGGAACTTATTTTAAACCTATGGTAATTTATGAGAAAAATATATACTTTTAGATTAAATGCATATTTCAAGTGATAGATGAACATGATTCACTCTTGGTTTACCACTGTTTCACAAATTCTTTCTTCTCTAAAGAGTCATTTTCTTAAGTACATGGCACATATTCTGATATGATGTCATTAGTTACACTTGGCACTTAAGCACACAATCTTAGACTTGTGATCCTCGCTGTTGGATATTCCTTCCACCGGACTAGGTGATCTTATTTCAAGACTTTAGTAAGTCTCCGTGAGCCTGGGATTCCCACTAAGACGCTAAGCTAGTTGTACCCTCAAAACCCAACTTGTCTAGAAAGCACTTACACTCTTAAGGTTTTCTGAGTTCTATTTCCAAACGGTCTTTAGGCAACCGCTAAGGCCCACTTAATGGTCGGCCCATGACCACTTCCCTTGCTAAACGGTCAGCCCATGATCTCATGTATTCCTAAGTCAAGCCCTCTGTTCTGACTTTAAATGGCCCTGACCCGACTGCATGGTTCTGCCTAACGGTCCAGGACTCGACCGCTTGAGTTCCTAAACGGTCCAGGAAACGACCGCATGGTTCCTCTGTCTAACCCGAGGTTGGTTTTCTTGGGTACCTAGATGATCTTAGGATTATCTAGCTCCTAAAAACTATGTTTAACAAATGGATGTTAAGTTATGAAACTTAATTAATGTACCATTATGCTACCGGATTGTCGCTATAGCATGATGTTCTTTTAATTCTTCTTTGGAATCTCATATCAACTTTGGTACGTTCTATACCTTGGTTACTTGGTCATGCACTTATTATTGAAATTAAAATTTGTTGGCCAAACTTATTGTTATCTCGTGGAAATAGCTTGATCTGTAATTTGAAGATGCAAGAGTGGACACGGACAGTGTTCAAGGGCTCGACACTAGCCCCCATGGCCGATGGCTAGAAACGTGCTGAAAATCATGGGGTACGATGAATACTGGCATCGCATTACGTCAGGAGTATTTTTTTTATAGACGAGTGACAAATCACGAGGCTCATTATGCAAATTACATGCTTGTTAAATGACTTTCTAGCACATAGCCTTTACAAGGTTGTGTAAGTACTTTCTAGTTACATGCTCGTACATTCTTATTCATGAAAAGCCAATTTACATCTACATGATTAAATCTTTCTTGTTCATGTTATATACTCGATCACGTGTACTTGCTCAGATATCTCATGACTCTATATTCTTAGTTATCTTTGTTTATATCACTTATTTACAGCATTCTTATTTTTACCTTGAAGTCTAGAGCTAAGGAATTAATCACTTAAATATTACCTTCATGTTGATGTGAAGATACCTATTGGGCAAGTATGCTCATACCTACTTTCTCATCTTTTCAAGAAATACTAGTGAATCAGATTCAGATTGTGCAAGTAGTGGGTCCGAGAGCGATTGATGGTCCACTAGAATGAGAGAAGTCCTAGTTATCGAATGTCTAGTCGAGTCATGTTGTACTCTTCTATTTTGTTTAGTCTTATGATGTAAGGATGTCAAAAGTCAAGGATCTCATGTACTTTTTAGTTATTATTATTATTATGAAATAAAGTTAGAGTTTGAGCAATTACTTGTACAATTATTTTTGTGTGATTGTCTTGCACTCTGATTTCTTGCTTGTGAGAGGCTTACCATGCCGACTATCCACGTTCCCTAGAATTCCTTCTGCTGTATTAAAAACTCGGGGCGTGACAACTAAGGTGGTATCAGAGCCTAGGCCTAAAAAAGTCCTAGAAAAATATCATGCCATAGGTTAAGTTCAAGGTTAGGGACCCATACCTATGAATTAGGAAGAAATTTCGAACCCATGTGAGAATTGGGTAGAACCCGAGGTGAGATAGTTATATAAAAATTTTCTCTAGGTAAATCTTCTCGATTTTAAGGAAATTAACTAAACGTCTATTTCCTCGGGTACCTCAATTTCTCAATGGCTCATCGTGTGAACTGGGACGAGATGCAACAAATTATTACGGGTCTTACCCAAGCCCTACAAACTGTAGCCCAAATTGGCGCAAGGGCTGGTGCGGGTAGCTTACATGGTAATTTTCAGAGTTTAAATCCCCCAAAGTTCTCTAGATCTTCTAACCCAGATGAAGCACAGAACTGCATCGACGAGATGAACCATATATTTGACGTCAGGCAATGCATCGATCAGGAGAAGGTTTGTCTCACCACATTCTAGCTAAACAAAGATGCTTGTACTTGGTGGAAGTCTATTCCTGCACCGCCTGAAGACGCACCACATACTTGGGATGGATTTCTTATTCTTTTCCGAGCAAAGTACTTCTCCGAGCACGTCAAGGAGCGAAAGGCTATGAAATTCACTTCTCGAAGGCAGGGAATGATGTCAGTGGCAAAGCATGAACTTCAATTCTCTCATCTAGTCCCTTATCCCCACATCTAGTGAGCACAGATATCTTAAAGGTTAACCAATTTATGGACGGTTTAAGGCCCGACTTTATTCAACAACTCAGGTCTCAAAATATCCGTACGTATGTAGAGATGGTCCAACAGACAAATCTATGCGAAAGGACCTTGGAAAAGGTCGAGAAACTTGGAGACAGGGAAGAGGAGTCGAGCCGAAAGCATGATAGTCGAGTAAAAAGAGAAATGAATAATGACGAGTCCCATCACAATAAGAGGTCCCGCAATAGGAACAGTAATGGTAAACAAAACGGTAATGGTAATGAAAAAAAGAGGGAAAGTGGCAATGGTAATGGAAACTGTAAAAGTGCCAAGGAGGAGGAAGAAAGGCAGGTCATGGTGACTTGCATATTTTGTGAAAAGTTCAGGCACTCGACTGAAGAATGTTGGAAGCGTTTTGGCGCTTGTCTCAAATGTGAAAGTCGGGAACATCACTTGCCCATGTGTCCTCTCGTAAAGGAACAATCTTCGAGGGATAACAATGGACGTGAGCGACGAGGCTGACTTAATGCCATCTTGGACGGGGAAGGTAAGACAATTAATGGCATCACCTTGACTTATCTACATATTAGCACAGCCTTAATTATAAGTCTGACTAATTAAAACACACTCTCCGTAAAACTCATATGATGAATTTGGAGACCAGATTCCCTCATGTGGGGGAGGGTGTAATACCCCAAAATTTGTCGCGCGACCCCGCTGGGAAGCCAGCAGGGTTGTGCGACCCCCGCCGACCCCAGCGGGTGGCCGCGACCCTCTCTTGCCCGGGAGGGGTCGTTTGACCCCGGGACGTGCCCTTTGGCCTCTCTCATTTTTTTGTAGATAAAAATTACTGTCAACAAATGTCCCCCACGGAACGTTCGTCGAAGACGGGGGCGGAAGCGGACGGTCCGTGCCCCGACATTCTTGACTTCTCCTGAGTCTTCATGACATGGGGAGATCGTTGTAGGACTGCACCTGACTACTTCGTTGCTTTGCAGAAAGCTGAGAGTTGATGCAGTCTCGTCTCAGTGAGACCCACCAGCGTGGAAGTAATATAGGCCTACCTCGGCGAGGCATTTTGACCTGAAGTTGATGACGACCAACCCTTAGGGTTATACTGGCCAAAGCTAATGAACACCGTCCCCTAAAACATATCGGCCTGAAGTCGGATGCTGGCCAATTTTTGGGGGTGCACTAGCCAAAGTTGGCACGGACCGGCCCTTAGGGCATATTGATCCAAAGTTGATGTAGGCCTGCCTCGTAGAGGCTTGCTGGCCCGAAATTGTTGTAGGCCTGCTTCTGGGAGACTTGTTGGCCTGGAGTTAATGTAGGCCTGCTTCTGAGAGACTTGTTGGCCTAGAGTTGTTGTGGACCTGCCTCGGTGAGGCTCGCTGGCTCGAAGTTGATGTAGGCCTGTCTCGAAGAGGCGTATCCATCTAAATTGTTGTCAATTGACTGTTAAGTTGTGATAGCCGGAGACTGACATTGGTCGACCCATGAGGGTGCATTGGCAAAAAATTGTTATGTCGGCTGACCACTGAAGTATCATTGAAGATGTGTCGGCTAACCATTGAGGTGTGTAGCTGAACATGTTGATGTATCGGCTGACCACTGAGGTGTGTAGCCGAACATGTTGAGGCGTCAGCTGACCACTGAGGTGTGTCGCCGAATGTGTTGAGGTGTCGGCTGACCGCTAAGGTATGTCGCCGAATGTTGAAGCTGACTAATCGTTGACTTGTGATAGCCAGAGTTGATGTAGACAAGCCCTTAGGGGGTGTTGGTCTGAGTTGATGTCGGCCGCGCACGAGCTGAGGCAGACACCATCCAATGCAGACTTAAGCATAGCATTACCCTCAGAGTTTCTCGGCCCTTGTGATGGAGTGGGAGCATGTATGCAAACATAGACGGATGGGAAGATATGTTAAGCAGGATCAGGAAGTTGATGAAGGACCGAGGCATCCCGTAAAGACCCGGGTTGTAGCTTCTTAGAGATTGGGGGGGCAATACTTGAGTTTTGTGAGGGGGGACAAGTCTCGTCCAAGCTCAAGGCAAATATAGATGCTATGCCAGATGAGCATGAGAAGGGGGTACAGGCCAAGCACTGAGGAAGTGTTGTTTGATGCTGAAGAGGAGGATAAATTAAGAAGGCACACTCCCATGCCACAGCGAGAGGCTGGCAATTGCCTTTGCTCTTGTTGCATCCAGACCAGGCACACCCATATTCGCATTATAAAGGACCTCAAAGAGTGTGTGGTGATTGCCATTCCATCACAAAGCTCATTTCTGAGATATACAACAGAGAGAGAATTGTGAGAGATGGCACCCGGTTCCATCATTATTTCATGTATGGATCCAGTATGTTCTTGTTCGGATAATTGGTACGTGGGTTGATATTGCCGGTGTAATTGTTGGAATATTTGGACATAGTCTCTGCACAATAGTCTCATATTGATTAAATGAGTTGTGATTTATTTACTTATGACTCTGGGCCTATCGTTTTCAACACTGTGATTTTGTGGATTAAACATGGTATCAGAGCGGGTCTAGACCCAACTTCATATATTTTCACCTCCACCTAATTGACGTCCACGACCCATCTTGACGGTGAGGGAGAGTGTTGGTGTAGTTTGGGCATAGTTCTCCTGGGCAATAGTCACGTATTGGTTAAACATGTTGGTGTTCATGTGCTTCTGTTAGTTAAATATCTTGGCTGTGAGGGGGAGTACTGTTGAAATAATATTTGGGCATAATCCCGTATTAGTTAAATGAATTATGGTTCATATGCTTATGACCCTGGACCTATGTATTTTAACACCACAATTTTGTGAAAATATCTTGTTGGGTTGATATATTTTCGTTGAAGCTTCACTTGATTTAACCCTGTTATCTCCTTTTATCGTCACCACCACCCACCCTCGTACAGCATTTCCCATAAATGTTTGGTTAACCGGGGGGAGTCCTCACAATTAGGGAGTGGCTCACTTATTCACCCTTATATGCATACCTCTATTTGTGCTCGTTAGAAGATGTGATGAGATCCAAATTTTAGAAGGTGAGAGAAACGCTTTTTTTCTCTCCTTTTCCTTTCTTTCTCGTCTTCCCTTTTTTATTTTTATTTCGACCCCACCATTATAAATAGGAGGGGAGGGGGGAGTTCGAACGGTCACCCCGTTCGAATTCCCCCTCTCCCTCTCTCTTCCTCTTCCTCTTCCCGTTGATCGAGCGAGAGCCCCGTCTCTCCCCTCTCCGTTGTCGGACACCGCCGCTGACGTCGTTGACCTCCTTGCCGGGGTGAGGAGGCCACCACGGCGCCCCCCCTTTCTTCCTTCCTCTTCCCCTCGTTCTTCTCTTCTCCCTCTCCTTCTGTTCTTCTTCTTCGGCCGACGGGAGACGGAGCCCTAGGGCTCCCTCTCTCCCGCCTCGTTCTTCTCCTCCCTTCTTCTTCTCCTTCTGTTCTTCTTCTTCTCTTTCTCTTCTCCCCCTTCGTCCCCGGTGCCGGGATGGCCGCCAGGAGGGCGTGCCGGGGATGGGGGCACCGGCGCGTGCCGGCGAGGGTTTCTGCTAGGAGGGTACCGGGGAGGGGGCGAGGCTTCGAGCGCACCGGCGAAGAACACCCTAGGGGTGCACCGGTGAGGGGTTGTGAGCCCTAGCGTGTCGGTGGAGGAATGGCAGGGGGGCGAGCGCACCGGTGAGGCCTAGGGGGAGCGTGCCGGTGAGGGTTTCTGTCGAGCGTGCCGGTGAAGAGCACCGAGGGGAGTGTGTCGGTGAGGATTTCACCGAGCGTGTCGGTGAAGCCCGCGGGGGTTTTAGTGTACCGATGGGGGTTCATTAAGGAGTGTGTCGGGGAAGAGAGGATGGAGGTAAGTGTACCGGCGAAGCTCCTTCGGGGTGTGCCGGGGAAGCTTCTAGTGGGTGTGCCGGTGAAGCCTTTGGCAGGGCGTACCGGAGAAACCTTCACGAGGGGTGTGTCGGCGAAGGATCCGCTAGGGGGTGTAGCAGTGAAGGCTTCTTCCGGGAGTGTGCCGACGAGGGCTTCGTGCGCAGGGCGTGCCGGGGAAGGCCCTGCACGGGGCGTGCCGGTGAAGCTTCGGGCAAGGATTGTGAAGTTCAAATTCGTGCAGTTGACCCACGGTGTTGCCCTGCGGGGCTCACCACCACTTTGTTGGGGTCGTCACTCCTTGTGGGCGCGCACCCGTGTTTCCCCTTACGCCTTTGGCCTAGGGGAAACTCTGCCGAAATTTCGTCAACCCGCTTCAACGACGGCTTCGAGTTCGGTTTCGGCGCCGAGATCGGCATCAGCACCGACCGCCTCCACGCCCGCGGTCCCATGGGCCTCAACGAACTCTGCTCCTACAAATATCTCGTCACCGGCACCGGCCAAACCCGCGCCTGAGCCGGGATTAGGCAGATGAAACCCACCGGTGAACACTGTTAGAGAAAATTGCGTCTAAAATGCTCGAACAAATAGTCAGTGCCATTGGTGATTTCATTTTAGGAGCAGTTCCCGGCGACAGCGCCCGCCGCTCGAAGAAAAAGAAGAAGCGCGATTTAATCGTTCTTTGCAGTTTCGGAATCATCCTTCTTTCCGTGTTCGCCGTCGTATTTTTGCATTTCCAAAAATGAGCCTCAGAAAAAAGAGCTGAACAAGGTAGCCAGCTACTCGTGCAGCTAGCCTATAACGTTATGCCACGACCATGAAACTCTTCGACAATCAGCTAGACCAGCCTTCTCTCTCAAAATTTGGGGAGGAGGCGTGTCGACTTCTTATTGCCAGAGATTTTTCAGGACTGGCCGCTACGTTTGGCTATGCCCTCGCTTACAATCGAGAACCGGCATCAGCGATTCGGTCCGATCTGGAATCTTGTCTTTCCGGCCGATCTTACTCACTTGCCAGCATCGAGTCGGTGACCGTCAGGAATTTTAAGACGAACGGCACACTTGCTTCGCTAATTTCGCTAATCGAATGCGTCCTTTTATTTGATAAGAGCGTGCGAGTTCTCGCAGAGCTGATCGTCGCCAAGAACGGCGAGAGCCACGAACTCTATCTGGAGGATATCAGTTTAGTGGACGAACCCAGCGCAGACGCCAACGTCGGTTGATTTTCCGCCGCGAGTTTTCCCGTTGGCATGTTGGATGTTGAACGTTGGGCGTTGAAAGTTGAACGTTGTCTGGATGCCCTCCGTCGCCGCCTCTCTGCTCCAACGCCTCGCCTGGGACGACCTCGATCCCGCCTACCTCCGCCGCCTCGTCGAAGCCGCGCGCGACGAAGACCTCTCCGGCCTCGGCCTGCGTCCGGGTTCGGGTAAAAAACCCCGCATCACCGGCGACCGCTCCACCGCCAGCCTCGCCACCGCGCCGCGCCAAGGCTCCGCCGACCTCGTCGCCCGCCAGCCGCTCGTCGCCTGCGGCCTCCCGCTCATCCCGCTCCAGACTGTGAGAATGACTTTTCCCAGTGGCAGACTGTATGGTGTCCTTCTCCCAGTGGCAGACTGTAATGACTTTCTCAGTGGCAGACTGAATGGTGTCCTTCTCCTAGTGGCAAACTGAAGATGTTCTCCAGCTGGATTTCTGACAGAAGTAGCTCCAAGAAAGTGACATGTTGATAGGGACAAAAGTCAAACCTGGGTACCCCATCCAGACCTTGAAATTCATGAAATTGGACAGTTGCGGTACCTATTTTCTCTCTCTGGATGGCCCATTTGATCTGACAGACTTTTGGCTTGAGAGCTTCTGGGAGAACAAAGGTGTCGACCTCCTGTGAGGAAAGTGTCGACACTTCTTAGTGAGACAGCCAAAACACGCACTGACCTTGGTCCTTCTGAGACTAAGGTAGCATCGACCTTAGTTGCATGTTAGCATTGACCTCAGTTGCTGGAGGGCCGAAGTAGCATCGACCTTAGTTACTGTGCTTGAATGCTTGAAAGAAAAACTAGCATCGACCTTAAGTCTCAGCTTAGCAAGCGTGCATCAACCTTCATTACTATTCCTGGTCAAGGTGGCATCGGCTTTGGAAAGTACCATCGACCTTTAGTTGCTGGAGCGCTGAAGTGGCATCGACCTTAGTTACTATTCCAACTGAGGTAGCATAGACCTTAGTTGCATGTTAGCATCGACCTCAATTACTGTGCTGCCGAAGTAACATCGACCTCAGTTACTGGAGCGCTGAAGTGGCATCGACCTCAGTTACTGTGTTGAGAAGATAGAAAGATGCATCGACCTGAGTTTCTGTGCATGAACTGAAGATAGAACTCACATCGACCTTAGTATGCAGCACACAAACTAGCATCGACCTCAGTATGAGTTTATGCAAAACTCACATTGACCTTATATGCATGCAAGCCAACTGGCATCGACTTCAGTATGAGTTTATGCAAAACTCACATCGACCTTATATGCATGCAGACAAACTAGCATCGACCTAAGCATGACTGTCATCACAACTAGCATCGACTTAGTTGCTTGAACTAACACCTAGCGTTGACCTTACTATACTTTAAGAGCAAAGTAGCATCGACCTTAGTTTGCGCACATGGCTAACTAGCATCGACCTTACTAAGCTGAAGGGCAAAGTACCATCGACCTTAGTTGCTTCCCTTGGCCAACTAGCACCCACGGCCACCACAAAGTCCATTAAGGACTGTGGATTTAAATCTGTTGGGATTAACCCATATCACTATCCATCTAACGACCCGTGGGAATGTTCGTCACTTACAGACGGCTCCCTATTGGCCAAGTGATGTTTCTAATGAAGCGTTGGGGTATGTTCCCCTCCCCGGTTCATCAGAGCGATGCTACAGAACAGGCTCCCAACTCGCAATGCGAACGGAATGGAAAGAGAGGCATACAGCATCACACGATGACAAGTGAACTGATGGGTTATCAAGCATACACTAAAACAGTGAGGCTCGCAGGTTGAAGGGATTAACACTCATAGGTTATATGGTTAGCATGTTGACTGAGGCTGGGCAACAGGTCAACATTTGCAAGGAACAATACATGCATTAACCTGGATACTATGGTGATCGAGCCGCGAAGATATCTATTCGAGCAACCAGCAAACATTTGGCACAGGATGGATGGGGACATTTAGAGGTGACCTCCTCCCCTCTGGCCTATGAGGAAGTGCATAGAGAAGGCGAAGGGCTCAATCCTGAATCGGGGGGGTGGACGCAGATGCACACATAAGTGTGTCTCCAACCACAAAACTCACAGTACACATATGGCAAGGCTCGGCCATTGCGTTGGAAGAGAGAAGTCCCGGGGAGGGGAATCGTCAATATGACCCTGGGAAGAGCCAGGGTGTAGTCGGTACCACGAGATGAAACACGGCACTCGTTGATGCATTTGAACATATAAATTGAGGAGAAGAGTAGGAGGAGCACATAAAACATAACAACACTTTTATTCCCTCAACGTGTGTACTGTCCCGTCAATAGGAAACAAAAGAACAGAGAGTATTACAAGTGCTCGGCGCACCGGCGTTACTGCTTGATGGCCATCTTATTGACTGCAGGGGAAGGATTACAGAAAGGAATGGAAGAAGAGATGGTGAAGGGGGAGACGGGCTCATTTCATCGCCCCTCCCCCTATCACCCATATTATAACAGAGGAGAAATCAAAAAGGGGGAAATCGACGGGAGAACCACGATGACCCACCTAAAGAAACAAAGGAGCGAATGATCTTCTTTTCCGACGACAGGAGCTTCGGACAGAACAGAGGGCGACGACGGCTGGGGAAATCTCAGGAGAAAAAACTTCTCCCCCACGAAAACCCTTCACCCCAACTGAGGAACACCCCCTCCCAGACCCCCTCACAGCTAGGGGTCACCCCCATACCCATCCACCCCACTTCCCCTACCATAAACCTCATTTCCCCATGCATCAACTTCAATCTGCAGTTCTCAGTTCAGAGGTAGCAGAGTACCAGCAGCTTGCAGAGGTGACTGCGGCTTCATCCTGACGTTTCAAGAGGCCCAAGTGGTATCGTTGGAAGTGTCTCCAAGTCTTCTTTACATCGGCGGTCATCTCGTCTCATTCTGAGTTTGTGGCTGTCCGAGGCAGGCGATCTCCCTCGATTGCGCAGCTGCATCCTGACTGTCAGCCAAAGATGATTTGTAGAGGGTACCACATCCCTCCACAGGAAGATCTGAAGGCGGGGCTTGGCCGGGACCTTCTACGACGAGTCTTCTTCCTTCTCCAAGAAGCGGCACTCCATTCGACAACCCGAGAGAATTCTTCTCTATTTTCTCCCCAGGGTGCGTAGTTCTATCTTTCCTGGAACTGAACTGACACCCTGTCACTGTTTGGGCTGCTACGACCTACTCTGACATCGTCTGGCACCCCCGTGGGTCACATTCCGAAGGCAACTTGTCAACGGTTCCAACGCCATTGACCGCGCTCAATTTGAAGTTTGGGAGCACCCGTGGCAGCTTCATCTTCCTGCTGCAGCAGTTCTGAGACAATCAGGAGCAGGAAACAGTGTCTCTGTTCACAGCCTCGCCCCGACCCACGCCGGCCACCAAAGCTCCCGCCAAAAATCAGACGTCTTCTTGGGTCAGTTAGAAAGATTTGCCACTGCTCTCGTCAAAAAAGGAGTTCGGGAGCGACCACAGAAGCGACAACACCGCCCATCTATCTCCTATTCCAGAGAGCGGGCAGAACCGACGTCGGCCGTCTGTTTAGCTCCTAGTTTGCCTCTCCCCTCCCCCGCCTGGCCGGCTTACCGCCCCTCCCTGTGGGAGGTAGTGTTTGAATATAATTTTGACTTTCCTACCCCAATTTTAACCCCCTTGCATGGGGCGTAGTGCATGTACTTGAATTTTCAGGTTGAAGCTTCATCGGCGCGGCGTGTGGGCAAGCCCACGCTTCCTCGCTCGCCCTCGTCTCCGACCGAGACCGGTGTCTTCACACCGATTAGGTGAGCTTCGGTTACCCCTTGCTAGTGTCTCTCCATTGCTGTTTAGTATTGCCATACTTTTCCAAGGATAAAACATAAATTAAAAAGACATAACTGTAAAATAAACTATACATGCTCGACGTCGAGTCCCATCAACACTTGCTTTGAGTGTGGGGTGGATGTGTACTTCTGCATGTGCTGAATGTGTTTTGATTGATTGGCAATAATATTGGAAACAGTAGAGTTGACTTTGTTGGCTATATTTTGACCTGATGATGATGTGTATTTTGATGCACTTTATATGTCAGATAATCACATAAATAATATTTGCACTCTTATACTTAAACGTTCTGGTGACATGTGCATGTTATAGAGTCTGTGCAAACCCAGTCACTCAGAAATAAGTCAGCGCATATGTTGCATCTCGAGCAAACCAAGTCGGTGCATTGTTGTCTTGTGGTAAAACATAGTCCGTGCACATTTCTTCTTGTGTGATACATGATAAGTGCATTTTCCTTTATACTCGGTGCATATCATGTTCATTTAGGGTCTAAGGTCCATGCATATTGGCCATCTAGCATAAACAAGGTCAGTGCCTTGCTTGCTTTGTGTATACTACCTTGGTTTGGTACTTAAACTGCATATAGGTCCATGCATATCACGTTCATTCTAAGTCTGTGCATGTTAGGTCTTGTCATACAGGTCCGTGCAAGCTGTTGTCTTGTGACAAACAAAGTCGATGCTAATTGCACCCTACGCATGAAGTCCGTGGACATTTTTGAAGAGTGCATAATGAAGTCGGTGCATACTTTAGTCCTGATGGGAGCAAGGAATGTGCATATCTTGCTGAATGCATTTCAAAGTTGGTGCAAGTTTGCCTTGTGCCTTGCTAAGTATGTGCACGTTAGGCCTATGGTATATGAAGTCCGTGCATATCCCTTGAACTAAAGGTCCATGCACATTTCTCTTGTGCACACGAAAGGTCTGTGCATTTCTCTCTTGTATACACTGAAGGTTTAAGCACGTTTTGTTTTATGGATGGCCAAGTCCGTGCAATTCACTATGTGTTGCACATAAAGTCTGTGCAATACTGTTTGGTGCATAATCTCATCGGTGCATATCTTCTCATGGCTCAAGTGAAGTCAGTGCATATCTCCTTCGTGCATTTTTCTAAGTCAGTGCATGTTCTATTGCACTCTCATATAAGGTTGGTGCACGACCATAATTCATGCATATTTGAGTCCGTGCACTTTTGCTTACCGTCCAGCGAGCAATGAGCTAAAGATTGAATGAAAAGCACTTAACTAGAGCAAGGGTTGAGTGCTTACTCGATCGGTTTGAAGAAACCGGTCTCGCTCAGAGACGGTGACGCGCGGGGAAGCGTGGGGCTCACCCACGCCGCGGCGGAGTCGCTTCAACCTGTTCAAGCCATTACAACACTACTCCCCACGTAGGGGGGGGTGATCTCGGGGTGGGGGTTAATGTAGATACAATCAAAACTACCTCTGCGCAGGAAGGGGCCTTCAGCCGGCCAAGCGAGGAAGGGATGGACGAAGATTAGGACGCCTCGAGGTGTCGGTGCCTGATCTAGTTCTGCGTAGGAATAGGGTACCAACCAGAAGTGTTGGAATTTCTATGGAATCTCCCGAACTCCGATGGAAGTGAGACCAGTGCCAAAACTTCCGTGGTTGGCGTAGGATGGTCCAGGAATTTTGGTGGGATCCGATGTAGCCGTCGCCGGGCGTGACAGAGCTGGAAGCAGGGCCTCTGCCTTCTACCACGGACTGTTACAGCAGTTCATATTCAGGAAGGTAACATCGCCACGGTCAGCCCCAAACTCCGATTTGGGCACGGTTTGTGGCGATGGAACCGCGGTCGAGCGGTCTTCGAAACGAGACCCACGGGGGTGCCAGCAGAGGTCGGGGTAGGCCGCTCACAGGGTGGACAGAGCTGCGCACTCGGGGGAGAAATAAGAGAATAATTTACTCCAGAGTCCAAATGGGGTCCAACTTCTTGGAGAAGGAAAAAGACTTGTTGAGGAAGTCGTCAGCCAAGCCCCGTCATCAGATCGCTCGGCAACTGGTCGGGACAGTGTCTGCAATCGTCCTCAGGTTGCTGACTGGGGCTTGCCTGCGCAGTCGGGGTAGAATGCTTCTCCCCGTCAGCCACGAAGTCGGATGAAGGTGTTACGACCACCGGTGCAAAGTAGACTTGGAGATGCTTCCGTCGATACCTCTTGGACCTTCAGGAACGCCGGGAAGATGATGCTTCTCCCTCTACAATCTTCAGGTCTACTAGGCTATGAACTAGTGGACAGCAGCTTGAAGGTATTGGGGGGGAATGGTGTTTATGGGAGTGAAAGTGGGGTGGAATGGTGTGGGGGTGGCCCCTAGCTGTGAGGGGGCCTGGGAGGGGGTGTTCTAAGGTGTGGGAGGGGGCATTTGCTTACTTCATATATATTTGATTATGCCGCTGCTAGAGAGCATGTTTTAGGACCTAGCTTGCTATATATTATTGTATCATCGCTGCTGCGAGTGAGAGAGCGACCGTCCCGTGACCCGATCCGGGCACGAGAGTGCAAATCGACCATCCTAGCTCTTGACGGTTTCTCAACCGTGCACGTCCGACGCTTCCCTTGTTCAGGGGCAGTCACGAGCTTGTCATGTCCGTGGTCTCATCCCGCATCACTTTTGATGATGTCAAAGGGGGAGAAGAAGGCAAGGAGAGAGGAAGAAGTAAGGCAAGGAGAGAGGGAGAAGTAAGGCAAAGAGATATGAAGAGATAAGGCAAGATAAGGAGAGATGTCAAAGGGGGAGAGATAGATCAAAGGGGGAGAGATAAGACAAAGGAGGAGCAATAAGGCAAGATAAGGGGAGATAAGAAGGGAGTGAGGTATTTGGAGAAAGTTAAGAGAGATAGGTGCATAGAGAGAAAAGTGCTATATGAGAGTGCAGTGTGATGACTGTCAGGACTTAAGGGAAGTTCATGAGCCCATGCATTTCTTGGCTTTGCATTTGACATTGTGTTGCCTTAGTGTTGCCATCATCAAAAAGGGGAAGACTGTTGAACCTCTACTGTTTTGTTCCTACTGTTTTGATGATGTCATACACTAATTGTCAACTCTTTAATTGATCTGCCATCTAATAACACTTGTTTTATGTGCTTAATCTGAGGGTGATTTACATAAAAATCCAATTGTGTGTTCATCAGTGTGCGAACTATGTACTTGGTCTTTGCAATTGCTTTTATACTTGCTTGTATTGACAAGTCTTCTTCTGTTGCAAAGTCTGGGCATATTCATGCATTCGCTGTATCCATGCATACCCCGTGCATATTAAGTCAGTGTAAGTTCAACCCTGTGCATATTTTTATTTCCATTGCATAAAGCTCATGCACACTGCATCTGTGCGACCTGAAGTCCGTGCAGACTTTTGCCATCATGCATACTTGCATTTAGTTTAAGCTGAAGTTCGTGTAGACTTTTGCCTTCATGCATACTTGAATTCAGCCTAAGCTAAAGTCCATGCATCTTCTATTGCTAGTCCGTGCAGATTTTCCTTATCAAAGTCCATGCATATTTCAAGTCTGCAAAGTCCGTGCACATTTTTCTTAACAAAAGGGCGGTTAGGACCCCGCCGCTCAAAGGCATGGGCGGTCCCACCTGGGCCGCTCATGCACGAGGATGAACGGCCAGACAATGGCCGCTCAGGGGACATGCGGCCAGACCCCAGCCGCTCACCCCAAACCCTGCGTAACGGTAACAACCAACGGTCGAAAACTCACGGGACGCGCGGTCGATCTCGGGCCGCTCAAGCGATGAATGGTCAACCACTGGCCGCGCCTCCTCCAACGGTAAGAAAACAAGTGCGGTTGGGATCTATTCGCACGAGGGAAGGGCGGCTAGGACCTCGCCGCACAAGGCAGGTGCGGTCCAACTCCAGTCGTACGACCTGCCAACGGCATCAAGTGACGTACGGCCAGACCCTGGCCGCACGAGGGATGTACGGCCAGCCCCTAGCCGCACACCCCAAGCATTGCATAACGGTCTCAAACAACGGTCAAAACCCCGGGAGTTGGGCGGTCACCTTAGGGCTGCACGAAGGGACATGCGGTCCCACGATAGACCGCTCAACCCCGCTGCACGCCGAGCCTGACTCGCAGCGCGCCGAGCCGTTGGGCGGCCAGGACTGGATCGCACAAGGGATGTGCGGTCCTTGGTGTGACCGCACATGGCTCACCGGTGCGAAAACGGCGAACCTCGTCGGAATCACCCATTCGGCCCCAAATCGAGCCCCACGAAGGGGGAAACGATGGGAAAAGAACCCCCAAGCCTCCTAGCATGCTTCTATACCCTCGAAACGCGGAATCACGATGTGAAATGGCGCATCGGGCGAACTCACCTGTGACATGATTTTCCCTTTCCGGCGTAAAAATAACCCCACTCGACCTCGCCTTGGCCTACAAATCACAGGAATGGAACGACACTGAGCTAGGGATCGTCACCCTACCTCTGGTTCGCGACGAGACGTCAATCCGAGCTAGATCCCACGAAGAACGTCATTGAAAACCCCGCCTTCTCGCTCTTCCCACGCTCGCCGCACGTCCACGCGATCGCCTCGCCGTCACCTACGTCGTCGCACTGTCACCCCACCGCTGTCTGCAGCCGGAACAGAGCTCACCGCGATCGAATGGGCGAGAGAGAGGGACGCGCGTAGGAGGGAGAAGAGGAAGGAGAAGAAGAAGGAAAAAGAAAAAGAAATAGAATATTTATAGAAAATCTTAAAATTTAAAAAATATCCTCACTAACCCTTCAGGGGCCTCATCAGCCTCTTGGGTGGCATCCCCAGTTCTTGGTGGCGGTAATTCGATATTATCAGGTTATCGGTACTCTAAACTCTGGGATGTTACATAGGGTTTTGCCGAACGTCCGTTTAGCCCTCCGAATCGCACGAAATGGATCCGAAAGTGGGTGAATCAAGGATAAAAGTCTCCAAAACTCAATGGGCTAAAAAAATGGTCAAGAAATGGGCTCGAAATATGCTCAAGAATGGCTCTAAAACAACGGGTAATTCGGGCATCATGGAAGATGAATAAGAGAGATAAACTCGACTTGTAGGCTTAAAATGGGTGTCAACATCCGTGAGACCGTGGAAGATCCTTGTGGCCGATCGTGGTTGGACCGGGCAAGACTGCCTATTGTGTACAACGCTCCTTGTGTAGAGGTGAGACCGCCCGAGCGTGTGTACCTTGGTTGGGACAAGTGTACGTTGTTGATGGACATAGTGGCACGTACCCCAGGTCAAGTAGCAGGACACGCCCATATTAACGAGTGTAGAGGTACAGATCCTAGCTAGTCCAAGGGTGTGGGGTGTGTGTGTGTGTCTCCTCTACTCCTCCCAAGATCGGTGTGAGTAGTGTGTGCGTATATGAGACCTTGGCGCAGTATAAGATGTCAGTGGACGCGTCTGGCCTTGTTGTGTATACTTGAGTAGCGAACTCTATGCCGGTGAAGGTTGAGTTACCGATAGCGTTGTCGTGGCCCTTCCGGTGGATGGGTGTGTGCATCGCCTTGTGTGTAGGGCAGGGTCCTTCCACTGGCCTTAGCTCAGGACCGAGTTTGCCACTGTGTAGATGTCCTCCTGAGGGTGGAGGTGGTGTGTGTGTATGGTCGCGTGGCCTTGCCGACATTTTCGTTGAACTGTTACTACCGTGTGATGGTGAGGTTTTCCCTCGGTAGTAGGATTACATGTTCGCTGTAGGTCGGCGATCCTGGCTAGAGGTCGAGGTTCCCTTGTTGGAGATAGGGCTAACATAGAGGTTTCGTGTTTCTGTAGCTTATCATTCTCGTCGTCCTGACCGTGGTTGTTTACTATTTTTATTGCTATTATTGCTGTTGTTACGGTTTGTTGGGTCCCGTAGTGCAGGAACACGGTTCTAGAGGGGGGGTGAATAGAACCTTCTACTAAAAGTATGTCCAATACCAGCTAGAGGACAGACCTAGGGCGTATGGTCTGAGTGTGCACACGAGGCTGAGGGTTCAGACCCGTGCTGACGAGTGCGACCTCAGCTAGTCCTTGTTTTGTGGTACTTTTGATTACTTGGTGTGTCCTTATCTCCACCTGGGGCGTGGTAGCTGGACACTTGTGACGCGGTGTAAGACATTAGGGGAAGCATCTGGTCGTTCTTCTAGTGGGCGGTGCTCCCGTCACGTGACGTGAGTTGTCGTGTCCCAGGTTTCCGTTCTTCTCTGCGAGACGAGGTCTCGGGTGTTGTTTTCGGGAGCGTTCCCATAGCCGAGGTCTGGGGTTCCGGTGAGGGTCACCGAGGGTTCTCCCTAGTCGGCGTAGAGTTCAGTACAGCAAGGTCGTGACCGTGTTTCCGGACCATGTGATTTCGGCTTGGACCCTTCAGAGAGGGAAGGCCTCTGCGACTGAGGTGTCGTGTCATTTCCTAGTAGCGTGGCTAGGGCGGTTCATGTCTAGTTGTCTCTCGATCATGGAATCGAGATGTCGGGTGCGTGATCTGGTTGTCCCCCGACGAGAGACTGGGTCGTGTGTCGGGTGCGTGACTTGGTTGTTCCCCCGACGAGAGATCGAGTCATATTTTCTGTTGCTGGTAGAAGTAGCTATAGTGCCAAGTTTTGACCGGTCACCGGTTTGCTATTCCTGTTGTTGCTATTGTTCCTTCTGTGGCTAGCGTGGCTTTCCTTTCTGCCGTTATTTTCTCGATTGGGATTCCACGAGATTCCTACTAAGCCTGTGATAGGAGGCTCACCCCTGATTTTCAGGTGCGGTGGTTCTTCCTCGGGGTCAGAGGGAGCGGCGTGGAGGTTCCTAGTTGCCAGCCTGTCGGGTCGGGTGTTCACTTGGCGTGCGATGCGTTTTACTACTTTAGACTGTACTTTCTGTTGTACTGGACTCTGTTGTAGTTAGTTGTTTATTCTGTTGCCCTGCTTTATTTCTTATTTCTAAGTACACCACACCTATCTTTTTTCCCTTCTGAGTCTTCGGGCTCGTGGGAGGCAGACCGAGGTTTGAGTCGCGTCGGTTCCTTTCCGGCACTTGGATCCCAGGTCGCCGCAGCTGGTATCAGAGCTATGGTTGTGGAAGTACATGGGAATTTGAGATATTACAGTGATCAGAGTCCGTAAGGTCCAGTACGTTTCCTTTTTTTCCTGTTAGTTTAGTTCTCCAGACATGTTTCATCCCCGTCAATCAGTCCGGGTGGTTAGTTCGGCATTTTCGGGAGACTTCCTGTCGCTTGTTGGTTGTGACGGGTGTCTTTTGCCTTGATGCCCGCTTATCAGTTCTCTCTGCTTCATCTCCACGTCATCTCCATTTCACATCGTTGTCACTTTCACTCCATCTCCATTCCATTTCACCTCCGCGTCACTTTCGCTCATTCCCTTTCAAAGCAGACATCAAGGAGGGGCATCTGTTGACACCCGTTTTAGCCCACAAGTTGCGTCATTTCTCTTATTCATCATTTTTGATGTCCCGAATTGCCCATTATTTTGGAGCCTTTCTTGGGTGGATTTTAAGCCCATTTCATTGTTCCATTCCCTTTGGACCTTGGAGATCTTGATTTCGTAGGGCCCTGGAGCTTATCTTATCAACTTCTAGCTTCCAAGTCAACTTACGGCCCATTTAGGTAGGGTTCCTTCAAGTGATTGGCTCTCTCTCACTGCGCAGTCCTGAAAGTGGTCCTTTTACATCACCTTATGATCCTCTATTGAAAAAGTACCCTTCACCAAAGTTGTTTGATTTTTCTAGATCTACAACTTCTTCTTCTATGCTGTTAGCCAAATCTACCCCGATTGTGAGCTATTCACATTTTTCTGGTAGACTATGTTGATCATCCTATGACCTAGCATTTTTTATATTTTTCAGCCCCATTTTCTCCCTCTTATGATCATTTTCTCATCTTACTTTCTTCATGAAAGTTGTTCCTCTCTTAGTTATCTACAATTTCTCTTTCTACCACTTTCACTAATTCTACACCGTTTGAGAGATACACTTTGATTTCCAAAGTTGCGCGTAGTCTACCCAAAATCTTCCTCGATCGGTGTGAAGGTCTATTATTAGACCGTCAGAGCTATGTGAAGGTCTATTATTAGACCGTCAGAGCCCATGTGAAGGTCTATTATTAGACCATCAGAGCCCATGTGAAGGCCCTACGATAGACCGTCACACCCAAACTTGCCCGAAATCATCCCGTTCGACCCCTAGAGCCTGACGGTCTTACCCTAGACCGTTTGTGGTCCTCTGGCAGTCTTACGATAAACCGTTAAAGAAAATAGAGAGTCCAATTCATGCGGGACTCTGCTTCATTGCTGTGTGCCTCTGGCCAATGAATGGGCATAGGTGGACCGGCCCGTGGGGAAGGGGTGTGGTAGGGGACTTCCCTAAAGTAATGGAATGGAGGTTGTGGGTAAAGAGGCCCACTAAGGAAGGGATCGAAGGGGTCAAAGAATGTATGACCTCTCGATATGGATTCTGAAATCTCGAGGAAGGGATCGAAGGGATCAAAGAATGTGTGACCCCTCGATATGGATTCCGTTATCTCATGGTCCCATGTGTGAAATTCTAGAAGGTGTTGATGGTCACCTTCATGCATTGTGGTAGGTGGGACGGTGGTCATGGGTATGAGATATGGTTCCTCTCTCAGGATAAGGGGGATGATGTTTGACTCAGCCGGCATGGGGAGGAACAAAAGGACCTCCATGGTGACATGGCCCACAGTATACACGGAGGTCATGGACCCCAACATGGGATGCGTGAAGCTATGACTCGTGGGTTGGTCGAAGCTTGGGGCCAATAAGTACATCAACTGTAACTGCCGATCTAACCCCTTAAGAAGGTCATCCAATGTATCGACATGGTGACTAGACTGAAAAGTCGTGTGGAATGAGTTGACGGGCACTAATGGTAGTGCATGGTCCATGGGTGGATAGCAAGATAGGGTAGGGACCAAGCCTATCGTAAGCCAGCTAAGAAGTGGCTCGTCTATGTATAACTTCCCCGTTAGAAGTACGGGTAGCCCTGGCTATGGTGGCTCCAAATGAGGGGGCTCCGAATGAAGATCGGAAGGTGAAAGTGGCAAAGGAGCTCTAAGGGAAGGGTTCCCCGACTATGGTGGGTGAGATTGCAGGGCCGGAGCATCCTGCCTCGAGGACTCATGTGGAGAGGTAGATGCTTTCCGAAGGGCAGCAACAAATCATGACTCGAACAGCTCGACCTCTAGAGTGACCTGATAAGATTGATCCAGAGTGACCGCATTACGACAAAGACACTCAAACAGGTAGTGAGGCCGCAGACCTCTCCGAAACTGAAATCCAGCCGTGGTGCTCTCCTTCCCGACTCCACATCTTGATCGGTACACTTCGAAGTCCCTAATGTACTTGGACACTGACTGGTTGCCTTGGACGAGTCTGATGTAGGGGTTGGCCATGGTTGCGAAGAGGTGGGAATTGATTCCCCTAGGAGTGGGAATGCATTGGAACACTTTTTTTTATCTTTTCTTTTCAGGCCTTCCGTCTGAGCAAGGTTTGTTGACTCTGACATTTCATCAGGTTGACACCAATATTTAGCCTTGGGTCTTGGCCTCTCGTTCATCTACCATCTGATTGAACCTCACCCTAAAACGTTCTATCAGGGTAGGGCCCATTGACTTCGACAGGACTTCGGGTCAACACTCATCCTATATTCTACCCTTGACTTAGGCCTCACGCCTCTGCCAAGTTCGTTGGCTTCGATAGGACGTCGAGTCAACACTGATCCTATAGTCTGCCCTTGGCTCAGGCCTCACACCACTGCCAATTTAGTTGGCTCGGACATGACGTCGAGTCGACACCCATTCTATATTCTACCATTGGCTTAGGCCTCACGCCTCTGTCAAGTTCATTGACTTCGACAGGACGTCGAGTCAGCACCTATTCCATATTTTGCCCTTGGCTTAGGCCTCAAGCCTCTGTCAAGTTCGTTGGCTTTGACAGGACGTCGAGTCAACACCTATCTTACATTCTGCCCTTGGCTTAGGCCTCACGCCTTTGCCAAGTTCGTTGACTTTGACAGAATGTCGAGTCAACACTCATTCTATATTCTACCCTTGGCTTAGGCGTCACGCCTCTTCCAAGTTCGTTGACTCCAACAAGACGTCGAGTCGACATATGTCTTACATTCTACCCTTGGCTTAGGCCTCACGCCTCTGCCAGGTTTGTTGGCTTTGACAGAATGTCGAGTCAACAACCATTCTATATTCTGCCCTTAGCTTAGACATCACGTCTCTGCCAAGTTCGTTGACTCCGACAAGACATCGAGTCGACAAATATCTTACATTCTGCCCTTGGCTTAGGCCTCACGTCTCTGTCAAGTTCGTTGGCTTTGACAGAATGTCGAGTCAACACCCATTCTATATTCTGCCCTTGGCTTAGGCGTCACGCCTCTGCCAAGTTCGTTGGCTCCGACAAGACGTCGAGTCGACACATTTTCTATATTTTGCCCTTGGCTTAGGCCTCACGCCTCTGCCAAGTTCATTGACTTCGACAAGATGTCGAGTCGACACATATTCTATATTCTACCCTTGGCTTAGGCCTCACGCCTCTGCCAAGTTCGTTGGCTCCGACAAGACGTCGAGTCGACACCTATCTTATATTCTGCCCGTGGCTTAGGCCTCACGCCTCTGCCAAGTTCGTTGGCTTCGACAAGCCCCTAAGGCTGTTGGTGATCAACGAAAGCCTGGCATACATATCTGTAATGCTCTCCTCTGCCTTCATCTTGAAAAGTTCATACTCAGAGGTAAGAAGATTTACCTTCGTAGATCAAAGCTAGTTCATCCCACATCTTCTTCGCCGTCCTGCAGGCTAAGATTCGTACATACTGCTCTGGATGAACTGCATACTGAATAATGTTAAGCGTGATCCAGTTAAGAGCTGAAAGCTTTACCAGTTTCTCTGGCCATGCATCCTCATTTGGGGGTAGCTCGTATGGTCCTGTGGTGATTACTCTCCATAGTCTATGACTCTGCGCTCGAATGAAAACTTCCATCCTGTTCTTCTATAAGAAATAGTTAGTCCCATTGAAGAAAGGAGGATGACTGATAGATTATCCTTCCGCCATGAAGCTGTGAGGACTGTTAGTTCTAGCATTTTCTTAAGCGTTAGACCACATTTCGTGGAACCTGCACTTATACCAATTGACAAACTACGCGGAAGGTGAGCTAGAAGGGGAGGGGTTGAATAGATCACCCCAAATTCGATCTAACTAAAAACCAGAATAAGACCTCTCAGGCAAATGGTCCCCACACTCGAGAATAGAAGAAATATCAGAGATGAGTTTGATCGAGCGTTAGGTGTGTAAGCAATCGAACAACAGATGGAAAATGCAAACCACAAGATACAGGTAATTTTTAGGTGGTTTGATTGCTACCCGCAATCTACATCCACCCCTTACTCCTCAGAGTAAGACTTTCTTGCCAAGAACACGGATCACAGCAGACTTAGTCTGCTAACAACTGCTGTCAGACAGCTTCCCCTCGAGGAACAACCTCCTTGATCTTCTGCACAGCAGAAGTAGAAGACAGATCAGAGGAACTACCTCCCTTCCTTTGCACAGGGCAAAGGGTAACCCAGTGACCTGCTCACAGTAGATCACAGACTAGAGGATCAATCCTCTCTTCCTCTAACAAACTGGAGGGTACCCAGAGATCTTCTCCCTTCCTCTGAACACACACAGAGGGTAACAAGACTTTGAGAATGATAAAATTCAAAGATAAAGAAACCGAAAGATAGACAATCGAATTCTTAAAATAAAACATAATGTAGCTTCTAAAGAAGCAGAGACCACAACGGATCAAATCTATTCTAACTGGCTCTCTCTTCTCTTTTATGAACAAACAATGTAACACCTGGCTAATCTGCAAGTGAATAAAAAAGAAGAACAAAATAAAATGAAACCCAATTCACTAAACCTTAACCTGGCGCAACCTAATCTGGCATCCCGGGGTACCGTGCCGATTTAATCACTCTCTCAAAACTCAATTCCACAAACTCACCCAAAACCAGCATGCCCCACTCCTTGTAGCCTGAACCGGCATGCCCCCTTAGCCCATGGGACTGGCGTGCCCCGTGGTTGCCCACAAAATCGGAGTGCCTCCCATTCATCTCTAAACGGGTGCGCCCTTTGCCTAATCCTTGAACCAGCGTGCCCTCTTCCATCCTTAAACTGGTGTGCCACCTCCTTAAAAAATAATTAACTAAATAAAAGAAAAAGGATGAAACCAATAAATAAGATGAACCACCCATGGGTATGAATAAACAATAAAACTTTATAATCGAAATGACGATAATAAAAAAATGATACGACCATGAATATTTTGGGGCCCTTGCTCCCCCAGACTGGGTGTGAAGAGAAAAGTAATGATGGCCCATTGAATTGCACGTGGACCTCGGGAGCCCCTGATATGGCCATGGTCCGAAGTCATCTCGGACCGATAGTTCACTGTCTTGACCCATCTCTGCCAGGACCCAATCCCGCATCCTCATTAAAATTGTCATGTATGCAGTGGACATTTGTACGATTTTATTGCCATCCTTTTCGCTACAAATGTAGACTTCCTTCCGAACAAGAAATAGTTCACAGGTGACCGACATATGCGAATTTATGAATGTTTACGCCCCAATGCGGGGCCTATTGGAACGTAACCCAAGACTTTGCTCTTGCTTCATTATTATGAATTTTGGGCCATGGGCCCCCCTTTCTTCGACGATTAATCAAGGGTTTTCCCCTCTCCGAGGGAATGTAATTAACGTCGTAACCTTTATAGTACGGTGGATTCTCTGTCTCGACATGACACACACAATCGTCTGACTAGTCAGATCGAGCACACCATGGGCTTCCTCGAGGATCGAATAAATCGTCACCTCGATGACTGGCACACTCTCGCACTCAATAAACTGAACAAATGACTAAAAAGATGAACAATCGAATGAAACGAAGTGCCCCGAAAAGTGCATCCACACCACTATGCCGCTTTCCTGACATATTGGCTCTATTCTTTTGCTCTCCCTCAAGGAGATGAGACAGTTATCTGTCCAGAGGCAATCTACCCAGCATGTCAGATGGCCTGGGGTATGAAGTTATCTTTATGCCTAATAGCACTTTGCTTGATTTACAAGACACTGGGGGAGCTGCGCAGTTCTCACACACCATGGAGTCTCAGGATTGTAGGGCCCATTCACTTCTTTGATGCTTGGGTATGCATGTTATTTCTGGAGTTTGCACCAAGAACACTCCAAGCACTGATGTTGTATCTAAGGATGCTCGAGTTTGCCAACATAGAGCCAGGTACTACTACGTAGTAGATTTTTTCCATCCAGGGCCAGTTGACAAGGGTCCCAGTAGACTTTGCCGAAACTGTTCACTTCTGGAGCTTGGCCGCACAGTCTTGCCCCTTGGTTAATCGCCAACGCGAGTGCAAGATGGTAGCCACTGAAACGTACACCCATCCTATTTTAGGAGTGCCAGTGACTCGGCCCATTTTGGAACCTGAGCTGATTGGGTGGGCGTTGGCTCTCCGCCCAAGTGTTTTAGTGTTTCGGAAAGGTGGGACTATCTTTTTGGAGCCATACTACCCTTCCCGTTTTGGCTGTAACTTCAGCTATGGTCAGCATATTCCTCCTTCATCCGCTCAGTTTCCTCTTGATGGCCAGACAAAGCAAGGTGTAGTGGTTGCCGCAGAAGGCCATTGTTGGTGGGATTTCTTTCATTGCCAGGAGGCTAGCACTTTCAAGTTTTCGATGCCCAGACGTGTTCCTCGAATAACCCCCAAGTATATTAAGTGGTGGAATGCTGGCACTAGCTCATGAAGGCCAGCTACTGGGGGGCAATAGAATGCACCTTCTTGAGCCATCAGCCTGGGCCCGTATTCGACATTGAAGAGTCTCACCTGAAGAGACTTTGGTCGCAGCGCCCCAAGGCGATAAGTGAATATCTTGGGCCACGGAAGGCCATGAAGAAAGACTCTCGGCAACTATCGCCAACGCTGCCAGAAGTAAAGGAGGATGATTTTTTGAAATCTTTAAAAGAGCTGAGCCAAGTAAGTAGTGCCTAACTCGAGCTGCAATAGTTTCCTTTCCCAGTGGAAGAGTCGATACTACCGGTAGCCTCTTGGCACTCAGAGCAAGATCGTCATTGTCCTTATCAGACTTTTGTATAGTGGGCAAATACGACTGCTACATATTATCGCCATACTTCCTGGCTGTTCATTCTATTGAAAATTCACAGTCTGGATCTCAGTGCTACAGCCAAAGAAATTCTTGCCCACTTATTGTTCATCTCATTCAAATATGCAGATGGATGGGGCATAGACCATCTGGGATTATATCATTGTCTTGCTTCCTGAGGACACCCGGATCTATCTCTGTTGGCCGACCTATGCGAGAAGATTGGACATGTATGTTGGTTAGTCCATGAAGCTGCTTCCCGAGGCAAAGAAGTGGCTTTATATTATTGGCCTCTCTCTCCTCTTTACAAGGGGCCAGTAGGTGTTTCCTCATGCTTTCAACATGTTATATATTTTTATGATGCTTTCATGCCTTAACTTATATCTCCTTCATTCTTCTTCTTTTAGAGAGACTTGATGTACGGCAACAAGGAGATTATCACAAGCTGACTATGCAGGCTCAAAAGCCTTCTTATTTTGATATTCCTGCTCTGGCTCCCACTACTGCTCCTTTGCCTCCGGTAAGTCGGAAGAGATTAGCATCCCCGGTGAAGGCTACTGTGGCGTGAGCTAAGGAAGCCCGTGAAGTTACAGCTGAGCAAGCAGCGTCTGCAGCTCCGACTGTTGAGGAGGTTCTGCCTCAAATACCTTCATTTGAACAATTTACTACTTCCCAGGCTCCATCTATCAGGACTGAGGGTAACTTTACACTGCTACAATCAGGGTCACATTTCTCTTATGAAGGGGCCTCTTTGTGCTTATTTTATTTATTTTTTCATTTTGTAGCAACACCAAAAGATGTGCCAGCTCCAACTATGGAAGTAGATGTTGATGCAGCCAGGGAGATGGTGGCAGGAGTTTCTGCCGGCATCCCCAAGAGAGAAAATCTCCCTTCCCCTACACCAGCCAGTGAGGTAGTGGGTAAATTGAGGCAAATTGCCTCTAATGTCTTATATTTCAGAGTTTCATGACTCCTTTATCTTCTTGCTCAAATCGTGATCTTCTTTAGGGCTTCTTGCAATTTTGCCTGAGACGAGGGTTGATCGGGATTGGTGATCCGCTCGGATTATAGGTAAAGGCGGCCAGGAGCTGGCACCCTGAAAGTGGCAGTGTCCGCCCGATGGAAGAAGTCCCACCAGACTCTGGCAGTCTCAGCGGTCAGGCCCCCTCGAAGATTCCGCATCGCCAGGCTAAACTGGGCGTTGTGCACCGGGATATGCTGGTCATACCCAAAATTTCGGCCGAAGCGGAAGTGGTAGTAGGGTTCGAGCAGTAATGTCTCCCCCTTTCGGAACGCCAGCATGCTGGGGTGAATGGACAACGCCCAGTCCCTCAGCTCAGGCTCCAGCAGCGGGCGAACCATGTTCTCCTGGCTGATCGGGTGAACGTACTTCTCCACCTAATCATCCTTGCAGTCCCTCCTGTTGTTCACCAAGGGGCTCGAGTGCGTGGCCAATGTCCATAAATGAATGGTGCCGACAGCGTCTTGGGGGACCATCGTCAATCGGCCCCGAATATCATATAGCCACTGGGAGGTGGAGCTCGGCTCAGCACTTGCAAACTCTAGCATCCGCGGCATTAGCCCCTAGTCTTGAATAGCACGCGGGGTGAATTTTGGAAATACGGAATAGACCCATGCGTTGAAGAAATGCAACGGGCACACGTAGCGGGCCTACCATGGGAACTGGTGAGTGCTGATGTCTCCCAGCACCTTGTACATCAAGCAAAGGACAGTTGGGCACAAGGACAGCCTGATTCCCCATGCCATCTAACATGCCGGGTAGATGGCGTCTGGTCAAATGACTGTTTCATCCCCATGAGGCATGGCAAACAAGCACAGCCAGTATGTCAAGTAGGCTGCGCAGTGCGTCAGTGGATCTACTGCCATTGGGTTGGGCCTGCTCTGGCGCCCCTTGGACGGAATCTTCATGTCAGTCTTGGGCTTGGCTCGCTTCTTACGAGCTACGACGGTGCCGACGCAGGGAAAGTCTTCATACTATTTCAACCCATTGTAGAAGTACTACAACCACAGGGCCATCTACACCCTCTTTTGGTCTCCACGGTGGGGCTGCTTCCCGCCATGTGACAATTGGTACAATTCTCGGTACGCCTTCATCAAGTACCAGTATGAATATACAAGGGAATAGTAGCTGTCCCCGTTGGTCTCATCTTTAATTATGTTGGGGAGGTAGACTTCTTCATAGGGCTCCCCATCAATGGGCAAGCCACTCAGCTGACTGAGACTCCACAGATCCAGCGTTGCTCAAGAAGGTGCTTTGTTGCTCTCATCAAAACAGTGCTTTGTTGCTCAAGAAGGTACTTTGTACTTTGTTGCTATCATCAAAACAGAGTCATCAAAATAGAATATGATATGTTGCTATCATATTCACAGCATATGCACAACACCATCTGATCCTTAACACAACACGAAAAACAAGGGGGTTGAATAAAACAAAACACTTTATGCCAGCCGCCGACTGTACTAGACACTCTGGACTCTTGGAGACTACAATCATTTCAAATTCCCATGCATTTTGACAACCACACTCTGATACCATCTGTAATGAGTCAAGATCTGGATACCGAGTCAAACCCGATAGCATTTGGATCCTACGCTATCACCCATGAGCTGGAAAGCTCGGAAGGGTTATTTAGAGCGTTGTGATTATGCATTGAAATTCTAAACAATAGCAGGAATGTAAATTACAAGATTAATAAATAATTGGTAGAAATAAAATTGACATTGTATAACAATTAATATAATTACAGAGTCTAGTCCACAAGTATAGTCAACTAAAAGAGAAACGTACTTTCCTACGGGGCATACCCCGACACTGGCAAGTTGGCGTACTAGTGGTCCTCCGACCGAAAAGCTCCACCTCTAGGAGAAGCGCTATACTTGAAAAAATAGGGAGTGAGTCTCATCTCATTGGCTCAGTAGGAGTCTCACAGATCCCCACCACAATAAAATGGCAAGCAGTAACAACAACAATAATAGCAGCAACAACAATCACAATAATAATAAAATAATGACAGCGATCGGGACAACAAAGACGGTAAATAGAGGAACCACGAAGCCTCTACGCTACCTTGAATCTCGTTGTCATAATAACCTGTCTTTTCTGATGGAACCTCTAACAAGGCCAGGCAGCCAAACTTGTATGCTCCACCCTCGGGAGGATATCTAAACACTAGTAAACCTCGGTCTCGAGACAAAACCAGTGAGAGAACCATGCCCCACACACATGATGACACTAGCCCGTCTATTGGAAGGGCCACGACAACGCTGTCAGTAACTCAACCTTCATCGGCATAGGGTCTGCTACTCAGGTATCTACAACAAGGCCAGATGCGTCCACTGACATCTTATATGTCACGACCCGACATGAAATATCAAGGCAAGATGAGTCGTAATCGTTCATGTCGATCAGAGCATGCGTCAATAGGCTTTCTTCTTCTTCACTCTCTCTTAGACCTTTAGTTCAACAGGGCTTTCTCTATTCTTCAGCTACCTTCATCGTACGAATTCCACCTCTATCTATATGGGCACACTTGAGGAATTGGAGTGTGGAGTCCACGCTTCCCGCCCTGGGAATTTTTCAGAACTGATCAAGGCTCTGTGCCACGTGTCAAAGCCCTAAGCTCTTACCTCCTGGGATCACGTGCCCTTCCTTGATTTCCATGAGACATTACCTGTCAGCACAGAAATAAGCATTAGTTCAGTTAAAAACATACTAGACAGAGAAAGATGCACGGGGTTGTTATGTGCTCAGACTTATAACACTATCTTAGCTACAATGTCTACACCGACTCCAACATGTAGTGAGCCAACATATGCACAGGTGTAGTTATGTACTTGGACCTTGCTAGTGTATGTGTTCGGACATTAAGATGTACGTGCTCGAACTTTAAGAGAACATACACTAACTCTACAACAGTGTATGCTCCAACTTTGATGATCGGTGAGCACAACATGCATGGGTGCAACTGAATGCTCGGACTTGCAGAGAATGCATAATGCATATGATCGGACATGCTCCAGCATGCAATGAACCAGAATGTGCACGGGCGTTGACATATGCTCGGACTCTACAACGTTTGTATAACAGTGTATGCTTGGACATACACTGACTTGGCACGGTGCATACACAGACATTTAAAAAAAGTGAGCACGATCGTGCACAGAGTTTGAAGTTCACAGACTTCACACTGTGCAACAGGTTTATGGATGTGCAAAGATGCAAGGACTTGTTCAATGCGTGGACTAAAACCAGTCAAGATGGACGGGGTACCACTGTGCATGCACGGGGTGGCAAGACCCAAAACATGCACGGGGTATCACTGTGTATGCATGGACTATGTAAGCATATGACAAAACATGCACGGGGTTAAGAAATATGCACGGGCTTACTTGTGCAAAACTTAAAATGCACGGAGTTTATGATGCACGGACTTGGCGAAGAAACGTGCAGGGATTCAGACATATGCACGGACTTGAGTATGCGTTGAGTAACAGTATGCACGGACTCAAGTTTTCAACTAATGCCAAAAACATGCACGGACTTGACCTCAGACCTAAAGTGAATGTGCATGGACTTAGTGGTCATACCAAAAACCCGCAGTTCAATTTTCTTTTTCAAATGTCTATTTTTAGATCTAAATTTTTTACATTTTTCATACAATGACTCATATGCAATTTGTCATTGTTCACAAGTAAGAGATTCGGTTTCAAATTCTACCTCATTTGTGTCATCTTCATTTGCCATGAAGCAGAGATTCTGAACTAGCTCATCCAGTTCATCTTCATTCCCGGACTCTTCCTCATCTTCATCACTCCATGTGGCCACTATGGCCCTTGGCATCTTGAACTTTCCTTTCTTGAATTTCTTTATCAGATCGGGGCACTCACCCCGCATGTGTTCGGGCTTTATGCACTCATAGCAAATGACTTCCTCTTTCTTGCTACTTTCACCCTTGTTAGGACCTTGCCTTCTTGGTCCTTTTTTGAACTGACCACCAAATTTCCATGTCCTTTTGACAAATTTTCTTGCTCTTTTGGTGATCACGGCAACCAGCTCCTCGTCCTCGGTGTTGCCCGTGGAACCATCGTCACTACCCTTTGAATCTTGTTGGTTCGCCTTCAGGGCCAATGGTGTGATGGCCTTCTTCTTCTTGTGATCCTCTTCGCTCCTCTTGATATTTATCTCGTATGTCATCAGGGAGCCAATTAACTCGTCCAATGTCAAGGTGCTGAGATCCTTCGAGTCCTCGATTACAGTGGCCTTTGTGTGCCACTGTGGTGACAGGGATCTCAACACCTTCCTGACGAGTTCCTTATTGGAATACTCCTTTCTGAGACCTTTTAGTCCATTCGTGATTTCCGTCAGTCTTGCAAGCATATCTGAAATGGACTCTTCTGGTTTCATCACGAACAACTCATAGTCTCGGACTAACAGGTTCGCCTTTGTTTCCTTTACTTCCGACGTTCCTTCATAGATTAGCCGCAATTTATTCCACATCTCCTGCGCAGAAGAACACATAGAAATACGTGAGTATTCGTTAGGATGAATGGCACATTGAATTATATTCATGGCTTTAAAATTTACTGAACACTTCTTTATATCCTCATCGTCCCACTCATCCTCATTTTGAGATAAGGTATACGGACCCTTGCTGATGACGCGCCATACGTCAAACTCTTGGGCACGTAGAAAAATATACATCATGTTCTTCCAATAAGGATAGTTTGATCCATCAAAGAACGGAGGTCTTTGGATCGAATGCCCTTCAGGCATCATCCCCTAATTACACCCTTAAATTTGGGACTTTCCTCTAATTAGCATTAGTAAGGGTCAATTGAAGCTCAATTAAGCTTCATTTAATAATTTTAAGCGGGAGTATGCTTGTAATTAATTCTTATGAAGGGTGATTAGGCTAAAATTATTAATTTAGCCCTAATTACACCCTTAAATTTGGGGCTTTCCTCTAATTAGCATTAGTAAGGGTCAATTGAAGGTCAATTAAACTTCATTCAAAAATTTGGAGCTCTATCATATTGAATTGCCTTTTTTTCATTGTACTTACAAGAGAATGTCTTAATGCAGCATCATGCCTAGACGTCAACAAACACAGGAGCAGCAAGGGTAGGAGGATCCGGGGTGGGCCCACCTGTCCTTAGTCGATGCCAATAGAAGAAAGGTGAAATGGAATTATTGTGGTAGGGAGATATATGGCGGAATTACCACGGGAAAGTAGCATTTGACAGGGGTAAGAGGAGAGGTGAGACAATGTGACCACTATCCTCGAGAGGTGCGAGAAGAGATGCGCCAGTGCCTTCTGGGCAAAAAGGAGAGGATGCAACAAATGGCTGATGATGAGGAGAAAATTGTTGAGGAGATTTGATGAGGAGGAAATCATTGAGAATTATGATCCAGAGTTGACTGAAGCAAGAGAGCGTGAAGCAACCGCTCGAAGGAAAAGAAAGGCACCCATGGGTTCAGGAGGGACCTACGCCAGTACAGCTGCACGTCCTGGCATTGGTGCTGCCCCGCAGACGCAGAGAACAGGCCCCATGGACAGCTATCTCCACAGAAGGTCCCATGCTACACAACCCAAAATCAAGTCTGCATTGAGAGGGGTAAACAAATCAGTTGAAGTTACAGGGCATGCATTTAAAAGTATATGTAAATAGTTTTTCATGCAGGTGTCCCTGCACATGCAGTTGAAAGCGAATATTTTCAACCTATGCTAGATGCCATAGCCGATGTTGGCCCTGGCGTGAAGGCCCCATCACGTCGAGACATATACGGGCGTGGCCTTGAGAGAGAGGTTGAGGAGCTCCATGACTCGCTTGACAGCTTCAAGCATATATGGATGGAGAGAGGATGCACTATTATGTGTGATGGTTGGACTGGTACCACGAAGAAGTCCATGATTAATTTTTTGGTCTATTGCATCGAAGGTACAGTATTTGTAAAATCTGTAGAAATCTCCTCAGTAATTTCCTCCTCATCCTCAGCCCTTTGTTGCATCCTCTCCTTTTTGCCCAGAAGGCACTGGCGCATCTCTTCTCACACCTCTCGGGGACAGTGGTCACATTGTCTCACCACTCCTCTTACCCCTGCCAAATGCTGCTTTCCCCTGGTAATTCCGCCATGTATCTCCCTACCACAATAATTGCATTTCACCTTTCTTCTCTTAGCATCGACTAAGGATAGGTGGGCCCACCCCAGATCCTCCTGCCCTTGTTGCTCCTGTGTTTGTTGACGTCTAGGCATTATGCTGCATTAAGACAGTCAAAGACAATCTCTTGTAAGTACAATGAACAAAAAGGTAATTCAACATGATAGAGGTTAAAATTAGTGAATGAAACTTAATTGAGCTTCAATTGAACGTTACTAAACCTAATTAGAGGAAAGCTCCAAATTTAAGGGTGTAATTCGGACTTAATTAACAAGTTTAGCCTAATCACTCTTCATAAGAATTAATTACCAGCATGCTCCCGCTTAAAACTAGTCAATGAAGCTTAATTGAGCTTCAATTGAACTTTACTAAACCTAATTAGAGGAAAGCCCTAAATTTAATGGTGTAATTAGGACTTAATTAACAATTTTAGCCTAATCACCCTTCATAAGAATTAATTACCAGCATGCTCCCGCTTAAAACTAGTCAATGAAGCTTAATTAAGCTTCAATTGAACTTTACTAAACCTAATTAGAGGAAAGCCCCAAATTTAATAGTGTAATTAGAGCTTAATTAACAATTTTAGCCTAATCACCATTCATAAGAATTAATTACCAGCATCATAGAGCTCAAAATTAGTCAATGAAACTTAATTGAGCTTCAATTGAACCTTACTAAACCTAATTAGAGGAAAGCCCCAAAATTAATACCCTAATTAGGTCTTAATTAACAACTTTAGCCTAATCATAAGAATTATTTAACAAATTAAGGTTCCAATAAATCTTACTTAGCCCTAATTAGGGTGGCGGGATGGCCGGATGGCTTCTGCGGGATGGCCGGCTGGCTGCTGGGGGCCTGGGGCTGGCTGCTGCGGGGCCATCAGGGCGCGGCGCGGCGGGGCAGAAGCAGGCAGCAGGGCAGGCACGCACCGGGGCAGCAGCAGACGCGGGCAAGGGCGGGGCGGCTCCGCCGCTGGGGCTGGATAGGCTGACGCATGGGGTGTTGGTTGTCTTCATGTTGTTAGCCAGAAATGTGGCTCATGTCTGGCTAAGAAGCTGAGGCTGTGGTGGTCGAATGACCCTGAGAAATGTGACGGCCAAGGGCCAGAACTGGGGGCTAGGACTGGCTAACTAACCCATGAAGGGATCGTAGCTGAAATGCAGGAGCTAGATATTGGTGCTAAGTCTGGGTGATCAGCTCACGGATGTGTGATGGCTGGATCGCTGGAATGGCGACTGGCACTGGGACTGAGTGGCTGGCCTACGAAGGTGTTGTAGCCATGATACTGGAATTGGGGACTGGCACTTGAACTGGGTGGCTGGCCTGTGACAGCACTGAAGCCATGCTGCTGGGACTGGAAACTGGTACTCGAATTCGGTGGCTAGCCTGTAGAGGCGTTGAAGTCATGATGCTGGAACTGGAGACTGATACTGGAACTGGGTGGCTGGCCTATGAAGGCGCTGAAGCCATGATGCTGGGACTGAAAACTGGGACTGTAATTGGGTGGCTGGCCTGTGAAGGCGTTGGAGTCACGATGCTGGGACTGGAGACTGGTGCTAGAACTGGGTGGCTGGCCTGTGAAGGCGTTGAAGCCACGATGCTGGAACTGAAGACAGGTACTAGCATTGGGTGGCTGGCCTGTGAAGGCATTGAAGCCATGATGCTGGGACTGGAGACTGGTACTGTAACTGGGTGGCTGGCCTGTGAAGGCGTTGATGCCATGATGCTGGGACTGGAGACTAGTACTGGAACTGGGTGGCTGGCCTGTGAAGGCATTGAAGCCACGATGCTGGGACTAGAGACTAGTAGTGGAACTGGGTCTCGTCCGGCCCTTGAGGGTATAGTGGTTGCCCTTACTGCGGAGTGATTCGGAGATAGCCGTCGACAGGATGTTGGGATCGATGGCCCCTATCAGTGAGGAGTGGTGAAGGAGAAATTTTATGTTTTTTTCTTTACCAGCTCTACCGCCCTTTCGGATTTTTACCAGAGCTAGCCCCCTTTTACTTTTTTCGGTACACCCTTGCGGGTTTTCATACCGAGGGGTCACCTGATTTTTCCTGGGACACCCTTATGGGTTTTCACCTCAGCTGGGTTGATGGCAATTTTTGCCCCCAGCGGTCCCGTAACGGGAGCCGACTGAGGCCGCCGGGGCATCTCTATTTTCCCATTTACTTCATCTCCCACCTCCCATCTCAAACCTGCACTTCCTAGTTCACAGGCAGCAGAGTAGCAGCATCTTGAAGAATCGGTCACGACTACATCTCGACGTCCCTGGAGGCCTAACTGGTACCGTCGGAAGCACCTTCCTGTCTTCTTCGCAACGGCAGTGGTCTTGACCCTTTCTGAGTTCGTGACTATCAGAGAGAGCCATTCTTCTCCAACTACATAGGATAGGTCTGGTCTGTAACCTGAAGCCAATTCCAGAAGCTCCCACAGACACATTGCTATGTTTCTTGAGGTGCCACTTGGCTGAGAGCTTCTACAACAAGTCCTCTTCCATTACCAAGAAGCGACACCTCGTTCGGCATCCAGAGCAGTGATTTCTCATTTTTCTCTCCTGGTTGCACTGTTCTATCCCCTCTGGGACTTAGAAGACACCTGGTCACTGTTTGGGGCTTCGCTGGCGACTCTGACCTCCGTTGACATTGCCGTGGGTTTCCGTTCGAAGAGGAGCTATCCACGAATCCAACGGTTCCAACCTCGCCTGAATCGGAGCTTAGGAGTACCCGTGGTGATCTCGCCTTCCCGCTGCTGTGGTGCAGACGTGGTCAGAGCCAGAAGACAGAGGCCCTGCTCATGACCCTGCCCCGACTACCGCCGGCATCCAAAACTTATCCCAAAATTTAGACGTCATCCTGGGCCAACCCAGGAGGTTTTTCCACCAGTTTTGTTGACAACGGAGTTCAGAAGCGGCCGCAGCAGTGCCAACATCGCCTATCTATCCTCTGTTCCAGAGGGTCAACAGAACCGACGAGCTCCGTCCAATTAGTTTCTAGTTCAATTCTCCACTCCCCGCCTGGCCGACTAACCGCCCCTCCCTGCATGGAGGTACACTTTGGTTGTAATTCTACTCCCCACCCCTAGTCCAACCCCCTTGCAAGGGGTGTAGTGCATGTATTAGCAGGTCACCATCTGAAGCTACACCATCGGGGCGTGCGGGTGCATACCCATGCCTCCCCGCTCATTATCGTCTCCGGCCGAGATTAGCGTCTTCACACCAATCTGGTGAGCCTTGGTTACCCCCCCTTGATGGTCTTTCCATTGCTATTTAGTATTGCTGCTAGTGCCGTCGGATGGTGAGTTGAGTGCCCGATCTTGAATTGCTTATCAATCGAGTGACCACCGTATTTTTTATATTTTATTGTAGAGGAGTGGGCCGCTGAAAGGCCAAGAAAAGGTGTGCCGGCGAAGCCTGGATGGGCGCTGGGGGGCGTATCGGTGAAGGGCGTTAGAGGGTGCACCGGGGAAGGCTTGGGTTGGGTGTACCGGCGAAGGCACTGAAGGTGCACCAGTGAAGGCTCAATGAGTGTACCGGCGAAGGATGCTGGGAAGAGCGTGCCGGGGAAGGCTGGGATAGGTGTACCGGGGAAAGGCTCCAAAGACTGTGCCGACGAAGGGCTGAAGCGGTGCACCGGTGAGGATTCAAGGAGCATACCAGCGAAGGATAAGGTCCGTGCAGGTTTCTCAACAAAGGATCAAAGTCCATGCATGTTTTCAAAGGTTGAGTCCGTGCACATCTAGGCTGAGTCCATGCAGATGCAGGTTAAGTCCATGCACATGAGGGCCAAGTCCATGCTTGCGTGCAAAGTAAGAATGGGGTCTGTGCATATGTAGGGGACGGAGGTCAAGTCAGTGCATGGGCAGGCAAGGTCCACGCACATGGGGTTGGGGGCTGATAGAAGGTCAGTGTACATGGGGGTAAGGTCGACGCACATGCTGGCTAGGTCAGTGCACGTGCATGAGAAGTTAGTGTACCTATGGCATATGCCAAGGACGAGGCCAGTGTACATGCTGGCGAAGCCAGTGCACGTGCAGGGGAAGTCAGTGCATATGCAAACTAAGGTTAGTGCACGGGGCTAAAATCAGTGCACATGTAGGCTAAGGTTAGTGCACATGGGATAGAGTCAGTGCACATGCAGGCTAAGGTCAGTGCACATGGGCTAGAGTCAGTGCACATGCAGGCTAAGGTCGATCCACATGCAGACTAAGGTCAGTGCACATGGGCTAGAGTCAGTGCACATGCAGACTAAGGTCAATGTACGTGCAGACTAAGGTTAGTGCATGTGGGCTAAAGTCCGTGCAAGGCTTATGCAAGGCTTATGTGTCACGCCCTGAGCGCGGAAGATTACCCGGGAGTGTCGTGACGAGTTTATAATGTTCATGTCAATCAGAGCGTAGTGCATTCAACACAAAGACAGAGCGCGTAAAATAGCAATAACCCAATCTTTTTTATTCATAACCATATTTCTTCCAAATAGTATGAAGACTAAATGAGAAGAAAATTACAACTTTGACTCAAGAAGGACCCCCTCCCCTTCTTCTGCCTCTTCTCCTCCCTCTGCAGCTCTGCCCGAGGGGGAGAGAGGGAGAGAGATGATACATTACCCTCGCAGAAGATGATGAACCCCCACAGCAGTAGCTGCCGCAGATTCCCCTGTCGATGGAGGAGGAGAATGGCGACATCTCCCCCTGCTGCTACTGCCTGCGGAACCCATGGTGACCATACTGTAGTAGGCTTGCCCACCAGACGGTTTCATCTGCAGTTGCTACTGGTTCTTCCGCTGCTGCTGGCGGGGGCGCCGGCTCCGTCGACCTCGGCCCTCACCACGGATGGTGTGCTACTGCTAGCGTTCAAGTACGCCATGCTTAGTGACCCACTGTCCGTGCTCGCCTCCTGGAACTAAGACGACGACACGCCCTGTGGCTGGAACGGCGTCGCTTGTGCCGGCGTCCCGGGCGACGGCAGCAGCGGTGGCAATGACACCTCCCGCGTCGTCAGCCTCGTCCTCCCCAACGCCCAGCTGCTTGGCTCTGTCCCCCCTAACCTCGGTCTCACTCCCCACCTCCGCCACCTCGATCTCTCCGGCACGCCCTCGAGTGGCCTCCGCCGACACGCCTGTGATTGGCCCCGCCGGCACACCCGCGATTGTCCCTGCCTGGCACACCCGTGAGCATCCGTGCCCGGCACACCCGTTGCCTCCTCCGCCGGCACGCCTGCGATTGGATCCACCGGCACCCCCGCGAGGGGCTTCACGCGCACCTGCGAGCGGCTCCACCGACACGCCTTCCAGGGTCTCCACGACATACCTACGAGGGGCTTCGCCCGGCATGCCCGTGATGTCTCACGCCCGGTGGCATGCCTTTCTCGGCCCGGTGAGCTGTTTCATCGTTCGAACCGGCGGAAAACACACTGGTCAATGCGTGTAGCCCTCGGCGCGTAGCAGAATCACATCGAAACTAGCTGGGATCTCGCCGAGCTGTCAGCCTCTGGCCCGAACACGCAAGCGTCCACCTGACACGAACAAGACCGAGGTCAACCTCGGATTGATCCACCTCGGGAGCGGTCGTCAACGATGGCAGAGGTATAAAAGGCCCTCCGCAAGAGGAACGAAGAAGGGGGGAGGCTAATTCAAAAAAAAAAAGTAAGGAGGCTGGTGTTGGCTCCGTCCGGGGTCGTCAGGATTCCACTTAGGTGAGGGAAAGAAGAGGAAATGAGATTAATAATACCATGTAATAAATTTGTTTATTAGTTTATTCATGCAACGGCAATCAAGAATTTTATTATATCCGAGCCTCGATACAGAGCGAAGAACTTAGGTCCTAAAACCACCATCACGCATAGCGAAAACTTTCAGTCGGCAGTAACTCGACCTTCTGCTGGATGCCATTTGGAATACCGATGTCTCGGTTGTATAAGCATATATGCAAGCAATGGTAGATGTAATTATATACAAGACATATATATATAATAGGAGGCAGTTTGATTAATTGATTTTCCTTTATTAGTTTCATGATTTATTAACATTGGGTGAGAGTTAATTTGTTTTCTTAAGGGGTTATTTGATCCTTGATAGAGAGGGGAAAGGTCGACCTGGAAGCGAGTGAGGGAGACTTGGGAGCAACTTAGGTAGACCTTGGGGTAAATGAGGCAGACCTGGGGGCAAATGAGGTAGACCTTGGGGCAAATGAGGCAGACCTAGGGGAGGGTGAGGCCAGCCTTAGGGCAAATGAGGCAGACCTGAGGGGAGGGTGAGGCCGACCTGAGGGTAGGGGTAAGTCGATGGCATGGGGCACAAGAGAGAGTCGAGCCGGTGGCGTTGTTACCGACACAGGGCGAACCAGTGGCACAGGGTGGAGACACGCTAGTGGCATCGCTACTAACGCAAGGCAGGGAGGGTGAATTGGTGGCATCGCCACCGATTCAACAAAGGAAAGGGAGGGAGTCAGCAGTGTCACCACCGACTCACGCAGGGCTTCACCGAATGGGGATTTTAGGGGTTCAAGGTTGAGTAGCACAAGATTTTATGAGGGAAGTTCATGAGAAAGGCACCTCAATTTTTTTAGATGGAGGGAATTTGAAGGGTTTAAGAATTCGAGTATTTATTAGAATTAAGACTAATCCCCCTTTTTTTACTCTTTAATTTTGTTAATTGTGTGAGGTTCATACTCCAGCACTGTTAAATGGTTTTCGAGTTCATCTATAGAAGATGAAAGACCTCTGCCATAAACAATTGGCAAGTATTGATGCACGTAGACACCTTAATTTCCATGAAGTCGGTCACAAAAATTCTGAAAACAAACGGACAGCATCTCCCCCTGATAGGGGAATGCTCCATCTAACAAACACATAGGGAAATCGGTGTATAGCCGCATAAAAAAATAAGAAAACTAGTGGGGGGTCGTCTCATACCATTGATTCACCATTTAAGAACCCTGAGGGCTAGCCTACCAAGGGTTCATGGCGTCCAAGGGAAATTAAGGGTCACTGAAGGTCAATATGTGGCCAATTTAATGGCGTTTCTATCTCACCTTGTGCAATTGGATTTTGGGGGAACATATTATGGGGCAATAGACCACCCAAAACCAGGAGTGAGTAGAGTGCACAAATTAATAGAAGCAAACAAACGAGTGAAACTGTTCCCCTCCCGATAATGGGTCTACGGTCTCAATCAGAGGATAAGACAAAGCCCTGAAGAGTTTTTTGCCAAAACACAGTCGAATAAGACTATTGGGAGACATAGCCGGTGCATCCTCTCAAGCTAACATGAGTGGTCCTAGCCCGTCTGGTTGGGCTCGTGCTCGGCATAGGAATGCCCGGGAAAAAGAAAATTCAGCGAGTGGTCATATCCCCTCAGGGACACTATATCGACTACTGTGCAGGAAAATGCAAGACAACATCACGGAATGAATTAATAGAGGGATTGCTTGAGGCCCCTGCAACTCATCCCGGGGAACGGGAGGGCACTCAGCAATTTCCCTCATCAGGTCATTCATCTGGTAGCAGACACATGCACACCATTCAATCAACAACATGAATATATGGATTGATCAATCATAAAGAGAAAACCCCGGGGAGGGGAGTTTGATGTCACCCACATTAGGTGTGGCCATAGGCCATTGACACAAAAGCATCACGGTTCCCTTCACTGAGTGATCCCAGGATCTACTGCAGTTTTAGCCCATTGAGGGCCTCCTCACGCTCGGGGGAAGAAACTAAGGGGCTTGGCAGAGAAACAATGCAATGAAACACTAAAATATAGAGTGAATTAAGGAAAGAATCAAAGATAAACGTAGCAACTGAGGAGCTAGAGCTTTCCTTTTATTTTCCTCTACAATTACAGAAGGAGGTTGTTGGTCCCAGGTAGGCGAGCGGACAAGAAGGGGGGGTTGAATTGTCCCCTACTCGAAATGGTGAATTTCAAACTTTCTTAGTGGAATTGCCAAGTTTAATGAAATTAAATAGATTAAACCAAACAGAGTAAACTAGGTTCTCTCAATCTCGTCGAGCTCACTTGATCATACAAAATATTATGCAATTAAACACATTACACGATGAAATCTAGACAATTGAGATTTGCTTGTGTAATTGGAATTCGCTCATTCTCACCGATCACACGTGTATTGAATTAACAATTAATCACAATGAAGCAAGCCAAAATGCACACCACAAGACGCAAGGATTTTTAAGGTGGTTCGGGACCATGACGAGCTCCCTACATCCACCCCTCACTCAATTGAATGAGGCTTCACTAATGGTAAACCAGTACAGGGATAAATCCCCCCCCACACACACGGAGCCAATCTCCAACACACACACACGTAGGACAACTCCTGCACACACACACGGGGACATGGCCCAATACACACACGAAGATGGAGTCTCCAACACAATCCAACGACTGGATCAACAACACACACACACACGCAGATCTGAAAAGATCCACGCACCCACACGGATCTGAATAGATCCACACATAGATACAAACACGGGGATGAACCCCAGAGAATGCTGCTCAAAACGCAGCTCACAAATGTACACACTGCAAGTTGCAGCAAGCTGAACACACTTGGATGTGCACACTACACAATCTTACCACACACAACTCGGATGTGCACACAGCACAATCCGACCACACACTTGATGTTCACAGATTTAGAAGGAAATACACACTTGAAGCTCAAAGCAGTTTAGAAGAGAAAATAGAAATAAAAACTTCAGATCTAGGCTCCCCCTTAGAGAATGATGCAGATCTTGGGCTGATGTTGCTTCTCCACTTGGTTTCCACTTGATTGGCTTCAGGATAATATTCAAATGCTTAAGATTTGATGAAGAATACTTGGACGAATTACTGTTCACGGAGTTCTTCCTATAGCCATCTTTCTCCCTTGATATCCTTCCTTTGATTCCCTTTTAGCCACTAGGGTTTCTTGGCCCAAGAGTTATTTTTATAAGTCCTAGGATGGTCAAGGATAGGCCAAGACACAGATCCACAATTCCAAGGATGTTTGGAGACTTTGGGGATTAAAAAATCCTTGATAGATGCTTTCCCCTCGTGAAGAAAATAAAGTCAATTTTTGCTACCTCGAGGGTTCGGTCAACCGGAGGTAGGCGGTCGGTCGAGTCGTTAGGGTACTATCGTAGTCTAGGAAAAGACCACAGCCAGTCACCTAAACCGACCAATCCAGACAACCACCGACAGACAAACACCGTCCTAAACAAGGACCTAAGACAAACAGACACACAACACAAAATCAACCAACGGTCGCAATGGCAAACGGGACTATAATGCACCAGCATAGGGGCATTATACACACATAACGCACCACAGGAGGGGCGTTATGCCAACCAGACCCAAAACCACATACAGGTGATATAACTCGCCAGCATAGGGGCGTTACATCAACATAATGCACCCAAGGAGGTGCGTTATGTCCAACAGACCAACATACTAACAACACGAAGTATAACGGACCACAACAGGCACGTCATACTAGTATAACGGACAAGGATAGGCGCGTTATACCCAACAGACACAAAAACACATTAACCACAGACCAAGGCATATGACGGACCAGAACCCATCCGTCATAGCCACACCATGCACAGGGTGAGGCGCGTTATATAAACCGCCATACCAAGCTAAAACCATCAGTCAGTAGACCATAACGGATCTGCACCTGGGCGTCATATTAACCACAACGCATGGGGAGAAGTCCATTATGCCAACCGACTGACCCAGTCTTCGAGGTAAACATGGTCGTCGAGGGAACTGACATGGCAGTCGTTGAAAACCAACTGACCATAACGCACCTGGACAGGGGCGCTATGCTCCACATAATAGACTAGTCCTGGTCCGTTATGCTCCAAGACCTCCGAAGACAAAAATGATGAAACGGTCTATCGGGGAACCGTTATGCACACATAACGGCCTCTGGTAGGACCGTTATGCCAAGCCGACGATGAAAATGGTGAAACGGCCGAATCGACCCGTTCCACGCCCCATGCACGCCGTAGCATAGGGGAAATACATCCAGACAGTGGGAAATCCTTCAAGGATTCCAAAAACACCACATGCACACAACGAAACGCATTAAAATACGAGATCCGGACGATTCTGACGAATCGACCCAAATCAAGTCACTGGCGTTCCCGGACTCCTACCGGCCCCAAATGACAACCAATCGACACAAAACTGGTGGGGTTGGGATCCTGACATCCCAACAGTCAGTTTGACACTAACTACGCTACGAGAGGTTGCCATTTTTCGGCCAACCCTACGAACCCCAAAAATGACGGTTTAGAGTATCACAGCACTCACATTCTTAGGAAGCCTGGTTCTTTCTGGGGTCACTCGTAGTTCTCGTCTAGGGGTTCACATTGTAAGGATTCGTTCAGCCCAGTTCGGATAACGTAGTGGATAATAAAAATTTATATATACCCGAATCCGGCTTGGTGGAATCCTAGAACCGTGCTCTAATCGATGCAATAAAATTTCCAACCCCTAACTGCAAGTTGTAGATCTTTACCTTGCGCGGAACGACGCTGTCCGCAGTGCCCGATGCAGATTTTCACGAACGCCGAGCCTCACAGATGTACATCCTCTAGAGCTGATCCACACAGATCCTCGCGCAGTGATGGTATCCTCTCATCCTTCCTCCGCGCGCACAAGCCACAGATCCTCCAAACACGATCTTCCCTAAGCTTTCCCCTTTAAGAGAGAGAGAGAGAGAGCTACTGGGGAGAGAGAGAGCAAGAGGGAGGAGAGGGGAGGAGAGAAGCTTTTCTTCTCTCCTTTTAATGCTTGGTTCAAGGAAGGAAGAAGAAGAGCTTCATGTAGGATGCATATATATAAAAGTTAGGTGCTTTTTAAAAGAACCCATAAGGACCAATATTGTGTATGTTGTTGTGGCCCTTGGGCTTTGATGATGGTGTGTTGTTTTGATGATAGCAACTCTCTGAGTCACCACCTTAGATTGCATGTTTGCTTGAGATGAATGGCATTGACGCCTTATTACTACAGTCTGTTCTGGGTTTGTGCATATGGGCTATCCAACTGATAGTATCCTGCTTGCTGTATCCTGCTTGCTGCACTAAGTCTGTACATGTCTTCATTGCTCATGCATATGGGCCATCCAGCAGATAGCTTGGTCAGTGTTAGTATGTGCATAAGTGTTTGCCTATTGCATTTGGTGTTGCAAGTCTGTGCATAGCCAGTGCATATAGGTAGTCTGCATATGTTCAGTCTTTGCAAGTCTTAGCTAGGTCAGAGCATTGTCGCGATGCACCTCGGTAAGTCTTAGCATACACTTAGAGTCAGTGTATATGCTCAATGCAAGTTCGAGTATGTTACACATCTTCTAGGCTAAGTCGGTGCATGGTCAGAGCAACTACTGTAGCAGTCCCAGCATGTAGAGTCTTAGGCTCAGTCTAAGTCAGAGCATACATTGTTGCAAGGTCAGTGTACTTCTGACCTTAGCCATTGGTTAGTCTTCATACTAATTGAGGGAAACATAGTTATGAATAAATCTTGGGTTAATTATATTTTGCGCACTCTGTCTAGATGTGTTGAATGCACTACGCTCTGAATGACTTGATCGTTGTAGACATCGTCACCCCACTTCTGAGTTATCTTCCGCGCTCGGGGCGTGACATTGTTACTTACAAGAGGCTGCACCCAGCCCCACAGTTCAGAGGCCAATTCACCAAAGATGAATAAATGATTGAGGTCTTCATGGGCAAGAGAGGAGCAACAGCTACATTTGGAAGCCATTTGAATCCCACAATCTGCCACCCTACTATCCACAGACACTTCCCGGTGGATTAGCTTCCAAACAAATAAGGCAACCCTCGGGGCAATTACAGAATGCTAGAGCTTAGCCCAGGCAGGCCTAGAAATTCCTTTGGTCTGAATCAGGTTGCAGGCTGACTTAACCAAAAATGAGCCCTTCAAAGTGCTAGTCCAAACACATACATCAGTCTTATTGCTAAGATGAAGATGAGGGAGGTGAATATCATTATTGAGGAACCCCCTAGCAACATGCCAGGTATCACTAAGAACCTCTCTTACTAAAGCCGAGGGGAGACCATTAAATCCAAGTCCTTCACTTACTAGTATAGCATTGATAATTGGACCATTCCCTGTCCAATTATCCCTCAAGAAATCAATATCAACCCCACTCCCAACTATCCACCTGCTATTGGAGATAATAACATCTTTGGCTTGCCTAAAGATAGCCAGGGGCATACCTGCTGAGAATGGTTTAGTGCAGTTTGCAAGATGGACCTTGATGAATCTCCACTGAGCATACACGGACCAAAGTGAGGAACCATGAACAATGTTCCACAAGGTTTTGATAGCTAAGGAAATTTGAACCCACTTCAAATCTCTGATCCCCAAGCCTCCCTCTAGTCGAGGCCTCTGGATGTCCGACCAGGCTACCTAGTGCCGACGATTGGTGCCATTCTCACCATGCCAAAAAAAATTGGCACACAAACGGTCAATGAAACAAATAACTTTCTTCGGGATATAACAAGCAGAGGCAAGGTAGATTGGCATACTATAAAGGACTGAGTCTATTAAGACATCTCTGCCAGCTTGAGAGAGGAATTTTGACTGCCAGCCTTCTAATTTTAGCTGCACCCTATCCATCAAGAATTTGAAGTCCCGGAGCCGCGCAGTCGCCGCTACGTCTCCCCGTGGAGTAAGAAGCCCCGTTCTGCTATTCTCTGCAACAAGCCTGCAGCAGAGATTGAGCTTGCAGAGGCTACCCTGGCATCCATAGTGCTAACCAACCAAAGTGGTCTTACGTGGAGTGGTTCTTTGTCGAGCCAGCTTCGCTCCAGAAGTGGTCCCGCTGCGTTTCGACCTAGGCTCCGATCGCATCGCCCATTCTCGTGCAACTACACCAGATTCGGGTCTGAATCTGAGTACCATTTGGTAGCAGTACCACCGCCCACCTCTGTGTGAATCAGTCAGAGCTCTCTTCACGAGAGTTCTTCTCCTCCGAAGCGCCAACGACCCTGAGGTTGTCCCGTCCATTTTCATCATCAGCACAGCCCGGGGCGTCCATTCTCCCTCAGTCGCGCCAGACCCAAAGTCCTCTGTTCACCAAGAATAGACTATTGCCAAGTCAGCCCCGACACCCCCTCCTACTCTCTGTTTCAGGTTGTCCAGTCTTCAGTAAAGTTGCGACTTTCGACGAAACAAAACCAACGCAAGTGATTTTGTCTTGTTCCAATGTCAGCATTGGAAGTTCCACTATGACCATCGGCATCCTATCCTGCTGCTCGCCCAAGAACCTGACGCCAACTATTCCGGCGACCACGACCAGTGAGGAGATCAGACGATCGCCATCTTTTGAGGGTTCGTAGATCTCCCTGTCAGGTATGTCCACGACTTGGTCCCGTCATGTTTGGAGTTCTACACCATGACCGCGCCATCCTGTCCGACGAGATAGAATTGTGTAGGCCATCGGCTGCGACCATCCCCACCCTCCGGTGACCTCAGAATGACGATGGACTTTCAGAAGCACATCTACACTTCTCAAGCTTTGTCTGGGCACACGTGGCATCCTCGTCAGACCCCGGAGTACAGTGTACCACTCAGATTGCTTCAGTTCTGTCCAGCAGGACAGATTTTGGGCATCAGGCGTGTAACATCCTAGATTCTTGCCGGATCTCTATTGGGTCTTGGCGGGCCTTTATTAGGTTGTTCGGATCATTTTTGGAGGAGTTTTGGATTGCTTCTGTAGCTCCTGAGTTGAGTGTTACTTTCCGTGTGAGTTTTTCTCCCGTTTAAGCTACGGAACCCTACGGTGAGTTTATTCCTCAATTCATCGACTCGTGGTGGTGGTGGTGAGTACTGTGTACCTCGACGAGTGGGCATGCAAAGACACACGGAGACACCGACTAATGCAAACATACACTAATGCAAAATGATGCACCCTAGACTCAACCTGGCTCTGATACCAATTTGATGCGGGACAGACCACGACTCGACCTAAACTCTAAGCAAGCTCGTGGTTGTCCCTATCGAGGGAAGCATACGGACGTGCACAGTTGAGAAACTGGTAGTGAGCTAGGGTGGTCGGCTCTCTCTTGTGCCCGGATCGGGTCACGGGACAGTCACGCTCTCTCTCGCAGTAGCAGTGAAATAAATATATCAAGTTAGATTACCATATCATGCTCTCTAGTAGCGGCATAAACAAGTATATATGAAATAAAGCCAAGTGCCGAGCAAAGGAGAGGGCACGATACCTCCAAGCTCTCGGCGTGGGGAAGACGACCCCAGTCGAATCGGTACTTTCGAAACAGTTATTACATAATTATTACAGCAAATAGATTACTACCCACTCCACGCAGGGAGGTATGGGGCTACACGTGGGATCCAGGAATGACGCGATCGGGTTGACGGGTAGCACTGGGGGCCACTTTGATAAGGCAAGCACGCGCGCTCATAGGGCCCACGTCCTGACTGCCGGGTCGGGAATGCCGAGAGGTTGCTGCTGCATCGGTGGCTCCTGGTTGGGTGTTCCTGGGGGCGGAGGCATGCCGGTCAGACTCGCGGAAGGCGAGGTGGTCACCTCGGGGTGGTCGTTGGATGTCGACCTCGAGCTGGGATTTACTATTTTACAGCGCGCAACCCAGCGAGAATTGGCGCTGCATTCAGCCCCGATGTCAGAATGACACGAGGTTGGTGGCGTTGGAAAGCTCTTTCGAATAGCTTCGATCTCCAGTTAGTTCAGCACTTCAGAACCACTCATAGTCAGCCTTTGCAGAATTTTCAATGTGCTACTTCATAGAACCAGATCTAGAAGAACAGAACTGGACTTGTCTGAGAACACGAGTTGACCGGGGGTGTAGTGGCAGATATAGGTGTTGGGATCTTCACAAACATTGTCGATCTGGGAGTCAGGAGAATGAGGGTATTTTTTTATGGACTTTTATGGAGATATGGATTTTTGGTGGATTTTCTAATAGATAGGGGTCGGGTCTGGAAAGCTGGGGACAGATAGAAAATGGGAGAGTCCGGGACTTGCGAGATCGGGCACTCTCTCTCACCGGCCAGCGTAGCTAAGAGCTAATATTGAATGAAAAGCACCGTAAATAGAGCAAGGGAAGAGTGCTTACTCTACCGGTTTGAAGAAATCGGTCCCGGTCGGAGACGTGGTCGCGCGGGGAAGCGTGTGGCTTACCCACGCCGCGGCGAGGAAGCTTCAACCTGCTCAAAGGATTACACCACTACGCCTCACACAGGAGGGGGACCTTGGGGTGGGGGTTAATTGATTACAACTAAAACTACCTCCACACAGGGAGGGGCCTTCAGCCGACCAAGCGGGGAGGGGAAAGATGAAGGGAAGAGCTTCACACAACCTCGGAGTAGTTTCTGTCCCCTCTCAGGAACAGAGGACAGATGGTCGATGCAGGAATTCTTGCGGGTGCTCCCGGACTCCTTTGGCAGCAGGATTAGGGCCAAAACTTCGTGGATTGGTCCATGAGTGTACTAGAATTTTGGCAGGAGCTGGGGAAGTCGTCGCTGGTCGCGGTGGAGCTGGAAGCAGGGACTCTGTTCTCTGGCTTGGACTATCTCAGCACTACAGTGTCTGGAAGATGAAGCCACCACGAACAGCCCTGAACTCCGAATTGAGCCCGGTTAGTGGCGTTGGAACCTTTGACGAGCTGCCTTAGAAAAGAGACCCACGGGGGTGCCAGCCGATGTCAGAGCAAATCAAAGCAGCCCAAATACTGATGGGGTGTCAGTTCAGTCCCAAGGAGGACAGAACTGCGCACTCGAGGGAGAAAAGGGAGAAGAAATCGCTCGGGTCACCGAATGGAGCTTCGCTTCTTGGAGGAGGAGGGAGACTTGCAGTAGAAGGTCCCGGTCGAACTCCGCCTCCATATCTTCAGGTGAGCCGATGTGGCAACTGATGCAAGTCATCTCTGGAAGCTGATCAGGACCCCTCTGCGCAGTCAGAGTAGAATGCCTCTCCCGGATAGCCACGAGCTCAGAACGGGATGAGACGACTGTCGTTGCGGAGACGACTTGAAGACGCTTTCAGGGGTAGCTCTTGCGCCTCCTAGAACACCTGTATGACGTCACAGCTTCCTCTGTAGTCTTCAGATTCTATGGGTGGCGAACTAGACAGCAGGGGCAGCCTTCCAAACTCAAGTGGGGGATAGGGGGAGGTGGCTATTGGTGATGGGAGGCGCGAGGGTAGTGCGTGTATTTGATTGCCCCCACCCCCGTGATCCCCCTCCCTGTGTGGAGCGTAGTAATTGTAATAGCAGGGAGTTCGCCAAGCCTCCTCGACGCAGCGTGACCGCCGAGTGCGCATGCTCCCCGGCTCACCATCGTCTCCGATCGGTGCCGGTCTCTTCAGATTCGACAAGGTATAGATCTGGCCCTTGCTCCTTGGCATTACTTTTCTAGTATCTTTTCTCGCTCACGTTGAAGGTGAGGAGAGCTCATTCTAAAATTTCCAAACATTGAGTGTTGACCATTGCCGTGTGAGAGAGTGTCGTAATACCTGCCCTCGGGCACTTGTTCTGCCTCGGCTGAGTTGGGCGATCTCCAGACCTTAGGTCTGTCCTTCCCCATATACTCCTAGCGGCTCTGACCGTGTAGGCTGCCCGTGGGTCACCATCCACCCCTCCATCGTCGGGTCAACCCCGAATCTGAGTGATGCGCGTGGTCAGTCTGCTATTGCTCGGGTCCGTGGTTCAAGACGTGCTTGCTGTCTCGTAGGTCCTAGGGTGTCTGATAGCTCGTCCCGCATCAAATACACTTGGCCACCACACTTGCCCTTGCCTTTCCCTGGTACACCCCCAACCTCTGCCAGTACACCCTACCTTGAAGCTTACCCTGTACACTCAACCCCACCTCTTTGAACCCTCCAGTGGCACAGTCCCTGTGCCTCTTCCCCGGTACACTCCAGTCACCCTTGCCTGGCACACCCTGCCCGATTTTCTCCGGTACACCCTGCCATGACCCTTCGCCGGCACACTCCCCAGCCCCCTCACCGGTGTAGTCTTCCACCCTCTCAGCGCTTCCCCAGCACACTCGGCAAAGCCTTCGCTGGTACGCTCCCCATTCCCTTACCCGGTACACCCGGCCAGGCCTTCACCGGCACACTCCCCAACCCCTTCGCCGGTGCACTCTCTCTCGCCCCTCCTAGCGCTTCCCCGGTACACCCGCCGCCCCTTAGCCTGGCATACCCTACCGTGGCCTATCCGGCACACCTCCCAGCCCCTGCCCGGTACACCTCCTCCCAGCGTTTACCCGGCACGCCTTCCCTGGCCTTCACCGGTACACCTTTTTAGCTTCCTTTTAAGCCCGTTTGGCCGACCCACTCCTCCATATGTGCAATAAGAAATGTGTAAATAAAAACTCCCATGGAGGTATGGGGGTGTGGTGGTAATTTTTGTGTTGAGTTCGCCGTTTTGCCATCGGGACGCTGTGGCGATCGTTCCAGCGACCGCCACAGTGTGTAACGCGCCTAGGTAGGTGCGTTACACTCCCTTTGTTTTGAGCTTTGACGCTCTTGAGCCTAACAGTCTCACGATAGACCGCCACGTGACTGTGACGCCCCTGGGTTGGTCCGTCACACTGATCGGACCGTTAGTTTTTGACCGTTGGGGTCACATGTGCTGTGACGTGCCCAAGGTGGCGCGTTACAACATTGTGATGCCCCTCTAGGGGTGCGTCAGAAGTTGACGTAGCCCGTCACCTAATGCACCAGGATTGGTCCATTAGGCGCTGTGACGCGCTAAGGTTGGTGCATCAGAGCCTGTTTCACCGTTGGCTTGTGACGCCCCAGGGTGGGTGCGTCAGGGCCTTATGACGCACCTGTGGGGCAGAGTCAGAGCTCCCCAGCTTCTAACGCGCCTGGGTAGGGCCGTTAGAGACTGTGACGCCCTGAGTGGTGTGCGTCACAGCCTGTTTCATTCCGTCTTCTGACGCACCAGAGGTGGTCCGTCAGAGACTGTGACGCACCAGGATTGGCGCGTCATAGTCGGTTTAGCACCGAGTGTTTGACGCACCTGAGTAGGGCCGTCAGACCGCTGTGACGGCCCAGGGTGGGCGCGTCAGAGCTTGTGACTGCCCAAGGTTGGACCGTCAGGCTCTGTGCTGCACCGAGTGTGTGCCGTCCCGTTTCTTCGACGATGGTTTCCGTGAGTCAGTTCTTCCTTCCGATGACACGTCCACTAGTCGTAACCTTCTTACGGCATGCGCGTGCTGACCCACCCGGGAGTGGTGGAGCGGCTGACCCGAGAGAGACGGTGAGTAGGCTGGTTACCGCAGGGCTCCAACATACAGCCTAGTCCAGGCTGAGGGGAAAATACCAGCTAGAGGACAGGCCTAAGGCGCATGGTCTGAGTGTGCACACGGGGCTGAGGGTTCGGACCCGCGCTGACGAGCGCGACCTCAGCTAGTCCTTGTTCGTGGTACTTCTGGTTACTGAGTGTGTCTTGTCTCCGCCTGGGGCGTTGTAGCTAGACACTTGTGACGCGGTGTAAGACGTCAGGTGACGCATCCGGTCGTTCTTCTAGTGGGTGGTGCTCCTGTCTCCCGATCCCTGAGATTTTAAACGGATTTTCTCTCTCTAAAGCCATTTGAATCCCTTAACTCCCTCCACTGATATCTCTGCGATTTCTCAATCAAATGAGGTGCCGTTTGAAATGGCGGGAAGATAGAAGGATTATCTCCAATTTTCGTGATAATACCCAGGCCTAAAAATCAAAGAAAATCCCAGTTTCGAGTTAAGCCTCCGAGACCCTCTAAATAGGACCCCGGGTCTGACTGGAAATGGGGGGAGATTCTTTGATCAACGGCGAAGCTCTTGTTGTCCTCCTGGTTTTGATGATGTCCACCATTATGTGATTTATTATTTTTGTTATCTGACACTTGATGCCTTGGTTGTCATGGTTACAAAACCCATTGCAGATGAAGAAGCAAAATGGACATTGCTACGTCAACGCTTCAAGTGAAGGAGTGGACGCTGCAGAACAATCAGACAGAAAAAGATGCCACTGCGTCAACGCTGCTGAACAGCAGCGTGGACGCAGCAGTGGACGTTGCAAGGTTAAGATCGAGGCTTATGCCTTCTAGTCTAATCACCTCCACGCCAGCATCAACGCACTGGTAGGGTGCGTAGACGTTGTCTTCAACATTTCCATTCGTCTAAGGATCTCGGTATTGGACGCCCAAGGCGTGGACGCTGCAGATGTTCAAGCCTCATTCAATGAAGCCTCCACACTACGTCAACGCTGTTAACTCAAAGCGTTGACACAGAGGTTCAAACCAGTTGAACAAAAAGGGAAAACTGGATAAAGTGGGGGCCACTCTTGTCAGTTGTTTCCAGAGAACCCTGTGCACGTGAAATATGATGGGAATATTCGTGGGGCCCAGCTCTGGGTAGGAGAACGAGGAGAGAGAGTGAGAAGGGGATCTGGAAGCGTAGAATTAAAACTGCATTGGATATAAAAGGAGAAACGAACTCCGGAAAAAGAGAGAGGGATCGCGAGGGGCGAATTGGAGTGTAGAGCAGTTGAAGAGGAAGAACAACAACGAGAACCAGCCCGAGGAGCGAGTGCAGCGAAGTCGTGAAGAGAAGCAGCGAAGGTAGAAGAGGAAGAAGAAGAGCTGCGAAGTTAGAGCAGCATTCGTGTCTACCGTGGAGCTGTTGAAGACGAAGAAGAAGAAGAACAGCAGATCTGATAATTTGATCAGATCTGTCTGCTGGCGAAGAAACAACTAACTACAACAGAGTCCAGTCCAACAGAAAGTACAGTCTAAAGCAGGAAAACGTACCAAATGCCAAGTGAACACTTGGCCCGGTGAGCTGGTAGTTAAGGACCTCCACACAGTACCCTCGAAACACGAGGAAGAACCATAACACCTAAAAACCAGCGGTGAGCCTCCTATTACTGGCTCAATAGGGGTCCCGCGGAACCTCAACCGAAAATAGTGGTAGACCGAAAGCAGCAACTACAGCAGCGGAAGTAGCTACAACTACACGGTAGAAAACACGATCGTGCACGCATCCCTGAAATACGGTAGCCGATGAAATCACAACTCTACAACTACTCCTACCGATAAGAGAACTAACACCCCGATCCCACAGTCAGGGGACCACCGGACCACTAACCACCCTAGTCACGGTACAAGGAAAACACCATGACACCTCTGTCGTGAAGGCCTGTGCTCACACACAAAGGCCCACTCTGAAACCACATGGTCCGAAAACGCAGTCACGACCTCGCCATTGTGAACTCTACGCCGTCTAGGGAGAAAGCCCTCGGTGACGCTCGCCGAAAACCCTAGACCTCGGCTCCGGGAAAATACCTGAACTACACACGAAACCCCGTCTCGCAGACGAAAAATGGAAACCCACGACACGATAACTCACGTCATGTGATGGAAGTACCGCCCACCAGAAGCAAGGCCGGATGCGCCCACTGACATCTTAGTCTGCACCTCAAGTGTCTGCCTACGACGCCCCAAGCAGAGACTAAGACACCGTACTAGTAACCATAGAACAAGGACTAGTTGGGGTCGCACTCATCAGCGCGTGTCCTCTTCCCCCAACTACGTGTGCACACACAGACAATCTGCTCTAGGTCGGGTCCTCTAGTTGGTTTTCCCCCCAGCCGAACTCAGGCTGCAAAGGCAAGGGGCCTGTGGACACACTTTTTATTAGATTAAATTGGTTTGTTCGTTTATTACTTTTGTTAAGTGCGTGGGCGTGCCAATCACCGAGGTGATGATTTATTCGGGCTCCGAAAACCCATGGTGCGCTCGATCTGACTTCGTCAGGTGATTGTATGGTTCGGGTCGGGACCGAAACCCGTCATACCATAAAGGTCACGACGTCATTTACATCCCCCATACGAGGGAACACCCTTGATTAATCACCGAGAAAAAGGGCCTATAGGTCAAACCCCATATGCATTAACTTTTGGGACAGGAGCGGTACCCTCATATGAAATATTCATTCCCTCACTAAGAGTGCAGCTGGATCTTGAGCTCGATCCTGAGCAACGCCGAGAGAATTTGCTAGCCTAGCTAGAACTATTAGATGAGAAGTAGATGATCACGACGGATCATGCACAAGTTTATCACTAGAGAATTGCACGTTATTATGCAAAGAAAGTTCTTAAGATAAAATTCAAAGTAGGTGAACTAGTCTTAAAGAGGAAACTCACTAAAGCCACCAGTCTTAAAGCAAAATTGCAAGAACATTGGGAAGGTCCATATGTCGTCAAAGAGGTCTACTCGGGTAATGCCTACAAGTTAGTGGATGCCGATAGGGTGGAACTCACCTACCCATGGAATGGGTCTACTTAAAGAAATTCTATTCGTGAGACCTTGTACATAGCTAAAAAAGTAAAAAAAACTAATGCCTCGTGATCGTCATGGAGCGAAGTCATTGCATCTACCCTTCATGCTAGGATAGGGCCTATTGAGATTTGGTAGGTCTCGGGTCTTGGTCTGCCAGAACCGCGGAGATCCCTATCCGACCGTGTCGGCCTTCGCCCATTAAAAGGAAGACAACATGCACACACACACTTGTTTTATCCAAAAATGGTAGCATCTCCTATGGCGAGGCCTCACCTCAAAGGTCTCCATGAAAGTCGTAATCTTTATTCTCATCCTTTTTGACCAAATGAGATAGTCGGTGCCCTTAAAACGTTGAGCATAGGAAACTGAAGTACAATCCCCTTAAGGCAAGAGTAGGGTCCATCTCCTCAAGCCTGGGTCAGAGCACGAGAAGAGGGCAGTGTCCCCACAAGCATACATGAGGGATTCCCAAGCTTTAAATGATTACATGTCCCTCAAAAAAAAGGGAAAAAAGAGAAAAATGAATGATGATGACAATCAAAGTCAAATGAAAAGCCTGGTCGTGACCATGCTTGTTTCCAATAAACGAAACCCCTCAAAAGTCAAATCCCACAAAAGGGGCAATGGAACACAAACGCTCGAGGCTTGGCCCGAAGTTGCCCAAAAGGGGAGAGTCGAGTACAATCCCTATTGGCTCACCGGGTTAACGGCTTTGTTGGTCCTATCAGGAGGTTTATTTCCCATATTCTTTCTTCTCCCCCCAAAGATGAAGGCTCAATGGAGGTCCCAAAGGGTGAACCCTGCTAAGGCCTGCAATCTCGTTTCAACAAAACACACATATGGTTATCCACTTTAAAATGCAAAAACCATCGCCGCTAAGGAGTCTCAGTGCTTTTGGCTGATCAAGACCTCTATCTACCACCTTGATGTTTTCTTATTTTAACCTCGGACTTAGGCCAATGCAAGCGCGTCACCTATGGGTGCCACGGAGTCTGATTCCAGGTTAGCGTTGCGCGGTTGGTTGTTTCGATTCTAAGGTGTTCCATTACATACCATCTAGAGTTGTGAGGAAATGGACCTAGGTCGGGCAAATCTTTTACCTCGAATACTTTTTGGATGTATCCCTGTGGTCAAAAGCAATAGGGAGCCTAAGCGTGGCATGACGGTATTGTCATCAGCATAAGTCTTAACCAATGGGATTATCATTCGAGTAGTCTAGAGGCCCAAATCAACCTAGATGTGTGCTCAAGATACCTGGGAGGTTATTAAGAATCCCCCATCCTCATGTAGGTCATGGTGTCATATGGGTGGTCACCAGGCGTTGGTAACAAAAATATCCCGAGTCCTAACAATCAAACAAACAAAAAAAGAGAAAACATACAAAAACACAAAAATTAATGAATGAGAAAATCAAAATACAAAAAGAAAAAGGAATAAAATCCAAAAAAAAGTAAACAAATGTGTGTCTTGCATCCATCTGTACATTGCATAATCATATTTTCTTTCCGTTTGCATTTTGCTTGCCTACATGTGCATCCCCACGTTTACCATTTTTACAATCTCATTAATAAGATTCAACCCTCTGACCCTGCATTAAGGAAAGGTATGATCTATCTCAGGCAGGGGGCTAAAATCAAACTACACTAACCTTTTTCCCTTTTAAGTGTAGTTGGAACAGGTGAAAAGGGAAGATGACATCAATCAAGCAAAGAAGTACACTGAAGAAATGAGCCTCATTTGTCAAATATGTCCATTCCATTTCTTTGTCTACACAAAATTCTAGGGGCATACCCCCAGTGTACAAAAGTAATATGCCCACTCTGTTCACTCTCTCTCTCTCTCTCACTGAGCATCATCAGTGCGAGGCCGGCTATGCCGGCTACTCGTCTCACACTCATCCCTACTCCTCCGCTCTCACGATGGCCCTCAAGCTCTCGAACCCGAGGCTGTCGGCTGGGCCACCCTCTGCTCTGCCTGAGGAGATTACGTCAGCCCTAGGAGCTCCTCCATGGTGATCTCCAAATCTTCTTCGATCTATTGTGACTTGAAGGGTGGGGTATGTCTAGCTGTCACCTCTCCCTGAGCACCTCTGACTTTGTAGCACACGTCGCCACAGAGCCTCCAGCTAGTCGAGAGCTCGTCGCTCTCGAACCACAGCCTTCATCTCTGGGGCTCGAGCCTCGACCTCTCGCTCCTTCGTCTTGACAATGCGACCTCGTAGCAACACATCAGTCTCTGCCTCGCGGGGTCGACGCGTCAACTCCTCAACACTAGCCTCCAACTGGCATCGTAATGCGAGGCCAGCCTCCACCTCCTTCCACTGCACAAGATCCAAATATATTTGCTGATGAGGACATCTCCTGCCACTTCTTTTTTTTTTGCTTGAGACCCCTGTTGCTCACCGTCGACGCATAGTCTTGGTTGCCACTTTATTTTGACTCATGCTGTGTATTTATTTCTTTATTTTGAGTCATAGATCATGTATTTTTCATTTTATTTGAGTCATGTATCTAGGTTAGCTAGTTAATTATTTACATAAGCTTTGAGTCAAATGGGCCTCTAGTCCATCAAATTGGGCCCATTGTGTCTCCCTTGGATAGCACGTGTCATTTTATGTAAAGCCTAGGGCAATTTGGTCATGTGAAATGTTGTGCTCCTATAAATAGGACCCCACTCCCTCCATGGGAAAACTAATGAATGCTGAATGAAAAAATTAAAATTGTGAGAGAAATCCTCTTGTGTGCTCCTCTCCCCCTCTCTCTCTAAGGGGTGTGCCCCCTTTCTCTCTCTACCCCCTTCTCCCTCTAGGCCGCTCCCTCCCCTCTCTCTCTACTCCACCTCATCCTCCACCTCAGCAAATTCCCTTCTTGCCACTTCAGCCCTAGCAGCCACATCATCTGCCATCTCATCCTAACCCCTCAACGTCTCCACCCCACCATTACTTCCCCAAAAATTACCCCACAGCCCCCAAGAGTCGGCCCCCCCACCCACGGTGGAAATGCCCCTCTCCCTTGTCTTAGAACCCAACCCAAGACAAAGAGAGTTTATTAGAGAGAGACTCTCAAAGAGAGTGGGTTTGGAGTGAGAGAAAAAGATAGAGTTCTCGTTCAAAAGTTTGAGAGAGTTCTTGTAGAGGATTTGTTCCTCTGGGTTGTAGTGTGAGCTTCTTACAATATTTCTCCACATCTAGTGAAATTTTTGTCATCGCCATCGCCCGTGGACGTAGGGGGGGACAACCTCCGAACCACATAAATCTTTATGTTCTCCATTTTGTGTGATTGATCCTTCTTCTTCCTCCTCTTTCTTGTCGTACGGATCAAGATTCGGGGACGACACTTAGTCCGTCAGAGTGGTCGTGTCATAACAAACTGGTATCAGAGCCCAGTTAGTTCGATCCGTATTCCTTGTTGATGGCTGTAAAGTCGACATCAGCAATGAAGTTCGACATTGAAGTGTTCGATGGAAAGTCGAAGGATTTCAACATTTGGCGACTAAAGATGCAATCCTTGTTGGTCCAACATGGGCTAAGCAAGGCAGTTAAAGGCATGGCGTCTCTACCGGCCGAGTGGCAAGATGAAGAGAAAGAAGAGTACATGGACCGTGCTCTTGCGGCAATTCGTCTGTGCTTGGCAGATGATGCGTTAAGAGAAGTTGCTGATGAAGACACTCCCGCAAAGCTCTGGCTCAAATTTGAATCGAGGTACATGATGAAGTCTCTCACAAACCGTTTGTATTTAAAACAACGGCTGTTCACTTTTCGCATGAAAGAAAGTATACCTCTTGCTGATCAGTTGAACGAGTTTAATAAGATAGTCATAGATCTCAAAAATATTGGTGTTATTGTAGATGATGAGGATCAAGCCCTCATACTGCTATGTTCATTACCCCCTTCGTACGAGCATTTTGTTGATACCTTGCTATATGAGAAAGATGATATCTCTGTAGAAGATGTCAAAGCTTCCCTAAACTCTAAAGAGTTGAAACGCCGAGTACTAGAAATTAAGAGCGAAGATCGGGCAAATGGCTTGATAGTGAGGGGAAGAACAGAGAAAAAGGACTTTGGTAAGAAGGGCAGGGCAAGATCAAAATTCAAATCAGCAAAGAAGATCAAGTGTTATGAATGCAATCAAAGAGGGCACATCCGGAAAGATTGTCCAAGATTGAAAGGGAAAGGTAAGGTTCAGGCTCCATATCAATAGAACAAGAATGATTTAAGCACATGAGACATGGTGAACCAAGCAAGCATAAGGATCCATTTCATGAGCACACAATCCAAGCATGAGCACACAGTCCAAGTAACACAGTCATTTTGTAATCATCAAAATTACATATATCAAAATCACAACACAGTCATTTTGTAATCATCAAAATCACATATAACAAAATCACATATACAACACAAACCGTACCAACCGAGAACTAGTTAGAGTAACACTCGTCAGTGTCAGCTCTCGCCTCTGACCACGTGTACACACACTGACCCTTGCCTAGGCTAGGCCTCCAGCTAGCTTTCCCTCCCTGTAGAGAGCTACAGTCAGACCGAGGGCCCACGGTACTAGCTTAAACCTTTTGAATGGGTATGCCCCTCCACATCTCCCAGGCGGGTCGACCATCCTTGAAGTCTAGGGTTATGTCTAGTGGTTCCATCACATGAAAAGTCCAAGCAATCCATTGGGATACTAGGAGCGAGTCAATAATCACAATAACTAGCAAGGATATATATAGAAGTAGCGAAGCATGCATCTCTAACCTTTGCAAAGTAGCAGAGTGTAACGGACTGGGTTGGGGGCGTTATGCAACTATAACATGTCTCCCCAAGGCCGTTATGCTCACCCGCACACAGGAAAAACTCAGACCTACAGACTATAACGCACTACCTCAGGGGCGTCATGCAATGTATGACGCGCCTTGGCTGACGCGTTATAGTCTCCAGAGAATCTATTGAAACTACACAGAACATAACGCACCTGGACGGGTGCGCCATGTGACTATAACGCACCAGGAGTGGTCTGTTAAAGACACCCGAACGTTGAAAACTCTGAAAACTCCACAGAAAATCACAAAGTATAACGCACCATGACGGGGGCGTCATACAATGCATGGTAGACTGGGACCAGTCTGTCATGCCCCACAACCTACAGACCTATTGGAGACTTCGATAGCATAGCGGCCCACGAGCGGTCCGCCATGCAATGCATAACGCACCTACTAGGGTCCGTTATGCTGACTGGAAAATGTGAGGGACGAGTTCAGACTGAACTCCCCTCCGGTCGAGCTGGATCGGCACGAAATAAAAAGAAAAGGGTAGAGGAAGATGAATAGCATGATTTCTACAACTATCCCATGCATCAAAACTCAAATTTACGGGAACACGGGGAAGGGGAGATGGGCCTGCTGCCCAATATCTGTCCTGCTGGATAGAACTGAAGCAATCTGAGCGGTACACTGCACTCAGGGGTATGAAGAGGAGTCCGCTAGCGCCCAGACGAAGCTTGGGAAGTGTAGATGCACTCCTGAAAGTCCGGCGTCGTTCTGAGGTCGCAGGAGGGCGGGGCAGGCCGTGGAAGGCGACCTGTGCAAATCTATCCTGGAGGATTGATCTGCGCAGTCGGCGTGCAGAGGGCGGTGTGCTCTCCACCGGACTCCGAACGATGCAAGACCAGTGGGGTCGGAAGGCTGACTGGCAGATATACTTACCCTCAAAAAATGAGCACCAACGGAGCACCAGTCTGGGAGTGGTCGGCACTTTAGTGGGGCTCTGGTTTCTGGGAAAACAGCCAGATAGGTCGACGATGGCTGTGGTGGAATTTCCGGTGCTGAAGTCAGAATGGGACGAAACCACCTAGGTTGGTTTCGTGTCGTTGAGGGGCACAACTTTGGTGAAGATGCCTCGGGCCGAAAACCAGCAGAGGAAGGCGTGCCAAGGCTGACAAGCCTGCTGCAGGTTCTGGGCAGACTGGGTCGCACCAGTCAGGCGCAGTCATAGGAGAACGGACATGCCGGGCTGTGCTGATGTCAAAAATGGACGGGACCACCTCTGGAACGTTGAGGTCTCAGAGAAGAACAAACTCTCAGAAGAGAGTTCAGGCTGAATCACCCCGTAGAACTCGGTGCAGTCTCTGCCAAACGGTCCTCAGATTCTGACTCGAATCTGGCGCAGTCGTACGAGAATGGACGACGTGATCTGTGCCAAAGTCGAATCAAGGCAGGACCACTTCTGGAGCGAAGCAGGCTTGGAGCAAAACAACTCCACAGACGGCGACTTTTGCTGATTTGCACTGTGAACGTCAGGGTAGCCTCTGCAAGCCAAACATCAGATTCTGCCTTGAATCTGTGAACAATAGATCAAGGTTCCACTAATGCCGAGAGGTGGGCGACGTCGGGGGAACTTCGGGGCCGCCGTGGATGAACTTGGGAGAGGGGGAGGCGAGGGTAGTAGTGGGGGAAAAGGTGGCTGGAGGCTGGGGCATGGGAGAATAGGGTTAGGGTTTGGGGTTGCTGCGATGGTGGCTGGGATAGGGAAGGTGGGGTGCGGCTGCTACGGAGGCCTCATCAGCCTCTTGGGTGGCGTCCCCAGTTCTTGGTGGCGGTAATTCGATATTATCGGGTTATCGGTACCCTGAGCTCTGGGTCGTTACAATTGGTATCAGAGCAGCGTTGAAGATTCATATAAGGAATTGAAATTACATAGCGTTAGGCCAGAACAAGTCCACTTGAGTCGTTTACTGCTGGTTTAGGGTGTTTTCCGTGATTGTGGATGTGATTTTCATCAGTATGTGTTTATTTTAGGTTGATGGCGCATCGTCGAAAGGCGCGTATTTTCAGGGAGGGAAGTGGTGCTTCTCCTCCAGTGGTCGTTATGATGGTTTATGCGCCTGCGCCGAGTTAAGTTCCAGTAGTTCCCGTCCAAGCTGGGGAAGGCATGTCGAGTGTTCGGAGTGAAACGCAAAGTGAAGCCATGCTACCTCATCTGCCGTCTGGAGTAGGGCAGGTGGTATCTCAAGTGCGTACGCAGGTTGAGTCCACTCAGCCGGGTGTCCAGTATCACCCTATCCCTCAACCGATCAGGCAGTTACAGTAGGTTTGTTTGCCGAGCATCTCCAAAATTCCTTCCGTTGTTCCCACTATCGATGATGCTTCTTCTTCCAAGTCCAAAGGCAAAAGGTTCTGGAGATTCAAGAATAAGGGACGTGAGAAGCGGCGTGCCCAACAGTCTTTTACCGATGCTGTTCCATCATCAGTCCTGTCTTCTCAACAACGTCAGGGATCTGCTACCCGTCAACCGAGATCGTGTGCGAGTTGTGGTGGTAGCCATCCTGGGATACCATGTTCTTTGCCAGTGGTTTGTTTCCGCTGTGATCAGCCGGGTCATATTGTTTGAGACTGCCCGTACAGATCGATACCAGTGCAGTTCTCTTTGTCGGCCCAGTCACAGCAGTCCCAATTTCAACCTGTGCCACCGCGACCTCAACAGGACTCACCAACGTCTCAGCTTCCTCGTGCTGAGTAGTGACATCCTATCTTTTGGAAGGTGCATTTTCATTTTTCAATTAGTTAATCTGTGTCTTAATTCTTCTTGATGCTTGAGTATTACATGATTCAGTTATTTGTTAATTATTTATTGTGATAATGCTATTTGTGTGATTGTGGTTTTCTCTTCTCCTATCCTTGTCGTTTCTCCCGTTCTACTTTCTCCCTCGTTTCTCTTTTCCCTCTATTTTTCTCGACCCCTAGTCCAACCCCCTTGCAAGGGGTGTAGTGTATGTAACTTAAATTTTCAGGTTGAAGCTTCATCGGCGCGGCGTGCGGGCAAGCCCACACTTCCTCGCTCGCCCTCGTCTCCGACCGGGACCGGTGTCTTCACACTGATCAGGTGAGCTTTGGTTACCCCTTGCTAGTGTCTCTCCATTGCTATTTAGTATTGTCGCTAGTGTCGTCACATGGTGAGTTGAGTGCCCGATCTCGAATTTGCTTATATTTGAGTGGCCATTGCGGGCGAGTTGTGAGAGAACCATTACATCCCATGCCCCCGGCGTGCTGTCCGCCCGTGAGAGTGGGCATCCCTAGACCCTTGGAGGTTCAATCCCAAGCTAGCCATCCCCCGGAATAGTGAGGTTCTGTCCCGGAGCCTCACCACCATCACCGGGTTGCCTATGGATACGAGAGTGCGCTTCGCGGGTGAGTCCGCTTGAGTGAAGTCATCGATCTGCGCATTGCTTACTTACTAGGTCCGAGGGTTCTTCGGTCTTGTGGCTACCACCCCCAAGGTGGTGTCACATCACTGAGCTTCGCTTCTTAAGTTCGTGTACGTTTTGTATCTAAAGTCCATGCATGGTCCGTGTAGTTTTTCGGTTTGCATTGTATAGTCCATGCATGTCTTATGTAGAGTCCGTGCATGTACAGTCCACTACATAGTTAGTCCATGCACATTGCATCCACTGCATGGCAAGTCCGTGCAGTTCCTGTTGAAGTCTGTGGAGGTAGTAAATAGGCCCGTGTTCGTTGTTCTTCCAAGTCCGTGGATGAACAGTCCACTGCATTCTAAGCCCGTGCATATGAGTCCATGCACATTCTGGCCTTGGCCAAGAACATTAGTCCATGCACGTTTTCGTATTGAAGCCAAGTCCTTGCAGGCCTTCATATAGTGCGTCCATGTCAAACCCCGTGCACGTTTTGGACTTAGTCTTATTGCTGATTGGGTTGCATTACAAGTCCTTGCATGCCTTCACAGAGTCCATAGAAGCCAAACCCCATGCATGTTTTGTATTTCAAACAAAGTCCTTGCAGGCCTTCACAGAGTCCGTGGAAGCCAAACCCCGTGCATGTTTTATATATCAAACAAATTCCTTACATGCCTTCACAGAGTCTGTGCTGATACGCACAGAGTGTGGGTGTGGTGATCTAGAAGCAACCTCGACTCCCCATTCTTTTCTTTCTTTCTTCCTTCTTCCCCATTCCCATCGCTTGTATCCTCCATCCCGATGCATTGCAATGTACATGGCTGGTGGTGGCCTTTAGTTTCCATGAATGAAAAACTCCTTTTCGGATCCTTCACTATCTCCGTTCATTTAGGGTTCTTGCGTGGGTTTGATCGTGCGTTGCCTTCCCCCCTGGGGTGTTTTAGTCTCCCTGCAGGGCCATGGACCTCCACTCACATCCCCCTTGCATCCTTAGATGCCGACATCCAATAGCCTCCTTGGCCTCTTTTCTTCCCCTAGTCAAGCACCACCACCGAACTTCTTCGCCTCCCCAGTTCCAATCCATCTAGCTAATCCTTGGCCTTCACTCCCCTGAACTGCCCTCAACTAGATGCACCTCTGCCCCTTTGGCCAACAACCTGCAACCCCCCTTTCCTAGCCGATACACTCAACCTGCCAGCACCTTCACCGGCACAACCTCTTCAGTGGTACGAGCCCTTTGGTCTTTGCCCAGTACACCCTCCATACCCCTCCAATGGCATGCCCTTGGCTCACCCGTTCACCGGTACAGCCCCCTCGATGCCTTCCCCGGTCCACCCTTCACCGGCATAACTCCTGCCCGGTGCATCGTCAGCACCCAACTCCCCCTTTATCGGTACACACCTAGCTTCCCCTTCACCGGCACACCCTCAACCAATCCCTCTCTACCAGTGCGCCCCATGCCTTGATCAGTGGTACAGCTCTTTGGCCAGACCATTCACCGGTGCAACTTGGCTCCCTCCAGCCTGCCTTGCCCGGTACACCTTTAAGCCCCCTTGCCAACACATTAAACCCTGCCTTCCACCCTGTGCCTCACCCATACCATTTGCTGCCAGTCCCTGCCCTTTACCCTTAACACTTGTGGCCAGCCTCAGAGTTGTCTCCCACTCGCCACTCCCTTCGCATTTTTTGAGGTTTTCATCAAAGGTGTTGTCATCTTCCGATGCCCACCTCTAATTGTTGGGTTCCATTACTCCATGTGAGTGCGTTCCCTGTATCTCCCTTACACCCGGGTCAAGGGGAGATGCTGCCGAATTTTTGTCAGAAATAATAACATGTTAAGAGACCAAGGGAGCAACAAACAAATGAAATAATTAACAATAAAATACTTTAACCAAGGCGAAAGAACTAGACAGTCGACGAAAACGTGACCGATTGCGGGGCGGATCGCTACAGCGAGAACGCCATTCCAATCATGGTGCAGTGGGCTATCGGCGAGCAGCCCGTGCAGGTCTCGGCTTTCCCCGACTTCGACCCTACGCGCCGGTTCATCTGGGCGCGGGGGTTCATGCCCGACGACCTCATGGACTTCCACGAGCGGGCACTGGCCGACGAGGCTTGGTACGTCGCCTGGAACATGCGCTTCGACCGGCTGATGCTCAACCGTATCCCGCATTGCGTCGTACGACCGAACATGACGATCGACGCGATGGCGCAGGCCGCCGCCTCGAACTTGCCGGGCAAGCTCGAAGGCGCCAGCCGCAGCATCGGGCGCCACGGCAAGCAGCAGGACGGCAAAGACTTGATCCGCCTGTTCACGACCGCCGACTGGACGAGCGCGACACCGCTTACCCATCCCGAGGAGTGGGCGCGCTTCAAGAGCTACGGTGCCCAGGACATCGACGAGCTGCGTGAAGTGTTCAAGGCCACGCGCCCGCTGCCGCGCCGCGAGTGGGAGGAGTACTGGGTCTCCGAGAAGATCAACGACCGGGGCATGGCGGTCGACATTCCGTTCGCCGAGCGCGCGGCAGCGATCGCTGTCGCCAACCGCGCCCGGCTCAACGTGCAGGTGCGCGATCTCACGGGCGGTGCCATCACCGCCGTGACGCAGCGCCAGCGGATCGCCGAGTACCTGTTCGACCTCTGCCCCGACACCGAGGCGCGCGACGCCATCGTCACGCACTGGGTAGACGATGACGAGATCGTAGGCGAGGACAGCGCGCTCGTGCCGGGCAAGCTGTCGATCGCCGAGGAGCCGCTCACCGCCTTCATCAACGTGCTCGAAGGCAAAGATGAAGAGGTTGGGCTGACCGACCTGGAGTTCGAGCTGCTGCAGCTCGCCGAGGCCCGGCTCATCGGGTCGAGCAGCACGCCCGCCAAATTCCAGAAGGCTCTGGATCAGAGTTCTAGCGACGACCGCCTTCGGGGGCAGTACCGCTGGAATGGCGCCCAGCAGACAGGGCGTTTCTCCTCGCAGGGGGTTCAAGTCCACAACCTCGTCAGGGCTTCCTTAACGGATAAGGAGCACCCTACGCGCGAGATCGACGTGATCGAGACCATCAACGCTTTGGAGCTTGAAGATGCCTGACATTCCCCGCCCGACCGAGAGTGATGATAGAGATCACGCCCACCAAGGACACCATATTAGTGACGCGACAGAGGTGAGTAGCACGTTCATCTAAGCGTGTCTGGGGTTTTGGCCCAGATCACGCCCATCGTGGGCGTTGCCTTCAGTGGGATCGCGCCCACAGTGTTGGGCATGTTCTCTTGTTAACGCGCCCACCACCAATCGCGCCCTGACCTTTGGGCGCGTTAATGTCGCGCCCTTGGTGAGGATTGCGTTCCTGTTGCCTTCCGATCCATGCTTCACTTCGGTAGTTTAGCCTACGGACGAGCTAGTTTTTGGGTCCTTGTGGCGTATGGCCCGAGGGTTACCTTGAGCACCCAATGTGAGCCATAGGTGCACCTAGGGATCTCCGGGGGAACAGTTACCTCAGTTGGTGTGCCGCATGACTTGAGGGACGATTGGACCTCATTTGTGTCCCCGAATTTCGTATTCCTCATTTTGGTTATCGAGAGTCAGCGTCATTACGGAGGGCTGCCTCCGCACCTTGTTAGTGAGTAGCCGGTGGTTTTCGTGAGTCAGGGTCTCACCTCCAGTGACACGTCTACTAGTCATAGCTTTCTTATGGCACGCGTCTACTGACCCACCCGGGAGTGGTGGAGTGACTTACTCGATAGATACTGTTGTTAGGCTGGTTACCGTAGGGCCCCTTCGCGCAACCTGAGTCTGGGCTTTAGGGAAGAACCAGTTAGAAGATCTGACCTACGATGCATGGTCTGTGTGTGCACAATTGGTTGGGGGCGTCGAACCCACACTGACGAGCGTGACCCCAGCTAGTCCTTGTTCATGGTACTGATTACTGTTGTGTCTTTGTCTCTGCCTGGGGCATCGCAGCGAGACACTGAGGCACAATGTAAGACGTCAGGGGACGCATCCGGCTTTGCTTCTAGTGGGTGGTGCTCCTGTCTCCTAGCTGGTACAGACTCGTGTTTTGTCAGAGTGAGGTTGTTTTGTACGGGATTGTTAGTTACAGAGATCTTTTTCATTTATTTATTAATGTTTGATGATTCTGCTATACGTTCGTTAGGTAGCATTACCTTCCGTGTTTGTTCATGTCTTTTTGCCTTGTTTCTTTCGTGCGAGCTGGGGGTCCGCGGGATCCCTACTAAGCCTATGAAATGAGGCTTACCCCTATGTTTTCAGGTGAGGCGTTAATGGGTAAAGGGGTTGGGTTCAGATCCGGTTCGGACCGGATCTGACTCGAGAGGAGGACCCGCGGGGTCCTTTCCCTTCACCTGAATCGGTTGTGGCTAGGGCAAACCCTAGCTGTGCCGCCGCCGAACTAGGCAAGGGGGGAAGCCCCCGCCGCCCCTTCCGCCACCATCCTCGGTGCTGGCCGGTCACCCCGCCGCTGACGCAGTCCCTCTAGCCGGTCGCCACCAGCCTCGTGACGAGGAGAGGTCTCCACCCGCCGGAGAGCACCGCGATGGCTCGCCACAGCCTCCCACGGTCGCCGGACGCCGCCGGAGGGCCGCGGCTCTCCATGGAGGATCGTCACCAGTCCCTGCCATCCCCGATGGGCGCTAGCGGAGCTATTCTGGCCAGAAACGGCCTCCTCCCCACGCCACGAATGGCGATGGCAACCGCGAAGATGTGGTCGATCCGGACGTGCCGGTGGGTCATCCAACTCAAACGTATGTGCGTTTTGATCCTATTGATCTAGGGAACAATTCCGCTAGATCAATCGACCCTTGCTTATCTCATGAGTGACCCAATCGAACATCGAAGATCGAGCTCCATGCATGAACGAGAATGACGAAATAATAATAAAACAATGCCAATTTTGATCAAACTAGCAACCTGGCTCTGATACCACTGTAATGTTTCGACCAGAATGCGCAACGAAAATCATCAAAATCTTAGATTGCATATCGTTGCCAGTTTTTCAAAATCAAACTAGATCGGTAAACCCCGCGACGTGAAGCATGATTACTCACCTTTATGGGGTCGAGAATCTCCCAAAACCTCGAAGACGAATGAGTGGAAGATTCCTGAGTCGCTAGCCGTCCAAGTGTCTAGCCTCTAGACGTATCCACACGAGCAGTGGAAGCAGACGGGATCTCCTCCACGATCTCCACACACCGACCCGATCTTAACACCACCATCCACAGGGAAGGAGAGAGAGATAGAGGGAGGTGCGCCCCTAGGAGAGAGAGAGAGGAGAGAGGGCGGCCAAGGTTAGCCTGCAGCTTGGCCAGGGCTTCTCCCTTCAGCGTATACTTATAGACCTCTGGCATTTTTCACAAAAACCCAATAAAAGTCTATCAAGTCCACCCATCCCAGTCTGATCACCACTCTATTGTGTGTGACCCTCTAGGCCCAATAGTCGGTCTTGTGGTTGTGCTTGCACTTCTAGGTCCAAGGATCATTTGGTCGGTCCCAACTCATCCCTAGGTTGTGTCACATCATCTGACTCATTTCCCTCTTTGTAGTTCAAGCATCCGTGGTCATCATCCTCAGCTCAGGCACCGCGTGAGATAACCCCTCTTCATCTAGCGTCGTCTGTGGGAAACGAACAAAGAGCCAACATGGTGCGAAGGAGTTCTAGTAGGAAGACCACCGGCGAGAAGGGAAAAGCTGTGGCAATGGAGGAAGGTGCACCTTCCCATCCCATGGGAAACACCCCCTCGCACGCCAGTGACCCGACCGGCGACAACCCCACGCCCACTATGGAGGGGCAACCCCCTGCTGGAAATGCAGACCCCCTCTAAACCCTCAATGTAAAATTGGATAGCCTCATTGATCTAATGAGGACTCAGGCGGCAAGGGAGGAGCATTCGCGACTTCCTCGGGAAAGCCCCCCTCGTGGAGATACTTCCCTGCAAATCACAGGGGGCCGTTTCATCCTCTGGGGACGGCGGATAATCCACAACCGGTCAGGTGGACCATCGCAAGCCCCTCCCCGGAGCAAGAAGCCTCCTCCACCCCTAGGAGAGAGAAGTCTGGAGCGCGCCTGCCATCTCTGAATATCGGGGCCTTCGAGGGGCATCGAGGCAGTGTGCAGGAGCGCCCCTACAGCCCCTCGAACCAGTGACGACTGGAGCCGTCCGTCCAGTTGTGAGACTTTGAGAGGTGTTTCGTAGAGCAAGAGCGCGCCCTCCGTGCTCTACAAAAGACCTCCGCTGCAGAGGATGAGGAGCAATCCCCGTTCTCTGACCTCATCTTGAAGGCTGAGATCTCCCCCAAGATCTCGCTCCTGACCTTCAAAGCATGCGACGGCTAGGGAGACCCGACCGACCATTACGACAGTTATGACGCCCTCATGACCTTACATGGGTCGTCCGATGCCATCAAGTGTCGAGCATTCGCGGCCGCCTTGGTCCAGAGCGCTTAGGCATGGTTCCGAGCACTCGCTGATGTGAGACAAAAATTGAGATCTATAATTTTCCTTCTTTTCTCTCATTTTTTTTCAAGAATAGTTTCTCACCTTTTTTTTCTCGAAAAAACAACTTCTCTCTTTTTTTTGAACTTCTCATATGTTTTTAACACCTTTTTTATCTTTATTTTTCTCACGATCTCGTTGCCGCGGCCTTCGAGGTCGAGGTCGTAGGAGAGCGCGTTCTGGAGGTTGGCGATCGCCTTCACCATCGCCTGCGCCGGCACGTCGTAGCCCTTCTCGCGCGCCCGGGTCAGGAAATCGGTCACATAGGCGTCGAGCCACAGATCGCCGGAACCCGGAGACCAGAGGCCGAAGCTGCCCGACGACGCCGGCGGCGTCGCGCGCCCCGACATCGGCCCGTACTTCGTGGAGCCGACAGTGCTCACCGACGTCACCGCCGACATGTCGTGCGCGACATCGGAGACCTTCGGCCCCGTCGTGTCGGTGTACGTCGTCGACTCCGAGGACGACGCGGTCGCCGCAGCCAACGACAGCATCTACGGCCTGAACGGGGCCGTGTTCAGCCGCACGCGAGCACGGGCCCGCAGGGTCGCCGTCCGGCTCGCCGCGGGGACCGTCAACGTGAACGAGGGCTACCGGGCGTCGTTCGGCAGCATCGATGCCCCGATGGGCGGCGTGAAGCAGTCGGGCCTCGGTCGCCGGAACGGGCCGGAGGGCCTGCTGCGGTATGCGGAGTCCCACACCGTCGCCGACAGCACGGGGCTGCTCACCCTCCCCACCACGGGAAGCGAGTGGGCGAAGATGATCTCCCCGATGCTGCTCCTGCTGCGCCTCGTGGCGCGGCGCTCCTCGGGCTGCACCATCACCGTCACGCACACGCACCGACACTAGGGGGAGCCATGAGCATGCTTCGCTTGATGCTGCGGGACCCGTCCCGCACGTGCCCGTACTTCACACGCGGCGACAAGTGCCGCTCGGGGTGCTGGAGCGAGCCCTACTGCGTGACCGATGAGCCGATTGGCGGGTGGCCGTGGCAACGCCTACTCCACCGAGCCCGGCGCATCGGCACCTGACACGCTCCCCGTGCGGGGGGCTTGACAGACTTACCAAGTTCTTAGTATGCTCTCCTCAGAAGGTTGACAACTCCACAGAGGGAGAGATCCGATGAGGATTCAGACGGGCGATTTCGTGTCCGGACGGCCGCTCGGGGCCGGTGGGCCGCTCACGTTCGGCGTGGTGGTCTACTGCGCGAGATACCGAGACGCCTACCTCGCCAAGATCCTTGACCGGACGGACCGGAAGGTGACGATCCTCGTCAAGGAGAAGATCGGATGAACCAAGGCCCCGGGATTCGTGTCCCGGGGCCTTGACTCTCTTAGTAAGTTCTTGGTAAGCTTGGATCACCACCGAGACAGAGGAGACAAGACATGGGCGAGAACATCACCGGGACGCAGGTCACGAGCACGCAGGACGAGATCGGCACGATGCACGGGCACCGGGGAATCCAGTTCACCTTCACCTGCAAGGACGGCCACTCGGCCCGGATCATGTTCGACTTTTACGGCAACGGGTCGCAGTGGAACGGCGCACCGTACGCCCGCTGCGAGAGCGCCGCGCTCGGCGCGATGGTCGCGGCCGGTTACGAGGTCGAGAGCTTTACGCACTTCCTCATCGGCTGATTCACTGAGCCCCGGGCCACGCGGCCCGGGGCCTTTCTCGTATGGAGGTAGAGACGATGCCAACGCGCAGGAATCCGGACGGCACAGCGCGGCGCGGTACGAGCAACAGCAACTCGCGCGGCAGCGCCGAGACGCGCCGGGCCCGCAAGGCGTGGCTACTCAAGGAGTTCGGCGACGGCACGCAGGCCCCGTGTGCGTTCGGATGCGGGACCTACGTCACGGCCGAGACGCTCTATGTGGACCGCCACCCGGTGCCGGGGTGCCAGGGCGGTCGCTACGTGCGGGGCAACATTCGGCCCTCGTGTGGCCCCTGCAACTCGGTGCACGGTGGTCGCCTGCGCTCCACGGCGAGGGTGTGACCGCCATGCGTACCACGCTGCTCACGCTGGCCGTGCTCGTGGCCCTGGACTCGGACCTCGCGGTGCTGCTGTGGCTCGCCGCGCTCGCGCCGTTGTTCGTCGCGCTCACGTTCGTGGGCTTCCTGCTCGGCGCTCGCTCGCGGCCCAAGCCGGTGGTGTGGCGCGAGGCGGAACGGCACCTCTCGGAAAGGCCACCCAAGTGGCGGCCGGCACACCGGATCGGCACGCCTCGGCAAGTGCCTGGACGGCACGAGCACGCCCGGGGCTCCCGCCTCGCGGGAGTCTCGCGGCAGGTGCAGCTTGAGGAACTCACCACCGAGATGCCGCGCGTGGCGGCGCTGCCGCACGAGCACGAGCCATACCGCGATGGTGCGCACATCCGGTGCCGGCACTGCGCAATGGACCTTCCAAGGCCCGCCGGCATGCCCGAGGTTGGCGCCGCTGGCATGCAAACGTGGGATTGACGCTCTTACCAAGTCTTTGGTAAGCTGTCCGCATGACAGACGCACCCGAGATGATCGATCTCTTCTGCTGCCAGGGTGGCGCGGCGGAAGGGTACGCGAGGGCCGGATTCAAGGTAACTGGTGTCGATATCGTGAAACAGCCACGCTACCCGTTTCGGTTCGTCAAGGCGGACGCGTCAACGTATCCGCTGGACGGCTACCACGCGCGGCACGCCTCACCGCCGTGCGAGGACCATAGCGTAACGATGGGGTTCGGCATGGCGGACCGTGGTACGGGGTGGCTGCTCGGGCACACCATTGAGCGGTTCCGCGCAACGTCTGAGCCATGGGTGATTGAGAACGTGGATAGCCCGGCCACCCGCGCGCTCATGCCGGGTGCGCTCATGCTGTGCGGGTCCATGTTCGGGCTCGGCGCCCACGACAGCCGAGGGCAATACCGCGTCCTGCGGCGCCACCGCCTCTTTCTGTCGAACGTCCCGCTCACTGCGCCAGGGCCGTGCACGTGTGCTGGAAAGCCGGTTGGCGGGGTGTACGGCCATGGCGAACAGGGCGTAAACGGCGGCCGTGGCTACGGGTTTGCCGCCGCTGCTGCACGCGAAGCAATGGGGATGCCATGGGCCTCACGCAACGGAACGGCGGAAGCTATTCCCCCGGCATACACGGAGTGGCTCGGCAGGCAGCTTATCGCGCACCTGTGACTTGACGCTCTTACTAAGTTCTTGGTAAGCTATGCGGGCAAGGAGCTGACAACTACAGAGCGGAGAACGCCAATGGGCGAGCACGCGCGGCACAGTCGCCTATCGCAGGAGCGGGCAGCGCAGCACACCACGGCACCGTGCCCCGTCGATGGCGGATGTGACGGCAACTGCGCCACCGTCCACCCTCGGGGGATCGTTCTCACCGCAACCGGATGGCGACCCATGCCGCCGCTCGATGGCGAGGATGACAACGGATTCCGCGAGCACTACGCCTAACGGCGAACGGCCCCCCTGGAGCGCGCAGGGGGGCCGTTCTGTGCGTGACCGGGGGTGCGTAGGGGGAGGAGCCCTACCGGCCGCGCACGCTCACCGTGGAGGCGTTCTCCAGGAGGGGGGGAGGAAGGGGAAGGGAGGTGGGCCTGCGGCCCTGAGTCTACCCGACTGGATAGAACCACGTTGATCTGAGCGGTACACAGCACCCAGGGATCCAAACTGGACGCAGCTTATGCTCAAAGGAAGCTTGAGAAGTGTAGAGGCACTCCTGGATGTTTGGCGGCATTCTGAGGTCACAGGAGGGCGGGGCACGCCGTGGAAGACAGCTTGTGCGAATCTGTCCTGCTGAACTGGTTTGCGCAGTCGGCATGCAGAGGGCGGTGCGCTCTCCACCGGACTTCGAATGGCGCAAGACCAGTGGTGTCGGATGGCTGACAAACAGATCTACTTACTCGCAAAAAATGAGCACCAACAGAGTACCGATCTGGGCATGGTAGGCACTTTGGTGGAGCTCTGGTTTCTGGGCAAACATCCAGACACAGTCAGGTTGCGCAAGGCCGCACGGGCAGCACTGAATGCGTAACATGACAAAACCACTTGGATTAGTTTCATGATGTTGAGAGGTCCGACTCCGGTGAAGAAGGGTTGGCCCGAAAACCAGCAGAGGAAGATGTGGTGCGATTGGCAAGCCTGCTGCACACTCTAGGCGGACTGGTTCACACCAGCTTTCCACAGTTGCAGGAGAGTGGACGCCACGGGCCGTGCCGACGTCAAAATGGGACGAGACCACCTCTGGAGCATAGAGGTCTTGGGGAAGAAGCAACTCTCTGAAGAGAGTTTGGGCTGAATCACGTCGTGGAAGGCGGTGCAGCCTCTGCCAAACAGTCCTCAGATTCTGGCTCGAATCTGGCGCAGCCACACAAGAATGGGTGACGCGATCAGTGTTGAGGCCAGAACAGGGCGGGACCACTTCTGGAGCGATGATGACTCTAAGCTGCACGACTTCTCTGAAGAGTGTTTGCACTGGTTCACGCTGTATGTGGGCGTGATGGGGTCTGAAAGTCTGTCCTCAGGATCTGTCCTGAATCCGCAGGTAGCAGAGCTGAGGAAGCTTCAACGCGTAGAGGAGGATGACGACGTGGAAACCTCCGGGTGGTTGTGGACTAACCTAAGAGATGGAGGATGTTGGGGGCACTGTGGGAAGAGGGCTGGCTGGGCTGGGGCGTGTGGGGGCTGAGGTGGGGCGGCTAGGGTTAGGGGTTGGGGAGGGGTGCTGGTTTGGGGAAGGAAAGGAGCTAGACCCACAGGGGCGGATAGCCGAGCTCGAGGGACTCCTTCATACTACAGTGCAGCAGCGGGATGAGTACCGAGCGGCTCTTGAGCTTCTGGTGAGTTTTCTGAACTCAAAAACTGAAATGCTTCATGGAAACCTGACTGACCTTCTAAAATGCAGCGAGCCGAGGGAGTTCAGAGGGCTGGACCAGACGTGCCATCCTCTTCCTCACAGCCAGCCGGGGACGGGCTGAGAGGGACGCGGAGTTCACCCGGGCCGTGGCCCGAGCCGAGGAGGCCGAGGCTACCCTCACAGAGCGGGTAAACTTCCCTAAAATGCTTCATGATTATGCATGCTTGTGAACTGACTGAAATGCAAATGCAAATGTAGGCAAAGGAGCTAGCTGCAGCCTTGGCAGAAGTGGCCGAGGTACCTCATCTTCGAGGAGAGGTGGACCGACTCCGGGGGGAGATGACCCGCTTGAGTGAGGAAGTGACCCAGTTGAGCGGGGAAGTGACCCGGTTGAGTGGGGAAGCAGCGGACGTCGATCGATATCGCACCGATGCTTGTGAGGCACGAGTCAAGATTTTTGAATTAAAGATCGAGCTTCGGACGATGGAGCGGACCGTCCGGCTGATGGGCCGAGCACCCGAGTGGGCGACGTCACGGAGCGGCGCAGCCGGAGGCTCACGGAGCGCGGCACCGAGCGCATCGGTGGGTGACATCCTGGCCAGTTCTTCCACCCACCGGAGAGATGAGGAGAGAAGACGCCTGAGGGAAGAGGAAGAACACAATGCCATGGAGCCACCGTCACGGCAGCACGAGGGCACCGGGGACAGTGACAGGCCGGCGGAGTGACATTTTTGTGATTTTTCGTGATTTTTGTAGTTTTTTCTGATTTTTCTGGCTTTCTGGTTTTTCATTTTTTTGTTGACACACCATGTAACACTTTGACATAGTGAAATGAAGGGAAAAGAAATTTTATTGAATGCAAATATAGTATAGTGGATGAATGTGCATGAATGCATGTTCGCGTGAATTGGATGTCGTGAATGCGAGGAAATGACGAGGTATGTGATTGCAGAAATTGGAAGAATGGATGGTTTGTATGAATGTATTTTTGGAAGTGAAATGCGAGAATGAATGTTTGTGGAATGACGTGAGAGCGTGGATGTATGTGAATGCATGAATGTATTGATAAACTTCCTTGAACCGGTAGCTCTTGTTGAGGTCTTGGCAGCAACTCTCAGCTTCTGGTCGTCAACCTTCAGCAGGTCGATGAAGATGAGGCCCAGACAATTGGGCAGTCCAACGGCAGGGGGCATGGACCCGAATGCCACGGGCACCACCAGGTAGCCTTCGCGAACATGAATATCAACGACCTGCTGGCCGAAGTGGAGGGAGGCGAATCTGCTCGTCATTTTCAATTCCTGCAAATAGGGTTAACGGACAATTAGAATTTTGAGAGAGGCCACCGGGCCTCTTGCTTTGGCGTAGAGATGAAGGGAGACAGCAGTCCCACCGGGCGTGCCAAGAGTTTGTGGACGTGACTTATTGATATTATTATTTATCTATTTATTAATTATTTATTGGTGTGCCAATCACATGCGTGACAAATTTATTGTGCGCTCGATCTGACTTGGTCAGTCGATTATAAGGTTCGAGTCGGGGTCAGAAGTCCGCCATACCATAGAGGCTATGGCGTTAATTATGCCCTTCCTAAGAAGGACAACCCTTGATTAAACGCCAAAGACAAGAGACCTCGGGAGGCAGTCGAAAGTACTAATGTGTGTATGATAAATGAACATGTAAATAACGAGCTTGTTTGAGTGCACGGATTAGATCTAGCGGCGTGTCCTCCTTGGCTTCAAGTTATTCCAGGTAAGGATAGGAGACCATCCACGCAATGGCGGGACAGAATCTGAACAGTTGTTAGGGGCTCTCCCTCGGTATACGTCTTCGAGTAGAGGTCCCAACTCGTTAGTTTTTTCCCAAGAGACAGAGCCGAAAGGGGTACGTATTGACGACGTTCCCTTGGCTTATTGGGGTTACCATTATTGAATCACTGTTTCGGCATCATCTCCCCTTATATCGGCTCATGCCCAAGGAGAGATAGACTATCATCCACAGAGTGCCGGGATGAAATCCGAAAAGGAGGAGGGTTGAACCTCCGGACAGTGTACATGCCCACGGCATCGATCGATGTTCCCTTAGAGACCATTAGAGCTTATGCAGTGGCAGAGCTCCTTTGGTTTGAGGGTCGTATATGAGTCCAACTTGGGACACTGGAATGTAGGGGAGGTTATTCCCCATTAATTTATTCTCTAGGGTTCGGATGGAGACCCCTGGATGCCCTGTGTGCAGGTGCGATGGGTTAGTTAAGGAAATGTTAATTAATTGTTATTCCATTTGTTTGCTGCTCCTTTTTGTCCCTGTCATGTTATCATCTTTAACAAAAATTCGGCAGCATCTCCCCTTGACCCCAGACGTAAGGGAGAAGCGGGGAACGCGCCCACACGGAGTGGCGGAACCCAACAATTAGAGGTGAGCGTCCAAAGATGGCGACACCTCGGATAGACCTCGAAAAACGTAAAGGGAGCGACGAAAGGAGGGCTGGTGAACAAGCTAAGGACACTGGGATTAAGGGGCCAGGACTGGCATGCCGATCAGGAAGCCCAAGGGGTGTACCGCTGAAAGACTAATAGTGAGGTTGGACTGCACTGGCGAAGGACCGTGCCGGTGAAGGGCGTCAAGGCGCATGGGGTGTGCCGGCCGAGGGCTGTGCCGGCGAAGGAATTAAAGGGCCATAAGGTGTGCCGGGGAAGAGGATGGCATGCATGTATCGGCGAGGGAGGTCAGGCCAATGGGGGAGTTGACGAACTGGAGGTGTGTCGGCCAGGGAAGGCCCAAGGTGTACCAGGGAAGATGTAACCGAGGTGCACCGCTGAAGGAAAAGCCAAGGGCGTAGGGGCCAGATGCTTGGCCAGACGGAGTGAGCTAAAACCAACGAGAGGGCAAGCCATGAGAGGGGTTTTTGGTTCTTGGCCAAGCTGGGGGGAGATCCAGTGGGGAGACTGGGACGGTGACTGGGCACTGGGAAAGGGTGGTGGGGTTCGGCAGGATGAGGGCAAAGAGGCCTTCCGCCTAAGATGAGGGGGCTGATGGTGACGAGGACGAGGACGAAGGCACAGCCAGGAACGGGCAGGCCATCAAAGACAAACATGAATCTGGTGCAAGGAAACAGCAAAGGTCGTAGAAGGACCACAGTTCTTATTCACGTAAAAATATGAAGTGGGGACTACAACCAAAGAGGAAAGAGGGAGACAAGAACGGAAGAGAAAGGGGAAAGGGGCTAGAGTTGAACAGGGGCAACGTAGCCCTACTCTTCCTCACTCCGTCTGCTACATACTCTCTCGAGCTCTCTCTCTCTTACTCTTTCTTTGGTGGTCGTCGGAGGGGTGGATCCCACGGCGGAGCTCTCCTTCCTCTTCTTCTTCTCTTCTTTCCTGCGTGTCTGTGTTTTGATAAGTGTATATTTTTTCATCGTAATTCATGTCATTTACATTAACAAATTTGGTATACATCATGCTTAAACCTGGTTTGTCATGTTGTTTTATTCATAACCCGTTATGATAGGAGAGTCTATCCGTGCTTTGATTTATAACAGTGGTACCTGCAATTAAATTTCCTCTGATCAGTTACATCTTTAACTACTTCATCAACTTGCATATTCGTTTTCCTTTCTGCTGAAACTATTCTTGATCACATCTGTGCCATTATTGATATCATGCTTCTCAACAATTGGCTTCACATTGCTTAACAATGGGTATCAGGCTTAAATCTGTATGATGGATGACATTTTTTCACTCCAATTTCTCTATTTTCTCAAATAGAGAAGTTTGTCTCATCAGCTTTCCTCTGGTATTGAGGGGGAGATTAGTCTATTTTTCTCCTTACTCCGGTTGGTGATTCCTTCTTAGTTGTCTTCTGTCTTTTCCTACCCTTACATTTTAAGGGGGAGTAGATCTCACCATCTATTTTCCACTCATTCGTTGTCAAAAGGGGGAGAGTGTCTACACTCACATGTCTGAAATGAGCTTTGAAGGTGTATTAATAGAATTCATGTTTTGCACTGCATTCATAACTTGCACAGTTTTTGAAGTTAGTAAGCATTGCATCCATCCTTCTACTATCGGCATTTAGCTTTGGAGGGGAATATATTGTCTATACTCAATACAACAATTGGTACCACCTTGTCTGCATGTCCCCTGCATAGTTCTCAAGGGGTGGTTAATGCATTTGCATACATGCATTTAGTGGGAGCATTTGGTTTGACAATACAAACAGGTCTTCCTGATCCCTCCTTTTGATATTGTCAAAGGGGGAGAATTTATGAGTCATAAATTTCCTGTGAGTTATGAGTAACCTGCGAGTTACTTGCTCACTGTTGCATAATGCTGCATATGACTCATAGTGTTGCCATCATCAAAAAAGGGAAGATTATTGTGTCCCTGTGTTAACGGGGAGATTGTTCTGTCCCTGTGTTTTGATGATAGCAAACACTATGGTTCAATATGTGTTTGCTACATGTTACACCATGAGTCAATGTGTGTTTAATGCATATTATTTTTGCTGCTACACTAAGGGTCAATATGTGTTTACTACACTAAGGGTCAATGTGTGTTTACTGCATGCTTGCTTGTTGTCTTGTGCTGCATGACTATCTTAAGCATGATTGTCTTGAGGAAAACTTCATATTAAGCCAATATTGAAGTCCTCTTTGGGGCATCACGTGGTGATATGAGATTTACTCAACATAGTGCCAATTTTGGCATGTCTACAGTAGAAAGTGCTCCTACTCCTGACATACCTGAACAGAAGGGAGTTCATCGGTCATGGAGTAGCAGATCAGCTGACGGCCATAAAGCTTGAACGGGCAGAGTGTCAGACCACTATTGTGTCCCTACGAGGAACCGCCCAAAAAATGCAGGATGCTGCCAACACCTCTATTCAGCATCGGACTTCATTGATGGCTCGGATAGCTGAACTGCGTGTTGAACCCTCCCAAGTCGAGGCAGAGCTGCAGTCAACTGAACAGCAACAGGTCGAGAATATAGAGGTGGCGGAGCTGGCAGATGGGCAGGCTGTCTCTCTTGAGGAGAAACTGATGCAATTGCAGGCTGAGGAGTCTCGTTTGCAGGAGCTAATCCATCATCCATCCTTGGGGATCTTCAAATTTGAGGACATCTTCTATCGCTCAATGCAATAGCTTTTTTTCATTTCTCTCTCCTTCTCTTCTTTTTGTGGGCCTTCATGTGTCTTGGGGTATGCCCCGAGTACCGTATACTCCTCCCTTTGTATACAAATGAAGTTTCTCCATTATCTGGTCTACATGTTCACTGTCGAATCAAAGCTTTATTTTCCTTCTTTCTCCTACTCTTAGGCATAGATATGTAGCTAATTCGTCTAGCCTGGGATACACAAGCTGCCAAGGCAGGAGAGCGCTCACGCCTTCAGTGAAGTTGTGAGGGGTTCACTCCACTACGGTGCAACTACTCCCAAGGCCTGACTCTAGCTAGCATAGGCTGGAATGCTGGGGAATAAGGGTGTACTAGCCGCTAGGGTAAAAAAAAGGGTGGAGCTAAAAGCCTGTTCATAGACTTTGTCGATGGTGACGAGGTTTGTAAATGTCATTCTTATTAGTGGGCCTGAATGTCGAAGATAATAGGGTAGGTAGAGTCCTGAGTCAGGGACAACTTCAAGTGGTTTTGCGAATGTGAACAAAAACCAAGGGTAGGTTTATTCATCGACATTGGTTAGATGTCGAAGCAAAGAGGTTTATTCATCAACGAGGATGGAAGGTCCGAGCCGATGGTCTGTTCATATATTTTATCGATGATGAAAAAAATCGACTGGTAGAATTTGTAGGGTAGCGGGGGTAGTTCGAGCAGGTTTTCGGAGGAGGAAAAAAACGTGGCAGATGCAGGAATGATTTTGAGAAGAGGAGAGAGGAGGATGGGCGTGCCGGTGAAGGGTGTACCGGTGAAGAAGTGAGGGGCTGGACCAGCGAAAGGGGTTATGGGGTTGCGCCGGGGAAGAGCTTTTGAGGGCGTGCCGGCGAAAGGCCGCTGGGAGCGTGCCGGCGAAGGAGGTTGAGGGGCTGGGTTCCAAGGGAGTGTACCCGTGAAAGCCTGGGAGGTGCACCGGGCAAAGGTGCCGGCGTGTGCACTGGCAAAGAGGTTTGACGAGTGTGCCGGCGAGGAATTGAACAGGATGTGCCGGTGAAGGAAGAGGTTGTTTATGTCGGCGAGGGAGTGAACAAGGTGTACCGGTGAGGGATGCGTGCCACCGAAGGGTTGTACCGGCTAAAGATGTGCACTGGCCAAGGAGGTGTACTGGGGAAGTCAGGAGGCCCACCCCTCTGTTCTTCCCTTAAGGCCTTTCTTTTCTTCATTTCTTAATCCTGATACCGCTTTATACAAATTGTTCCCTCCTCTCGCAGTTGTGATCATTCGAGATGCTTAGTTGTTACCCAATTCAAATCTCTTCGTGATGCCCATGGCTCACTTACCTCAATTAAGGTGATTGATTAATTATCAGTCCATTTGTTTGTTGCTCCCTTCGGTCCTCATCATATTATTATCCTTGACAAAAATTCGGCAGCATCTCCCCTTGACCCGGACGTAAGGGAGATACGGAAAATGCGCCCACATGGAGTGGCGGAACCCGACCATTGGAGGTGGGCGTTTGAAGACGGCAACACCTTGGACAGAACTCGGGAAACTCGGAGGGAGTAGCAAGGGGGAGAACTCCAAGACTAGCTATGGATACTGAGGGTGAGGAACAAGGGCTGGTGTGCCGGTGAAGGGCTAACCAAAAGGGCTGTGTCGGGGGAGGCCCTGAGGCGTTGAGGGTGCACCGATCAGGGGCCGTGCCGGCGAAGGGGCCAGGGGGCATAGGGTGTACCGGGCGAGGGGCAAGGTCTTGTCCTCCTGGTTTTGATGATGACCACCACGATGTGACTGACTGGCCTTGATGGTGTCAACAATGATGTGACAGATTCAATTATTATTTCATAATTGGCTATGAGGCGAGTATTCTTTGCAGGAAGAGGGGAGAGGGGCTCTGCCAGGGGGAGGGGGGGATGGGACCGGTAGTAAAAACAGGACTCTGTTTTTTTTTTCTCCTTCCCGCCATGGATGTCTGACCTGTGAATGGTTAGGAGGTTTTAGCCATGTGAACAGGTGGGGGAAGATGGGGTGGGACGTGGGGGATGGGAGGAAGCTGGGTCTGAACTGCTGTTGCAGAAGGAGAGGGGTTGGACGAGGGAATGGGAGTGATGAGAGAGAGTGCTCCGTTTTCTGGCTTCTCGGACTGTGGCGACCGTGTTGGCGGTGTTGGGAGTTGCGGTGGGAGGGAGAGGGGGAAGGGACTTGGGAGACAAGTGCGTAGGTGAGCTTTACGTAGGGGAAGCGGTGGCGGCAAGGGGGAGAGAGTGCATCGATGGTGATGGAGGTTGGCGGTGCATGACGATAGAGGGGGGCACTGCGGTGGCGACGCAGATGGCGATGGCCTGCTGGGCTGCCCGGCAGTGATCATGCATGCAGGGGACGTCGCCGGCATGCTCGCATGTGGGGGAGCTGGGCAGCGCGGCCCCGTGGTGGGCAGGGCAGTGCAGCGGCGGCCTGTTCGGGGTGTACAGGCATCGGACAGCTGGGCAGGTTTCTCCGCGACAGAGAACCGGCGGTGGCGGACTGCTTGCTCGGAGTGGGTGGTGGTTTGCTCGTGCAGTTGCGATCCCAGGCAGGAGAGCTCCGCAGGTGGTGGCGGTTGGATGGCAGAGTGAACAGCAAGACCAGGGGGGGCATGGGAACTTGGTGGTTGGCTTCGTGGTGGACAGGGACGGCAGGGATGCAAAGCGTCCAGTGGAGTAGCGGGCTGGGTGTGGAGAGCGGCTGTGGCAATGGAGGATGGTGCATGGCGATGGGGAAATTGGGAAAGTGATGATGATGGCACCGGTGGTAGGAAGGTGTGGTTGGGGCTTCTCACCCGCCTCCCTCACAGAGACGATGCAACCATAGAGCTTCTCACCCATGGGGCATCTCACCCCATCTCCTTCTCGGAGAGAAACATGCAGGCATCTCACCTAACTTGGGATATTTGTTTCCAAAAATTTCTATTCAACTTCATTCTTCTCTTAAAGAGAGACTACATGGCCCTTTTTATAGACTCTACAAAGAAAATCAAAAGACAACTCATTAATACGTAACACCAACTTTCTACTCATCGCTCCATGCATCCACGGCATTCCCGGAGTCGCCCGTCGCTGCTACGTCCTCCCGTGGTTTGGGAAGAACTCTCTACTACTCTCTGCAACCAGCCTACAGCAGAGGTTGCATTTGCAGAGGCTACCCTGGCATCCACTGTGCGAACCAGCCAAAGTCATCTTCAGTGGAGTCGTACTTCGTCGAGTCAGCTTCATTCCAGAAGTGGTCCCGCCGTGATCCGAGCTCAGCTCCGTTCGCATCGCTCATTCTCGTGCAACTGCACCCGACTCAGGTCTGACCCTGAGCATCATTTGGTAGCAGCTCCACCGCCCACCCCTGTCTGATTCAGTCAGATATCTCTTCATGAGAGTTCTTCTTCTCCGAAGCACCGACGAACCAGAGGTGGTCCTACCTGGTTTTGACATCGTCTCCATCCAGGGCGTCCATTCTCCTTCAGTCGCGCCAGACCCGGAGCCCTCTGTTTGCCCAGGACAAGCTGCTGTAAAGTCAGCCCCAACACCCCCTCCTCCTCTCCGTTTCAGGTCAGACAGTCTTCAGAAAAGTTGCAGCTTTCGATGATGTGGAACCAAAGCAAGTGGTCTTGTCCTGATCCGATGTCAGCACTGGGAGTTCCACCACAGCTATCGGTGGCTGGTCCAACTATTCACCCAGGAATCTGACGCCTGCCATTCCTGCGACCACGTCCAGCGTGGTGATCAGACGGCCGCCATCTTCTGAGGGTTCATAGATCTCCGTATCAGTAACATCCACGACTTCATCCCGTCACGTTTGGAGTTCGTCAGCGAGCGTACCGGTCGATGCACCACAACTGCGCCAATCAGTCCTGCACGGCAGAACTGCACAGGTCTGCCGCAACGGCCGCCGTCCCCATCCAGCGTCATCAGCTTGGCACCAGACCTTCAAGCGTCCCTCGGCATCCCTAGAGTTCCATGCAGGCATTGGCTGCATCTCGAGCGGACGCCTGAGCTCGGCGTATGATCGATAGTTGTTTTCCCCTCCCCGTGAACCCCTCCCTGCGTGGAGAGTAGTCAATGTATTAGCAGGGATTGTCACCAAGCTTCCTCGATGCAGCGTGTCCGCCGGGTGCGCACGCTCCCTGGCGCACCCTCGTCTTCGACCGGAGCCGGTCCTTCGGACGGGCTAGGTACGTGCGGCTGCCTCTCCACTCTGCTTGTCTAGTAACTACGCCTCTTGCAGGAGGGGGATCTCGAGTTGGGGGTTAATTTTGTTTACACCCAAAACTACCTCCACGTACGGAGAGGCTGTAAGATGGCCAGGCGGGGTGGGGAATTAAGTAGAGGTCGGTTCTATCCCGTCATTGGTTCTACTGGGATAGCAAGCTAAATGCAGGGTTGCTACGGCCACTTCCTAGCACTGCAGAAGGCAAGGTTGAAACCAAATTGACCAGGGATGATGTGTCAATTGGGAGTGGTAGCTGCAGATTGCTTGGAGTCCGAGACGGGCCCACTGTAAGGATGACTTTCAGATCTGCACTGGTTCTATCTGCTCAAGTTCAGGCGAATAGGGGGTTGAAGTTGACGCAGTCACGGCCTCCTCCGATTGCTGATGATGACAGGGCTGGCACCAAAATACTTTAGACTGGACCGAGATGGAGTTGTAGAATTTGTGGGCCGAACGGAGCTGGCAGAAAGGCGGAACAGCTTTTGGAACCAGACTGGTCCTATACGATCCTATCTGTCACAAAGTCAAAGTCGCCAGAAGAAGAGGGCACACCAGACCCTTCTAAACTATGATGAGGGGAAGGTGGGTGTCGATGCGATCGTGGGAGAATCATCTTCGCCCAGAAACTGACAGGACTCAAAGACGTGGTCAGAGTAGAACGCAAGAGACAGAGGAGTAACAGAGGGTCCAACCTGATACTGCTAGAGTCGATCTCTGCAGTCAGGGGAGAACGACTAGAACGTGGTGCTCTAGTGCTCAAATAGTGCCCTTCTTTCTGGGCTTGCAAGGGACTTGCAGATGACGACCTCCTCCGAAATCGACATCGGGATCTTCACAGGTGCGGCCGTGGTTACTTCTGCACTCGGGCTCAGATCTGTAACCAGATGCTGGATGCGTAGCCTGGCAAGATCTACTCCTTCGAACAGCACGCACATTGGATGGAGACGAGACCGCCTCGCTTGTGAAGCTACTCGGACGAGCTTTCCACCAACATAAGATATGAAGCCTAAAGCTTCATGATGACATTGTAGCATGCTCAGCAACTGGGTGCCCCTCTATTGCCTGTGAACTGGTTCTGGGTCAGGTGCTGGATGAGTGTGTGGTGGGGAAATGGGCAAAGGAGAGGTGGGTTAGATGGAGGATGATGGTTGTGGGGGATGGAAGGAGGTGTTAGGGGTCGCCATTATAACCCCTGCGGTTCCCCCGAACGCGTGCCGGTGAGCCATCTTCCTGGTTCATCCACTGATGTACACCTATCTATCTTTGGTGATGTTCATCTCCTTTGTGACGATTTCTGTTAAGCGAAGAAGTCATGCATCTTGTTCTCTTGCAGGTTGCGGGTGACACTGAATGCGGCACACACATCGGAAGATATTAGAAGATTGGTTGCTGCCCTGTCCCAATGCGTCCCTTCTCTTAAGGGAGCCACCGATCAAATCGCCGCAAAGCTCTGAGATATACATAGATGCGAATATATATGGCGCAGTAATTACATTCTTTATGTCATAGTCGATCGTGGCGACTCCCTTTCATTGGGTTGCTATTTATGTACGTACAATATATAGTGAAGGAAGATATAAGATCTCGTTGAGGCATTCTTGACAATTGATGTAAACTATCAAATAGTACAATAAACAAGTATCTTCTATGCATCAACAGCTGGCTGGCTGAAAACATAAACATACTGAATTATGTGGTGCTTTCCATGTATTGATCAGCAAGGTCACATTATTTGATATGGTGTTGACACGAGAAATATGAAGCTGTACTATCATCAAATGTTTTTGGCCTTCCCCCTAACTCTTCGAGTTTCAAATGCTAAAATCTGTGATTCACTAAACGTCTAATTGATCGATTCATTGGCTCCTACTGAGTTTTTTCCTGTTCTGACGTAAATGTTAGTTCTAACCCTAGTTAAGCTAGGCGTTCATTTGATCACACACTTTCAAAACTAATCTTGCCCACTATAAATTACTAGTGTGTGTACATGTGTGTTTATTTTGCCAATCCTTAATCATGGGGCAAAGAGCATATCATATATCTGAAGACTCCTTGTATGAAATATTGATTTGTTTGAGACCTTCCCCTACTGTAGCGGGAAACCCTCAAAGGCAAAAGCCAAAGGAAGCCGACCTCTTATGAATACTCGTTAAGACGTCAGCTGGTGTTTCACTCCGTCATCGTCCTCGACCAATGTTTGGAGCTAGCAAATCTCTCGCATGCTCTGTCACCCACTCTCCTCTAAACTTCTACATATTCATCATGTTTGGAGCTAGCAAATGGGGATTTCAATTATTGGCTGTAGAAATCTCAATGTGAAGCACCAAAACAATCAGTCAAATGTACATGGGAACCTCCTCCGGAAAGGCAAGTCCAAATAAGGTTTAACGGAGCTACAGCTAAAGACTGCGGTGCAGGGGGAATAATTATGAAAGATCACTGTAGAGTGACTCCAATATATCCTTCAAACATGCGGAAGTACACTCTAATCCAAGGAATGAATATGTACATGTAGCTGTCAACCACGTAAATAGAAGACGTAATTCTGAAGCTCATCAGTTGGCAAAGGAAGCTCTTAAGTTTTGTAAGATGGCACCAGGTGCACTGGTATAGCCTCTCTTGTCTTTGAAACTCACGAGTTCAGTGTTTGAGTAATTTAATTAGCTTCATGTACTTTGACAAAAAAAGGATTTGTTTGTGGCGAATTCACTAATTTTTCTTTCCTTGTTTTTTTTCCTTGCATTAAAGTGTAATATTATCGGGGATACATATTAAGATATTCTTTCAAATAAGCTTCTCCTTGCATGTCCACCGTTTACCTGTACTCATTGAAGTGAACGTACCTGTTAACACTTTGGGGTGTGTTTTGTTTTTTGGGTTTCAGAAGAAGGTTGTCGGGGCCACGGGGTGAAGTCGATGTGGACGGCCGTACAGGGTAAATCCTAATAGGAAAGAACTAAAACAATTATAAAAAGGAATAGCAATTTTTCATGAACCAAGGTGATTAATTCAATATTTTAAGATTTTTAAGGTTATCTTATCATGATTGGACGTATACAAAATTAATCCACACATCGGCTCGGCCATTATACTCATATTTTTTAACTTGACAAAACATATTAGGTGGCATTTTGAAATGCACCCGAGGAGACTTCCAATCATTGGAAATCCCTATAAGATGTAAGAGTCCGTTTGGTAAGATTTATTGGGTGACTTCCAATCATTGGAAGCACTTGATAAATTAAAAGCTTTTCCAAATGGATCGTTGTGGTACCGTTGTTAGTGCACATATGATTTTTCACGGAGGAGAGAGAGAGAGAAACTAGTAGATCCACATTCTAGAAAATTTGTTGGAACAAGCATTTAGGTGGTAGGAAAGGGCTAGTGAAAGGAAGCTACATTTTTACCCAAAAATTATCCATTATATAAATGGTCACCGTTTAAAAGTGAGGGGTATTTAAGAAATTAAGTTACTATGAACATTTAACGCAATGTTAGAAAGAAAATTTTTAAAAGCTTGCCCACCAGGACTTGAGCGTGTTAGAGGCCTTGTCAGAAGTAGGCGTCTTCCAACTTTTTAGATAGGAGAAGCCCTAAGGGGCAGTTTGATAGTCGATTAAGGTGGAGGAGCAGCTGATGTAGAGAGCGGTAGGCCCCACTGCTATCCTCATGCATAAGAGAGTTATCCAAGGTCGGTTCGTGCCTCAACATTCTCCCCCTTTTTGATGATGGCAACACTGTATAAATTACTGATCAATGCAGTTCAGAAATACTTTCCCTTTCTCCCCCTCTGTCACTACATTCCCTCTTAGCACAAATCTCTCCCCCTCACACAAAGACTTCTCCCCCTTACTATTCTAAACACAGCACTGTTCTCCTCCTTTTTCTATTCTTTTTCTTCTCCCCCTTTCTATTCTGTTTCTTCTATTCTGTCTCTTCTCCCCCTGACAATTCTGTCTCTTCTCCCCCTTACAATTCTGTCTCTTCTCCCCCTTTGACATCATCAAAACTAAAATCTAATAGAGAGTAAGAAACATGTAAGAAGGAAAGCTGCTGACTTACCAGGAGTGTGAAGAAGTAGCTCACGGGAATGAAGGTCATGGGAACTGTTTAGACAAGTAAGTAAGACACCCTCTCTTGGAAGAGAATTTAGGAGACTGGTAGCCAAGCTGATTCAAGAATAAGAGTGAAGTGTATCTTCATACAAAAGAAATGATTCTCAGCAAGGATGGTCCAGAGTAACTAGCCGTGCGAGTAGAAATCTGGACTGAAAGGCATCCAAGAGATAGTTATAGACCTTAAGTCCATGGTATTGAGGACAAACAGCCTTACCTATGAGATTTTTGGGGTTTTTAATATAGAGACAAATTTTTCTTGGCTTTCTGAGATGAGAGTGAAGATCAACAAGTAACTCAGCTAATCACACTTTTGACATTAGGGAGACACCTTTATTAGAGGCCGGAATCCCCAGTTACTCAGTGTGAGGGCCTCATTACTCCTCTAAAGAAGAACAGAGATAGTAGTCTGAATGGTGTTGACATTAGGGAGACACCTTTATCAGAGGCCAGAATCCCCAGTTACTAACCATCTAGAGATCAAAAAAAAAAAACGTCCCCTTAAAACCCTATACATACTACATGGCATCTGGTGGTGGTAGAGGCCGGAGCATAGAGCAAAGGGAGAGGGGACAAACAAGAAGGAAGAGGAACAGCCAGCCGTTCAGAGGGGTGTGGAGTCCCCACAGAGAAACACTAAACCCCCAGCAGCAAGGAAGGGAGCAAACCCTACCAGCGATATATATATGGGGTCCGAGAAAGATAGGTTATAGCTTACCTTCAACCGAATCCGGGTAGTACCCCGACGCCCAGTACCGGGCGTAGCACTGTCCCAGGAAGACGTCGGCCGCCAGCGCCGACCCGCACGCGTTCTTGAGCTGCCCCACGGCGGCGACGAGGCAGGCCACGCAGTCGGCCGCCGTCAGGTCCCCCAGGCACTGCCCGTCCCCCTGCACCGTCCCCGAGCTGCTCACCCGGAACCCCACCCCGTTCTGCAGGTCCCCCAGCACGTCGTCACGCCGGCGGAAGAACTCCGCGTCCGTGGTGGTGCCGGTCCCGCACTTCTTGAACACCAGCGTCGTGTCGGGACGGCCCAGGAAGTCGTCGTTGGCGTAGCGGACGAGGCAGCCGTCCAGCTGCAGGGCTGCCGAGAAGGCGTAGGCGCACACCAGGTTGAGCTGCCCCAGGGCGCTGGCGACGCACGCAGCGCAGTCGGGCATGCTGAGGTCGTTACGGCACTGGTAGAGGCCGTAGACGGAGGCGCCGGGGGGAGAGGAGCTGTCGTTGCCGGCGGCGAAGCTGTTGTAGGAGGCCTGCGAGGAGGAGGTGGTGATGGAGGAGAGGAGGGCGATGAGGTTGGCCTGGAAGGGGGTGTTGGGCTGGGACTTGGCCGGGGAGCAGCCGGCGTAGATGAAGGCGTTCCCCACGGCCAGGCAGGAGTGATGGCGAGTGGTGATCAAGGACGCGAGGAGGAGGAAGAAGGGGAGGGGCAAGCGTGTGCACCAGCGCCACCAGCCGCCATTGCAGCTGCAAGTGCTTAGGCTGTGGTGTTCGACACTTGGTCTCCAAGACATCTCTTTGTTCCCTCTCTCTCTCTCTCTCTCTCTAGTATAATTAGACTCTATGCACACAATATCATTGTGGGGATTTCTTTTCCTTCTTGTGCTGGGTAGCTTCTGGTTTTGAATTGTGGTATCGTTTTGGTTTGAAAGGGTGTGGCGTTATGTCAGGTCCTCTAGCTGATTTTCTTTCCGGTCCAGACTCGAACTGCCACAATGGGAGGCCCTACGGCAACCATCTCAAAACCGTCTCTCCCAGGAAAGCTGCTTTACCACTCCCGGGTAGGTCAACACACGTGCCGTAGGATTCGAACACCATCTGGTGGGCATGGCAGTAACCGCCGCCGCCAAGGCAGTAGCGGCAGGGCACCGCTTCATGGGGTGCCCGCTAGGTTTCTTGATAGGCTTCTCGACAGCAGGAGGTGGCGCGGCGGGATGGTGAGGAGGACGAGGGTGAGGCGGAGTCGACACCGCAGCAGGGGAATGGGTCGGGGGAGGCAGAGCCTCATCGTTCCAGGCGGACCTCCTCTTCGTTGCGCCCCAGTGGAGGTTGTGGGTGCATGGTCGGGGGTGCTGCGCCTCCCACACGAGATGGGGAAGCATCCTCAGGATCCGGGCCACCTCCAGGTCGTCAGTCGAGTTCTCCTGCACCATGGCAAGCAGAGAACAATGACCATCGCAGAACGCACAGCTGGAGGGTTTGCGGGATGGCGGCGCCGACCGCGACATGGGAGCCGCTGAAGATTGACCGCACAGTTGGAGGGGGAGGGGGACATCGTTCCTGCTGATGCCGTCTTCTCGAGGGTGACGCGCTGAAGATTGACCAGTCTACATTGACTGGGGAATCCATTCCAATGACCAAGAACCCCGGCGATGAGGCCTTCTCCAGCTCCACCTGCAAGCAGGGTGAGATCGAGGCCGTCATCATCGCCACTGACGTCCACACCTTCTTCGGGAAGGCCGCCCACCTAGTGGACAGCACCAACCAGGTGGGGCACTTCCAGAAGGTCCTCACGGCCATCCGTAAGTTCTGTATCTACTCCATCGCCATTGGTATGATCGTGGAGATCATCATCATGTACCCGATCAAGAGGCAGAAGTATGGAGACGGGATCGACAACTTGCTGGTACTTTTGATTGGAGGGATCCCCATCGCCATGCCTACCGTCTTGTCGGTGACGATGGCCAGCAGCTCCCATAGGCTCTCCCAGTAGGGGGCCATCACCAAGAGGATGACGGCCATCAAGGAGATGGTCGGTATGGATGTGTGACGACCCGGGATCCGAGTACCGGAAAGGAACCGGCGCGACTCGAATCTCGGCCCGCCTCCCACGAGCCCGAGTAACGTGTCGTAAGGCTACGACTAGTGGAGACTCACTAGACACAAAGACTTAAAATACGAGTGCTGGAGTACAGACAGGCAAGGAAGCACTGTCACACGTACTACGAAGCACCAATGGCAGCACAAGAAACTACCGACCGACTTAGGATAAGGCAACTAGACCTGAAGCTACAACAATCTTTGAGTCTCACAACTTGGAGTCAAGATCATCATAAAAAGCAGAACAAGCCACCAATCGGTCTAATCATAAGCTAGAGAAGGTGACTCACCACAGAAAATAACTCATGGAGACTTGAGGGAACACCGAGGACCCTCAACACATCTGGATACGCAGAATGAGGTAAGATGACACCTCACGGCATCTAGAATCATGTCTCGAACTGGACAAAACTGCCGAGACACACAAATCGCCTATCAACCACTTGGTCACACTGGGTTGACCGGAACCAGATGACTACACCATACACAAGCACTCCTGGCCATCTCATTATGGTCCCGGCCCTCCAGGATGCCGATAGACATCTACGGTGATGGGCAGACTATAAGGTCAAGCCAAGACAAACGAAACTTGGAACATCGAGAAACGACACTCTGGGCATAAGTAATCCAACACTCAGCTGCTAGGGGAAACCAAGCAGTCAAGGAGGAAGACGCTACGCACACAGAGACAAGGATATTGGCGGACAGGGGTAGGGCCATGAGGTGACTGTGGCGATCAAGGATATGACCACTAGGATCAGTCAACTCTGGCTAACCTGCCCGACAAACCACCCAGCGGTCTATAGAAGACCCACGACATGGACTGACTAACCATCCTAAGACATGGACCTAAGACAGACGAACAATGGTTGAACCACTGGGGTCAACCAACAACACTACGGACTCATCCCATAGCGCGGTCACAAAGGGGCCGCTCAGGGAGATGAACGGTCTATGGAATGGCCATTCAAAAAAGGGGCTAAACGGTCTATGAAAGGCCGCTCACAGGGGACTGGACGGTCCACAGGCAACCGCCCAGGGACACTAAGCGGTCTGAACCAGGCCGCTCAGGGGAACCGACCTACTACAATAACGGTCAGAATAGTTTTGACCAAACCGCACAAGGGAATAGAACGGTTAGGGGCAAATCGCCCCATGAACTGCCACAAACTATTGACCCAAGGTCAACGATGCTAAGCGGGGAGTAAGGGGTGGACGTAGATTGCGGGTAGCAATCGAACCACCTAAAAATCCTCTGTCTCGTGTGGTTTGTCCTCTCCGATCTATTCTTGAATGCTTGCACACCTATCGCTTGATCAATCACTTCTCTGATAGTCCTCCTGTTTTCAATTGTTGGCTCCTATTGTCTGTGGCATTTTTGAATAGTTTATGTTTGATCAAATTGGGGGTGATCTATTCACCCCCTCCCCTTCTAGCTCACCTTCCGCTTAGTCTATCATGTTCATCCAAACACGGGACTCTATTTCACCCTAAATCTTCTCAACGAAAGCTACAAAAATAGGGGAAGAAGAAGAGAGGAAGGAGGGTAAAGGAAGAGGGGTTGAGGCCTCATCCGAAGACCCCATCTAATGGGAGGTCCTCTCCATAACTGGGGGTTAACAGAGGGCCCCTGCCTAAAGAGGATTTTCCCCGGCATCAACCAACAGATAAAGCCCTTCACCCACCGGTTGACCAGCGAGAGAACTTGTCCACTAATCTCAGGCACCAAAAATGGTAACCTTCGAGAACTGTTACAGAGCATCAACGTCGCCACCTATCGCCCTCAACCAATCCCAAGGAGACACCATGCTAATCTCCTACCCCCTACGTGTAGGCCCTAGAAGACTTTGAACATGGAGAGGGAGCTGAGGGATTCTAGGGGGTTGACGTTCACTCCCATAAATGATGCAAGCTCCATTGGAGAAGGGGGATAACAAAAGAAGAAGAAAAAAAGACAACTGAGAAAGCGTGAGGATCATACAGAAGAGAGAGCAAGTAGAGGTGGAAGAGAGGTTGAAGGAGAACCTCCTACCTATAGCCTTAGCCTTGTCTTGCTGCTATTCGAGGATCAGAGTCTGATACTCTACGTTTGTTTTATAGGTGGGTTTCCACCGTGATCAAAGCCCCGAGGGGGTTCATTGTTCTTTTCTTCCTCTTCTATTGTGTGTTGTAAAAGCCCTTTGGGGCAATAATGCTTCCCATTCCTTCTTTTTTCTTGTTGATCACAACTGTGGGAAATGTAATGGAAGCTCCAAAAGAGCCTTTTATGAATAGATACATTCGTTGCTTCTGAAGTTACTCAGATGCCATTATTTATGGTTGACAATACTTGGCAATTTCATAATACCACGGCTTCTCTTCGTCAGCCAATTCTTCCTCGAGTTGAGTATTCCACCTAAGGTTAATCTAATAAGCCATCAAGGAGCCTATCAGCTCTGTAACGGTCATGGTAGAAAGATCCTTAGATTCCTCTAGAACTGTCACATTCATGTGCCATATAGGGGTTAAGGACCGTGTGATTTTCCTAACCAGCTCACTATCTTGAATAGATTTGCCCAAAGCCTTCAGACCATTGGTGATTTGTGAGAGCCTAGCATACATCTCTGAGATGGTCTTATCAGGCCTCATTCTAAACAGTTCATAATCACAGGTTAACATGTTTACCTTCGTGGCTCTCACTTGTGCTGTTCTTTCATAAAATAGTTGGAGTTCATCCCACAATTTCTTGGTTGTCTTGCATGCCCAAATTCTGGAATACTCCTCTCCATGCACAGCTCACTACATAATGTTCATTGTTGTCCAATTTACAGTAGATAGCCGGATTTGGTCCGTCGACCAAGTGCTTTCATCTTCAGGAAGATCAAATGGTTCGGTGGTGATGACCCTCTAGAGTTCATGACTCTACGCACGAAGCAACACCTCCATCCTATTCTTCCAATACAAATAGTTAGTGCCATTGAAGAATAATGGACGATTGATTGAATGACCTTCATAAATGAAACTATGAGCATCGCCAGATCCTGGTCTACCCTGGTCGTTGGATCACATGATGGGAAACCTGCTCTAATGCCAATTGATAGAACACAAGGTGGTGATCTAAAGGGGGGGATGAATAGATCACCCTTAATTAAAATCAATTCGATGTAATTCAAACTGTAAGCTCAAACCAACAACGCAGATCACTCAGAAATACCGTTGAGCATAACCTTCACAATCTAATAGATGATAGGCTAACACGAATACACTAAGAGATGTAGTCAGACTTTTGATCAAGCAGTAGGTAGGTATGGAGAGGCAAAGTAAACGAAGCAACATAAAGCACCCAGACATAGCCAGAGAGACAAATGCAAATTCTACGTATAACTAGCAGTACCTGGCGGAGGTTGGACTTGAGGGTCTCCTCACGCAAGAAGTCAATCTTTCAGATAGGCTTTGTTGTGTTCTTTGCACTGCCTCGTTATCTTTGACAATGGTTTTGATGATTCCAATATATTATGTGTTTTATGCTTAATGACATTTTGATGATAAACAAGCTAACATGATGATATCTTATTTTGTAGGTTGAGCGAGGAGCCTCATCCCTTGGTAGGGAAGGGCGTCCATAGTAGAGTAAAGTTTCTCCGCTATAATCGCGAAAATTTCCCGTTGGAGGGTAATTACCCCAGCATTGGCTGGTCCCGGGGCGAGTCTTACGGCGCTCACGGGGCGTGCTCGCCTGTTATGGGGTCAAGTCCGATGTCGGGGAGGCAACGGTCGGTCGTCGGAGAGTCCTCCGATGATAACTGCACTTGGACTGTAGTGCTCACGCACCGTAGAATCTGATGTCCTTCTGGGCTGGGTTTCCCCTTGGTGGGCCGAGCATGTGTGCCCGTCCCTTGGGAGTGCTTATTGCGAACAATCCTTCGTAGGTCGGCCATTATTGGGCCGTTCTTGAGCCAAATCGATTTTACCCTCCTCACTTCCCCCCTACTCTCAGTCATCGAGCACTCTGTAGGGGCTGAGAGTCGATTAGGAGAAGGCTTTCTAGAGTGTGAGACCCGAAGTCGATCTCCTCGTACCGAGGCGTTGGTAGCTTTGGGGCCTGCTTGGCGCGCAAGGCACTTCTGACAGTGGCAGAAGTCACGCTGGTCATCATGACTCCCGTCTTGTCTTGTTCTGGGAGCGTGGGCTTCGAACAGACACCTGATTTTGTGCATCCATACCACCGTAGTGGTAGGCGCCCCTTCACCTGCCCCTTCCCCCCAAGGGGGTAGTGCTGGGCCGTCGTGGGTGGTTATAAGAACAACTACGTGGTCTCTCCGTAGTCCCCATCCGCGTCTCACCGGTTGTCGTGCTCATCGTAGGCGTCCTCCTCCCCTAATCGGTGAGGATCTTTCTCCCTTTACACTTTCCATTCCCAGTAGTCATGCCTCCGCGTAGGAGAGTTCCTCGCGTAAGTTCTTCTTCTTCCGATGAGGCACCTCACGGCCGAGGTGGTGTGCCGAGCACTTCGGGTGCTGGCACTTGGCGACCCAGTTCCCCGCCGCTGGTAGCGTATAGGGTGGCCCATGGCCTACGGGAAGCTTTCCAGATCCCCCCCCGAGTTCGACATCATCTTCCTGACCGTGGATGATAACATGATGCGTCTTCCTTCAGGCGGGATTATGGTCCTGGTGGCCTCCTTCTAAGCGGGCTTTCGCCTTCCAATCCATCCCTTCATTGAGTCTGTCCTCCATCACTATGGACGGCATCCTGGGGAAATAACACAAATGGAACAATAAATAGTAAAACACTTCAACTAAGGTAAGTAAACCACGGGCACTACAAAGAAATTCGGACCGGGCGATGACTGAGCACCCCGAATAATCACAACTACAGGTGGAAGAAATAACTCGTGCAAAGCCATCAAAATTAAGAGAAGAAGAAAAGAAAGGCCTTAAGAGGTCGAAGAGGAGTGGGCCCCTTACGAGCTTCACCCGGCATGCCTGCCCTTGGCCCTTCGCCGGTGCACCCTTCGCCGGCACGCCTCTCCCCCTTTTCTCTCTCTCTCTCCGTCTCTCCGCCCCTGCGTCTCTCCCTCCGTCCCTGCGTCTCACCTCCCTCACCGGCATACACACACCCACCGTCTCTCTTCTTTCGCCGGCACACATCCCCCCTCCGTCTCTCCGCCCCTGCGTCTCTCCCTCCGTCTCTCCGCCCCTGCGTCTCTCCCTCTCGCCGACACGCCTCCCCTTGCGTCTTCCCCTCCGTCTCTCTTTCTCTCTCTCGCCGTGTCCGTCTTTCCCTTCGCCGGCACACCCTTGCGACTTCCCCTCTGTCTCTCCCTCTCTCTCACCGCATCCGTCTTCCCCTCCGTCTCTCTTTCTCTCTCTCACCGCGTCCGTCTTTCCCTTCGCCGGCACACCCTACCGTCTCTCCGCCCTCTGTCTCTTCGTCCGTCTCACCGTCTCTCCCTCTCTCTCACCGCGTCCGTCTTCCCCTCCGTCTCTCTGTCCGTCTCATCTCCCTCACTCTCATCCACCGTCTCACCCACCGTCTCTTTCTTTTTTCCTCCACCGTCTCACCATCCGTCTCTCCCTGCGTCTCTCTTCCCTCACCGGTACACTCCCCTCCATCGTCTCATCCACCGTCTCTCCCACCATCTCTCTCTTTCTCCCCACACCACCTCTCTCCATCGTCTCTCTCCATCATCATCTCACCATCTCACCCCCGCACCGTGTCATCTCCCTCGCCGGTACTCACTTTCCCCCACCGTCTCTCTCTTCCCTTCACCGGCACACTCCCCCAGCGTCTTCCCCATTGTCTCATCCCCTCCGTCTCTTCTCACCGGCACACTCCCCCACCGTCTTACCTCTCACCCTCTTTCTTCCTCCGTCTCATTGTCTTCCCTTCGCCGGCACGCTATAGATATGTTATAAAACGACAGTAATAATAGTGATAAAATTTAGTCAGCAATCTCATCACGTTGAATTCCAATCATTTCCCTCCATTGCAGCATATTTTGCACCACATGTTCACCACCCTCATACATCCAAAGGCAGGGAGCCGAAATGAAGTCACAGAAGTTCATAGATTTCTGTTCTATAATGTGATGAATCGGGTAACAATAAACATGGGTCGTCTGATGACAGAGTTGGTGCATTCATGCCGCACCCAAAGGCGACATTCTCTGCCATATGCATCCCAATTGACAGGAGTCTTTATACATGCTGGAATTCCATTGGCTGATGAGGCCTTCCTAGAAGTCAGATATAATGATATTTACAACAAGCACAAGATGTCAACTGATTTTGAGTATTATTGGGGTCCGGATGAAGAACTACAGAGACATGTAAGGATGTATGGAGAAGATGCTAAAAACGAAGAGGCAGAAGAGCCACAAAAACTAGAAGCTCAAGTACCATCTCCACCTCCAACTCAACCCGAGGAACAACCACCTTCTCCTCCACATATAGATCCAGATGTGCCACTGCCTTCACAATTTTATCATGGGGAATCCTCTACCCAAGGTGCTGGGCAGACTTCTTGGGGGGATTCTGAAGCCTTTGATAGGTATCTTTTTGGATTAGAAACTCGCATGGACACATCCTTTGCTAGGCTTGATGCATTCATGGATACAATGACTGGTCAGATGGATTCTTTTTCCATGGTCTTGGACAACCTTTCCACCAACATGGCCAACTGATCCAACCAAGTGGCCACCCTTTCTTCTAGCCATGAAGATTCAGGCCAAGTTTTCTATCTCATGCACCACACACTTATGGATCTTCAACGTCGGGCCTAGAATCAAGCGACGTCCATTACTGATATTCAACAGCACCTTCATCATCAAGATCACCCTTTGGAAGACATTCGTCGCCACCTTGGCGATCCGCCACCTCCAGGAGACGGGAACTGACAGTCCTCTGTTTCTCTGCCTTAGTAACTGCTCTTGGGTCATGCGGTTCACCTTTTGGTCCACTTTTCTTGTATCCCATCCCCTCTTTTGATGATGCCAAAAGGGGAGAAGTAGTGAACTAGGCTAGGCTTATATATATGTTATGTGTGCTATATGCATGTGTGTTTGTGTGTTGGGCATTTACATGTCATGTGTCACATTTTGTGGGTCTTGAGTCTTGCATCTAGTCTTTGTCCCATTGCGGGTTCAAGAGGTGGCTCCCATAGCGTAGCACTTTACCCTGCATGGCACTTAGTTCCCACACTTTCGGCTGGGGTATAGCTCTGATACCATTCTGTCACTCCTCGTACTCTATACCGTCGAGGTATTGTCCGCTTTGATGTATAGGTCCCACGATTTTGTCCCTTTCTAATAGTGATCGGCTCCAGAATGGAGGACTTTTCGGGCAGGTCACCCATCTGAGTACTACTCTCCATTAAGCACGCTTAACTTTAGAGTTTTTTTCAAGAACTGTGCCGATACTTCAAAAGTCGTCTCGGTGATATAGAGTACAACTTAGCTATATTTGAGGGTGTTACAGCCTATGTCCGGGCTAGGGATAAAATCAGCTAGAGGACCCAACTTAGAGCGCATAGTCTGTGTGTGCCCATGTGGTTGGGGGTGTCAGACACACGCTGACGAGCGTGGCCCAACTAGTCCTTGTTCTGTGTTCCTAGTTACTGTACGGTGTCTCAGTCTCCGCCTGGGGTGTCATAGGGAGACACTTGAGGTTGCGGACTAAGTCGTCAGTGGACGCATCCGGCCTTGCTTCTGGTGGACAGGTACTCCCGTCACGTGACGTGAGGTCGTCGTGACTCGAGATCCCGTTTCTCATCTGCGAGACGAGATTTTACGCGTGGTTTCGGAGTGGGCCTTCGTGCGTGAGCACAGGCCTCCACGACAGAGTTGTCATGGCATTTTCTTAGTAGCATGGCTAGGGTGGTTCGAGTTCTAGTGGTCTCCTGACTGTGGGATCAGGGTGTTAGTTTTCTTTCTGGTAGGAGTTGTTGTAGAGCCAAGGTTTTACCGGCCACCGTGTTTACTGTTCCTATTGTTGCTATTGTTCTTGCTGCAGTTGTTACTTTTCGTACCACCGTTATTTTTGGTTGGGGTTCCGCGGGACCCCTACTAAGCCAGTGATAGGAGACTCACCCCTGATTTTCAGGTGTTACGGTTCTTCCTCGAGGTTCGAGGGCGTTACGTGGAGGTTCTTAGTTGCTAGTTTGCCAGGCCGAGTGTTCACTTGACATGTGGTACGTTCTCTACCTTAGACTGTACTTTTCATTGGATTGGACTCTGTTGTAGTTATATTATTTATTTCTATTAATTATTGAATTATCCTGGTTTATTTTCTATTTCTATGTATACTACTCGGTATCCGGAGCTCTGGGTCGTTACAGTTGGTATCAGAGCGGTGTTGAGGAAACGTGTAAGGAATCAAAATTACATAGCTATTGTCCAGAATTAGTCCAATTATGTCATCCATTGCTAGCTTAGGATGTTTCCCGTATGATTAATGAATTTTTCTGTTTATTATCTATTTGCTAGTCATTCCAAGTTGCCGCCTCGATGTCGGAGAGTCCTGGTTCCTCAGGAAGCGAGCAGTGTTCCTCAGGATATTCCTGCTCTGGCTCCCGTCATTCAAGCTCAAGAGGCTACGCCTGGCAGTCGCGGACGTGCATTAAAGGAATTTTTGCTATTTCATCCGCCGATGTTTGAAGGCCAGACTGATCCGGATGCCCCCAGAATATGGGTGGACGCCACCGAGCGCGTGTTTCGCTCCATGGAATGTGCAGAAGATGAAAAGGTGATGCTCGGTACTTTTCAGCTCCAGGGCGTGACACTGACCTGGTGGAATAAAGAATGGGAATTTTCTTTCCAATCTCGCCCGCTCCGACAAATCTCGTGGGCTGAGTTCATCGCCACTTTTGAACTCGCCTTCAGCTTGGCTTATCTCCGAATGGATAAAATGCATCAGTTCTTACAACTTGTCCAGGGAGGAATGTCGGTGCTTGAATATCAGAACAGATTTATGGAATTGGGCCGTTATGCACCCCATGTGATTGCAAATGAGGCATTGAAGACAGAGCAATTTCTGCGTGGCCTCCGTGCTGAGTTGAGGTAGCCGCTGATTGTTGCCCGTGTGACCAGCATGACTGAAGTATATCAGGCTGCAGCAGCGTTGGAATTGGATTTGGTAAGATCCCTGGTTCCTTCTCAAGTAGTGTCGGTTCAGCTGACAGTTCAACTTCCTTCGGGTTATCTGCCTCCTGTTCCAGGATTTCCTTCTACCACTCCAACAGCTAGTGGTGTTGCTTCTTCTGGCAAGTCCCAGTTTAGAAGATTCAAGAACAAGAAAAGACTTAAGAAGTGTTTTGACCAGCAAGCTTCATCTGGTGCTACCCAGCAGTCAGCTCCTTCCTTCCAACAGCGACAGACTTCTGCAAAAAGCCAGTTTAAAGGTTATGCGTGATGTGGTGGCAGCCACCCAGGCAAACCATGCTCGTTGCCGGTGGTGTGTTTTCGGTGTGACCAGCCAGGTCATGTGGTGATTTTATAGTTTAGGTGCCTTCGGGTAGTCCAGTGGAAGCTTCTTGAATTGATGATGAACTGGGTATGGCACATTGTATAAATTAACAATGGTGATACCCTTGCCGCATTGGGCCAATTTATTTTCAACAATCTTTTCTATCATATGCCGTTGGGCGATGACATCTTCAGCCACCAACGTACGAGAAGACTAGACATTAAGTGGAGCACGAGGTGGCTCGGTCCTTGCTTTAGCAGCCACATTGTAGGGCGCAACCACTTGTCGGTTGAACATGGCGGGATAACCCAGCCGTTGCTCTCGCCGGGGGTTTTGGTTATGCCCCGGTGTTGCAGGCCTTTAAGCATTTGCACTCATCTGCCGATTCAACTTGAGCATGAGATTGGTCATTTTTATGTGGCAACGCTGCATGGTTTTGAACTTGGCATCGTCGGACATTGCTTGAAATGCGGCCCTCGTAGGCGACTCGAAGATCGGGTTAGCGTATCCACCCATGGGCTGAGTTCCCCCTTCTCCATGGATACTTATGACTTCATGAAGGTTCATTTCTTCTTGAGGCAAATTCTCATCTTGGTTTTGAACTTGCTCCGGACTTGACCTTGGTGTTGACCCTGGTTGGAAGTCCCCGCATGGCCACTAAATTGGTCCTGAAGACTTCTTTTGGTGGCATTCTTGGTATTGAGGTATACTGCGGTCACCGTGGGATTTGGGTCATTTAATCTAGCAGGTTCATTTAGATTGGCGGGGATGCCAGCAACTTTCATCGGCTCTCTGTTGAATACCTCCGAGGCTCTTGTGTGTGTGGAGCTTAATCTGGAGAAACCCAGGAAAGAACGGATTTGGATTGGCACTGGAACAAGTGGTTTCTGGCAGGATGTTAGCTACATTAGAGCTCCCATTCTTTGTGCTCTCTGTCACAAAATTGGTCACTCGGAGGCACATTGCAGGAAAAAAGTAAATTCAAGTATGCCTCACAGGAATGAAGAAGAAATATTTCCTCCTGTTAAGGTTCGACAGATATATAAGCCGAAGACAAAACTACCAGCTGATTCACCAACACATCCTAATCAATTTGAGGTGCTGAATCAAATTGATGAGGAAACAGAATCTGTTTTCCCTGCTGTTCAAAATGGTAACACTGCCCCAGAGTACAATATTGGTGACACTAAGATACCTGAATCCCCAGAATCAAGCAGTTCAGATACGACAATAATTGAACTCAACAGTGTGCATAGGGGTTCTACAGCAGGCTCACTCCTGCCTAGTATACAAGAAACATCTGAATCAGAGCTCTCTGATTCTGCTCTACCAGTCTTAACTGAAGGCTTTGCTTACATTTCCTCTTCAATAGATGCCAAATCTGTGATCAAAAGGAAAAATGTGGGTGCTATTTCTTCTATCTCTCTAGCAGAAAATTCTAAAATGTTGGGTACTAGTAACAAAATGCTGCAAAATCTCATTTCAAAAATCACTCCCCCCTCCATGTTCCCGGGTGATTTATTAAGTGATATTAGATTAACAAGAGCAAAGGCAAAGGCTAAGGAGTTAGCTGTGGATTTATCTTACACTTCTCTTCATGATTAACTCTTTTCTAGTCTGGAATATTAGAGGGATTGGCAATAAATCCTCTGTCCGACATCTCTCTCATCTGGTCAGAGCCCATGGTGTTAAATTGGTGGCCATTTTGGAACCCCACATTAAACTCAGTCTTGCTCAAGGCATTGCTCGGAAAATTGGATTGCAGCTTGTTCTTGGTAACAGTGGAGAGGATTCGAAGATATGGATTTTTTATGATCCAAGTTTCTCTTTGCAGGTTATTCAACTTCACCAGCAATTCCTAACTGTTGGTCTAGTAGAGGGCAATGAAACTTCCATGTTATTCACCTTTGTGTATGCTTCTTGTAACTGCACAGTTAGGAGGGAGATGTTTGATGAGCTCATGGGTTTTTGCAGTGGTGTTTCTATACCCTGGATACTAAGTGGAGATTTCAATTGTGTTGCTTCTCCGGAAGAGAAGTTTGGTGGCAGACTACCTTCAGCTTCCTCTATGATTGACTTTCAAAGTTTTCAGGCAGCAATTGGGTTATGTGATGCAGGCTTTTCTGGGTCAAAGTACACTTGGACTAATAATCAGTTGGGCAAATCACATATTAAAGCAAGATTAGATAGGGTTTTCTTCAACCCCCAGTGGCTCAGTAAGGGATTTGGATTGTGTGTTAAACATTTCAGCAGAGGGCCATCTGATCATTCACCCTTATTTGTCTCTATGGCCCAGACTACTCCAAAACCTGGCAGATTCATGTACCAATCTATGTGGCACTCACATGCAGACTTCAAGGATTTTGTTAAAAGAAAATGGGATGAAATTTGTTGCATCTCAGATAACCCTTTACTCATGCTTCAGCATAAGTTGAAAATCCTGAAAGCTCATCTTAAAGTGTGGAATAAGGACATATTTGGTGATGTCCACAAGGCAAAGGAAGATGCTCTCTTATCTCTTGCAGCTGCTCAACTTACCTATGATGAAGATCCATCTGCTACTAGTAAAGAGGCTCTGAATTTGGCTAATGCAAAGCTCAAACAAGCCCTGGCCAGAGAAGAGATCTTTTGGTATCAAAAGTCAAGGGTACAGTGGCTTCAATTGGGTGACCGAAATACATCCTTTTTTCATAATTACACAAAAATTAGACAACAGCGGAATTTTATACAAAGATTAATGATAAATGGTGAATGGGAAGATGATCAGGAAGTACTAGCCAAGGGAGCAGTGACTCATTTTCAGAACATATTGTCTTCTGAGGACCATTGTATTGATGAAGATCTCATGTCTGCAATCCCTTCTTTAATTACTGCTGAACAAAATTTACTTCTTTGCTCCATTCCTACAGCTGAAGAGGTTAAACAGGTGGTTTTTTCTTTATCTGGAAATAGTTCCCCTGGCCCAGATGGATTTACAGGTAATTTCTTTACTTTCTTCTGGGAGATAGTGGGTGAAGATGTTGTAAAAGCTGCCCAGGGTTTCTTTCAAGGCTGGGGCTTGCCACAGGGGATTACATCAACTATAATTTGTCTGATTCCAAAGTCTAAAAACCCCAGTTGTTATGCTGATTACAGGCCGATTAGTTTATGTAATTTCTCTTTCAAAATCATCTCAAAAATCCTCAATGATAGACTAAAGCCAATATTGCCTAACATTATCTCAAGGGAGCAAAGTGGTTTCATTTCAGGCAGACTTATTTCAGATAACTTTCTCTTAGCCCGTGAACTGTATATGGAGCTGGACAGGGTAGTTAGAGGTCACAACATGTTGATTAAACTGGATATGGCCAAGGCTTATGATCGTCTAGAGTGGGATTCTCTGCTGGCAACATTAAGAAGATTCGGATTTTCTAGCAGGTTCACTTCTTTAATCTCTCAGTGAAATGAAAATGATAGAATTAACACAATCACTAAACTTTAAACCAGAAAAATAAACAAAAACGGATGAACCAAAGAAATACACAATAAGAACAACAATATCAATTCCACTAAATTTAAAAGACAAGATTAAATAACTAACACAATCTAATAAAAGAAATATTGCAAGAGACAATGGAAGAAATTAAGAGTGAAAGAAATTGTAACCTAAAGGGGCCTCCTGCCCCTCTTTCCTTGCTTCATCCCAAAAACACTAAAAGAACTCAACAAAACTCTCACAAGAACTAACAACAAAAGAACTGAAAATGCATTCTAAAAACCACACTTTTCTACCACTCTCCACATTCCCTCCTTTTATAGGCCTTAAACTAGCCCCTGTTACTTCATTTGAACACCTTCGTAATATTGTGTTCAAATCTATTTCTCTCTCTTTGGCCGACTAAGCCACTCTCTCATTTCCCCACGTGAGCCACATGCGCCTGCAGCTTTGACACTTGGCCGCTCATGTGAGCACGTCAATGCTGCTTCTGCCATGTTGATCCACTCACATGAAGCCACGCCCGCGCTTGCATGTCGACTGTCTGCTTCTCTCTGCTAAAGACTGCCCGCGTGGAGACACCACCTTGGCCGCTGCGTGAGACACGCGGCTTGGCCGTGGTGGCCTTTACGCATTTGAAGCCTTCCTGCATTTTCGCGTGGACTGAAGCCCATGTGTTCGTGCTTTGACTACCTCCACCCTCTCCTGCCAGCTGTCCCACGTGCCAGCTAATCGTCGAAGCCTTCGTGGGTGGACCCGAAGCCGTCAAAGCCTACTTTTCTCCTGCGCGTGGAAACGCCCAGGCTGTCCAGCGTGAAGCCTCGTCGCCATGCATGTGCCACATGGAGCACGCCCGCCTTGTTCACTGCATGAAGGAGACGCCCGCCGCGAAGCCCTCTACATGGCTTGAAGGCTGCCATGTGAAGCCGCGTCGAGTCCTTTACATGGCCCTACGTTGGTTGCTTTGCATTTCATGTGCCTGCCATCCTGTCGCTGACCTCCCTTCTCTTGCTTTGACCAAGTTCGTGCCTAACCATCCGTGACCCACTTGGCCATTCTGCCATAGTTATATGGATGTATATATAACTTGTATTTATATATTACATATATATATTTCATATATATGTATATTACATGTAAATATAGTTCCATAGTCTTGTCTACTCTTATAGTTCTTGAGTCAATCTTGTAATTTTCTTCTTATTTGAGTCAAACTATTTAAAAGAATGTAATCGAGGATGATTATGAATAAATAAAAGATTGGGCTTATTGCTATATTACGCGCTCTGTCTTTGTGTCGAATGCACTATGCTCTGATTGACATGAATGATATAAACTTATCATGACCCCCGGGTAATCTTCCACGCTCGGGGCATGACAACTATGGTTACTGGACTCATAGGGCTTGTGTTCGGACCTCAGATCGTGGCTAGCCATGTTGCATGAGGGTACCTGACAGTGCCTTCGGTATTCGACACTCTTCCCATGGTGGTTGGGCTCCCCAACTTTCTCGAGGTCTCCATTATCAGCCCACTTGAGGTGGAGGGACGCGAAACTATGAGGACCATCAAGGGTGAGGTCATGGCCCATCCAAGAGCGAGCCTCTCACGGAATGCTACTATGAGTTGCAATACTATCACCTGCTTCATTCATCATGCTGACATGTGAGCTACCTCCGGCGGCAAAAGGGTGCCTAGGGGAAATGGGAGAAACCAATAAAGGGAGAAGACTACTGCTATTCGTTGGGGCTGGCTCTTGGCTTCCGAAAAATCAATGATGAATGGCGACATTCGGGTTTACCTGAACGGCCGTCATGCTGAGGTGTTGCCAGACCATGTCGCCCCAACCATACCTACCTACAATGCTTTCTAGGTGCTGGCAAGCAGGAAAGTGAACTTCGATGATGATAGGCAGAGGAAGCTGGGCCCTAAGACAGTGAAGTTCAAACATGTTTGGGTGCCCAAAAGGACCCGAGGTCCGGCGCCAACCCTACAAGGTTCTGCCTAAGTCACTATAGTCCCAAGGGGAAGGGGAAGGCACGCTGCACTGAAGGAGGAGATCATGCCAGTAGCATCTCCACCTGTTCATAGGGCCTGTATCTGGCAAACAGATATCTTTCAGCATCCAAGATAGTTGAATGAAGTTATAACGGCTCTCTTATATGTCGTTACCTCGACATTGGATGATGCTCCCTACTCTCTCTTCAGGGTGCGGTCATGACGAGATGACCAAGGTGGTCAAAGATTATTTCCATGGCTTAGGGAGCTCTTCCCTTAGCCAACAAAGATTGCTCCATGTCATTAGCACCGGAGAAGAAAAAGAAGAGGTAAATCTGACCGAAGCGGATCCAGGCTCAATCCACTACGGATCCATCAAGGTACAGACGTTACACCTGCCCTCTCTCCCTCTACAACCCACGTCCACCACCCTCTACTCCGTGCATCCACAGCAGTCCCGGAGCCGCTCCGTTGATGCTACGTCTCCCCGTGGAGTAAGAAGCTCTGCTCTACTGCTCTCTGTTACAAGCCTGCAGTAGAGACTCAGTTGGCAGACCTTCCAGTGGCGTCCACAGTGAGATTCGGCTCGAGGCATCTTCATAAGAGTCGTCCACCTTCGAGTCGGCCACGCTCCAGAGTTGTCCTGCCTCCGTTTGTCAACGGCATCAACCGCTACAGGCATTTCCATGCAACTGCACCGGGACTATATCTGTTCCTATGTGCCACTTGGTAATGCCGACACCGACTGCCCCTGTGTGAATCGGCCAGAGCTCCCTTCACAAGAGTTCTTTTTCTTCGAAGCGCCGATGAACCAGAGGTGGTCCTGCCTTCTTTCGACAACGCCTCCGCCTGGGACATCCATTCTCCCTCAGTCGCACCAGACCCAGAGCCCTCTATTTGCCCAGGACAGTCTGCTGCCAAGACGGCCCCGACACTCCCTCCTCCACTCAGTTTCAGGTCGAGCAGTCTTCACCAAAGTTGTGGCTTTTGACGATATGAAACCAACGCAAGTGGTTTTGTCCTATTCTGACCTCGGCATCGAAAATTTCACTAGGGCCGTTGTCGGTCTATCCTGCTGTTCACCTAGAAACCTGACGCCGACCATCTGGGCAACCTCGACCTATGAGATGATCCGATGGCCACCAACTTTTGAGGGTTTGTAGTACCCCCTGTCTGCTATGTCCACGAGTTGGTCCCGTCACTTTTGGAGTTCCACAGCGAGCGTGCCGGCCGACGCACCACAACTGCGCCATCCAGTCCTGCATGGCAGAACTGCGCAGGCCTACAGCTGCGACCACCGCCTCCTTCCAGCGACATCGGCTTGACGTCGGACCTTCAGGCATCCTTTGGCATCCCTCAGGCTTCGACCAGGTGTTGGCAGCACCTCGACCGGACGTCCTAGCTAGGTGTACGGTCGACAGCTTGGTTTCCCCTCCCCTCGTTCCCCCCTCCTGCGCGAGGGTAGTGCCCCCCCGTGATCCCCCTCCCTGTGTGGAGTGTAGTCATTGTTAAACCATAATCAAACATGGAAAGCGTAGTGTACTTACCCTCTAGGAGAGCATCGCCTTAGCTGCCTCGGCCCGGGCCACCACCCGTGTGAACTCGGCGTCCCGCTCAGCCCAGTCCACGGGAGTCTGGGAGGAGGAGGGTGTGTCAGCCCCCTGACGCTGGGTTCCCTCGGGTCTCTGCATTTTAGAACTCCAGAGTCAGTCATTTCATAGCATAATCATAAGTATAAGTAAGTTTAAGGGTTAGTAAAACTCACCAGGAGGGCCAGAGCCTGTCGGGCCTTGTCCCTCTCCTGGATGGTGGAGTGAAGGAGTCCCTGCAACTCTGCAATCCAGCCCTGGGGTCGATCTGCATGTAGAAAGTCCAAGTGTCAATACATAATCATGTAGAAAGCATAAGCATAATAGAAAGCATTAGGGTTAGAAGTCGTACCGGTTGGCGAGCACCACGGAACACCTGGTCCCTATAGTGTCGGGCGTATGCTGTGTAGTACACCTCCTCGCTCTCTGCCTGGGTGGACACCACCTGCCCGAGCGCTGTCCAATCTGTGATCTGCTCGGTCGCCCGTGTAGTCCAGTCCATCACGGTAGCTAGCCCACGGGGGTGCCACCCAACGCACTCCTCTAGCTTCTCGGGTGCCGAAAACTTGACCGTTGACTGGTGGATGCCGATCGTCCTCATCACCAGCCGGAAGTAGAGTGGCTCCACCACGTTCATGCAGTGAAGCCACACATCACGCCCGGAGAAGGCGAGAGCCGCCACTACCCAGGGCTGACCCTCGTGCCCCTCACTCGCGTAAGGTGTCCACTGGACCTGTCAGATAGGAAATTACATTAGCATCATAACCATATAAAATTACGTTTAATGAAAGTTTGAGTTTAGAATCTTACCAAGGTGTAGGGCAGGGTGTCCAGGTCATTCTGGATCCCCCAGACCTATCTCTGTAGGGCTCCAGTCTCTCACGGGGCCGTCCACCACCTGGCAATCGGTCGCCAGTCACGAAACGTCTCCTGCCCTCTCCCTAGCCCACGTAGTCGCACGTAGGCCAACACCTGCATCGCATTTGATCAAACATCATCATATAACACATATAGGAAGCATATAGTGTTGGACCCCCTAGTTGATTTTGATAGATTAGTTTCAATGATGACAAATCAAGTATGTGTGTCTTTCAAGACCTTCCGCTCACCCGGGACTCGAATCGGCACGGAAGAAACCACCGGCTAGGCCTCAGATGATGAACGGTCCATCATTGGCCACTCAAGGATGCACGGCTAAGCCGCAGCCATGCATGGGAGAAAGACGGTCCAACCTAGCCATCTGTCACTCCCAGCGAAAACCAGACTATAACGCGCCTGCTCAGGGGCGTTATAGTGCTTAACGGACCAACACAGGTGCATTAAGCCCCAAGCCACGGAAGGGAATATAACGCACTCCTCTAGGGGCGTTATGTACATAATGGACCAGACATGGTGCGTTATGTCACGGAGTGAAAACAGACTATAACGCAGTCCTTTAGGCGTATTATAGACCTTAACGGACCATCTCTGGTGCATTAAGTGGAAGGCAAAGGCGTTAAGCATAACGCACCTTTCCTGGGGTGTCACAAGACATAACGGACCTTCCTAGGCGCGTTATGTCACCAGGACCCCCAACGGTCAAAAACCAACGGTCAGAAACCATAACGCACTAACACAGGGGCATTAAGTGGAACATAACGGTCAGTCGTGGGACCGTTAAACCCATGAAGACCAGACTCAAATCACGCGAAGCATAATGCCCCTACCTGGGCGCGTTATGCACATAACGGCCACTGGGACGGTCGCTATATCGTCCCGGTGGTGAAACGGCGAACTAAACCCAAAAATGTCGACCACGCCCCCTTACCTCCACGGGAGAGGGGGAAATCAAGGGGGAAGCTCCCCAATAACCCTAGGCACGATTCTACGGTCTCGGATCGGCCAAAAACGTGATGAATTACTAGATCATGTGATCACTCCCCAAATCATGATTTTACCCTAACACGCTCAAAAAACACCCCTCTCGGCCTCACGACGGGCTAGAAACTATGAAAATGAAATGCGGGGTGCTAGGGAACGTCACCCTACCTCAATGGAGCGAATGCTTCGCCGAATCGATGCCGAAATCATGAAGAACGTTTGAAAACCCTCGTTCCTTCCACGAAACCCCATGATCTTCACGCCCCCTCGATCGCCACACCATCCCCGCCGCCACCGTGCCGTCGCCCCGTGCCGTCTGCAGCCTGTAGGAGCTCGTCGCGGTCATCGCCGGTCGAAGGGAGGAGAGGAGAGGGCGCTCACGGTGGGAGGAAGAAGAAGAAGAAAGAATAAGAATAAGAAAAACTAATTCCTTGATCTATCATTTCTTAGATCGTCCTCTTGTTCTTCACCGTTGGCTCTTACTGGTTGTGGTGATTGAATTGCTTAAGAGTTTTAAATTGGGGTGATCTATTAAACCCCTCCCCTTCTAGCTCACCTTCCGCATAGTATATCAAAACTGACTCGGTCCATAGGCATGTAGAGATGGCTCCACACCTGCATTGATTAGCATTTCATCAGTCACATGCATTAGTCATAATCATAATCATAATCATAATCATAATCACATTCATAATCATCATAAACACTTAATGAAAATAAAAAGAATGCGCACCTGAAGAAAAGGTGAGAAGCCGCTGACGGTCGTCTCCCGACCTGTCCCCGTGGACAGGTCAGCCATGATGCGCCAGTAGGGCGGCTCCCCAGGCATACCTCCACACTCCCTCTAGGTCCTCCAGGACACTCAGGAATCTGCAGTTGATGTCATCTCCCTTCGTCCCCAGCAGTAACCTCCCGAGCATCAAGAACAAGAACCTCCTCAGATCTATGTCCGCTCTTTCCCTGTCAACTGGGTCCTGACAATAGGTAGCTCGAGCTCTCTTGGTTAGATGCTCAGTGTACTCTGTCAACGACTCTCCTGACCTCTACTGAGTGTCTCCTAGCCCCATTACTCTCGTCAGATCGGTGCGGCAAATCGTCCTGCACGGGGGCTCGTATACCATGTCTATACCTAGAAGTCTCTGGGCCAGCTCACCGTAATCTGGGATGGTCACCCCGCTCACGGCCTCACCATCCACCCTCAGCCCAATAATCCTAGTGACATCCTCTAAGGTCGGCACCATGTGCCCCCAGGGCATTAGAAATGCATGACTAGCCCTGTCCCACCTCTCTCTCAGTGCCTGAATCAGAACCAGGTCAGGACGTATCGACTCTATGCTAAGGAAGGGACCAAAGCCCATCGCCTCCTCCCTCGCCTTGTGGAAGTCAGGCAGTCCGTTGTAGGCAGCCAACACCTGAACCCCGGAGATGTGAGTCCGTATCAGTTCCTGAAACACAAAAGTACACACAAATGAACATATATCAGTGGTCAACATATCAATTTATTAAAAAAATGCACTGTTTTAAAACGCGACTGCATTAGGGACTCTATTTTATGAAATAGCGACTGGATCCTGGTCGCTTCTTCTTATCGTTTTAATTAGACATTCATCTGATTGCATTTGTGTGCTACATTTCATTTTAATTTTCGCGTGCCTTCACGTGCCTGTGTGCTACATTCATCAGCTTTCATCTTTTTACCTTAATTAATAAAGGCTTGGCCCCTTGACTCATTATCAAGGCTAGTCTCAAAACGACCACCCACACATTTAGCAAGGGGCCAAGCCAGAACAGAAAAACTAACTTGTTTCTCTATGTGATGTGTACAGGGATTGAAAAAGTAGAAAAGAGGCAGAGAATAGCAAGGTAGATATTCCATCATCTTCTTCCGAAAAGAGTACATCAAGTTTTACCCTCTACATTACTCCTTTCACTACCCTTCAGGCGAAGGGCCCTAAAGGGAGTTGCCAAACTAGGGGAGGAGGTACTCCTTCCGCCTTGCAATCCTGTCCCCGATTCCGCACCACGTTGATCGACAGGGGCAACAAAGAAGCTACTGACATGGAAGCCACGCTCTCGTGCTCTATGGTAGCGCTCCTCACCACCCCTCAGCCATTGTTCAGCAAGATCAAGACTGGTTCAGAGTTCAAATAGTTGAGCCTCCAAGGTCCTCTGCTCCTCCCTCTCAGACAATCTCTCCACTATCTCTCTTTCTCTGGCTCTTTCCTTCTCCACTCGTTCCATCCCTTTGTCCTCCCTTTCTAGTCAAAGGGTGATCCTCAGCTCCATTGCATCCCAAGAGGGGTCTTCACCTCGACGACCTCACAGTTCCTCCTCTAGCTCTGCTCTCCTGGCTTCCCCCTGCGTGGCATGGGCAAGTGCATCTTGCATCTCCTACATCTGCTAGGACCACAATCTCAAGATATGTGGTAGAGTATAAATAAAGCTCAATGGTGGAACCCTCACCTGTGCAGAAAGCATTCCTTCTGCCTCTGCGGCACGCTGTGTAGCATGAGCGAGCTGCTCATGAAGCAAATCAAGCTCTGAGGTAGGGATCCATAAACTAGAGGAGACCCCATCTGCCCCCATCGCCGATGAGGCTACGTCAAGCTGGGCACGCTGCAACACACATAAGGTGGCACCGAGGGGTTAGTATAAGGAAATCAGGGCTATAACTAGGACCATGTGGATAAAGACTTACCGAAGAACTCAAAGCTGTGCGAGTATCACGCAATTGTAGTTCCGTGTCTTCCAAGCGAGCCCGCAAGTTCGCTACCATGGTGTCATAGGAATTGAGGATGACCCGAATGGCGGCAAAATTGCTGCTCGATGCTTTCCATTTATTCTTTTTAACACCCAATTTTTCTCTGATCACACCAATCCTCTCCCTACTTCTCTTCCCACCCCTGCTCCCTACTTCACGGTGGCCTGATAGCTGCCTGAGCATCGGCCATGGTCGTAGACTCGGGGACGTCGGTGACATGGCTGTAGAGCAATGCATGCGCCTCTCTCCAGGATGCATTCACCAAGGGCATGGCCGGCTTGCCGTCGGCCCAGGCGTGGCCCTATAAAGTCCATTGACACCCATCGCCAGGCGGAGAAAAAACCCAAATGGCATCATCCCTCTCCCGCAAGCTCGTTGCTCGGCTCCTGCAAAGCCCTTCCTCCATCACCGCCACCTCGGGGGGGCTCCCCCTCCACCTGCGAGCTCTCACTGGAGAAAATGGACCTCCCGTCCTTAGATCCTTCAGTTCCTCCACCATCAGCTCAAATCCCATCGGTCCTGCTCGATCGTGGATTCCCACATAGAGGCTAATTGGTTGAGGCCCTCCCATGCCCCTGCACAGATCATCTCTTCGCCTTGCTGGTACAAATCCTACTTGGCTTCTCCCCACATCGCGGTGGGAGCAAATGGCGGAGCGTCGGGTGTCTTTCCCAATCCCACCAAGCAGTTCTCCAGCACTCCCGATGGCACCCACCCGCTGAAGGAGGGTCAAGACCCCACCGAGGGCCACGAGTTCCGGCACCAGGAGATCATGGGGCCCATGGTGGAGCGCCACGTCTCCGCCCTTGCTAAAGAGACCTGCTAGGTGCTCGAGACAATGCAGAAGAGCATCTACGACCTTAGCATGATGTTCACCCTCCTGGGAGTCACCCACCTCAGCCTCGGTGCCTTGATCACCTACGCCACCCAACTGCCCCTGGAGGTGTCGATCCAGGGACTGGCGACATTTGCTTTCCCGTTCTCCATGGCGTTCCTACTACGGCGTATGCTTAAGCTGCTAAGTTTCTTCCACAAGATGGAGGAGCAGGGGCGGCTGTAGATCCTGACGCTGACCCTTTAGGTTTCTATGAACCTAAACCTTGTGTTCTTGAGACTACGCGTGGTTTCATTGTGTTGTGTGGTGGGCATCTCTGTATAGTTCTCTTACTGAAGAGAAAAGATAAAGAGACTCCACTTATGTTACCGCCTTACCCGAGCCTTACGCTTGGGATAGGAAAATAAACCCTTCTTTGCGTCAGCACTAAGCCCAGTGCGGATGACTATTTCAAGAGACAAATAAATCTTGTCGGTCTTACCACTCTAGTGACCCCGGCGAATAGACACCTTGTCTAGACCTTACGTCTGGGACAAGGGAATAAACCTTCCTTTGTGTCAGCGCCAACCCAGTGCTGATGAATATTCGAAGAGACAAATAGACCTTGTCGGTCCCGCCACCTCGGTGACGCCGACGAATAAACACCTTACTCGGACCTTACATCTGGGATAAGAGAATAAACCCTTTCTTTATGTCGGCACTGACCTAGTGTCGACGAATATTCGAAGAGACGAACAAACCTCGTCGGCTCCGCCACTTCGGCGACGCCGACGAACAAACATCTTGCCCAGACCTTACGTCTGGAAAAAGAGAATAAACCCCTCTTTGCGTCAGCACTAAACCCAGTGCGGACGACCACCACAAAAGATGAATAAATCCCGTCGGTTCTGCCACTTCGGCAACACCGACGAATAGACATCTTACCCGGACCTTACATCTGGAGTAAAGGAATAGACCCTTCTTTGCGTCGGCATTAACCCAGTGGTGACGAATATCCTGAGAGACAAATAAGCCATGTCAGGTTTCGTCATCTCGATGACGCCGATGAATAGACCTCTCACATGGACCTTACGTCTAGGTGGGGAAGTGAACCCTTCTTTGCGTCAACACCGACCCAGTGTTGACGAATGCCTCAAGAGATGAACAAACTGCGTCAGGCTCCGCCACCCTGGTGATGCCGATGAGCGAACATCTCGCCCAGACCCCTCTCGGGTCGAAATGACGAATACTCCTTTGATTTGGACCTTCTGTCCAGGTCATTTGGACCAATAAGCTCTTCTCTCTGTCCCTTCGGGTGACGAATAACCCTTCGGCTTGGATCTCCAGTCCAGGTCATTTCAATCAATAAGCTCTTCTCTCCGTCCCTTCGGGTGACGAATAACCCTTTTTGAACTAACAAACCCTTCTCTCCGTCCCTTCGAGTGACGACTACTCTCTGCCCAGGTCAAGCTTCCTCACGGAGCTATTCGGCAAGGCCACGAGGCTCGCGTGGTGGAGTGATCCCCTCGTCTCTCCCCTGGGGAGGCGAGCACTCTCCTATGCACCTCTGCGAGGAGCTCCGACGGGAGAACCAAGAGCTCAAGAACCTTCTGCAGGCATTACTGCGGGAAAAAGAAGTTCCTGCCCCACCTCCGGGGGCGCCTGCGTACGGTCCGGTGGGGATCGTTTGGCTGGGGGTAGAGGCCTGGTGATAGACCGTTTGGCCCCTGGTGGCTTGCGCCCTTGCGGTCATGGCTTGACCGTTTGGCTGACCCTTGCGGTCTCAGGGAGACAGCTAGGCCCGCCTTGCAGTCCAGAGAGGACCGCTAGGCTCAGGGGCAGCCTTGAGTGGACCGTCGTCCCATTTCCTTTCGACTGGTGATTTCTGTGAGCCGAGTTTCACCTCCAGTGACCTGTCCACTAGTTGTAGCTTTCCTGTGCACGCGGGTGCAGATCCACTTGGGAGTGATGGAGAGCGTGACCCGGAGAGATGGTTGTTAGGCTAGTTACCGTAGGGCCTCCACACACAGTCAAGTCCAGGCTTCGGGGGAAGAACTAGCTAGAGGGCCTGACCTAGGATGCATGGTCTGTGTGTGCACACGTGGTTGGGGGCGTTGGACCCTCGCTGACGAGCGCGACCCCAACTAGTCCTTGATCGTGGTACTTGTTCAGTGTGTCTCAGTCTCCGCCTGGGGCGAGTAGGGAGTCACTTGGGCGGGGTGTAAGACGTCAGGGGACGTAGCCAGTCTTGCTTCTAGTGGGTAGAGCTCCTATCTCCTGGTAGGTACAGACTTGTGTTTTGTCAGACCGAGGTTGGTTTGTACGGTACGACTAGTCGTAGAGAGCTTTTCTGTTTATTTATTATTGCTTATCGATTCTGTCATACTCTCGTTAGGTAGTGTTAGCTTCCATGCTTGTTTGTGCCTTTTGCCTTGTTTCTTTCGCGCGAGGTGGGGGTCCGCGGGATCCCTACTTAGCCTATGAAATGAGGCTCACCCATGTATTTTCAGGTGAGGCAGGTTTGTCAGGAGGCGGGTCTGAGGTTCTTCGTGGTTCGTACGGTCAGGGTTAGCTGCCAGTTGCTAGAGCCGCGGTATGCCCCATGTACTTGTACTTTTCCTTCTGTTGACTGTACTTATTTTTGGACATTAGATACACTAGATCTTATAGCAGTTTAGTTATTTATTTAATTTCTTGTATTTTTATTTAGTTATTTATTGTGCTATCTCTGTAGTTATTTTAGCTTCTTGTGCCTCTCCAGAAGGTGTAAGGGCTGGGGAAGATCGTGCCGGGGGCGTACCGTCGCTGCGCGAGGATCCGTGTGGATCAACTCTAGAGGCCGTGCATCTGTGCGGCTCGGTATTCTGCATCGGGCACTGCGGACAGCGTCGTTCCGCGCAAGGTATAAATACGCAACCCGTAGTTAGGGGTTGGGATTAATACGTCGATTAGAGCATGGATCTAGGTTTCTATCGAGCCGAGTTCAGGTAAATTAATTTTTGTTATCCGCTGCATTGCCTGAACACCGCTGTGCGAAACCTTACACACGCAAGGGTCCTCCTAAGCAGCAGAGGGTGGCGCGGGTGACTTGGAGCACGAAGCAACATGTGGAATCGGTGGAGGATCCACCGTGGCTGTGGTAGCAGCCGACAGCAGCGCAATAGCCTGGGCCCAAGGAGGGCTGTCCAAGGGTGCAAGGCCAGCGGGCAACCGAACATCACGAGGGCTTGCCTCGGCCAAGCCAGAAGTAGGGACTGGAGGAGCATCACGAAGGCCGGTCTCTAGAGAGCCAGTAGCACAGGGGCTTGCCTCTACCATGCCGGAAGATGCAGGCATGGTGGGGTCGCCGAAGGAAGGAGCAGGGGCTGGGGCAGCATCGTGAAGGTTTGCCGCTGTAGCTAGAGGGTTGAGATCGCCTAGTGGAAGCCGGCTAGCAGAGGGGCCAGCGATGGCTGCGGAAGGCAGGGGGCGGGCTGGAAGGGGCAAGATACCGGTGCCAGCCGAGGGCCGCCAGACCAGACCCAGAGCAATGGACGATACCTAGGGGAGTGGCCTACCTACAGCAGCAGGGGCATCAGCCCCCCGTGCAGGTGGAGCCTTCGACTTGCAATCAGCCACCAGATGGCCCAGGCGATGACAGGAGCAGCACCAAAGCGGGGGTCCGAGATGGCCACCGGCTGCCAGAAGCCGCCCGCTCCAATGCCAACCCACACATGGTGGGGGAGCTTCTTGGAAATGTCAAGTTGGACACAGACCCGCACAGCATGGGCACGGGTGAGGCAAAGGGTGTTGCGGTCAATCTTCAAGGTCGGCCCAATGCTACCGGCGATGGAGAGGATGGACGCTTCGTGGTAGAAGTTGACCGGGAGGCTCGGGAGCTCGATCCAAACAGGGACAAGCAGCAAATCGACCTCCGACGAGAAGTCGAGCGACCAGTGGAAGAACCAAAAGGGGCGCCCATGGATGAGCAGTGACTCTTTGAGGAGGACTTTAAGGAAGTCTTCCCGATTGGAGAAGCAGAGGAGGAGATGCCAGCGGTCTATAGTGCTGATCAGGAAATCTTGCTTGAACTAGAAGCGCTGCGCAAGGTGTGCCCGGATGTCAGTAAAGGAAGGCCGACCCTTGGGGGTTCTTGCTATGACAGCAAAGGCAAGAGGGCTGCAGGTCAAATGGACCTCTTCCAGCGAGAAGAACGCAGCTAGCTCACCTAAGTCGGTGGTGGTGGGGGCATGGACGGCTAGAGGGAGTGCTAGTGGTGTAAAGGATCTAAGCACCACCTGGGAGAATGAGGGCGCTACGGCAGAGGGGGGAGGAGCAAGGAGGGAACCTCCCAAACCAGCAGCTGAAGCAGCCCCCTTCGTCAGCCATGCAGTTCCACAGTCCGCATGCAGCTGGCCACCTCCAAGGTTAGGAGCCAAAGTTGGAGGCCGGTCGGCCGCACCTACAGAGGTGGGAGCGGAGTGAGAAGGAGTAGGTCACCCGAGCCCAGGGCAGGGGATCAACGAGGAGGGCCCGCCGGCAAGCGGCTGTTCCCCCGACAGGGAGCCCAGGGAGGGCACCTCAGGAGTAATGGCGGCCCACACGAGAACGTCCACGGTGGGTGGAGCCGACACAGCATAGGTGTTTGTTGAGGGTAGGCCGACTGCCGGCGCATGGGAGGGCAGCCCACGATGGGCTTCAGCAGGAAACAGAGTCCCGGATCGCGGGGCTGTCCCGTCAGGGGGGAGGCCAGTCAGCGCGAGGGGGGGTTAGACTTTAGGGGTATGTGGCTGCTGGACAAGGCTTGCGATGTGGGGTAGTTGGGTATCGACGGGTGAGATGTAGTGTTTGGAGGTAACGTGCGATGGAGGGGAAAAACGTGGTTGTTGGGGAGAGGATGAGAGGCTGGCTGGGAAACGATGGGCTCGTCAGCATTTAAAGGAGGAGGGGCCGGAGAAGAAGCTGGGACGGCAGGGTCGTGGCAAGCTGGGGCCGGGGCACAACCTGCCAAAGACGGACCAAGCTTGCCTGTGTCTAGGCCCTCCGCGGCACAATGGGACCACCCAGGGGGGCCGCAGCAGGGCCACCAACTGCGGGGACCAGCGGCGACGAAGCAGGGGGAAGGGACCCAGCTACAGAGGTAGCAGCGCCATGGGCCACAGGAAGGCCTCACACAACCAACTCCGCAGGAAGGCAAGGGTGACCATGGGTTGACGCCTCCACAGCAAGCCCACCGGCAGAGAGCGACTCCGATGGGAGAGCCAACGATGAGGGGGAGGGGGGAGGCACGAGGCCACCCCCCATCACCGGCCATCACCAGACGCTAGCACGCGGGGGGAGTAGGACGCAGGGGGAAAAAAGGACCAACTTCTCTATGAGGAAGTACCTAGGTCGTAAACCTACAGGTTTCACCATTGGGGAGCGGTTACTAGCCATTGTAGAAATACTGCGGCCAAGGTGGGTCCAAGGGAATAAAAGAGAAGGAATAATTGGTGACAAATCTAAACAAGGGTCTTTTCTAGAGAAACAGCCCAAAGTGGCCCCAAGAAAATTGAGTACTCAATTCGGAGTGGAATATCTCATATTTATGGAAATTAGAGTATAGTGGCCTTCACAATCAAGGTAAGTGAGTGATCTCCTTCAATGTTATCCAAGTCCTACATGAATGCATGCTGGGTTTAAAGGAAAAAATAAAATAAACTAAAATAGAAAATAGTCAAGGATAATATTATTAAGTTGCTAAGCATGGGTCAGGATACCTATTCGATGAGTCGATACTGAGCAGGGACTCGTTTATCCACGTACCAACCCAACGAGTGGAACCATCATCCCCAAGCTATCACAAGTTAACGGCCTATCTATGCGACCCAAACTTCTCTGAAATTATTACTGTTTTTGTTAGAGGGGGACTAAAATTCCAGATTCATTCAAGCCGCATGGTCCTTGACATGCTCTAATAGCATAGATATCACATAGTAAGATGCATGATATAGTGAGTTTGATCACCGTAGTGACCTGTCACGCCCCAAGCGCGAAAGATTACTCAGAAGTGGCGTGACAATGTCTATAACGATCATGTCAATCAGAGCGTAGTGCATTCAACACATACAGACAGAGTGCGCAAGATAGAAATAACCCAAATCTTTATTCATAACCATGTTTCTCTCAAATAGTATGAAGACTAAAACGCTCCACGCAGGGAGGGGGGTTCACAGGGAGGGGAACAAACGTTACATTCACTACCCTCGCGCAGGAGGGGGGATTGCGGGGAAGGGTAAGCAACGATTGCCCGTACGTCGGGCTTGGGCGTCCACTCACGACGCAACCAACTCCTGGAGAAGACCAAAGGATGCTGACGGACGCCTGGAAGTAGGGCGTCGGGCTGACGGCGCTGGATGGGGACGGCGACTACTGCAGCAGGCTGGTGCAGTTCTGCTCGGCTGGACAGGTCGGCGCAGCTGTGGTGCGATGGCCGGTACGGGCGCTGCAGAACTCCAATCGCAGCGGGACCAGGTCAGAGACGTTGCTGACTGGGAGGGATATGATCCCTCAGAAGGGGGTGGCCATCCAATCACCTCGCTAGGCGTGGTCGCAGGGACAGCCGGCATCGGGTTTCTGGGTGAATAGCAGGATAGGACGTCAAAGATCAGGGCAGAACTCCTGGTGCCGATGTCGGAACATGATGAAACCACTTGCGTTGGTTTCATTACGTCAGGGGATGAAACTTTGATGAATACATCATGAACTGAAACTGACAGGAGGAAGGGGTGTCGGGGCCGACTTGACAGTAGCCCATCCTGGGTGAACAGGGGCTCTGGGTCTGGCGTGCGTGTGGGAGTTTGGACGCCACAGACATAGACGATGTCTAATGCAGGAGATACCACCTCTGGTGCGTTGGTGCTTCGGAGGAGCAGAACTCTCGTGAAGAGAGCTCGGGCTGAATCACGCTGGGGCGGGCTGTGGAGCTGCTACCATTTGGGACTCAGGTTCGGACCTGAGCTTGGTGCAGTTTCACGAGAATAGGCGGTGCATGCAGTGCTGAGGTCGGATTGCCACAGGATCACTTCTGGAACGAAGCTAACTTGACGACGTACGACTTCACAGAAGTAAGCTTCGGCTGGTTTGCACCGTGGAGGCCGGAGTAGTCTCTGCAATCTTGACCTCTGCTGCAGGTGGGTTGTAGAGGACAGCAGCAAGGCCTTCTCGATCCGCGGGACGACGTAGCGATGACGGGGCGACACCGGGGCGCCGTGGACGCTGGGAGCTGGGGAGGGCGGACCTGAGTTCCAGTAGGAGAGGGGGATGGGGCATGGGAGGCTGGTGGCTAGGGTTAGGGTTTGTGGTGGGGGGGCGCACTAGCTTGAGGAGGCACGGGTAATCACTCACTCCCACGGCGGTCACTCGGAAGTCCGGGACTTGCGAGATCGGGCACTCTCTTACCGGCTAGCGGAGACTAGAGCTAATATTGAATGAAAAGTACTAAAGAAAGAGTGAGGTGGGAGCACTTACTCGACTGGTTTGAAGAAACTGATCCCACTTGGAGACGAGGGCGAGCGGGGAAGCGTGGGTTCCCCACACGCCGCACCAGTGTCGCTCGAACCAGCTCAAGACCTTACAACACTACACCTCTCGCAAGAGGGGGATATTGTGATGGGGGTTAATCTCTTACAATCAAAACTACGTCCGCACAGGGAGGGGCTTTCAGTCGGCCAAGCGGGGAGGGGGAAGATGAAGACAAAGAGCTTCAAGAAAGGCCAGAGTAGGTTCTATCCCCTCTCAGGAACAGAGGACAGACAGTCCATGCTGAAATTGTTGTGGTTGCTCCCGAACTCCTTTGCCAGCGGGACAAGGGCCAAAATTTTGTAGGTTGACCCAGGAAGGTGTTGAAATTTTGGTAGGTGCTTTGGAAGCCGACGCTGGTCATGGTGGAGCTGGAAGCAGAGACTCTGTTCTCTGGTTTGGACTATCTCAGCACCATAGCATCAGGAAGATGAAGCCGCCATGAGCTGCCCCGAACTTCAAATTGAGCACGGTCGATGGCGTTGGAACCGTTGACGAGTTGCCTTTGAAATGAGACCCACGGGGGTATCAGCTGATGTCAGAGTAGGTCGCAGCAGCCCAAACACTGATAGGGTGTTAGTTAAGTCCCAGGGAGGATAGAACTGCACACTCTGTGGAGAAAAGGGAGAAGAAATCGCTCAGGTTGCCGAATGGAGTTTCACTTCTTGTAGGAGGAGGGAGACTCGCATTAGAATGTCTCGATCGAATCCCGCCTCCAGTTCTTTAGATGAGCAGGTGTGGCAGCTACTGCAAGCCGTCTCTGGAAGCTGATCAGGACTCTTCTGCGCAGTCGGAGTAGATCGCTTGTCCCGGACAGCCACGAACTCAGAATGGGACGAGACGACCGCCGTAGTGAATAAGACTCGAAAATGCTTCCAGAGGTAGCTCTTGCTGATGTGACACAAAGAAGCGGGTGGGCAGCAATTAGACAATATGCCCTCGGACCTAATTCGCAAGCACATCCACAATCCGAAGAGCAACGTGACAGTAGGGGGAATTACCAGCTAGAGGACAGGCCTAGGGCGTATGGTCTGAGTGTGCACACGGGGCTGAGGGTTTCGGACCCGCACTGACGAGCGCGACCTCAGCTAGTCCTTATTTTGTGGTACTTCTGGTTGCTGAGTGTGTCTGAGTCTCACACCTGGGACGTTGTAGCTAGACACTTGTGACGTGGTGTAAGATGTCCGAGGACGCATCCGGTCGTTCTTCTAGTGGGTGGTGCTCCCGTCACGTGACGTGAGTTGTCGTGTCTCGAGTTTCCATTTCTCATCTGCGAGATGGGATTTCGGGTGTTATTTTCGAGAGCGTTTTTGTAGCCGAGGTCTAGGGTTTTCGGTGATCCTCACCGAGGGCTTTCCCTAGACGTCATTGAGTTCACGACTGTGAGGTCGTGACTGTGTTCCTGACCCCGTGGTTTTAGCTTGGGCCTTTTTGTAAGGGCAAGTTTCTACGACTGAGGCATCGTAGTGTTTTCCTAGTAGCGTGGCTAGAGCGGTTCGTGTCTGGTTGTCTCTCGACCATGGGATCGGGATGTCGGATGCGTGACTTGGTTGTCCCCCGACGGGAGACTGGGTTGTGTTTTTTGGTACAGTAGGAGTAGCTGTAGAGTCGAGATTTTACCGGTCGTCGTAGGTTACTGTTCCTGCTGTTACTGCTGTTCTTTCTATAGCTAGCATAGCTCTTTCCATACCGCCGTTGTTTTCTCGGTTGGGGTTCCGCGGGATCCCTACTGAGCTAGTGATAGGAGACTCACCCCTGGTTTTCAGGTGTGGCGGTTCTTCCTCGAGGTTCGAGGACGTTGCGTGGAGCTTCCTAGTCGCCAGCCCGCCGGGCCGAGTGTTCACTTGACGTGTGGTACGTTTTACTGCTTTAGACTGTACTTTTTGTTGGACTGGACTCTGTTGTAGTTAGATTGTTTACTTCTATTATATTATATTTGTTGTCCTGTTTTATTTCCTATTTCTATGTACACCACACCTATCCTTTTATCTCTTCCGAGTCTTCTGGCTCGTGGGAGGCGGGCAGAGGTTCGAGTTCCTTTCCGATACTCGGATCCCGAGTCGCCACACATGACAATGCTTAATGCTCTATTGGCAAATGCAGGTTCTTTGTTTTCTAAACATGTCAGCCAAAGAAGAGGTATGAATGAAATTCAATCACATTTTGCTCAACTACACCACTTCTACATACTATTGCACCAACTCTAATCCAGTCATGACACGCTCACCAACCTCAAACCAATCAAGTGGGTACAACACGGTCGCCTGTACAACGCCTCATAAGGAGCCATACCGATGCTCGAATGATAGCTATTGTTATAGACAAACTCCACTAATGGTAAGTGGTGAATCCAACTCCCCTGCCACTCCCGGCAACATGACCTCAGCATATCCTCCAACGTCTGAATGGTCCTCTCCGATTGACTGCCTGACTGAGGATGGTAAACCAAGCTAAAAGCCAACTCAGTACCTAAAGCTCTCTGGAAACTCCTCCAGAATCTAGAAGTGAAACATGGATCTCGATCGGAAACAATGGAAATAGAAATTCCATGCAAAGACACGATCCGCTCCACATACAAATGTGCCAACTTGGGCACACTCTAGCTGACTCTGATCAGTAACAACTGAGCTGTCTTCGTCAGCCTATCCACCAGCGACCAAATGCTATCATGTCCACTTGGAGTCCTCGGCAATCCCACCATAAAATCCATGGTCACGTGCTCCCATTTCTACGCGGGAACCTCCAAGGGCTGAAGTGTACCACCAGGTCGCTGGTGTTCCGCTTTCACCTGCTGACAGGTCAGGCACTTGGCCACGAACTCCGCAATATCTCTTTTCATACCAGGCCACCGGAACTGTCTCTTCAAGTTTTGATACATCTTCGTCGCACCCGGATGTACGATGTACCTGCTCCCAAGTGCCTCTAGTAACATCACACGCCTCACTTGCTCCTCGACTGGGACATATAGCCTACCTCAAAATCTCACAGCACCATCCTCGCCGAGAACCACCTCAGCCAATGCTACGATCCGGGGCAACTCCGGGTCTATACGTTGAGCCTCTGTCACCTGTCGCCGGATAGCTGGCCTGACAGACAAGCTCGCAAGCACTGCAGACCCCTCGTCTCGGGGAACCTTAAGCCTAAATGTCACTGTTAGCACTTGTTCCCAGAGCTTCCATTCGCTCGACATCAAGGCACTGACCACTACCTTCTTACTCAAGGCATCAACAACGACATTCATCCTGCCCAGCGAATAAGACAGGGTGAAGTCATAATCCTTCATATATTCCATCCATTTCCTCTGCCTGAGTTTAAGGTCCTTTTGAGTGAACACATACCTTAAACTCTGAGCCGACGTGGAACTCAGTGAGGATGGTGCTGTGAGATTCTATGGTAGGTTGTACGTCCCAGTCGAGGAGCAAGTGAGGTGTGCAGTGTTACGAGAGGATCACGGGAGTAGGTACACTGTACACCCGGGTGAGTCGAAGATGTATCGAAACTTGCGGAGACAGTTCTGGTGGCCTGGTATGAAGAGAGATGTTACCGAGTTCGTGGCCAGGTGCCTGATCTGTCAGCAGGTGAAGGCAGAACACCAGCGACCAGGTGGTATGCTTCAGCCCTTGGTGGTTCCAGCGTAGAAATGGGACCACGTGACCACAGATTTTTTGGTGGGATTGCCCAGGACACTGAGTGGACATGATAGCATTTGGTTGCTCGTGGATAGGCTAACGAAGACGGCTCGGTTGTTACCGATCAGAGTCAACTGGAATGTGCCCAAGCTGGCACGCCTTTATGTGGAGCAGATCATACCCTTTCATGGGATTCCCATTTCCATTGTGTCAGATCGAGATCCGTATTTTACATCCGATTTCTGGAGGAGTTTCCAGTGGGCTCTAGGCACTGAGCTAGCTTTTAGCTCAGCTTATCATCCTCAGTCGGACGGTCAATCAGAGAGGAACATCCAGACTTTGGAGGACATGTTGAGGTCGTGTTGTCTGGAGTGGCAGGGGAATTAGATTCACCACCTACCATTGGTGGAGTTTGCCTATAATAACAGCTATCATTCGAGCATTGGGATGGCTCCCTATGAGGCGTTGTATGGGTGACCGTGTCGGACTCCACTTGATTGGTTTGAGGTTGGTGAGCTTATTTTGACGAGACCGGAGTTAGTGCAGCAGTGTGTGAATGTCGTGCACTTGGTCCGTCAGAACATGTTGGCGGCCCAGAGTCGGCAGAAGAGCTATGCCGACCGGAGGAGGCGGCCTCATAGTTTCGTCATTGGCGATCACGTTTTCTTGAGAGTTTCTCCGATGAAGGGGGTGATGCGCTTTGGCCGGCGTGGGAAGCTGAGTCCCCACTATGTTGGTCCTTTCCCCATCGTGGAGCGCATTAGTGAGGTTGCTTATCAGTTGCAGTTGTCCCCTGAGTTGGCATCGGTTTATGACATGTTCCATGTCTCGATGTTACGGAAGTATATGCCCGATGACTCTCATGTGTTGGGAGATTTTGTTTGGCCCGATGTAATGTCCCGATGAGAAAAAATCAAGAAAATTTGCCAAGGGCGCCCCCCTCTCTCTCTAGCTCTCTCTTGTTCTTGCTTGTTCTTCATCTTTACTCTCTAGATCCATGGTGTGAAGCCCTCAATATTGGAGTGAATCTAATTTTTATATTCTCTCTAGAGTGTGAAGCTCTCCCACCGCCGTTCGTGCCGCCATCAGAGCCGCCATCAAGTCACCACAAGCCGCCACCCCCCTACTGTCCAGAACTCCGAGTTCCAGAACAGCAAGCTAAAGAAGAGGTCGTTTCTCCCAACTCCTATCTCTGATCGAGCCGAGATTTTGAGAGATTGTTCCTCTCTCTGTTAGCTTTCCATCAATATAGATTTTACCCTATTCAGATCCCGTTTGATATTTTTCCCGTAGTTTTTAATCCACCCCTGACAGTCTGTTAGTCAGCAGATCTGCAGGATAGTGTCTTCTTGTCGTATTTTTACTGCCCCGTTATACATCTACAAAAATTCCCAAAAAATTACCAAGTGATACTCACATTTCCCCCTTCCACTCATAATTTTCCAAACACCCAGAAAATTCATTTTTCCCCCAGTCAAAAATCGTTTTAAGGCAGATCCCTTTCTGTCCTGATAGTCTATAACCAGATCCATAGAAAAACACATAGTTTTCAGAGCTTCCCACCTCTAATCCCTTCTTTGGGTCAGCCTGCAAAAAATATATGTTGTGGATCTGTAAGTCCTCTTTCCAATGGTACTAGTATCGCCTCAATCTGATATCAGATCTGAGCGCAATAATTCTTGCCTCCGAGGCGCACAAATCTGTAGAAGCAGTAGCAAGCTAAATCTTGCAAAAATATCAAAGCTCAATTTCAGGAACCGCCACTTCAGGGAGTCGATCAGGGACGTCCTGCCAACATCCCAGTCAAGCGGTGCCTTCAGAAGACTCAAGGAGGATGACGTTCCTTTGGAAGCCATTGCTTGTTGTCCTGTAACTAAGAACTGAGTCGGCACAGCACCGAGTTGGAATAATACCGAGTCGGACCAGCAGCCCGATGTGGACGTCAAAAAATGACGATGACGATCCCACGGCCCCTGCGGCACTCGCATCTACGTGCGAGTTGAAGACAGGAAGGCCGAATAAACCCATACCTCGTTCGGTCAGGATGAGAACACGCTCGGCAGCCCGCTACCCATTAAGGGAGCCCATCAACCCTAACCCTAGCCACCTTCATCCCACGCCCTAGCCCCCTCTCCCTCAGCAACCCAGGTCTGCCCTCCCCTGCTCCGCGCGTCCACGGCATCCCGGAGTCACCCCGTCATCGCTACGCCCTCCCGTGGATCGAGAAGACCACGTTGCTGCTCTCTGCAATCAACCTGCAGCAGAGGTTGAGCTTACAGAGACTACCCCGGCATCCACGGTGCAAACCAGCTGAATCTTTCTTCTGTGGAGTCGTACGTCGTCATGTCAGATTCATTCCAGAAGTGATCCTGCAACGATCCAACCACAGCACCGTTCGCGGTGCCCATTCTCGTGCAACTGCACCAAACTCGGATCTGAACCTGAGCACCATCTGGTGGCAGCTCCACCGCCCGCCCCTGTTCGATTCAGCCAGAGCTCTCTTCATGTGAGTTCTGCTCCTCCAAAGCACCGAAGCACCAGAGGTGGTCCCGCTTGGTTTCGACATCGTCTCCATCCAGGGCGGCCATTCTCCCTCAGCCACGCCAGACCCGGAGTCCCCTGTTCACCCAGGATAGGCTGCTGTCAAGTCGGCCCCGACACCCCCTCTTCCTCTCCGTTTCAGGTCAGACGGTCTTCAGAAAAGTTGTAGCTTTTGATGACACAGAACTAACGCAAGTCATCTTGTCCCGATCTTATGTCAGCACTGGGAGTTCCCCTACAGCTACCTACGACTGGTCTGATTGTTCACCCAGAAATCTGACACCGGTCGTTCCTGCGACCACGTCAAGCGAGGTGATCAGACGGCCGCCATGTTCTGAGGGTTCGTAGACCTCCCTATCAGCAATGTCCATGACTTGGTCCCGTCATGATTGGAGTTCCACAGCGCCCGTACCGGCCAACGCACCACGACTGCACCAATCTGTCCTGCGTGGCAGAACTGCACAGGCCCACAGCCATGGCCGCCGTCTCCATCCAATGACAGCAGCTCGGCGCCAGACCTTCAGGCATCCTTCGGCATCCCTCGACCTTCGTCCAGGAGTTGGCTGCACCTCGATCGGACGTCCGAGCTCGACGTACGGTCAATAACTGGTTTCCCCTCCCCGCGATCCCCCCTCCTACGTGAGGCAGATATGCTGCAGATTCCACTTGTTCCTGAGCAGAGTTTCTTTGATTTCATCCCACCACTTGCTGATTCTCCATGGAATTAGTTTTTTTACCAAAAAAATTAATATAACTAAAATTTTTAACCCAAATAAACCTCCCACCCCACCTCTCTCGACACTCCCATCTCACTCTCTCACCCTCTCTCTCTCTCACGATCACCACTCTCTCTCTCCTCCGGGATTCGGGCGAGACGATGACAGATCGCGACGTGGAGGGCACCGTTGGACTCATGGCGACGAGTGGAGCGTGTTGACCCCCACCTCGACACCGATCGTGGCCCGTGGAGGTGAGATGGAGCGAGGAGGGCGTGGCATCCTCGGCTCTTGCATGCGGCCCGGACGGCCATTTCAGCTCGTTCCAGGTAGGGGGATGGATTCCCACCCGCCGTAGGATCACTCCCTCGCACATGCGCGATGATTCACGCCCTCTAGCATGCCCATTGTCAATAGTTTGATTTTCCTCCATGAACATTATAATTTATGTTTTAATCCACCATGGGCATTATTTTTATGTTTTCTAGATGTTACATATTGCTATGGATGTGTTTGATAGTAGGGAAATAGGTTTTAGTGTGAACCCCATCGATTTCAGTCGACTGAGGGGTGTTTCGATTTCAAACCGAACCCACTCGCTACCCAGTCGGTGTGACGGTCACTCCAGTGGCTGTTATGCGTTTAACGCCCCTCATAGGGTGCGTTATAGTCTTGTGGCAAACCATCACTAGTCCGTTAAGTTCGAGTGTAATGGGCAACCCTTGGTCTGTTACAGCCCTTTGACCCTGTTTAGCTTAGATAGAGTGGTTGGCATGGTGGTCTATCGTGCGACCGTCATAGCCTTGTAGCGTGCCTATATAGGTGCGTTACATGCGTGCAAAAACTGTGAATTTTCTTATGTTCAGGTAAGTTCAACGGACCCAATGGAGTCCGTTATATTTCATGTAGCAGACCACCCTTGGTCCGTTATAGCCTGTGCATGTCGAGTTTTCATAAAAACAGTTCGGGTGACCATAGCGGACCAGTGGAGGTGCATTATATCATCCTAATGCACCATCCCTGATCCGTTATGTTAGGTAACGGGGCTATGCTAGTCCGTTACAGTTCTGGTGTTCTAAAAGTTGTCAGTTCATTCTCCAATGCATTTTAAGTTGCATATCCGCCATGTTTAAGTTATTTTATAATACAATGGCTTACTTTTAGATCCCAGTAGAGTGCTTTCTCTTTGACTTTTCAAGATTTGTTGGGTATACTTTCTTTCCCATAAAAATGATGTCTTGATGGAATTTGAAGCATTTTGCAGGGCAGTTCAAAACGAAAAGGGGTGCTACATCAAAGCCGTGCGGAGTGATCATGGCAGGGAATTTGACAATAATGAGTTCAGCAACTTTTGCAGGGCTCAAGGCTATAAGCACGACTTCTCCACACCAAGAACTCCTGAACAAAATGGAGTCATTGAAAGGAAGAACAGGATGTTGATTGAGAAGGCCAGAACTATGCTGAATGAACACAATTTGTCGAGGTATTTTTGGGCTGAAGCAATGAACACTACTTGCTACATAGTCAATCGAGCAATGGTAAGGCCAGTGTTAAAGAAAACACCCTATAAGCTGTATCAAGGTAAGAAACCAAACATTTCCTATCTCAAACCATTTGGCTCTATATGTTATATTCATAACAATGGTAAGCTGGATCTGGCTAAATTTGACCCAAAGAGTGACAAGGGGATATTCCTCGGATACTCCCTTGGCTCAAGAGCTTATCGGGTGTACAACCTAAGAACTCTTGTAGTTGAGGAAAGTCCCCATGTCATTGTTGACGAATCTACATCAAAAGGACCTGATGAGAGATATGTTTTGCAGGATGAAGAACTAAATGATGTTGATTCCGGGAAGATGGAAGAAAAGTCTGAAAAATAAAAAGAAGAACCACAAGAAGATGATACAAATCAGCAAGATCAAGTTGAACAACAGCTACCAAGACAGTGGACGTTTGCAAAGGACCATCCTCTGGAGAATGTGATGGGCAATGTAGAAGATGGAATAAAGACACGAGCTTCACTCAGGGAAGTTGAAAATTAGGACTACATAGCCCTTCTTTCTCAAACCGAACCTCGTTTCATAGAAGAAGCCTTAAATGATGAGTCATGGATTATGGCCATGTAGGAAGAACTACACTAGTTCCAAAGGAACAAAGTGTGGTTCCTCATGCCATGCCCTAAAAATCACTCTGTGATCAGAACAAAATGGGTGTTTCCTAATAAAATAAATGATCAAGGAGTGGTAACTAGGAATAAGGCCAGGCTAGTAGTCAAAGGCTATAGCCAAGAACTTGGTATCGATTTTGATGAGTCTTTTGCTCCCATGGCAAGACTCGAGACTGTGAGGCTTCTATTAACTTTTGCATGTTTTGTGGTATCAGAGCCTAGGTTTTCTTTAGACCCTAGGTTTCTAGAAGTGTCATTAGAACCTACGATATTGATAGAATGTCTAAGATCCAACCAAGTGAGATGGGGTAGAGGCTTGGGTTAAGTTAATTAATAAAAGAACCCTAAAAGAAATTTGGTAGAATGCTCTTAATTCTTTTCTCTACACTTGTAGGATTCATCTACCAGTCTCGATGGCAGCGGAGCGCGCTCAATGGCAAGAGATGCAGCATATAGCAGGGCCTGACCCAGGATTTGCAGCAAGTGGCACAGGGAGGCGTGCATCATGGTGCCGGTGACCTCCACTAGAACTTTCGAGCCATGAACCCACCGAGGTTTAATGGCTCCCCCGACCCAGACAAAGCAGAGCACTGGGTGAAGGAGATGGATCGCATCTTTCACGTCATGCACTATAGCGATCAAGAGTGGGTATTATTAGCAACCTTCCAGCTGGAGCGAGATGCTTGTGCATGGTGGGAGTCCATGGAACCCATGTTAGGAAATGGCCCTGTGACTTGGGAGGAGTTCCTTGAACATTTCAATAGCAAATTCTTCTATGATCGAGTCCAAGAGAAGAAGGCAGTCGAGTTCGCTTCCCTAAGGCAGAGGAATTTATCAATGCCCGAATATGAGGCGTAGTTTTCCAGACTCTCCCGCTATGAGCTATACCTGGCATACACTGAGAAGATGAAGGCCAAACGGTTCCTCAACGGGCTGAAGCTTCAATATATTAACCAATTGGCACCGCTGGAGATCCACAACTATCCTAAGATTGTGTGGACGACACAAATTCTGGAAGACACCATAGAGATGGCTGACCGAATTAGAGGAAGAGACAAGAAAAGGGAGCAAGCTACTAGCTCCGAAAATTTCAAACTGACCAATTGCAAGAAGAGGCCCAATGGCGGGCCAAGTTTTTCGAAGGACAAGAAACCAAGGGAGAATGACAAGAAGAAGGGATCAGCTGCCCTTTCTAAGGTAGTTTGCAAGTATTGTGACTAGCCATGTCATAATATGGAGGAGTGATGTTGGGTTCGGTGCTATGGATTCAGAGGGGGGTGAATGAATCGGCCTATTAAAAATTATTTCTCTACTGAAATCTGAGAACAATTTCCCAATCTGGAAATACAATGCAGCGGAATGAAATCGAATTAGATCTATGAATCCTCAATCTTCGGCTGATAAGCCAGCCTTGACATATGGGCGGCCGCATATTCGGCTTTGGAATATCTGAAAATGTCAGCCTGTCTGGCACAGGCCTTGGGTCTCTTTTGTACTGCGACAGAGACCGGATTTCTTGCTCTTGTTTCTTCTTTCTTCTCAAATCTCCTGCTCCCACCTTCACAGTGATTGGCAGCAGCAAACCTCCTCCCCGCCCGGGAATTCATCCTTCCGACCCATGGGCGGTCAATGGTGACATCTTCCTTTCTCTTCCATCTCTTGCCCCCTGCTCCGGAGCGGGCAATGGAAATGTCTTTTTCTTGTCTCTTCCCATCTCTCCTGCCTCTTGTTGTGAGGCGGACAACAACGTCTTCTTCTGGTGCTTCTTCATCTCTTCTGCCCCCTACTCTGAGGTGGGCAACATTGACCTTCCTCTGTTGTCTTCTCTCATCCCTTCTGCCCCCGACCCTGGGGCTAGCAGCGGTGTCATCTTCAGCTTGAGCTGGGACCCAGCTCTGAATCTTCTTTGGCCTCCAGATCTATTTGAATCTGGTCGGTCTGGGTGCCAGTGGTTCTCTTTCCCTTGTCTCCAGCTCAGCCCTCTTAGTGGCCAACACTCGGAATCTATTGTCAGTCGGAATTGCCGGAACGGCCACGTCCGGCCTGATGTCTCTTGGATGGCCATTGAGGTTGACCCTGATGCCCCCGACCATCATGGTTTTCCCAGAGTTTGATACTCGGTGGTTCGCAGCAATGAACCAACCTCTTCTGTCAGCTCCCTTTCTCCTTCCAGCAGCAATAGGGGCGGCAGTCTTCTTCACCTCGTGATGGACAAGGCACGACACGATCGTAGGAGTAGCTCTAACCGTTCAGCTTCTTCTCGGGCCGGCAACTGTTGGTGGAGCCTTAGTAGCGTCCCTCGGCTCCTGATCGTCGACCGTCAGCAAGTCAACAAAGATGAGGCCCAGACAGTTGGGCAGTCCGACGACTGGGGGCATCGACCCAAACATGATGGGCACCGCTAGGTAGCCCTCGCGAACATGGGCGTCAATGACTTGCTGACCAAAATGAAGGGAAGCGAATCCACTCGTCATTTCGATTCCTGCGAATAAGGTTAACACACAGTTAGAATTTAAGAGAGGTCACCAGGCCTCCTAATTTGGCGTGAAAATGAAGGGAGACTCCGTCCCACCGGGCGTGCCAGAGATTATTGACACGATTTCATTTATTATATTTTTATTTATTTATTTATTTATTTATATTTATTGATTGATTGGCGTGCCAGTCACATGGGTGACAAATTTATTGTGCGCTCGTCTGACAAGTCAGATAATTATGGGTGATCGTGTCGGGACCAAAAGTCTGCCATACCGTAAAGGCTATGGCGTTAATTACGCCCTTCCTAAGAAGGACAACCCTTGATTAAACGCCAAAGTAGGAGGCCTCGGAGGGCATTTAAAAGACTAACGTGCGTATAAATGACGAGTTTATTTAGGTGCACGGATCAAATCCGACAGCATCTCCCCCTGGCTTTGACTGGTGCCAAGTAAGGATAGGAGGCCATCCACGCGGTGGCGGGACGGCATCCGAGCAGTGGTGAGGACGTTGTCCCTGGATGTATGCCTTCAAAGAGACATCTCATTTCGTTAATCTCCCATGAAGAGCATAGCCAAAAGGGTTATGCATTGATGGTGCTCCCTTGGCTTATTAGGGTTTATTCTTTATCAAATCACGATTCCGGCAGTACTTCCCCTTATTTCAGGTCGTGCCAAAGAAGAGATAGACCATCACCCACGGACTGTAAGGATGAAGGTCGGAACAAGAGAGAGCACTAAGGCTCTTAAGCAATATAATCACCCTACGGTGACGTTCAATGTTCCCCATTCGAAAGCCGACGGGACACATGCAGAGGCATAGCCCTTCGAGCTTTTGGGGTTATATGTGTAGGCCTGTTCGGGGCGATGAAATATCGGGGAGGTCAGTCCCCATTAATTTATCTCTTGGAATTCTTAGTGAAGGCTCGTAGAGATCCCGGGCTGGGTCTACATAATTGAAGTGGGGTTTAGATGGGGACTATGGAGTGTTCTCGGCGTGGGAGGCTTTGGACTCGTGAGGCTCTCGGCATAGTACAGGGTGCCGTCGGCGTGATGAGCATAGGAGGGGGGGGTCTCGGCGCGCTCTGTTGGCGGGAAGGAAATGGCAGGCTCTCTGCGCAAAGAGGAGGCTCGACCAAAGGAGCTCCCGACATGGGTGGCTTTCGGCGCACGAACCCCCGTGCCGAGGGCTGTTCACCGCGTCGGGAGGTTTCAGCGCTGAGAAGGTCTGGGACCACCCAGCACTCTGTTTTGGGCTTTTGGAACTTCCAGTGGAAACAGCTATCTATTCCGGGGATTCTGGAGTCAAATATGGATTATGGTGGTGTATCTATAGTATAATGTAAGTGGTTATCAAAGGGAATAGTGGATTGGGGAACCTATTTAGGGAATACAAGGCAGGGGAACCCGAGCCTTCACAGTTTCATCCTAGAAGTTTATTTCATCATCCGTCGCCCTGGGAACCAAGAGATTGATGTCTCTGGTCCAGGGACGACTTCGATGGCCTCTGAGATCATATATTCCTGTGACCAGAGAATCCGGAGGACTGGAAACGCAGTGAATAATTAAGCAGTCGTTCCAGAAGCCAGGAGATTGCCTGACTCCGGCTCTGGAAACGACTTTCTGATCCTCACCCGGGGTAAACCAAGTTGGAAGCTCGGTGAGTAACAATTCATACGCATACTACGTGCAAACAGAAGAGGGAAACGGCCTTCTCTTCTTCTCCATTCCTTTCAAAATGACATTGAAGATAGTAATACATTTATCAGCCTGTACGCTGGCATCATCCACAGGGGAAAATCAAGAACGGTAGAAAGGGGGTAACACAGATGAACCGAGAGAGAGCTAACGCTACTTTTCATAAACCAGAAACCTTGGTTACATAGATGGATACATGAGAAATAGAAAGAAAAGATGGGGGGGGAGGGGGGAGCATTGACTCCACTCCCTCCCCGGTGCCCACCTCTTCAGCCTTCTACCCCTTCGAGCTTTCTCTGCCTTGATTTCTTTTCTCAGGCGTGAGGGGAATGGACGCTCCGTCCACTCAGCTCTCGTAGGGAGGTTTCTTCTAATGTCTGTTCTCTCTCCTTTTTTTTGTTCTGTCCTTCTGCTGTTCATGGAGGAGGAATGGTATGTATACATCCCATCCCTTGTAAGGAGTTTATCGGTGTGCAATCTTCATGTTCCCGGCGCGCCCCAGTGGATGGAGAAGCTCCCGGCGCGCAAGGTGGTATTGGGCCGGTTGACTAGCATCTCGGCGCCACCCATTCTTAGGCCCAATTAGGGCTTTTAGTGATGTTTGTGTTAAATAACACGTCTCATTGCCGAAGCCTGAGGAAGCATCTGTTGAAATGGCTGAGATGGCTGCGGTGGTGGAAGTGGAGGTCTGAACTGAGACTAAGACGGCTGGGATGGAGCTGCTGAAGCAAACTGCATTGGGATCGTTCTCATCGGACAGTCTCTCACTACATGACTTGGCTGATCACACCAGAAACACACCATCGACAGTGAACATGGTCTGCCTGGGTGGCTGCCACCACATCGTGCACAACCTTTCGATTGACTTCTTGTAAAACTCTAGCGCTGCTGGAAAGATGGGGCTGACTGCTGGGGAGCACCAGACGAAACTTGCCGATCAAAATGCTTCTTATATTTCCTCTTATTCTTGAATGCCTTAAATTGGAACTTGCCAGAAGAAGCTGCACCACTAACTGTAGGAGTGGCAGAAGGAAATTCGGGAACAAGAGGCAGATAACTCGGAGGAAGTTGAGCTGTCGGCTGAATCGATAATGCCTGAGAAGGGACAAGAGATCTTGCCAAATCCAGTTCTAAAGCTGCTACTGCTTGATATACTTCAGTCATAGTGGTAACCCGGGCAACAATCAGCGGCTGCCTCAACTCAGCACGGAGGCCATGCAGAAATTGCTCTGTCTTTAATGCCTCATTTGCAAGGATGTAGGGCGCATAATGGCCCAATTCTATGAATCTGTTCCGATATTCGAGCACCGACATCCCTCCCTGGACAATATGTAAAAACTGGTGTATTTTATCCATGCGGAGATAAGCCGGGCTGAAAGTGAGTTCGAAGGTGGCGATGAACTCAGTCCACGAGATCTGGCAAAGTGGGCGGGATTGGAAAGAAACTTCCCACTCGGTATTCCACCAGGTCAACGCCGCGCCCTGGAGCTGAAAGGTACCGAGCATCACCTTTTCATCTTCTGCACATTCCATGGAGCGAAACAAGCACTCGGTGGCGTCCAACCAAATTTTGGTGGCATCCGGGTCGGTCTGGCCTTCAAATGTCGACGGATGAAATAGCAAAAACTCCTTTAATGCACGTCCATGACTGCCAGGCACATCCTCTTGAACTGGAACAACGGGAGCTGGAGCACGAACATTTTGTGAAACACTGCTCGCTTCCTGAGGAACCGGGACTCTCCGACGCCGAGGTGACATCTTGAAATGACTAGCAAACAGACAATAGATAGAAAAATTCATTAATCCCTCAGTTCGTGCAGACGAGCCTCCTCCTCTTGGAGCCGGACGGATTCGTCCTGAAGAGATGCCTCCTGTCCCTCCAGCAGAGCTATTTCTTCAGCAAATTGTGGCCGGGCGGTCCTCACCTGCGGCAGCTCAGCCCGGAGGTCATTTAACTCCGCTTCAAGTATGCCTATCCGGTCATGTATGAGTCGCTCCCGCTCAGTCAGAGCCTCCAGCTGGCCTTGGTGCTCCTGAAGGGCAGAACTTATCTTCCCCAGCTCGGACTTGCACTATGCTTTCTGGAGCTTCAAAGCCACCAGCCTGTCAGTTAAAACACGCGCCATGAAATCCCGGCGGTGCACACATTTTAGCAGCAACAAGATGCGCTGGGCCCATGTTTCCAAGGGATAGCCCATTGCCTGCAGGCCAGCGGTGAAGCGGTTGGCTATCTTTTTCAGCTGCAGATAAGTCAATCCAGGCTGAGATTTCACCAATTGGCGTAGCATATCTAAGTTCTGCCAGACAAAGCTCTCGGAGGAAGCAAAGCCGAGGGAAACAGATGGAGCTACTTCAAAATTCACCTCGCCGTCAATGTCTGCCCACAATGTGACGTCGGGTTGGGAGGAAGAAGACAGGAGATCTACCGGAAGGTCTGATTGAATTTCCTCTGTAACTTCCTGCAGAGTCGAAGACTCTTCCACCGCCTCTTCCTCAGGGGCTACTGCTTGAACACTCATAGGAGGAGATTTGGCGAGTGCTAGAGCTATCTCTTCATGGGTCTCCGGCATGACAGCTGCTTCGGGGCTGATTATCGGTGATAAATCGATTGCTGTAATGGCTGACTCCTACTCGGCCACTTCTTCAGCAGCAGCTACATCTTTCAATAATAGGGCCCCAGGGGCCATGGCTGGAGGCGACAGAGGTTCAGTTTCAATGGAGGCTACTATAGGGACTACAGACTCAGGTGCAACAGTCATCACTGCAGTTGGTACAAATGCAGAACCTTTGGTCGGGTCTACCTCGGCCCTCAAATCTGAAACCCTGATGGGAGCGGAGTTGTCTCCTGAAGTGCTCAAGTCCAATGATGCCAGGTTTGTTGAGAACTGTATCCTCACTGGCACGGGACGAATGATCCCTGGAGTTCCCACACAAACTACCAGCAAGGAAGCACTGGTGGCCAAGGCTTCAGATGAAACAGCCTCAACTTCTACCTTCAGGCGAAGAGGGGGAGGAGTTGTGTGACCCTTTCTGCCAGGGATACTTCCCATAAGGGCTGGAAGACCTAGTATTTTTGGGTGGGCTCAGCCATGGGTGATGAGACCTAGTCCTTCCCGATGGTGCCCAACTTCCATCGAAACATCCCTCTGAAGCAGGCGGTGATTTCCCCGGAGGTTGAGAAGAAAGCCGCCCTTCTTCAAAAGAATCATCGATCAACCACTGAGTTGATGACCGTGGCGAACATTGAAGAGTATCCCTTCCTAATGGTGCCTCTAGGTAAGGACTTCAGGGCCTTGCATTATTTTTGGGTCGGATAAGTAATGCTTCCTTCTTATGATCAACTTTTCTTTGTCCAAACACGAGGCGAACAGCTGATGAGGGGGCGATGCCACTCGAGCTGGAGGTCATCATCTTGCAGGAGGAGTCTGCTCCCGGCGGACCTCAAACGTCCGGGAGCTCTTCTCGTGCCCGAGATAGGGGCAAGCAGATCACCCGGGAAGGTGCTTCTGAGCGCCGTGGGGCCAAGCACAAGGACCCCATGGAACAATTACTGTGGTCCTCGATGAGGGCAACGACTGCCGAGCAGAAATGGGTGAAGAGGGCGGATGCCGCCCTTTCGGTTGAGGGGGGTGCTCAGCTGGCCCTCCTGACCATTGAGTTAGAGGGGGCCGTCGCTGCCGAAGAAGTCATGGTCCAGACTGTTGTGTCCCAAGCAGAGACAATCAGTGCTAGGGCACCGGATGAAGCGGAGGGGGTGCAAGGAGAAGGGATCTGATTTGAGTCGGTCGAGGCCGAGGGGTCACAGGGTGAGGTGACCTAATCCCAGCCGACTGAGACCGAGGAGATGCAAGGTGGGGCTACCCGATCCGAGCCAACTGGTGGGACACCCGAGGCAGGGGCACTCAGAGGGGGTGCGCCAATCCCGACTGCTCTCGAGAGGGCCGTTCCTCCCGTGACTGGTTCCTTCGTCATCCGAGCTCCTTTGCACCGGAGGTGCCACTCCGTGGCCTCGGGGGTGGTTCGAGGTGGCCTCGGGCGTAGCCCCCCTTCCGTGCTCCTCGAGCGGGTTATGGAAGGTGGGTTGATTCTTGCCCAGCTGGGGGTTGAGATGACGGACTTGTTCACCCAGGTGGAAGCGGAGAGAGAGTCTCTTTCTTGGGCCCACTGTGGATACCAAGTCACAAAAGAATTTCAAAAAAATTTCAAAAGTTGAACTTCCCCTACATGCTGGTGGGCCGCAATTTGGGCTGTGCTAGGTTCTGGGTTGCGGCCTGCACTGTGGGGCTTGTCCTTCCTCGTCTCTGCCGCGTCGTCAGAAGGGGGGACCAGTGAGAGATGGGAGTAAAAGAGAGGAAACAAAAGGACAAAATAGAAGACACGGAGTGGGAATGTGGGATGGAGGAAGGGTTCTCGCAATGAAGAGGAAAGAGGGGGAGAGAGTGAGTAGCGCGTCAGCTGGGGGAGGGGTCGGGAGCAAGCAAGTGGCCGCCGACATTGGGGATGGTGGTAGGTGGTGTTGCTGGGATGGGCACAGGTGGCAGAGACGATGGGGTCGCGGCGGACCCGATGTCCTTGCTCGCGACGGGATGACACAGAGGAGGGAGGAAGGGGAAGGAGGGGAGGCGAAATGACCGGCACCCGGTTGCTGGAGGTCGTCGCAGTCATCGGCATGGAGCTGCTCTGGTGCGGGCAGTGGTACCCGCTACTACACGTGACGAAGGCGGGACCTGGTTGGTCTGCCAACTGGTGCCGGCACGGTGACCATCACGGGCGTCGCGTTCACCGTCCAGATGAAATGAACGGCGGGATGACGGTGCGGGTGGACGCGCTCGTAGGTTCTAGCCGTCGGGGCAAATGTGGTGCAATGGTGGAGGGATGGGGAGAGGGTGAGGTGGTTCGACGGGGTTGCAGGCTACTGGGCTTGGAGGGTGGCTACAGTAACGGCAGGGGTTTGTACCAATTACAGATGAATCCTAAGAAATGCGTGTTTGGTGTTGCATCGGGAAAATTACTAGGGTTCATAGTTAGCAAAAGGGGGATTCAAATTGATCCGAACAAAGCAAAGACTGTTATGGAAATGTCACCGCCAAAGAACATTATAGAGCTTAGAGATTTGATTGGGCATTTACAATTTATTAGAAGATTCATATCTCAACATTCCCAAAGATGTCGCCCATTCTATGAGTTGTTAAAGGCAGGTGTCAAATTTGAATGGAACAAGTAATGCCAAAAGGCCTATGAGGAGCTTAAGGATTATTTGACCAATCCCCTCGTGCTTCAACCTCCTGTCCCTGGGAAACCCCTGATCCTATACATTTCTATCATTGAGGACTCCCTAGGTGCTGTCCACCCATCTTTGGGATCGAACCATATACCTCCCTATGCTCAGCCCCAATCAAGGAACCCACCATGTCATTGGTTCTGCTAGTTGGCAAGGACCCAACCCACCTGGGAGAGCTTGTAGATTGGGTATTCATATGTCAAGTGTTGGTAGGGACACACTTCCCCAAAGGCCCACCCCTTCTTGATCCTTTTGATCCATTCTTTTGGGAACTCCTAAAGCCTCCATCCCCACTCCAAACCATCAAAGGCATTAGTCCCTTCACTCCTACCCAAGTTGGTCACACAAGGGTTGCACGAATCTCTTCCCTACATACATCCACCCTTAGAGCATGAAGCCCATCATTTGGATAGCAATACATGTAGTCATGAGTCCAAAGGGTAAGGAAGTCAATAAGTTCAAATGTCCAGGTCCTCCCATATCAATCAAATCCCTGCATCACAAGTACACACATTGTGTCCTGGTCCCCCTACATTTGTCAAACTTGTGCATGAAAGGTTCACGAATGGATGTCCTGGTCCACCCCTGTTGGTTCAAGTTGGTAGGAACCATACACATGATAGGTCCAAATTTGGTTGTCCTAGCCCACCCATACATACCATATGTCTCAGTTCACTAACACCCCTGCATTCCATATGTTGCAAGCACATTAGTAAGGTTAACAAGAACTCCAAGAGGTAGGTCAATTCACTTGAGCGGCCCCAAAAGTTCCATGAAGATGACTCTGGGATGGTGAGGATGAAGAGGCCCCATTCAGGGGTTTCCTCAACTTCGAGAGCCTGAGATAACAAACTCTTCAAGATTTTGAGGCATAATGGCAACCACGAGTGGGGCCTTCCCATGGATCACGGAGTTATCCCCGTTGGCAATGTGGTAGACTTTGTGCCCCATGAGGGCCCCGCGATAGTACCTAGTGAGGAAATTGGGCTTATTCCCCACCTTGTGAGTGAACCTAATCTCGAGGGACCCAATTCAGCTTTGAGTGCCTGGCGTGAGCAACATGAGATGATACTAGATGAACAAGGTGTAATCACCAAGAACAGGGCATGTGAGCGCTACCTCGTTGGGCAGAAGGACCAACCTCCATCGGAGACTCTACTACAGTTTGACTTGGGCTGGCAGACTTGCTACCAAGGTGGTGCACCTCTACTCGACGGAGTCGAGATCTTTTCACCTGGGGGGATTGATTTTGACGGATTGGGGTGGGGCTTGTGGGTTGAAGGGGTTCCAAAATGAGGGATCAAAAGGAAGAAAGGTCAAGCTTTGGGTGAAGTGATCCTCATCTAACCCTTGACAAGAGAAGGCCCATTCTACAAGTTCTCCAATGTGGGTTGGGCCTAGGGGTGGGTATGGCTCGTCCCAAGGGCTCGATTTGGGACCCACGAGGTATGTAGTGGTGGAGATGCCATAGGAAGGGGCTTGGTTGGGCCTAAAGCAATGGTCTTGGAGGATGGGTGAGGGGAAGGGGTTAAATTGGGTATGGAGTTCTGGCTGGCTGGGATCAAAGGGATCATGAAAAGGGTGTTTTGGGAGGGCAAGCTCCCCTTCCATGTGTTCTCCAATGCACCATAGGTCTTCCTCTACCACGAAGGTGGATTGAACATTTGCCTCTCTAGGGTGATTGGACTCCTTAGCCGAGACAACAAGTTCTAGATTGCAGATGAGGTCGGGCTCCTCGGGTGTAGGGAGGAGTAAAAGGAGGTCACTAGTGTAGCAACCCACAGTGCAGACTGAGGTGATGAACCCAATGCATAGGTGAATGAGGTTAAGGCTCTTAGGTCAGTTGGTCCTTAGGGTCAGCATGCTAGTGAGTTCTAATTACCATTTCATACCCTGGATAAGTTCATCCACAGTCTCTACCTCATAGTAGGATTGGAATGTGGTGTGAAAGGAGTTAATGGGCATTACTTGGGAATGGCGCTCCTGAAGCAGGCAGAATGGGCTTGGGCTTCCCAAGTTTGGACAGTTCTTTAACCAATGGGCCAGAGATTCCCCTATGGTTATTTCACTTACTTTGGCAAAGGTGGGGAGAGTCGGGATTCTAGACCAATCCATTTCTCGAGCTTGGATGTGGAGACACCTAGCTGTGCCTAACTGTAGGTCAATTGGTGGGATGGGGATTTCTGGGCCTGACTTATTGCCTTATGCCTCATATTCTTCCTCCCAGTCGGGGGAGGCCTCATGCACTTCAATCACACTCTCAACCTCTGGGGGTGGGGAGGTTTCACTCACTATGGGCATGGCAGGTTGCTTCTTAGTGGGATATTGACTGCCAATGTGTCCCATATCGTGGCACCTATAACATTCTATCTTGCTAGCATCGCCCGTGGTGGTTCCACTCATTTCTATCCCTATGGGGCTCTTTCCTTGGGAACCCCCCTACACTGCGCGGCCCCACTCCGGGAACCTCCGACTCCGGGAACCCCCCTCCCCAAGCTCCAAGTGCTATCGCTGGCTCACAACAACCTCTCTGGCTCCGTCCCCGCCTCCATTTTCGCCGCGTCGGGTTCCACTTCGCCGGCGCTGTGAACCTTGCAGTTGGGGTTTAACGAATTCACCGACCTAGTCGTGCCGCCAGTCGACGACGCCAGAGCTCCGTCGCCTTCCAGTGCCATGTAGATACTCGACCTCCAGAACAACAGGATCGCAGGCGAGTTTCCAACGTGGTTGACCAACCTCTCGATGCTGGCGGTCCTAGATCTTTCCGGGAACGAGTTCCACGGTCCCTTGCCGACAGAGATTGGGCAACTGTCGACGCTCCAGGAGCTAAGGGTTGGGAGGAACATGCTCGACGGTGGCATCCCCAAGGAGCTTTGCACTGCTCCAACCTCACCGTGCTGGATCCCGGCCGAGCTCGACAACTGCTCCAACCTCACCGTGCTGGAGCTGCGAGCCAATCGGCTCTCTAGTCAGATCCCCTCAGAGTTCTCTCGGCTCACCAACCTGGCCGACCGAGCTCGACCAGGACACTCTCCCAAGTCAAATCCCTACAAAAATCTCTGGTTACGCTTCTCCTGGAGCGGAACGAGCTCTCTGGAGCCATACCGGAGGAGCTGTCTGCACTGACCATGCTACAGTCCTTGGATCTCTCGGTGAACAACTTGACAGGCGCCATCCCGGAGGGGGTCTCCCGTCTCGCCGGGCTCCGGTACCTGAATGTGTCCGACAACAACTTGGAAGGCGGGATCCCCCTTGCGCTGGGGCCCCGCTTCGGGGATCCTTTTCTGTTCTCGGGCAACCCGGACCTGTGCGGGAGGCCCCTGACAGCCAAGTGCGCGGATGGTAAGAGGAGGCGCCGGCGGCAAATGGTGAGGCTGATCCTATCGATCTGCATCGCCGCGGTGTCTATATGTTGTAGTTATTTTTTTTTTTTTTGAATGATAACAATCTCTATTGAATTGTTACTTTAATAATTTTTAAATTATGGAGAATTGTCTGCCAAACAGATCTACACAATTTTAAAAATTATGACACTGTTGCCAAACAGGAAGTGTCAACTTTCATCAATTTTAAAATTTAATAGGGTGTTTGGGAACAATTTTTTTTAAAACGAGCCAAGACACACGAAAATCAAAACACTGATGAGAAGGACACATTCCACAAGTGGCAACACTGACACCACGAACCTTGCCAATCAAGGCAACCCGATCGCAGCATCTCTCCTAAAGTCTGAATAGTTCTCCCCAAACTGACTATCAGACTCCGGATGACACACTGAACTAGAAGATAACTCTGAGCTCAACGCTTTGGAAACTGCGCTAGAGGCCAGAAGTAAATTGTGGGTTACGATATGACACAGGTGAAATCAGAATTCCATTTGATGGCACAACTTTTTAAGACAAAGCTCGGCCAACTGCACATTCCAAACAACCTTAAGTGGTAATCTAGCTATCTTAGTCAGACAACCAACTGACCAATAGCCAGACTCCACTAAGGCCCGAGAAGTCCGAAAATGATATGGCAAGACAAAAGTCACGGGCTTCACACAGAAACACTCAACAACAACTAGACAACAACCTATCACAGAAGCAGACGACCAACTCATAACAGATACAATGACCTACCTAAACACAATGCGGGACAAACTAGAATCTACCCACTGAACTACCCTGATCTGCTATGAAATGGCTGAAGTCATAGCAAGACTAGCACACACAGCAGTCATCAGATCAAAAGGAATGTCCACACAATAAGAATTACAAGAATACTCTAGCGAAAAACCGTCGCCAGAATCTGGCAACTCGAATACGTCGGCTTAGAAGCCACCAAGGGATCATGCCAACAACACGCTCCATTTTCCATGTCAACACGCTCCTACATCAATCCCACCTCGTCTTTCTCTCAGCCATCTCAGCACGATCGCGCGCCCCGGTCGAGAAGGAAAGAGGAAACAGAACGAGAGGAAGAGAGTGAGAGATGCGAGTGAGGAGAAAGGAGAAAGAAAAAGACATACAGGACAAGAAATCAGAGTTTCTCCCAATTTCAGAAGCCTAACTCTTACGATTGGAAATCCACAAGGATCAGTCTAAACTGATGCAGATATGGACGAAACATGACACAATGATAGCCAACAACAACGCCGGACCACAAACTTAATCACCCCAGTCCTCAGTCTGACGTTACATCTGATCGAGTCGCAAGTTAACCCTACCTGAAAAAGGGGAGTACAGCAAACTGACTGACAAGATCACGGTCCACATAGTGCCAAGACAGACTCATGGGAAAAAGACAAACCGATACTGCCATCCTTGCTCTGAGGGTAGTCACCGTAGAGCTTGAGCCGTTGCGGCGGCGGCGTTGCCCCCGTTGAGCAGGAGTGGCGCCAACAGTAATCTGATTGACCGAGAAAACTCAGCCATTTGCTGAGACGAAGGGCCTGACACCCCTGGTCTGTGGAGAGTTGGTCGGGCGGACCCGGCCGACTGCTACAGTAGAGGGCCTGACACCCCCAAGAACTGACCTGTTGGCCGAGTGAACCCGGCCAATTGTTGAAGCGGAGGCTCTGACGCCCCCGATAGTTGGCCTATTGACCGGGCGAACCCGACCGGTTGATGAAGCGGAGGGCCTGACACCCTCAACAATTGTCTTGTTGACCGAGTTGACCCGGCCAGTTGCTGGGGCCGAGGGCCTTACACCCCCGACAGTTGTCTTCCTGACCGAGTGAACCCGGCCAATTGATGAAGCCGAGGGCCTGACACCTTCAGTAGTGGTCTTCTTGACCGAGGGAACTCGGCCAGTTGCTGGGGCCGAGGGCCTGACGCCCCTGCACTAACTGTGGCTGAACTGACTTCAGCCAACGGCACTACGCCCAAGAAGAAGGGTGAAGCGACGACCGCAGGAAAGTCGCCGAAGACGAGCGGCGTCGCCAAGTATCCGAACTTGGCGTGGTTGGCGATGACCTGAGGGCCGTAAATAACAGCTGTCATCGTCGCCGTTGTTGGTGGTGGTGGTGCGTAGCACGAATGCAGAAGTGCGAGTGCACGAAGAGCTCTCGAACGAACAGAGAGATGTGCCCTCCTCTTCCCGTCCTGTAAGAGGAAGAGGAGAGAAAATCAGAACCTTGAGGAAGGTTTAGGAACTTTCTTTGACAGAAAGAATAAAGGCAGGAAAGGTCCCACCGGGCGTACCAGTCTGTGAGACCACGGAGTTTTTCACGTAAGAAAAATAAACATAGAATGTTCTTTTTGAAAAGAAACATTCCCCTGTATATAGAGGGTGATTCCGTGGGTGCGTATAATATCAGACGATTTGGGTTCGGGTGCTGGACCTCTCCCCACTGACCGAAGTCAGTGTTGATTTACATCGACCTAACGTCCGAACACCTTTGTTTAACTGTCAAAGAAATCCCAAAGTCTTCTATGAGGGTTCTGATGTTGAGGGCAAACTCATTTGGAGGGCTCACAGTGTCCACTAAAAATTTTGATAAAATTCTCTTGCCACTCACCCTTCTCTCTCCTCACTCTCTCGACGCCTCTCTCTCTCTTCTCTCTCACCCTCACACGTTCTCTCTCCTCCACTTCCCCATTCTCTCTGTTCGCGGTCCAAACGGACCTCGGTCGACATGTGGGAGGTACTGACGGGATGGGCTCGACGCGAGGATTGCGCCAGTACCCTTCTTCCCTCGGATCGTGGAGTGTGGAGACGCGTGCGAGCGAAAAGACGACGTGGCCTCCGTCGCCCAATCTGCACCGATTCGCGGTCTTCGCCGCGCAAGGGGCAGGGGAACGGACTCATCGTCTCGCCAGGAACCCGTTGACGCCTTCTGCATCGCCATCCATCGCCATCTTCCTCATTTTCTATGCAATTCCTTTCTTGGGAGATTTTAGGGTTAATTTCTCAGTTTGTGTACCTCTCTCGATTTCTGGTCCAGACGGCCGCTGATCGAAGCCGGAGAGGTACCGTTGGATTGGTCACGTCGCGAGGATCGCGTTGACGCCCACCTTTCCTCGATCAGCGGAGCGTGGAGTCGAGCTAGGCCGGGAGACGCCGCATCGCCCTCTCGCCGGATCAGCATCGTATCGCCGTTTTCATCATCATCCATGGATTCCTTACCTCGTTAGGACACCGCCGGTACCACTTGCGTCGTGGTCCGACACCCTTTACCTCGTATTTCGTGCATGTTCCTATTTAGTGTATTTTTAATCTTTTAATGCCTAAAATTATTTCAATTGCTTGAAATTATGTCCATGGGCATCGTATTTTAATTCTAGTGGCATGCATAGGCTTGGAATGTCGGTATGGGTTGGCAGGATGGTTTGGTTTAGTATTTCACCGCGTCCCCCATCAATTTCGATCGGTCGAGAGGGGGTTTTGATTCTGACCTCTGGAGTCACGAAACCCAGGTGACATAACGCGCCACCCCCGGTGCGTTATGGTCATTTAACGCACTCATATAGGTGCGTTATATCGTCCGTGAACTGAGTTTTCTATGGATTTTCATGTTCGGGTGGCTTTAACATGCCTCGCCTGGTGCGTTATAGTCTCTGCATGTTGAGTTAAAGGTCTATTGCCTTTAACGCCCATGTGCCTGTGCGTTACCTTAGTATAACACCCCCCTATTGGTGCGTTATATACCGTGTTTTCCTGGGGATTTTAGTCATTCTGGTAGGCATAACGACCCATGAGAGGTGCATTATGTTCACTATAACGCCCCACTCTTGGTCCGTTATACCCCCTGGTAGTCATGTTGTGTGCCTGTTGACTTTAACGACCATGCTCTCATGTGTTATAGTCCTATAGCACGCCTGCCCTGGTGCATTATAGTCTCGTTTAACTGTGGATTTATCTGAGTTCTGTGAAGCATAGCGATCCTTCCCTGGTCCGTTATGGTATATAATAGGGTGGTCCTAGTCCGTTATATACCTAGAGATTTCAAAAGCATGCATATGTAATTTCTAATGCATTTCATGTTCTATGTGCGCCATGTTTAAAATATTTTATACACTGTGACATTCTTTTATATCCCAAAAGAGTAGCTTTCTCTTTCCTTGTGATAGAACCACTAGTCGTAGCCCGATGACGTCCGTGTCGGCCCACCTAGGAGAGGTGGCAGGGTGTTCCCATTGTACAGTTTTTAAGCTAGTTTCCGTGGGCCCTCTCGCATAGTCAGTAGCGTCGTATTGGGAGGAAAAACTAGCTAGAGGCCTGGCTCAAGGCGATGAGTCAGTGTGTGCATACGTGGTCAGAGGCTTGGACTGATGCTGACGAGCGTTACTCTGACTAGTTACTCGGTGTGGTACTGTTGTGTCACTCGCTTGTCATGAGCTTGACTGCGAGGTGCTAGAGACGCAGTGTAAGGCGTCAGTGGACGCATCTGGTTTCTTCTTTCTGGTGGTCTTCCTTCTTCCTATCACATGGTTAGCTGGGGTTTACTCTATTGGTAGATTTAGCTCCTGATGCTATTATTTAATGTAATTCGGCATGTTTACCTGTTTAGGTAGGCTTTCCTGCTTTGCTATTATTGTGTTTATCATGTTATTGCCTGTTTAGGACTTAAATGTATGCTCTAATTACCTTTATTATTGTATGCTTGCGTGTTTAGTGTGAGGTAAGGATCCGTGTGACCCCTACTGAGTCTAGCTGACTCATCCTTCCTTCTTGCAGGTGAGCCGTCCCAGCCGTCTGTCGGTCCATCGCGTGTTTTTGGAGATCGCGCCTAGAGTGCCAGCTGTGGTCTATCCGTCCTTTGTGTATTTTTGACCGAGGTATGCCCCGTGTAGTTGTACAGTGGGACTATTTTGTTGTTGTCAGACTTGTATATTTATAAATTCTGGACTATTGTAGATATTTAGCACTCTGATAATTTTAAATTGCTTCGGCACAATATGTTAATTCTGTTGCATCAATTAACATTGCCTGTTGTAATTCTAATTCGTTGCACCATCCCTCGACAACCTCCACTAACCCTTCAGGGGCCTCATCAGCCTCTTGGGAGGCGTCCCCAGTTCTTAGTGGCGGTAATCCGATATTATCGGGTTATCGGTACTCGAAACTCTGGGTCGTTACACATCAAGTGATACATCTCATGGTCAAGGGACCTAACACTGCATGACTGGCATGTTCTACTCATACTCCCTTGCCATCCTGTTATACCTAACTCACACACTTAGAACACTTGGAGAGAGAGAGAGTAAATAGCATGCATCCATCTGCACATTGAAGTATCCAGTCTGCATTACAGTTCAGAATGTATTGCAAATAATCCATGATTACATCATATTGTGGTCTCATTCACACCAATGCACAACACGTTAAAGGGACCCAAAGATTGCATATCAAGTGATATCTTTTTAAATGCATCATGTGTTCACTTAAGTCATAGGCTGCATACTCCATTGTCAACCCATGCACATGTTAAGGGGGAGTCAACATCAAAAATTTAGTCTGTATTCATTCTTGTTGACTTGTGTACAGTCTGCATCTTCTAAGGGGGAGCTTGCTTACCTTAAGAAATCCTTGTTCGCTGTTCAACTAAGCCTGAATATTACTTTCTGTCTGAACTCTGTGCACAACTTCAGGGGGAGTGTTTATAATCAATTCTCACCTTCGACTCATTTGCACTCCCTACTCAATTCAGACCTATGAATAATTATGTTAATGCTCCATGATTGTACCTTGGGTCTGAAATAACTTGGATGTCCATGAAGCCTTCTGATTTGTCTGGGAACTGCTATCTCTTGCATGATCAGCTGACTGTTTCCAGAGTTCCTTCAATATCTTGAACTTCTTGGAGATTTTTCAGTATGTTATTGAGTTTACTAATCAGGGTAAATCTTCAAGAAGAATCTTCTTTTATGGAGCTTTATGACTGGCCTGAACATGAAAGCTGGTCAACCCGGTTAGATCCAATGGTTGACAGGCGACCTTGTGTGTGTCTCGACAGTTCTGTCCAGTTCGAGACATGGTTCTGGATGCAGTGAGATATCATCTTATCCCGTTCTGTGTGTCCAGGTGTGCTAAGAGTTCTTGGTGTTTCCCTCAGGTCTCCGTGAGTCGTTTCTTACGGTGTCGTTTGCTCTGGCTTAGGATTAGACCAATTGGCGGCTTGTTCCGCTGTGAGCGATGATCTTGACTCCGAGTCGTGTGACTCAAGGATCGTTGTAGTTTCAGGTCTAGTTGTCTGGTCCTGAGTCTGTCGATAGTTTTCAGTGCTGCCACTGGTACTTTGTAGTACGTGCGATAGTGCTTCCTAGCCCGTCTGTACTTCGGCACTCGTGTTTTAGAGTCTGTGTCTCATGAACCTCCACTAGTTGTAGCCTTACGGTACGTGTTTCATCATGATGACCTTTTTGGCAGGGCACTTCCCGAGATACAATTTTTAAGCTAGTTCCATGGGCTCCCGACTCTTTACGGCAGCATCCGCTGGGGGAGAATACTAGCTAGAGACCTGGCTCTAGGCACGAGCCGGTGTGTGCACACGTGGTCAGGGGCTTGGACTAACGCCGATGGGCGCCCCCCTGTCTAGTCACTCGCGACGATAGTTCTGCTCTGGTTCTGACAGTGTCTTGGTCTCAATCGTGCTTCTTGGGCGATAGGTAGATGAGATGCTAGGAGGCGCAGCATAAGACGTCAGTGGACGCAGCTGACTGTTCTTCTAGTGAGGAGGTACTCTAGTCACATGACATGTGACTTCCGCGTGACTCTCGTGTTTCTCGAGCATCGTGACCTTTCCGGGTTAGCCTCCTTGTGGCTTTGCCCGAGGTCAGTGTGGTGTTGTATCATGTGCACGATGTTTTAGTTGTGCATGTGGTCGTGTCTAGATGAGCATGCACGGCAATCTAGTCGTGTGTGCTTTCTATCTAGTCTGTCTAGACTTTTTTTAGGACTTTTGTCTTTTCCATTTTTCCTTGCAGGCCTTCGCTTGCTTGGCATCTTGTCAACGGATCGGCAACTTCTGACTTTGAAAGTTCAGAGTTCGCCCTTCTATTGCTGTTAGGAGTAGCTTGAGATCCGAGGTTAGTTCGGTAGCCGCGCTCGTTCGGTATGGCTTTTCCTTTTTCTTTTAGCGTCATAATAAAGTCAGCAAAGTTAACCATACTGTTGCCAATCACTCAAAACACAACAAACTCCATACAGATCATCAAATCTAGAGGAGACACAACACCATCTAGCCTATGGCGCAGAGGCGGTAGTCCCGATAGAAATATCCAACCCATCTCTATGAGTGGGACATTTCGACGAGGCCATAAACAACCAGGCAATGCAAGAAAACTTAGATTTGCTCAAAGAAGATAGAATAAATGCCCAAGTGAAGCTCGTGGCATATCAACAGAAGCTAGCCCAATACTAGAACCCCCGAGTCAAAGAATGACTTCTCTACCCAAGAGATTTGGTACTACGGTGAGCAAGTATGGCTGACCCAAGGGGGGCCGCCAAGAAGCTCGCGCCGAATTAGGAAGGCCCATACAAGATAGTGGAAACACTCGGCAAAGGAGCGTACAGGCTAGTGATGCTGGGGCAGGAAGAGGTACCCAGGACGTGGAACTCCGTCAACCTCAGAAAATTCTTTCAGTAAATCATCACCGGCCACACTCTAGTAAGGTAAGTTACCTACATACCACGAGCAGGTGACCTACGGGTTCCCTATAGGCGAGCACCGCTCCCCTTGAAAATGAGAAGGTAACCTAAGGGTTTCCTAGAGGTGAGCACCGCTCCCCTTGAAAATGAGGAGGTGACCTATGGGTTCCCTAGAGGTGAGCACCGCTCCCCTCGAAAATGAGGAGGTGACCTACGAGTTCCCTAGAGGCGAGCACCGCTCCCCTTGAAAATGAGAAGGTAACCTAAGGGTTTCCTAGAGGTGAGCACCACTCCCCTTGAAAATGAGAAGGTAACCTATGGGTTTCCTAGAGGCGAGCACTACTCCCCTTGTAGACGAGAAGGTAGCGTAAGGGTTCCCTAGAGGTAAGCACTGCTCCCCTTGGAAACAGGGAAGAAGACCTAAGGGTCCCTTAGAGGTAGATACTTGTCCCTTCACAAACAAGGACCACAAACCGATCCCCCTAAGGAAAGGCACAAGCGTTGCAAGGTCACGCATATAGAAAAACGACCAGAAGCACGTCATACGAGCGTCAAAGAGGTACACATTCAAACAAGCCCATGACAAAAGAATTTTTATTCTTTAGTCAAGACACAAAGAATACAAGAGACCTTATTCTTTAGTCAAGATACAAAACTGCCAAAGCGCCAGAGTTGCACCAGGTTTTCAACCCCCGGAGCCGTAGGAGGAGGGAGTCAGTTCTCAGGGAGTCAGTTCCCAACCACCTAAATCCACATTGTGGTACCCAGGGTGGCGACCCTCTCATCAGTGTTCTTTCCCCAAGGACACTGAGAAGATTTTCGACAAGTTTCTAGAAGACTGTCGGGTGCTGACACATGAGCCGCCGTCCTACTACAACGAGACGGCCAAAAGTCACCCCGCTATTGCAAATACCATGCTAGGGTGTCACACCCTACCCGACAATGCCCAGAAGTCTAAGATTACATTGAAGTCCTCATCCAGAGAGGGGAGATCAATGTGCAGGGGAACTCTATGACAATGCGGCGTCTTAAAGAGGCCGTCGAGAAGACTCTCTAACAAGCTCGACAAGAGGCTAAGATTTTCTCACAATTAGCCCGACCGAGTGAGCCTGCGGAGAGCAGTAAACGTCAACTAGACCCCAAAGACAAGGCTACATACAAGGGGCCTAAGGCCCAGAGCCCAAGAGGCCAAGCCGCTGGAGAAGGCTCCAAACCCCTCTCTAGGGCGAGTCAACCCGACATCGTCATAAGGGGGAATCCTCCGCCAAACGACAAAGGCAAGCCGAAGATGAGGGAACCTCCGGCCAAAGTTCCTATCAAGCCGGCGAGGCCGCCAATTGCAGAAAGGCCTCAACATCTTGAGCTCGCGAAGGTGCCAGCCAAAGCAAAGATGGCGGAGTCACAATGCCCCCAAGGGCCCCACTCCGGGCTGGCAGAGTTCCAGGAGTTGCCGCTTAAGATAATTGCTTAAGCAATAAATGTCACCTTCCAGGTTCAACCGGAGGAGGCCAACTAGACAAAGGTCGCCCCCAGAAAGAGCCGCGGCACTAAGACTCCTAAGGAGCCAGCCCGGAGCAAAAGGCAGAATTCTGGGGGCAAATTAATCCCACCTTCAAAGCAAGCTCCCCTTTCTTCTTAAGAGGCAACACGCCAGAAGAAGCAAGAGAAGAATCGCAGGAAGAACTTGAAGAGGAGGCTGAAGAAGTAACCTCAGCAAGCAGTAGTTACGGAGGTTCCTAAGGAGCCGACTCCTCTGCAGTGACTTCAAAAGCTCATAGATGAGCTCGTGGAATACATTCCCCCTCGTCCCACCAGGGTCGTCACTCTAGACGAATATATCCCTTAGGACAAGTGTAGCTTAGTGGATGTTGGCACCTTTCACAGAGATTCCTCCACCTTCTTATGTAGTCCCTAGCAGACTCATTATCTCTTTGTTTGGCGGCTTGCAATTCGGCCTCAGTGACTTCTTCTTTGGCCATCTTCGTGTTCATTGTTTGGTCCGCCCTTGGGTTGTCCATTATTGCCAGACCCGCTGAGCTCAGGTATGGGGCAGTTGGTTGTATATGCGGCCTCATCGATGCCATTGCTTGAGATGCTTCGATTGCCCGTCGACATGTCTGGGGAACTGGATATTGGAGTGGCTGAGGGGGAATGACCCCTGTGCATTCAAACATCATTCGGAGCATGGCTGGCCGTGTTGAAGCTTCAAGTGAGCTAGCACTAGCTTGTGTTGCCTCATATAGATGTCCTACTGATTGCGGCGTAGGTGGACTTAGATTCATTTCATGTAGTTGCCTTTGCAGCATTTTGATCTCCTACTGCTTCTGGTGTAGTAGTGCAATAATGGCCTGGTCTTGGCAGGAGGGGTCGGGAGTGCTATCTTTCGCCTCTGATTTGACTGGGGTGAGTGACATCCCGTCATTATTGCTGGATGCGTCTAGTTTCTTTGAGATGAACTCCCTAGGTTTTATACCTCCGAGTCGAGGAGGAACATGGTATTGTGCCCCCTTATTGGCTGGTGAGTGTCTTGATATTCTCCCGGACCCGGCAACATAGTGGGAGGCAGAAGCTTTAGCCTGATTTGTTCCCTTTAGTATAAAGTAAATTTCTCCATCTTCTTCTTCAACAGCTTGAGCCACACTGGACGGTGCTGACAGGATGTTGCAGAAGAGAGCAACATATTTTATTTTAGCTTTCGTATTCTTCTTTTCGTTCCCCTTTATGGTTGGCATTTTCCCCCCACAATGGGTTGCTCGGTGCATTGAACACCCTCGCCTTTTCTTTAATTCTTTTTATTAGCCGGTGGGACTCGTTGAGTCTTTGAGGGGCATGCTATGAGCTGCATAGGCTGGCTCTTGAGCTGCTCATGCTCGTATAGCCTGCCTATTACAGTTTGAAGCCATTCTATGGTTGAGCTGGTTTCTTCATGCACCCGCATTGGTACTTGCTTCTTTTTGTTATCTATGGCCTCCTATTAGCCATTGGAGGGGCTATTTGAAGGCAGATAGGAGCTATAGGGGGTGGGGTGGGTCGCTCCACCTCTCCCGGGTGGGCCGACACTAGAGGTCGCTGGGCTACGACTAGTGGCTCCATCACGAGGAAAGAGAAGCGACTCTACGGGAATATAAAAGTATGCTTTTGATTCTTAAAATACCTTAAACATGGCGAGCATGCATAATGGAATGCATTAGAACATGGAATTATGACTTTTAAAATAGCAGAGGACTTAACCGACTGGTTCTACCCTGTTGTGTGATATAACGGATCAGGTATGGTGCACTAAAGTGATATAACACGCCCCTCAGGTCCGCTATGGTCACCCGAGCTATTTTTCATAAAAATTCAGAACCTATAGACTATAACAGATTAGGGTTGGTCCACTATAGTTATCCGAACATGGAAAAATCCACAGTTTTCAAAAACTATAACACATCCGCTATGGCGCGTTAAAGGGATATAACGGTCGCACGATAGATCGCTATGTCCATAGTCCTAATTAAATTCTACAGAACCATAACGGACTGGGAGTGGTCCGTTAAGATGATATAACGCACACTATGAGGGGCGTTAAACACATAACGGTCACTAGGACGACTGCTATATGAGTTGGGTTGCGAACCGTCCGGTTTGAAATCGGGACACCCCCCGGTCGATCGAAATCGACGGGGTTCGCATCAAAACCTATTGACCTACCATCCCAAGCATCCATAGCACGATTTAACAACTAGATAACGCAATTACAATACCCATGGTGGATTAAAAGCATGAATTTCAATATTTTTAGGGAAAAATCCAGAACGAACACTAGGCATGCTAATCAGATGGGGATCGGCGTGCATGTGTGAGGGAAACATTCCTATGGTGAGTGAGAATCCATCCCCCTACCTGGTTTAAGCCGAAAACGCCGCATGCAACGCCCGGAGGCGCCGCGCCCCTCTCACCCCGCCTCACTCTCATGTCCCACGAATCGAGGAATGGTGGGCGTCAACGTGATCCTCGCGATGCACCTATTCCATCGGTGCCTCTCGCGTCCTGATCCGGTCTCGTCTGGTCCAGAACCGCGAGAGAGGGAGACGTTTGGGAGAGAGAGGGAGTGAGAGAGAGTGAAAACGAGAGAGAGAGAGAGAGAGAGAGAGGGTTTCGAGAGTGAGAGGGAGGATGGGTGGGTTTTGATCAAAATTTTGTTTTATTATATTTTTTTGTTAAAAAACATCGTGGACAGTTTTATTCTGAGCCTGATCTATTCCTTGTTTTACGATTGATTAGCTTTGGACTCCGTTATGGTGCTAAGAGCTGTTGCATATCGTGTTCGTCGTGCCGTGTCCAACGACCGATGTATTGTGAAGGCTCATTTATTATTTCAGGACGTAAAGATAAGCTGAGATTTACATTTTTTCTTGGGATTTGTGCTGAAGCTGGTACTCTTTTTCGGTTGCACTTAGGCTATTTGTGATCGGTTGCTCGCTGGATCAGTACTTGTGGCGTGTTATTTACGATTTTTCATGAATTGTGATGATGCCGTGTGTGTGCTGAGATGCGAATACCGAGCTATTTTTCTGATGCCTGTGTGCATTGTATGAGTGCACAGTGGAAGCGTGTGGGTTGGTTACCCACGGGTCGAGGATCGCTATTGTCGGATTCTTACTAGTCGAGAGAATTATTCTTCTTGATGTGACTTCATCTTGGCTTCCTGTGCCGTGATGTCATCTATTGCCATGTTGTTACTGGTAATTTTTCTAGTATTGGCATGGGCGTTTGCGAGTGTTGGGGAATTGGTAAGCTTTCCAGCTGATTGAGTACCCTTTGCTCTACGTTTCTTTATCTTGGGTATGGTGTTCTCAGGGCGTGCTCGTGGTCCTTGAGATGCATCCCTTGAGATTGTCATTTCTCGTTGTTGTGGGTCATTCTTGGTGAGCTGCTCAATGCATGACTCGTTCCCTGTAGTTGTGTGATCAGCTGCTGTTGTGCCTTGATTGTGACCCAACTTGCAGTTGTATTCCGTAGTTCTGTGTCCTGTACGAAGCTGGAGCCCTGCAACTGCCATTGTTGTTATTTTTGCAAGTGTTGTTTCTCTATGATTTTGTCTGTCTGTTATTAGCATTTTGTGGACCAACTCTTGTCGGTTGGCTTTGCTACATTCCTTTTCTCCTGGTAGGGTTAGCTTGCGACTCGATCAGATGTCATATCTGAGTGAGGACTGACTTGATTGTGCTCATGGTCCGGTGCTGCCGTCTTGTTGTTGTTTCTCCATGAATCTATCATTGACGTCCTGTATGTTAGGTGTTCCCTATTACCTTTGGCACTGGAGCAGATGATGTTGTCGAGCTATCAACTGTAAGGACTATGCTTCCTTGTTTAAGCTGATGCTTACCGTATTTGTCATTTTGTTTCTTTGCCCATTTTGTTTAAGTGCAAGGCCCTTATGTGTGTATGCATGCAGCCTAATTGTGTATGTAGTGTTGCGAGCGTGGCCTGGACCTTGACTATTTGTTTATTTCATTCTATTTAGAGTTTTTATTCCTTCAACTTACTAGGGTTGCTACAGATTCCCTGTCGATCCCTGTCGCTGAGAAGGTGCGGGTTGCTGCACATTGCAAGTAGAAGATTGTTGATCTTGTCGCTTCTTTTGCCGCATCCGTCTGAACTTACATCTTAAAGAAGGTGAATCACCAGTAGAAAGAATAGAGGATGTTGCTCTTGGCACACTCGGCTGACCACTCGGTTGCTGCCTAGCTTGCTACATAAACCCTGCTTGGGTCCATCCTTGAGTTCTTGCCATATCCAACTCTAAAGCTGCTACTACCTGTTAAGCTCTATCCAGATCTTCCACACTAGTCACAATAAGTAGTTGCCTCAACTCTGGCCTCAATCCTCGTAGAAATTACTGAGTCTTCAGCCCTTCATCTACCATGATATGCGGAGCATATCGACCCAATTCCACAAATTTAATACGATACTGCAGGACTGTCATATCACCTTGAGCCAACTCCATAAAGTGATACATCTTATCCATTCTGAGATAAGTCAGACTGTTAGTATGTTCAAAAGACGAGATGAACTCCCGCCAGGCAATCAGTCGAAGAGGATGAGATTGATATATAGTTTCCCATTCAGAAGTCCACCAAGCAAGCGCTGCCCCTTGCAACTGAAAAGCAGCCAACAGTACCTTTTCATCATCAGCGCACTCCATAGAACGGAAAACTCACTCGGTAGCATCTAACCATGCCCTTGCTGCATCCGGATTAGGCTGCCCTTCATACTAAGGTGGGTGGAACAAGAGGAAGTCCTTTAAAGCTCGACCGCGACCACCATGAGAAGTCACACCTTCACCAATTTCAGGATTAGCATGGCCCCGGCCTCCAACATTCACTAGAGAAGGTGATGATCTGCTCTCTTCCTCTAGCACATCTATAGGCACTCTCACTTGGAAACGCATCCTTCACTTTGGCGCCATTAATGCTACGCATAAGGAAAAACCATAGAACCAAAACCATAAGTAAATGTAGAAAACAACCTAAGCTAGCAAGAAGTGGTACACGGGCTTGTTCTGGACAGTTGTAATTCTAGGTCTTTATAGCCACCGGGGGCGAGGGTCCCAACAAGGACCCAACTCCCGCCGAGGATCTCAGGAGGCCTCCTCCAACCATCCCCGGCAGGAGGTCACCCCGGGCGAAATTGACGAGATCCGGCTACAACTCCAAACCCAGGTAGAACTCTGCCAGGAACTCAAGGACCAGCGGGCCAACCCTACCTGCATCCCGCCACGGGAGGACGGGGGAGGCCACGTTGGAGAAAGTCGTGGCCAGGCGCGGGAGGCCTCCCACTCCTCGGCCTCGAGAAGCCGGCGATCTCGTAGCGTGCCTGCGCCAAGGGTACGCAGCCCACTCCACTCCAACCCATAGATGGACCGCCAGCTCCAGTGCTTCGACGAGATCGAAGATAAAGTTTGCTGCTTAGACGACATTCTCCTGGCAGTAAAGAATCGCGACCTCATCGACGACGACCAAGACTTCCATGCTCCCTTTTCCAGGGATATAATGGAAGCCCCCATTTCGTCCAAGCTCGAGCTGCCATCGTTCAAGCCTTATGACGGCACCACCGATCCGGCCGACCACATGCACAGTTTCGAGTCCCACCTGGTGTTCCACCGGCCCTCGGACACGGTAAAATGCCTGGCATTCGTGACCACCTTACGGGAGAACGCCCGAGCATGGTTCGAGTCTCTACCGGCACGGACCATCTCCTCCTTCCAGCAGCTCAAGAAGCTGTTCAAGGAGAACTTTGTGGGCTGTCGGAAGGTAGCCAAGTCCAAAGTCACCCTGCTCGCTCTCAAGAAGGGCAAGGAAGAAACACTGTGGGATTTCGTCTCCCGCTTCCTTGCAGAGGCGCTGAGGATCCCACACTTCGACATCGGCATGACCACCACCGCCCTCACCCAGGGGATGCGAGACGACATCCTCCAACACGCCCTTGGGGTTGAGGCCCCGACGACCCTTCCCGACCTCCTCGCCCCGGTGTAGAAGCATGTGCGTTGTGAGGAGAACACGGCGGCCCTGGGCTGCGCGGCCAGAACCGAGTGATCCGATCGTAAAAGATCGGCCGATCCTCCTCGAGAGAGTCAAAGCAAGCGCGAGCAGTGCGACGGGGATCGTCGTGACCAATCCAAGAGGGAGAAAGGCGCCTACCGTCACTACACGCCTTTGACTACTCCTCCTGACCAGATCCTGATGGAGATCCGCGAGGAGCCCTTCCTCAAAGTTACAGCTTAACCTCTGCTGACAAACAGCTTGAAGAACAGGTTCAGAAAAATAAAGAAACAAACGCAAGAAAAACATGAAGATCCCAAATGGGAAATGTAGCTCAACACTGAGCAATCTCAGCTTTGGTTTTGAACCAGAAGACTAAGTGACCCTTCTCTCTCACAATTTCTCACAATCTCTCTATAATTCTCTTTCAGACCAACTCTATTCTTCTCCTCTTTTTCTTCTCATTTTACTCTTCTCTCTTCTTCTTCTCTAGATCGTACCGGATGGTTCTGCTTGTTTGGAGGTTGTTCACGATCAAAGTTCTCCAGATATAATAAGCTAAGAGTTATATTTAATGGGCCTTAAACCATGAGGTTTACATATACATATATCAACCCCATCTATGTGCCACCCGTATACACAAACCAAAACCCATGTCTGTAGACCTTTTTTCTATTAAAGCCAAACTACATGGGCCAACTAGGAAGCCAACTCAACAGGGAGAGCACAACCTTCGTGTATGGGCCTTAACACCCCCACAACCCCTTGGAAATCATCCAACCCAGGAAGCCTTCAACGATGCATGAGTGCAACCTTAGGGTTTTGGGAAGACAAAAAGGGCAAGCAGCTGTTAATAAGGTAGGACATTGGAGGCACCCATAGCAAGTTTTTTAAATCCTTCCAATCATGGCCTTTAAACCCTCTAGATCTTTTCTATACTATAAAAGTACACACCAGTGATCCAGCGGGATCCTGTTGATGCTACTGCCACTACCGCCATCCCTTTCCCTTACAGTTGATCGAGCCACTACTGATAGTTCGTGCCCTGCGTCAACGTCCCATGCGTAAGGTCGACGTCCCCATCCTCACTTTGTTTATCGTTCATTTGTTGGCTGCCATTGCTACAGCGAAGAAGCAACGCTCCTTCCTTCTGTCGTGATTGCTAAAGAGAAGCTAGGCTCTTCTTCTTCCTCTACTACTACATTTTCCCCCATCTTACGTCTTCACTGTTAAAGCAACGAAAAGGTAGGCAATCTCCCAAGTCAAACCAACATGATAAAATATCTGCATAAACTCCATTATGTTTATAAAATCATATTCCCGCATGTCATGCAAGTTTTGGTACTGTGTTTCATCATTTTGTATGTTCTCTCTTAATTAAATATTAAGTATAACATGGTTAAAAATTTTATGGGGCCTTGTGCCTCCCCCCTCCACTCTTTCTTTAGTTCAACCCTTGGTGCTCCCTGCCGTTGGTGGCTCTACGGTAGCTGTCCCCCTCCTTGGTCGCAGTGGTTCGGATGCTGAGGGCTTGGTCGCGGGAGGCATTCCGATGGTCCATGGTGCTGTTGCCTTTGCAGTTGGGCCCCTCCCTGCATCTCCCTAATCTTCATCATCGGTGGTCCCCGAAGTCGGTGGCCCTGCTGTGAACGTCTCTGGGCGCTCCCGTCCTGCTGCGAAGGGCCTAGTCATAGGCAGGTTTGGCCCGTCTGCCCTAGCCAGTGCATCTACCGCACATCCTCTTTGTGCTCCGGCACCGGCCGGTCGCGACCCCACCGGCCCTCCTTGCTCTCCGGCCCTTTCCCTAGCTCCCACCGACGAGCCCCTCGGTTCCCAATTTGCCTCACCACCGATCCCTCGTTGCCATGTTTTTCCCTCCCTACACATGCCACCTCAAGAGGGCTCTCCTCAACTGTCGATCGTCCACCTACCCCCCTTGCAAAAACTGTCTAGTGGCCACGTACACCCCCAGTCCACTCTTCCCCCACCGTTGACCGGCCCTTCTATCGATGGGACATCACACCCTTCCGATGCTCTGGTTCCTATCGAGCTTGTTAGAGGGCCTCCCTCACCTGCTTCAGCTATCGGCCTGGCTGGCCCCCTTGCCCCCCTGGACAGCTCATTTCCACCTTCCGTTCCACCGGTCGGGGTGCTGCATGCGTTAAGCACGAACCCTGCTACTGTGCCTGCCGGTGGGCCTTGTTCGCAGGCGTCGTCACATGGACTGGGGCGTCTTGCAACCCCAGCTACTGTGCCCCCCCCGACTGGTGAGGCAGGCCCTCCTTCGCAGAACCCATCCTCTGGGCAGGGGCGTCTTGCTCATCTCCATGCTGTCCCCACAACTGCATGTGCTATTGTTCGGCCTCAAGCGTCGGGCCCTCCTCCTGCAGCTCCTCAGACTGGAGGTGGTCGGCCCCGTGCGGCTGTTGGTTCGGGAGGTGGGCCTGCCTGGCCGACGAAGGGAGCCGCTGCTGCTGCTGGTTTGGGAGGGCCATCCCCTTTTCCCCCTCCCTCTGCCGTAGCACCCTCCTTCTCCAAGGTGGTCCTTAGCTCCTTTACACCGCCAGCTTTACCTCTCTCTGTCCATACCCCCGCCACCACCGACTCCGACGAGCCAGTAGCCTTCTTCTCGCTGGAAGAAGTTCAATTGATGTGCAGCCCCCTTGCCTTTACTGTCATAGCCAGAACTCCCAAGGGCTGGCCTGCCTTTGCCAACATCCGGGGTCACCTCGCTCAGTGATTCCAGTTCAAGCAGGACTTCCTACTTAGCGCCATGGACCGTCGGCATCTCCTCCTCCACTTCTCCAACCGGGAAGACATCCTAAAAGTCCTCCTCAAAGAATCGCTGCTTCTCCATGGGCACCCTTTTTGGTTCTTCTAGTGGTCGCTCGATTTCTCACCGGAGCTTGATTCACCGCTTGTCCCTATTTGGATCGAGCTCCCGGGCCTCCCGGTGAACTTTAACCATGAAGCTTCTATCCTCTCCATCGCTGGTCACATAGGGCCAACCTTGAAGATCGAATGCAACACTCTTTGCCTCAACCGTGCTCATGCCACGCGGGTCTGTGTCCAGCTGGACATTTCCAGGAAGTTACCCCACCGTGTGTGGGTTGGCATTGGAGCGGGCAGGTTCTGGCAGCCAGTGCTCATCTCGGACCCCCCCACTATGGTGCTCCTCCTGTCGCCATCTGGGCCACCTGGTGCTAATTGCAAGGTGAAGGCTCCCCCACCGCCCGCTAGGGGGATAGATGCCCCTGCTGCTGGTGGTAGGCCACGGCCCCAGACTCCGTTTGTTGTTCCTGCTCCGATCTGGCGGCCCTCAGATGGCCCAGAAATCCTGCCTGCTCCGGGCCATCCAATGCCATCCGTGGCCACCGCTAGCCCCTCTGCCTGCCTTCCCTTGCCCTGCGATGCTCCCTCTCTGGCTGTGGCCGACGGCCCTCATGATGCTCCTCTAGCCTCTACTACAATCATGGACTCCCCCGCCCTGCCTACCTCTCACGGTGTGGTCGAGGCGAGCCCTTGTCACGTAAATCCACAGGGGTATAGTCCCCCTGCTTTGCACCTTCCCGCCAGTCTCCCAACTGCTACTGTGCCGAGGCCCACGCCGGGCGTGTCGACCTCTGCGCCGCTCGCCGTCGTGACAATACCCTCGCCGCTGCTATTTGTGGGCAGCGCTGGCCCTTCCAACCGAGCCAGCTTGCTTGTTGGGGAGCTCGGTCGGGCATCTTTCTCTGACTTGGCGGTGTGCACCTCTTGCCTTGACTCTTTTGAGGCCCCTACTGTTTGGCCCCCTACTAGTGATGCCACCTCCTCTAGGGGAGTCCCCCCCAGCCTGTCATGGGTGGTCTCCTCCATCCCCAGGCCACTACTGTGGAGGACCCACCCCCACCCCGGGCGGGCCCTACCACGGTTGCGGCGGGGCGGGGTGGGCATACGGCACCACGGGCTATAACCCGGGACGAGCCTCCTGCATCTTCACTGGCTGAGGACACGCATCCGCCTACTATGCAAGTCCTCCTGGTGCCAGGTCTGGAGCCGGCCTCCATCTCCTTGGCTGCACCGGCACTCCCCAAGAAAGCTTCACGTCACGCATGTTATCGCCAGCCATCTCCAACCACGACCTCCGTGCCACCATCCGCTTCGGTTGGCTCATCCGCTGCGGGGGATGGCCCTGCCCCCAGCCTGCACCCGTGAGCTTCTAACTTTGTCCTGGGCCCTTTAGCGCCTATTGCCGTGCCCATGTGGGCCTCCACCACTGCTTTGGCTACCCCGTCTGGGCTCAATGTGGGGGCTCCAGCTTGGTCGCCAGCTGCTCCCAGCCCTCTTGCACCTGCCTTGCTAGTTGCCTCTTCCCAGTCTCTGGCGACACCCCTGCCTACGGCTCCGCGACTGTCCTCGCTCAAGCTGTGAAGCGAGCGGCGCGATGGGTGGTCCATGACCCTCCTGATGACGATCCTCCCAACCGGCTGGCCGTGGCTTCGCCTTCGTCTGCTCCTTCGGCTGATGGGGACCGTATCCAGCTGCCCGTTCTTATTCAACATCTCATCTTCTCGGGCATCGATCGGCCTCCCACTGACCCGTTTGACATTGCTGCCCACGTCAACTTTGTCGGTCGTGGACGTTTGTCGCGCCAGCCCGAGTCGGTGGGCCCTCACAGGTCACAACGTCACAACCATTCTTCCTCTCCCAGCCGTAACTATGTGCCTCCTTGAGCTGCTCCTCCCTCTTGCCCTCGTTTTGTTTTGGGCTTTGTTCCTACATGTGTAGGATGGTGTTTTTGGCCTTAGTTAGGCTCTGTTCTCATGTTCGGCTTCGGTCGCCCCTAGTCAAGGAGTGAGTACATCAAGCATGAGAGGGGAAAAGAAGAAAAGAAAGAAAAGGGCATAGGGAGGAACAGGGGGTTGAGCAGGGGTGACTACTCCCCACTCCCCCAACGCCTCCTGCTACATCAAGACCCTCTCTCTCTCCCTCTCTCTCTTTACTCTCTTCTCTGGTGGTCGTCAGAGGGGGACCTCACGGCAGAGCTCACCTCTACCCTTCGTCTTCTTCCTCTTCTTTCTATCTGCTTCTGCGCTCTGTCTCTGTGTTGCTTTTTTGTGTGCCTTCTCTCATCTATATTTTGTTCGCCGGTGGAAGAGGGGCTTTTAAACCTCAACAACAGGAGCCTTCGAGTGCGGAGCGACAGAGGCGGGAACGTGGGTTATAAATGGGGATTTGACTTGAGTTGTCCTTGGTTGGCAGGAGGTAGGCTATGAGTCCCTCTCCCCATTTGAGACCTCAGCTACCCCGCTGTGCGCTGAGGATCCATAGGACGTGGCATAAGATCCTCCCCGCTGGGCACGTCGTTGAAGGAAAGCAAGGTCATGCCGTGGAAAGTGCTGGGCGTATCGCTGGGGAACCTAAAGAAGGCGTGCCGTTGAAGGGGCGCAAGGGCGTGCCGCTGAAGACCTCACTGGGCGTACCGCTGTAGGATTCACTGGGAGTACCGCTGAAGACCACGCTGGGCGTGCCATTGAAGACCTCACTGGGTGTATCGCTGAAGGCCCATATGGGCATGCCGTTGAAGTGAATTTGGGCCTGCTTTGAGCCCGTTTTGACAATCCACTTAGTTCTCTTCGGGGCCCACGAGTTGTGAGCCCCCTCAGGGGTTGGTTCCTCTTCGCTGTCGTGACTCCAGGAGTGGCTTCACGGTAGTGTACTGTTTGTTCGGAGGGTCCGGATGGGACGTGTTCTCCACAATCTATTCCGTTGAAGTTGTTTATTGATGCTAGATTGGTTGGGACACGCAAACATGTAATTTTACACGTCCACAAATGCCCCCCACCCACGGGTGACTCGGGCAAAGGATGAGCCGGGTGGTGCCCGTGGGTGCGTTAGAATTTCAGGGTTGGGCTTGAGGTCTCGGCGTCTGGGGAAGACGACGGTCCTGGCCCAACGTATGCCATCATTACATGTAAGAATATACATATATATGGATAGACATATGTATTATTATATATATTTGCATGATGTGGCGAGTATGGCACCCGGTAGGCATCAAACGCGACATAGTCGCCTTCACTTCGCTCGGCGAGCTTCAGCTCAATCATTCTTTCCACCATTAGCCTATTAACAGCCGTCGGATCGACTGGCTCTGGGTAGAAGTGTGCCGGCTGCAAATACGGGGTGACCAGGGTGGTCACCTGCAGAGGAGGTCGCAAAAGTGGAGGTGTTTGGTGCACCTGCGGTAGCACCGGTGGCATCAGCGGCTGTGGTGGACGCTGCTGGGTAGTCGCCATGCTGGGCTCTACCGGCTGGGGCAGAGTATACAATGGCGGGAAGTCGCACGGAATGTTGCCTCCCCGTGATGACTCGGCTTGCATTTTAGGCTGCTTGGAGGCCGAGGCTTGCTCCATTTTCTCCATCAACTGCTTCTTTAGGAGTTCTATCTCCTGCTAGTACTTCTGGAGCAGCATCAGTACCGATGGGTCCATGGTCACTGTGCTGGGGATGGCTTCTATTGTCTCCCCTGAAGCTCCTTCAGATGAGATGTTCAGCAACACCTCCTCTTCTTCGGCCGTCACCACGTTTGCAGTGAGGGTGGTGACTTCTTTAGGCAATACTTGTTTTCCTTTCGCCGCTTTCAGCATTTCTCTTGTGGCCTCAGTTCTCCTGGTATTCGGCCCTGGCCTTTCAGCTAATTGAGCCAATTCTTGTGGGTGCTCAGGCAAACCTCCATATTTACCTGTTACTCCAGCCATATTGCAGGTGAAAACCCGTATACATTTCCTTTATCTATGAACCTTCCTCCTTGCATGACCCGGGAAGGTTAGTCTCTCAAATACGGAGACCCTTCTTCTCTCCGCTTGCTGGGGAGCAGCTTCATCGGCTTCGAACTTCAAGCAGTCTTCATGTCCATTGTCATCAACCGATGACATCATTCTTCTTTCTTCTTCTTCTTCAACTGCCATTGGTGGACAGTCATCTTCTTCTGCCATGGCTGCTTGTAGCAGCCGTTGTTGGCCTAGTGAGGGGTTGCCCATACCCCTGAAATAGTTTCTGACCATGCTGGTCATCTCCTCTTGCCCTAGTCCCTGATGCAGGACTAGGGATAGTTGTCTACCTCCTACCGGAGGGATGTAAGCTAGCCGGGCTCTTCCGACGATCTGCTCAAATCTTCTCCCCACTGTGGGGATATCGACTTGCATTCTTCTCTTTTTTTTCTCTTTTTCTCCTCTTTTTTCCTTTTCTCTTCTCTTTCTTCTTCTTCTTTCTTTCTCTCTTTTTTCTTTTTTTATAGGGATTAATAGACACACCCACAGGCTGACGGTTTGAAAAGTAGGTGGCTGATGCCGTGACAATGAAGAGAATGTGTTATATGTTGTGGTGAATCCCCAGAGGGATCAAAGGTTGGTATGGCACCAAGGGGGGATCATTTCGTGCATTCGTTCAGACAATAGTTCCGGGCCAATAGTAGGGCGATGGTCAGCCCCGATTGAAGGTCGTGACGTCGAAAGACTTGGCTTGGCTATAAGGCCGTAATGTCAAGGTAGAGGGGTCTTTTTGTTCATTGGGTTGGATAATAGTTTTCGGGCCAATAATGAGATGACTTGTCAGCTTAGACAGAAGGTCATGACACCGAATGACTTGGCTTAGGCGTAAAGCCATGACGCCAAGGCAGAGCATTCGCCAGCTTAAACAAGGAGCCATGACGCCAGACTACTTGGTCTAGTCAGAAGGTCATGATGCCAAGGGAAAATATTTACTTGCCTAGGCAGAGAGCCATGACGCCGAACAAATTGGCCTAGACAGTATGTCATGTTGCTAAAGCAGATTATAAAGCAGATTATTTACCAGCTTAAGCACAGAGCCATGATGCCAGACAACTTGGCCTAGACGGTAAGTCATGTTGCCAAGATAGAATATCTACCAGCTTAGGCATAGAGCCATGACGCTGGACAAGGATATTTAACGGCTTAGACAAAAAGTTATGACACCGTACAACTTGGCTTAGGCGGAAGGCCATGATGCCAAGGAAGAATATTTATCGACTTAGGCGGAAAGCCATGATGCCAGACAAGGATATTTAATGGCTTAGACGTAAAGTCATTACGTCGTACAACTTAGCTTAGGCGGAAGGCCATGACGCCAAGGCAGAATATTTACCGACTTAGGCAGAAGGTCATGACGCCAATGTAGAATATTTATCGACTTAGGTGGAAGGTCATGTCGTTGGATAATAGTATTTAATAGATTAGACGTAAAGTCATGACGCCGTACAACTTGACTTAGGCGGAAGACCATGACGTCAAGGTAGAATATTTACCGGCTTAGGCGAAAAGTCATGACGTCAGACAATGATATTTAACCTCTTAGACGTAGAGTCTAGCTAGAGGCCTGGCTTAGGCAAAAGCCAGTGTGTGCACACGTGGTCAGGGGCTTTGGACTGATGCCGACGGGCATCCCCCTGTCTAGTCACTCGTGACTTGGTTACTGTTCTGGTTCTGACAATGTCTTAGTCTCTGCCTGTCTGTAGGTATCGTAGACGAGACGCTTGTAGGCACAACATTAGACGTCAGTGGATGCAGCTAGCTGTTCTTCTAGTGTGAGGCACTCTAGTCACGTGGCATGTGACCTTTCGCAGTTCTCTTCGCATTCCTCGTGCGTTGTGACCTTCTGGGTTAGTCTTTTTGTGGCTGTACTCGGGGTCAGTGTCTGCCACTTGCACGACATTCTAGCTGTGTATGTTGTAGTGTGCACGGTGTTCTTGTCCTATCGTCGATCGTCCGTGTCAGTCGTCTGTCTAGATTTTCCTAGGCTTTCTTGTTGCCCTTGTAGGTCTTCTCTTGGAGCCTGGCATCGTGTTGACAGTTCGGTAAGCTCCTGACTTCTTCAGTTCAGAGTTCACCCTTCTGTCTTTGCCTGCTGTAGTGTCTGTTTTGTAGATTCTTTGCATAGGTAGTTCAGTAACTCCTGACTCTGTCAGCTTCGAGTTGCTCACCTGCCCTTGATTGGAGTAGTTTGAGGTGCCGAGGTTAGTTCGGTGGCCATTATCTAGTACGGATTCTTCCTCCCCCTCTTCCTTAGCTTATTCCCTACTCCTGCTCCCTGTTCTGTTCTTTTACAGCTTCGTAGTTTAGCTTTCTCGCTTTACTTACCTACTGTTGTCTACTGCTTTAGCATGTTACTACGTGTTTTCCTCGGTGGGGATCCGCGTGACCCCTACTGAGCCAGTGACACGAAGCTCACCCCTGCTTTACAGGTGGTGGTCATTCGTCCGGCTTCTATGTGTACCTGGGGGTGCTCATAGCACCTAGTTGTGGCCAGCTGGTACCCTCGTTAGGCTTCCCCCGACTTTCTGATACGTCTTTTCTTTTCTGTTGACTGTACTTGGCACTTGTTATCTTTCCTTTGGACTTGACTCTGGACTATAATTGTTAAATTTAATTTATTGATTAAAAAGTAATTTTATTTCTGCTACTTTAGTAAACCAATCTAATGAAATATTATTGCTTACTGCTATATCTGTCAGTTCAATGTACCCCATGACAATCCTTTTTCCCTTTAAAGCCAACTTGCACAACCCTTATGGAGGATCTTTAGGCCTCTCTTTGACTCTAGATGTAGAGTCTCTAATTCTGTTATAGGTTTTTGTTGGGATGTTATTTACACAGCTGACAACAAATCCCCTTTAGGCTATGCAGCCATCCTTGCCATGATGCACATAGTATGGGAAATATGGAAGGCTAGATGCAAACTTAAGTATGAAGATAAGGGGACTTCAGTTAGAGTGTTACAATAACAAATTATGAGGCAGATTGAATTCTCTTTGAATAAGGTGTGTTTCAGCAAAGCTCCAACAGAAAGTGAAAGGTGTATGTTGGAACACTTCAATTTCACTTACAGCTGCAAAGAGAATCCACCCAAGCTCATTAAATGGTTCTGCCCCAACACAGGTTATGCCTTAAACATGGATGGGGCTGCAAAAGGTAACCCAGGACATGCTGGTGGTGGTGGCTGCATCAGGGGCAGCAGGGGGGAACTCATTCATGGTTTCTCATATTATTGTGGAGTGGGGAGTAACATGGTGGCTGAGGCTAGAGCACTACTAGATGGACTGGGAATCTTGGCTAAGTGTGGGCTCCCAGTGGTTGTTATATATTCTGATTCCAAAGCACTAATCACCATGTTACAGTCTAGTGATCATCCTCCGTGGAGGATATGTAAATGGTGGGATGAAATCAAAGATATTATCAAAAAGAACAAATGGAGCATTCAACATATATATAGGGAAGGGAACACTGTTGTGGATGCCTTAGCATCCTTAGCTTGCTCAACCCGAATCAATCAGGATTTCAAGTGTTGGAAAGATCTCCCAAGAAGAGCTCATGGTTGTGCCACGGTGGATACTGCCGGTCTCCCTAGTTGGAGGAGATGAGGCACCTTTGGTTTTTTCTAATTTCACTTATTCCTTCTTTTGTTACACTCCCAGGGGTATGCCCCGTGGTACAATTGTAAAGATTTTCTTCAGTATCAATAAAATTTACGCCGGAGACTTTTGGTGGAATTAGCGCAAATTGTGCATTCCCCCAAGAGTTCTCTTTGGTCTCATTTAAAAAAAATGTACTTCATAACCTTAAAGGTTATCCACTAGAAAGTCATGAACAAGAAAGTACTAGCAAGCATGTAAATTATCACAAGTTCGCCTCATGGTTTTCACCCGTCTATAAAAAAAGTACTCCCGGCGCGCGGAATGAAGGTAGGGTGACGTTCCCTAGCTCATTGCCTTCCATTCCCGTGATTTGTAGGCCGAGGCGAGGTCGAGTGTGGGTGATTTCACGCCAGGAACGGGAAACCATGTCACGGGGAGAGTTCACCCGATCCACTGTTTTACGTCGCAAATCCGCATTTTAGGGGCGTAGAAGCATGCTAGGGGGGCTTGGGGGTTGTTTTCCCTTCATTTCCCCCTCCGTGGGGCTTGTATGGGGCCAGAATGGGCGAAATCCGACGGGTTCGCCATTTTCGCGCCGGTGAGGGTTGTGCGATCGAACTAGGGCCCGCACATCCCATGTGCGGCCCAGTGCGGACCGTACTACGGCTCGGACCGTTGTGGGCTTGTACGGCCTATCGTGGGACCGCACGTACCCTATGTGCGGCCCCATGTCAACCGCCCACCCTTGAGATTTTGACCGTTGCTTGTGACCGTTGCATAGTGCACTGAGGTGTACGGCCAGGGTTTGGCCGCATAACCCTTCGTGCGGCCATGGTCTGGCCACACATCACTTGACGCCGTTGGCTCGGCACGCAATGAGGCATGTGCGGCCTGTCCTGTGACCGCACATCCTTTGCGCGGCCCAAGACCAACCGTGCATCCCCTGAGTTTCCGACCGTTATTTGTTACCGTTGCGCAATGTTTAGGTTGAGCGGCTAGGTTCTAGCCGCATGTCCCCATGAGCAGCCATGGGCTGGCCGTTCCTCTCCTGGAACCATTGGTGCATGAGCGGCCCAAGTGGGACCGCCCATGCCTTGGAACGACGGGATCCTAGCCGCCCTTCTCCTGAGCGGCTAGTGTCCAACCGTTCATGTTTCTTACCGTTGGGACCGATGGACGGCCAGGTTGGACCGTATTTCTCTCACGCACGACTGAGACTTAGCCGTGCATCCTTGAGCGGCCAATGATGGATCGTTCATCGTCTGAGGCCTAGCCGGTGGTTTCTTACGTGTCGATTCGAGTCCCGGGTGAGTAGACCTCGATCCATGTGCTGACCCGTGGTTTGACTGATGCTAAGCATCATGTGGGGACCAGGTGTAGGGTGCCGTGGGGGTCCCGGGATGTGGGCTCTTCGGCATACATCACTATGAGTCGGGGTTGTACGAGGAGCGATCCTTGTACTCGTCTACCTCCGGAGTCGTTTTCCATGACTTGAAAGCTAGTACATGCACCAAACAACCTCCACGCAGGGAGGGGGAACTAGGGGAGGGGCACAAAATACAATACTACCCTCATGTAGGAGGGGGAACACAGGAAGGGGAAGATGGGCCCGCTGCCCTACGTGTGCCCGGCTGGGCAGAACCGACTTGGCTCAAATGGTACGCAGCTCACAGGGGTCAGAATAGGATGTCGCTGGCACCCAGGTGAAGCTGATGAAGTGCAGGGGCGTTCTTGGGAGTTTGGCATCGTTCTGAGGTGGTGAGAGGGCGGAGCCAGTCACCGATGATGACTTGCGCGAATCTGTCCTGTAGGATCGGTCTGTGTAGTCGGTGTGCAACGGCTGGTATGGTCTCCACCAAACTCCGACCGAGGCGGGACCTGTAGGTTTGGAAAGAGGACAGGAAGACCTATGTGCCGGTCAAGTTTGGGCGTGTCGGGGCTCGGGGCTGGCCGCAGTCACCTCTAGACTAAGTTTCTAGGCGAACAACCAGACATAGTCAGATTGAACACCTTGTTACAGACGACACTGAATGCAGATCATGTCGAAATCACCTGGAGTGGCTTCAGGACGTCGAGTGGTCTGACTTTGATGAGGACGGTGTGGCCCAAAAACCAGCAGAGGAAGGCGTGCCGGGGCTGATGAGTCTGTTGCACGTACAGGGTGAATTGGGTCGCACTAGTCTGGTGCAGTCGTAGGAGAATGGGTGTCACTGGCTGTAACAACGTAGGAAATGGGTAGGACCACCTCTGGATCGACGGAGACTCGGAGAAGAAGAACTCTTCTGAAGAGAGTTTGGGCTGATTCATGCTGTAGAAGATGGTGCAGCCATTACGAAATGGTACTCAGGTTCGGGTGTGAATCTGGCGCAGTTGCACGAAAATGGTTGACGCGATCAGTGCCGAAGTCAAAACTGAGCGGGGCTTCTTCTGAAGCGAAGGAGACTCGAAGCAGCATGACTTCCTTGAAGAGAGATGATGCTGGTTTGCATCGTCTGATGGTGTGGTGGAGCCTACAAGCTGGACCTCAGGTTCTGTCTAAATCTACAAGCAGCCGAGTCGATGAAGCTTCAACGCGAGGCCGAGGAGGATAACGTAGTGGACTCCGAGTGGCTGTGGGCGAGCATGAGAGTTGGTGGAGGTGTGGAACGTAGGGAGAAGGGGGGGCTGGGGCATGAGAGGGCATGAAGAGAACGCCTCTGTCGGGGCCATAAATCAAACTCCACACCCTCCACCCCATCTTTTGCGAGCACCTCTCACTCCAACACCTTCTCACCAACCAATCCGTCCCCTTCTACACCCCATCAACCAAAATCCCCCTACCACCGTTAATCCTGCACCATTACCATCCAGGCCACTCCTCATCCGCCCTCCACCACCTTCCGCGACACAACAGATTCCCTCTCCAATTATCAATACTTCACTTGCACCATCCAGGCCACTCCTCATTTGCCCATCACCCACACTTAGTTCACTCGCCATCACTAATCCTCCGCTAGCAAGAACCACGCCACCACCCAATAATCCTCCATTTTTATCCAGACCCCCCCTTATTCGGCCTGCACCTCCCCCAGCCGTTCAGGCACCCCCTACTCCTCCAAGGTCCCATATAAAAATTACTCCTCCAATATCCGTTGATCCCAACACACCGTCTTCTTCCACCAACCTTCCATCTACCCCCAACCCGACAAAGGTGCGATCCTCGCAAACTATGGTGCTCCGCAGTGGACGGATGTTCCACCGCGTATTTTCACACAGGGAGCAAGAGCCCACACAGGGGCAAGATGAACAAGAATAGGAACAGGAATCCATATCGGGTACGCATTATGATTTGTTAAAACACTTGGACAAGACCCCAGCAAGGATTTCCATTATGGAACTGATAAAGTGATCCATCACTCATCAACAAGCTTTGAAAGAATATTTACAGAAAGTGATGGTAAATGAAGACATTCTAGCTGAACAAATCACATCAATTCTAACACCGTCATATGGTCAGTCAACTATCACTTTTCATGAGCATGAGCTAGCTCCGAAGCCAGCCAGGAAATATGCCTTCTGCATCACCGTTGATATCAATAAGGTGGCAGTTAAACAATGTCTAGTGGACACTGGGGCATCCATTAATGTGTTACCACTGTCCTAACAAGTTACTGTTCATTAGAGGTGATAGTCTTCACCATTCTTCCATCTTGAAGCCCTTCCAATCCTGTTTTTATTTTACGTTCTTCATACAAATTGTTCCTCTCTTGTAGATATAACTTTTCTTCTTCTATCACTTCCTCTAAATCCTTCTCATTTTTAAGTTATAATTAAATTTCAAAGGGTTTATCTTTAGCGAGTTTACTATTCACCCACGCCCGCGAGGTAGTGCTCACTTCACCCCGCAATGCCCACTCGACCCCGACAGCTCGTTGCTGCTCTCTTGGAATGGTAAAGAAGCTACCTACAGAGAGGTAGCCAGATTGACAAAGGCGCGCTCTGAACTCTCGTGCACTCTCATAGCGCTCCTCCATGTCCTTCAGCCTCTGCTTCACAACTCAAAGGCCTCGCTGGAGCTCCATCACTTGGGCCTCAAGAGCCTTTCTCTCATCCTGATCATGCCGTCGTTTTGTCCTCCTTTCCTCTCTCTCCTTCTCCTTCTCTGCTCTCTCTCTCTCTCGCTGCTTTTTTCCTCGCCACCTGGAGGAAGATCCTCAGCTCCAAGATGTCCCGAGGCAGTGCCTCCCCATCGGGATGCTACAATTCCACTACTGCAGCTACCCAGGCATCACGCTCCTCCTCAGCCCGAACTGCGTGAGCCAGCGCTCCTTGGATCTCCAATGCCTGCCAGGCCCAAAACATTTCACAAGGTTAATGAAAGAGCGGCAAATAGTTAACATCCAAGCAAGGCAAGTACTCACCTGAGCGACAAGCTTGCACTCTGCCTCCCCGGCATAGGCCACAGCACCGGCAAGTTGCTCCCAAAGCAAGGTGACCTCCAGACGAGGTGCCTGGGAGCTAGAAGATGCCCCGCCAGCTATCCTTGCTGTCGCTGCTTGCTCGGCACACTAGGACAAATAATAGTCAGTGACTAAATCTCAAAAAAAAAGAAAAGGAAGAAGAAGAATTGCATAAACTTACCAGGATTTCTAGCTCTTGACGAGTAACAGCCAGTTGCTGCCTAACATCTGCCAGCTGGGCCCGTAGGCCGATAATGATGGCATCACGGGCATCCTGCATGCATCAGGATATGTGTACATAACATAACACACACACACACCAAAAAAAATACCCATTTTATGCTTGCCTCTACTAGTCTCCCAAGCTGGAGATGCCCTACATTATTCGGTGCATAAGGTACCTCAGATGCGCCACCCTGTTGCCAGTGGGCAGAGAAGCACATGCGCCAGTCTAGGAGCTTCATCTTGCCTCAGGCCTCTCACACGATGCGGCCCGGCTCGTTTGCACTCCCCCACTCGTCGGCCAAGCCCAGGGGCCTCATCACACCCTGCACATCACAAACAAAAGGCAGGGACCCACATCAAAAAAAAAGAAAAGAACACGCTGTTCGCCCCAGTTGGGGCGGACAGCGTATTCCGCCCCTCCCCTGCTCACTTATCAAATGGGGGCTAATTGTCGGGAGCATGCGAGTCCATCTCAACGGATAGCGATCTGAGGCGATCCCGGAGTGGATCATGCCCATTGTACCGGTGCGAAATTCCTACAAAGCATTGGAGAAGATGAAGGGAAGAATGACATCCGCAGTCCCGGCCGAAGTGCCGAAGAACACCCTGGCCGGCAAGCCGGCCAAGCTGAAACAAGTCTGGGTCCCCAGGGGAGCCCAGACCGTGTCACCTACCCAAGCAGGGCCCAGCACCTCCCGCCCTACGAGGGCATGACGAGAGGAGAGGGTCAAGATGCCAACCTCTGTCTACCATCCAACCTTTGCTACACCGGCACCGTCGAAAGCGACCCGCCGCCAACATCAAAGGTGCCGTCATCAAGCCGTCCGCACAAGGCCGTCGATTTACATTCCCGACACCGTTGTCGGTGCGCTAGCACCGATTTCCCCTCCTGATCAAGACTGGGAGGGGGTAGAGTAAGCCATGAGAGACTACCTGCGAGGCCCAAGGAGCACTCCTTTGGGTCGTCAAAGATTGCTGGGAGCAGTGGCCTCCGCCTTTGAAGAGGTAGAAGCCCGACCGGTGCCCAGCGCAGAATCGAGGAACTGCTCGGAGGAGCTACGCCAATCCCCTTTACGGGAGGAAGCACAGCCCCAAAGGTCAGTCTTCGATAGATTGGTATTCCCGAACAGGTCGTCAAGGAGGATGGATAGAAGAGACAGGAAGTGGAAAGTCTACACCTGCAACATGCGGGGGTGTTTGGGCGGTATGGAGCTTTACCTACCAAACCCGAGGAAGTGGCTAGACTGGCCACAAGACCAGGCCCTCTCACCAGAAGGAGAAGAGCAGCAAGTGAGATAGCGCAAGTCCGTGCTGAAGAGATCGTCCCAGAAGAGCCTTCCATGGCTTTGGCCGCCAATGTCATTACCACAGGAGACACTAGCGGCGGGCCACCCACATCATCTGAAGAGGCGCCAATCGAAGGTGCAGGGGGCATTCCTATTCTCCCCACTAATGACCCCACTGTACTGTACATGATGCAACAGTATTAGCGGGAGATTGAGCTACTGAAGAAGCAGATGAATGAGAGAAACGACCAGCCTTCGACATCTGGGCAGACTGAGGTACCACCCGAAGCGCCTGGGGGCAACGGGCAGTCTTCGGAGGCTACTCCGCAAGCTGCGGTATTCCCACCAATGCCCAGCTACATCGGGGGCATGCCCCTGCAACAGGCACATCATGTATCACCGGCCCCGCCGTCGATTTTGCCTCCCCAAGAGTCCCCTATGGCTCCACAGGCAATAGTGCTGACTACTCCAAGGGCACAACCTGCCCACTTTTACCCAAGCCCGGTCAACCCAGCAGTGGTCAGCCAGTTGATGCTCGAACAGATGATTGACATGAAGCTAGCAGAGAGGGGTGATGGTGATCAAACACCGTTTGACGTCTACTGAGTGCCTTACCCGGCTCATTATGCCGCTAAGAAACTGCCAGTTGGCATCACCAAGCCACCAAAGTTTGAAAAATTCAACGGGCAAGGGTCTCCCAGGGAGCACATTGCCTATTATGTGAATGTTATGGGAGATTTGACCGCTGATGAAGCTTATCTCCTGAAGTTCTTTGGCTCAACACTCACTAGGCTGGCCATTGAGTGGTACTCGAGCTTATCACCTGGGTCTATTGCTGACTGGCCCGATATGCAGAAGAAGTTTAAAGAAAGATTTTACATTGCTGAACGGGAGGTCACTGTGGCAGAGCTCTATGCCACGAGGCAAAGAAATGATAAATCGGCACTCGACTACATCAAGAGATGGAGGAACCTCAGCATGAGGTGCAGACGTCCACCGCATCAGGAGGACGCAGTGTAAATTTGCAAGAAAATTTTGAAGAAAGAAATTCTAGAAAGGATGATTGGTGCGAAGGTCAAGACATTTGACCGTCTGAACAACATAGTGGTTGAGATCGAGGCATTCCTCGCCCGGTACTCTTCCACCCCAGCCGCATCAAGCCAGAGAGCAAGGCAGGCCGAGAAGAAGCCAGTTCCTCCAAAAGTCCATACCTTGGACTTCCAGACCTTTGAAAAGTAGAAAGAGAAGGCCAAAGTGGCTGCGAACCCTCCACCATCCAGATCCACAGAGCGGCGGGAAGGTCCCTTACTGAGGGAGAAGATGAGAAACAAGCTGTACTCCTTAGCTCGAAACAAGTCCCAGCTTCTATTCGAGTGGGCAACCAGCTATAACAAAATCACGTTGCCAGAACCAAAGAGGCCCGGTGACCTAAAGAAGAAAGATGACCCATGCTTCTACTAGTACCACTAGATGCTAGGACATACCATCGAAGACTGCTATGTCTTCAAGGACATCATTGAGTCCTTAATCAAGAGTGGAGAACTGGACATGGGGGAGCACAAAGTAGATCCTCCGCAGCTACATGAGATGCCCAACATGGCTTCCAGCGTCAACATGGTATCCCTATACCAGGAATTACCCGAAGAATGGGCGGAGGCCAGTACCCGCGCTACTTATGAGGCTTTTGTCGCGGCGCCGGCCCAAGACCAAGGAGGTTGGCAGTCTGCACCAAGGAAGAACAGAAGAAGACGGGCTCCCCGGACCACCCCAGAAGGTCATGTAAGGGGTGTCACTCCTCGACCAGCACCGCCACTGGTGAATTCTGTATGGCATGATACGGCCCCTCGGCTAGTCATGAGGCGGCCCACCTACAACAAGAAGGAACACATCCCGATGCGGGTGCGTAAAGAGGTCAGTTCTACTGTTAAGAGACTCTAGGCCATCATTGATGGGCTTAAAGATTATGACCAGCCCAAAATCTGGCCTATCGAGCTGAATGAATACGTCCCCTGGGAAGAGCTCTAGTCCCTCGAGCTGGTCCCCGAGGCAGAGACCCGAATGGAAGAAGTGCCTCCCTTGTGGGGCGAACTTCCCCAAGAGTAGCCACTGGCCGCTGCAGAAAAGAGGAAGAAGAAGAGAACACCCTGAGGTAAGAAGAAGAAGGAGGTCGTCGTTGCCTGCAACACCCTCTCGGCACTGTTTGACACTGCCCTCTCCCTAGAGGAAGAAGAAGAAGAAGAGACACCCTGTGAATCAGTGGAGGTGAATCAGGCCGAAGCATTCCTCCCAGCATGCCACTAGATCGGGAAGAAAATGGGGATGCCCTCCCCCGGCTGATCGCAACATCCTGCTTAGGGGTGAACAACCATACCAAGTCCCCGAGTCTAAGGTCCAAGGCGCAGAGATTCCTCCTCCATCAGGCCTCTACCCCGAAGGACCCAAAAGCCGGGGCACTCCCTCGTTCACCATATTCCTAATGGCCCGAACAGAAAGGTGATCACGCAGGAACTAAGTAATGAGATTGCTCATGTAGTTTTGAAGATTGTTATCTCTGAACAAAAGAATGAGGAAAAAAGTATGAGAACAGAGGTAACAAGTTTTTTCCTCTAACAAGGCAACCTTTTCTGCTGCCCACCAATAGCAGACATCTATATGTACAAATGTAGTTTAGAATCCGGAACAAGGGAAAATTTTAATCTCCCTTTACGCGGTTATGTCGGGTGGATTTCCTGTAGAGGGCAGTATCAGTGTAAGCAGCAGGCTTTGGAGACCGTCTTCGCGGTCTACTTCCATGGTGGTGGCGGCGTTGGTGGTGGGGGTGGGGGTTCTTGTTCTCCTTCGCTTCCACCTTGTGCCCATCCTCCTCCGGTGTCTCCACCTCGTGCACGTCCTCTTTGGCTTCGACCTTCCCGGAGTCGTCTTCTTTGCCGCTCCCCGCCGTCACCGTGTAGACGAAGTTCCCCATCGGTATGTCGTCGAGCAGGAGGAGGGCCTCCAAGATCTCCACGACGGCCTTCATGGACGGCCTGTTCCTGGGTGTGTGGCTCAGGCACCGGTAAGCCAGCTCGGCCGCCTTCTGCGCGCCCTTGGTGGAGTACTCGCCGTCGAGCTTGGGGTCGATGATCCGGGCGAGCCTCCGGGGGTCGTTCAGCCACGGCCGAGCCCAGTCGACCAGGTTCTGCTCCCTGCTGGGGCGGCTCTTGTCGATCGACCTCCTCCCCGACAGGATCTCGAGCAGGACGACGCCGAAGCTGTAGACGTCGCTCTTGGCAGTAAGATGGCCTGGGATTCCACAGAGCTCCATGCATGTCAGGATCACAATTGGCAACAACTGCAACTGCAACTGCAACTGCAACTGCATGCTCACAGTCGCTAGTGATGAAGAAGGGATAAATCAATGTGAACACTCACCAGTCATGACGTACTCCGGCGCCGCATAGCCCTCCGTTCCCATCACCCGCGTCGACACATGGGTCTCCTCTCCCTCGGGGCCGTCCTTTGCTAGCCCGAAATCTGAGAGCTTGGCTGCGTAGTCCTGAAAGGTAAGAATTCAAAGATGGTGAGAAAACCGGACGTTTGATCCAGTGGAGCTATTAAAAAAGATCTGATTAGTGCATGATCATGGGTTACCCGCCCCTGGCAGGCATGTGAACTGTTCTTTTCAACAGGCGGCACCACATAGGACACCCCCATACCAAAACCCTAGACCCCATCTCCTGCCCACATGCCCCAGCCACCTTCACCCCTCCACTATCCCGCCCTCCCCTCTGCTCAGCTCGCCCACAGCAACCCTAGAGAATCTCTGTCGTCGCCCTTTCCCCAGTGGAGCCAGAACCTAGTTCTGCTACTCCCAACTACAAGACAACACCAGAGGATCAATTGGCAGACATTCTAGCAGTGTCCACAGTGAGAATCGACTGAAGGTGTCTTCTGCAAAGTCGTCCTCCTTCGAGTCTGCAACGCTCCAGAAGTGATCCCGCCTCGTTTCGTCATCAGCATCAACCGCAGCAGGCATTTCCGTGCAACTGCACCAGAATCCCACCAGATTCTGAGGGTCACTTGGCAACAACTACATCGTCCACCCCTGTGCGAATCGGCCAGAACCCTCTTCAGAAGAGTTCTGCATCTTCGAGCCGCCATCGACCCAGGGGTGGTCCTGCCTTCTTTTGACATCGCCTCCGCCCGGAGAGACCATTTTCCTTGATCGCGCCAGACCCGGAACCCTCTATCTGCCCAGGACAGACTGCCACGTAGTCGGCCCCAATACTCCATTCTCCGCTCAGTTTCAGGCTGAGCAGCCTTCTACAAAGTCGTGACTCTCGATGATACGAAGCTCCCCAAGTAGTTTCATCTTGTTCTGACATCGGCACAGAAGATTCCACTACTGCCATCGTCGACCTGTCCTGCTGTTCACTCAGGAACCAGAAGCCGACCATTTCAGCGACCACGGCCTGCACGGTGATCCGACAACGGCCAGCTTCTGAGGATACGTAGTTCCCTCTATCTTCTACCACGCCGAGTTGGTCCCGCCGCATTTGGAGCTCTACAGCGAGTGTACCAGTCGTCGCACCTCGATTGCGCCAACCTGTCCGGTGAGACAGACCCATGCAGGCCCTCCACTGTGACCTTCCCCACCTTCCAGCAACCTCAGATCGGCGTCCAGATCTCAGGAGTTCTTTGGCATCCACCAGGCTTCGTCCAGGAGCTGACGGCACCTTGTTCGGACGTCGGAGCTAGGCATATGGTATGGAACAAGTAGGCGTCATCCCGACAAGGCGGTGCAGATCAGCCGTTTGGATTCCCCTCCCCTTGTTCCCCCCTCCTGCGCGAGGGTAGTGCATGTATTAATTGCCCCATCCCCATGTAAAGAAGAGACCACTAGAAGTGAGAGATCAGACGCGTCCACTGACGGCTTACACTGCATCTCAAGCAACTCACAAGTCAGACTGACACGACAAGCGAGAGACGTAACAGTACCAGTACCAAACCGAGAACTAGTCAGAGTGACACTTGTCAGTGTCAGTCCTAAGCCTCTGACCACGTGTGCACACACTGACTCCTGCCTAGAGCCAGGCCTCTAGCTAGTTCCCCCTCCCTAGGACGCTACGGTCAAGCAGGGGCCCACGGTAACTAGCTTAAGAACCGTTGAATGAGAAAGCCCCTCCACCTTTCCCAGGTGGGTTGACACTGAAAGTCTAGGGCTACGACTAGTGACTCCATCACGAGATAAGAGGAAGGTACTCTATCGGGATCTAAAATAGTGCCAAAGTTTTTATAAAATAAGTTAAACATAGCGTACATGCAACATGGAATGCATAAGAAACTAAACTTGCATCTTTTAGAATGCCAAGGAACGTAATGGACTAAGATCATCCTGTTACAAGGTGTGACGGATCAGGGTAGGGGCGTTACCTTGCTTGTGACGCGCCTCCTTCGGTCCGTTATACTCACCCGAATATCTTATGGAAAATACAAAGACAGTCACACAGACTGTAACGCACCAAGCAAGGGGCATTAAATCCATGTAATGCACCTCCCATGGGCCGTTACACTCACCAGAATGACAGAAATCAACAGATTATATACAAAAAATGTAACGCATCAGGGCTGGTGCGTTACATGACTCTAACGCACGGGGTCAGGTCCGTTAAAGGCACCCAAACACCTAAAATCCATAGTTTTTGAACAGAATGTAACACATTAAGGATGGCGCACGACCATGACGGACCAGGGATGGGCCGTCAGACTCACCACCTATCTCAGTCAATAGTCAAAGGAATGGTCAATGGTCAAATGACAGACCAGGGTTGGCCCGTTACCATTCAGGTGACGTGTCAATCATGGCGTGTCAGGGGACTGTAACGCACCTGGGGTGGTGCGTTACACCGATTGGGTTGCGAACTTGCGGAGTTCAAAACTGAACCCCCTCCCGGTCGATCGAAATCGACGGGAAATGTGGGGAAACTAGTTTTCAAGCTATCCTACCAAGCCATAACAACATTCCATAACTAAACATGCTATTAAAATCAAACATGCCATTAAAATTTAATTAGTGGGTTGCTACCCTATCATTGGCATCATTTAACCAGGATGAATCAAGCTAAAACAATAATAAGTCATTCTACGTAATAGAACGGTCTGTCTAGATCCATTTAGAAGGCCTCAGTGGTTGGTCGATAGGCCGTTCAGATCATCCAAGCCAGAAGGCCATACAGGGCCTGAGCGGTTCATTGAGGGCCGTGGGTGTCTCTGCTCGGTCTGGACATGGCCGTCCTGATTAAGGGCGAGTCAAAACACAAGAACAATGAAGCTGTCAATTAAGGGCCATCGCCCTAGGCCACACGATCTATCGTGGGGCCGTTCATGACAGAGCAGTCCTTGTTGGTCCGCGCTAAGGTCGCCTTGCCCGAACTCCGGCAAGCTCGGCTAGGGTTAGATAAAACGACTAAATACTCATCGTATGAAGCATCAAATTTGGGCAATAAGCTATAAATGGAACAAGAATAGGAAGATGTATATCATGACATGATCAACTAAATGTTAACGCCTGTAAATCCCTACTTTAATCGAGGTTTAAGAAGGGAACCCTAAATCTGACATGCTTCTACTAAAACTGTAAATTCTTACAGGATACTACTCCAATTTTAGGGCTTTTTAGATCAATAGAAAGAGGACTATGAGACAAACCTAACAGTATATGATACGTTGGGTTTGGTCTGCTAGAACTTACCTTGAATGAATGAAGAAGAGGGGACGATGTCGCCGGACATGCTGAGAAAACCCTCCAAAGATCGCCAGAATACACCCTCGTCTGTGAACCTCCTCGGCCGCCATAGTATCCAATCAATTCTAGGTTGACTAGGGTTTCTTCTTATACGGTCAATTGGGTCTAGAAGGGTCGAATAGGGAGGATAGTGTCCTTCCTCCGCGAGTGCGCGTGAATCGTGCTAGACCAAGTCACGTCGCCACTCCGCCTTGAAATACTCTCACTAGGGCTAGGGTTTCGAGGAACAATAGAGGGAAAATGATCAGCCAATCAAGGCTGTCCATTTGGGTCCGAATTGGTCTAAAATGATCGAGAATTGGGCCCTAATTCGATGATTTAAGGTCTGATTAAATTAAGTGTTGATTTGGGCCTAAATTTACTAATTCGGCTCATTTAGAATTTTCCTTTGCATTGGTCGAAGAAGACACTTTATCCAAGCATCCTATCCTCTACATCGTTATTTGATAATTTTACTTGATATACTTGAAATCTTGCTAGCTCGTTCTTGATATTTATCGTTCCATTCTTGTCATTACCTACATTTTTCTCATGCATGAACATGCATACTGCATAATGTATTAATCACTTAAAGCAAGTCTGGGTCTAGAGATATAATTCCTACTGAGTGTTCGCTCATCAAGTATTTTCCAATATTTTTCAGGTAACTCAGACTCCGACTCACAACCAGATGGGGATGACCAAGAGTGATGAGTGTAGAGCTTTCAAGGTGACAGCGCAAGTCGCGTCATGTCTGAAAATCAACATATCGCTATCAAAGGGACTTGCGGTGTCTTGTCTTCCCTTTTTGAGTCTTTGTCCTTCAGTCTCTTTTATTTGAATGAGTTGTGTCGTAAGAGGCTATGTCCTTCATGACCTCGAGTTATTATTCCTTCTAAGTCTTCCGCTATTTAGCAACATTATTGGGTTGATGAATCATGGCATCGCTTAAGGTTATTATGGATTATGGATTCATGGTTAAGTTGTGATGAAATCAGTTTATTCATTATTGATGATATCAGATTAATTGTGAGTTATGTCTTATTTTATTGCGCACTCTGCCGTTGTTGTCAAAATTCTTATTGCTCTGATTGACATGGCTGAATATAAACTCATCATGTCCTCCGAGTTCCTTCCGCGCTCAGGGCGTGACAGTGTATCTATCTATGCACAATGCATGCAACAAGAGCATGATAAAAGATGGGTTTAACTTGAACAGTTCCCCTTTTTTTATCCAAGTCATGGTCGATTAGGTTGAACAATCCCTATCATAGAAGGCAAAGGCTAACCCAGGAATGAGTGATGGGTTAAACCGGCGCAAAGCAAGTGGTTTATTCAAATTCGGCATGGTTGGGCATAGGTTTAGGCTAATATGGCATGGGGTAGCATAGGTAGAACATTAAAATGGCACGGGGTAGATGATTGAGTTTCAACGGCGCAGGGGGCTCGGTGCGCATCGGAATAGGGCGCGTCGGTTGGCGAGGGGTAAAGTTGCAGAGGGTTTGAGTGTGAGATTAAAACGGCGCGAGGGGGGTACAACACCAGATTAGGGCGCGTCGGGCTTGCGTGTGGCAGATTAGGGTGGGTTTTTCCCATTTTTGAGCATTTTGTGGTTACAGGGTGACCTTGATGACCTTTTGATGTTAAACAACTCCCACAATTCCTCATTGCCAGTCCACAGCCTAAGCTCAGGGCAGCCAAAGCCCTGGCCACTTGGGTCCCTAGGCGGCCAGGTCGCTGGCTGCCCTATTCTTTTAGACGGTCGATAGTCTGGCCACCTAGAACTATGGACGGTCACTACTCTGGCCGCCCACAGTTCTGTCCCCATGTCTAGTTCACTCTGCTCCGTAAGCATCTCCCCACACACATAGATGACACCCACTCATCTACATCAGTTGAAGTACATTGGAGGATCGAGGACTTACCTATTTTCGCAGTGCCACCTCTCCCTCTCCCTCATCTTCTTGATCATCCGACGAAGCTTCTTCATCCTCCTCTTCCTCGTCCTCACCTTAGCCAGAAGGACCACCCTCCACGGGAGCGGCCTCACCTTCCCCTCCTTCTTCACCTCCATTGGAAGAATCCTCTGAGGTGGATGAGCTCGATGCGGCCTTGTTCTCCTCGATCTCACTCGAGGAGGAGGTCTCCTCCACGATGTCCAAGCGAGCCCACCGTGGCCCCATGTCTTCCCCACGAGCTCAAGAACTTAGATTCTCTCCCTCACAGTAAGAGAAGCACCCTAGGGGCAATTCCCCTCAACTTTCGGCACCTACGGGAGCAAGCAAAGCGACAATCGGGATGGCCACTTATGAGGAGGCCGGCCACCTTTTAAACTCCCCTCCAATGAGGCAGGCGACCAATGTGCTGGTCACCCACCAGAGTTGGAGGCAGTCAGTACTCTGGCTGCCCTCCCCCTGTCCAGCCAAAAAATAAATACACGCACACAAACACACATAAAAAAAACAACAACAAGAAAAAAAACAAAAGAAGTCTTTTTGCAATCTCACAATCAACCCCACCACATATCATCATATTCACAATCCATGACATAACAAAACAAAAAAATGCATCTCCCCTTATTCCATTTTGGTCTTTTGTCTTTTTTCCTATCACAAGTAAAAATAAAACTAAGAAAAATGCTGGACAGGCGCTAACAATCAAGTGCACCGCCTCATGAAAAATTCATTCACCCGAGGCCTGAAACCCCATAGGTAGTCCACGTATCTCCCCAATTCATCTTTGTCTTCCTCCACGTCAGCCCAACCTTTAGTCATGATGGCCTGGAGCCTCCACGCCTTCCCTCTCTTGTGAAGCCACCGCTTGTCCTCCGCTCTTTGTTTGCTTGCTAGGTCCGAGGGTCATTCGGTCTTGTGACTGCCACCCCAAGGTGGTTTCACATCAAAATATGCACGAGGTTTAATGTGCACAGACATGAGATGCTCGGGGTTAGGCTCAACAAGAAGTGCACGGACTTTAGTGAGACATGGACGGACTAGAGTGATCGTGCACATACTTCGTTGATGAAGAAGTGCACAGACTTTGGCTTAGGCTTAAAGCAAATATGCATGATGGCAAAGGATGCACGGACTTTAGTTTAAAAAGATTGCATGGACTTCATATAAGCACGGATTCAGAATGTGCATGGGCTTTGTGAAGTAGAGTCAAAGACATGCACAGACTTAACAAGGGTTTGCACGGACTTGGAAGACTAATGTCCACGGACCTATTTAAGGCATCCACAGACTTGGAAGACTGGCATGTAGCAAGTGCACAGACCATGCACAGAGTTGAAGTGTAGGTCGTGCATCAAATGCACAAACCATGCACGGACATTAAATAAGTGAGATGGCGGACTGTGCACGGACTTTATGAAGTGTAGCTCAAACTCTACATGGCTAAGGCAGATGTGATCTGACCTTGCTACAGGGTGTGCTCTAACTTGGATTGAGCCTAAGACTTTTTATGCTCGTACTAGCTACAATGGATGCACAGGCCATGCACGGACTTAGCCTAGACGTCATGCAACATGCTTGGACTTGCATCGAGTATATGCACTGACTCTAAGTGTATACTAAGACATGCGCAGACTTGTCGTGCGACCCTCAGACCCAAACCTGCACGGACATTGGACAATGTCCAGGGGCTTTGATGAGACTACGTGAACTGACTCTAAGTGTGCATGGACTAGTGTATGCATGGACACAATGAGTGCATAAGACAATGAATGTGCACAGACTTTCCAACAGATGAACTAATGTGCACGGACTATGGACAAGGTCCACAGACTTTGAAGAAACTACATGCACTGACTCAGCATGCACGGGGTTAGTGTATGCTTGGACATAGTGAATGCATAGGAGAATGAATATGCACGGACTTTGCAACAGAAGATGACTCGAAAATGCAAGCAAGTATAAGAACAAATGTAAAGACCAAATACACAGAAATGATATGCACACTGATGAACAAAGCATTAGATTTTAATGCAAATCACTCACAAGATAAGCGTTCACCCCACACGGCGTTCCGCAAGTTTGCTAGACAAAAACACGCGTGATCTGTAAAACTCAATCCGAGACGCTCGAACGAGATCCAAAACCCACGGATCCTGATCTGAAGAATATCCAAAAAAAACTTGGGGCATTACACTCATGCTCGGTGGACCATCCGAACGCTAGCTTCACAACTCGCTGAGTGCTCTCACACCCTACACCATGGGCAACCAACACTCAGTTTCCACCAGCTCACACCCGGCAACCCGAACACCCATGGCAGCACAGAACCAACTCTGCCAGAAGATAAACTTCAAGAAAATCCCAGATCTAATCCAGGAAAAGCGCACCTCATGATCGGCCACCCAAGGCCTCGTCGGCACATGGCTCTCACCATTCTCGAGCCCCAACAACCAGCATCTTCTGTCTGTGAAAGACCATCCACTGGTCACTAGATACGCGTCAACGGGAAACCTTAACTTGCTCAGCTTCTTCCTTCTTCCCCGATCTTGCACCAGAGCTAAAGGGCATAAACCAAATCTCGACAGGCCATCCACTGACTCTCCCACAGACTAATACCACAACTTGACAAAATCTCGCTCGAACCCCGTAACCAATCTTGAGCTTCACGCCAAATCTACCCTCCCAGGGGAGCACGATGAAACCAAATAACAGGACTCCACAATCCTCAATCATCACATCACTGGACTCAGACTTACGAGGAATCCTACCTTGCTGACCACAGGCCAGGGATCACCATCCAACGTCTCTTTAGAGACCGCCGCACACAGGCATCGTCCTTCATCTTATCTCATCAAATCCTTCGCCTCAAAATGATCCAAAAGGATGCCTGCCAATCCCAGTTCTGCTCTTACCTCAGAGCCTCGGGACACAACTTCCTACAATCCATGACACACTTCTCCAGAGCCAACAAGTGCCGCCTGCTACCACAGCAAGCTGATCGATAATGCCACGACCAATGCTCACGGGTCCACAGACAATACACTCCTTACCATGGTCAATCACTCGGTCAACGTCACTAGCCGCTCACAGCAACCACTAGGGACCCCATAATCTACCAGAGATCACTTCTCCTAGAACATGATCTCACCCAAGGACATAACTTCCAACATAGAAAAAGGGTACTCATGTGACAACCTTGCCAGCACATTTCCCCAACTCTCAATCCAGCCAGTGCCACAAACCACAATGCCTCAAGCAACGGCACGACAACAACACGTCTCACATAACCCGAGATAATCTCACACCGAGGAACCAATCCTCCGATGCTCAACACATCTTCTACAACTCACAAGCTATGATTCACAACACCTCAGAAAACACAACACCAGCTACGAATTCTCGTGAACACCACCCAACTGGCACACGTCCTTCCAGAGCAGCGCTAACACATCCTTACACATCGGGGAATGGGCAACACTTCTAATAGACAGTCACACTCTGGCACAACGATTAAGCTAGCCACTGCCACACGCTCCTCTCTTACACGTGCCTCTGATCTTGAACCCAATAACACGCCAAACGCTTACCAAGGAGCGATGAAAAAACCCCACCAAAATGCCAGGCTCGAAGGCTGCAACATCTGTAGCCACCGGACATCATTCTCTTGAACCTATCCGCGCTAACACCAACCCATTCTCGAGCTGCCACCGCACGGACCACCATGCCAAGTGCCGCAATAGAACCATAACCGACACCCGCCAACGCTCATCCTCGAGCCCCAAACTCGCCATTGAGCCATCACATCTCGAACCAGATCCAGGACAACCACAGCCCAATCCAGGAAGATCCTCCGCTCATCCGAGTACATCTCGACCAGAGTGCCTACTTTGCCACCTCGAACCATGATCTCAACGCCTTAGAGGCTGGATAAATCCTCAGCTGGAGTGGCCAAGACCAATAACATCTCCCTCAAAGCACACTCATGGCCACTTAACCACGAACAGTCCTCACCAGCCACCTAACCTTGCTGCAATTTCTTGTACGCAGTACCGCAGCAACACACTTGTCGACATCCTCTACCCAATGCAGCACAATTGGGGCCCCCATCAATAAGGGAGAAAGCTCTCGACCTCAACCCTTAGACCCTACGCCGACACTCTGACGATGACAGCAACCACCTTCACAGTGCCAACACCGCGCACTCATGCTCTCACGCGAGAAACCAAGCGAAAAATAAGCACGAAATCCTAAGCCAGCTACCGACTATACTAGGCCTTATGGACTCTGATCACAGCAATATCTCAAATTCCCATGTACTTCCACAACCTTAGCTCTGATATCAACTATAACGACCCAAGATCCGAGTACCGGAAAGGAATCGACGCGACTCGAAGCTTGACCTGCCACCCACGAGCCCGAAGACCCAGAAGGGTTAAAGGATAGGTTTGGTGTACATAGAAATAAGAAATAAAGTAGGACAATAGATATAACAATAGAAATAAACAACAACTACAATAGAGTCCAGTCTAACAAAAGTACAGTCTAAAGTAGTCAAATGTACCACATGCTAAGTGAACACTTGGCTCGATGAGCTGGCAGCTAAAAATCTCCACACAGTGCCCTCAAACCTTGAGGAAGAATCACAACACCTGAAAACTAGGGGTGAGCCTCCTATCACTGGCTCAGTAGGGGTCCTGTGGAATCCCAATCGAAAATAATGGCGGTATGAAAAGTAGCAACTACAACAAATACAACAACAGTAGTAGGAGCAGTAAACTCGATGGCCTGTAAAACCTCGGCTCTACAACTACTCCTACTGTACCAGAACTCAACGCTCTGATCCCACAGTCGGGGGACCACCAGACACGAACCCCTTAGTCACTCTACTAGGAAAACGCCATGACACCCCAGTCGTGGAGGCCTGTGCTCACGCATGAAGGCCCACTCCAAAATCATATGGTCCAAAACACGGTCACGACCTCACCGTCGTGAACTCAACATCGTCTAGGGGAAAGCCCTTGGTGACGCTCACCAGAAGCCATAGAGCTCGGCTCAGGAAAACACCCGAAAACTAGACACGAAACTCTATCTCGCAAACAGGAAATGAAAACCCGTGACACAACTCACGTCACGTGACGGGAGTACCGCCCACCAGAAGCAAGGCCGGATGCGTCCACTGACGTCTTAGTCCGCACCTCAGGTGTCTCGCTATGAGGCCCCAGGTAGAGACTGAGACACTGTACTAGTAACCACTGAACAAGGACTAGCTGGGGTCATGCTCGTCAGCGCATGTCCTCTGCCCCCAGCTATGCGTGCACACACAAACTATCTACTCTAGGTCGGGTCCTCTAGCTAGTTTTCCCCCCAGCCAGACTCAAGCTGTAAAGGCAAGGGGGCCTACGAAAACTAGTGTAAAACCATCTCACTCGGGTCACACTCTCCACCACTCCCAAGTGGGTCCGCACAGTGTGTTCTCAGGTAGGTCCAAGTTCTGCCCAGTCAGATCTAGTTCTGTGAACCAGTGCCTTGTAAAAGCATTCACGGTCAGCACAGAGGTTTATAAATTCTTTGCCTAGCCTGGTATTGAAGATCTCTGAGAGAGCTTTCCAACGCCACAAGTCTCGCATCGATCTAACGTCGGGATAGGTCGCAGCGACCGTTCTCACCGGACTGCACAGACGATTTCAGAACAGAACAGCAAGGAAGAGAGGCATCGTTGATTCATCCTCAAATACGCCAGTGCCAAATTAGCGCCCGCCGCTCCCAGAGATCGTCTTAGGACCTGCTACCATCATCCTAGTGGCCCGCTACCTCCAAAAGCCTTCCGAAGGACATCGCTCCTTTGTACGCTCGTGAGTGCTGTCCCGCCGACCAGCACATAGTCGAGCCGGAACTGCCTCCAATCGCCGCACGGGACCCGTCAGAGTGCTGCCCATCAACCCAAGAATGGTCCTCCCGGGTCCACGTGTAGCCCCATACCTCCCTGCGTAGAGTGGGCAGTAAAGTTTCATTGTTGTAACCATTGTGTGATTGTTATTAACCGGGAGTTACCGACTTGGCCGGGGTCGTCTTCCCTACGCCCGAAACGTGGAGGTAAACTCGCCACCCTCTCGTAGTCGTGTTTGCTTTCTTAGTATATGCTTCTTTTCCGCTACTAGAGAGCATGTTTTAGGGTCCTAGCTTGTAACAAATCAATCACCGCTGCGAGAGAGAGAGCGAGACCATCCCATTACCCGACCTGGGCACGAGAGTGAGTAGACCACCCTTGACTCACTACCGGTTTCTCAACCGTGTACGTCCGAACGCTTCCCTTGTTAAGGGATGAACACGTGCTTTCTAGAGTCTTAGGTGTGCATCTCAAATTGGCGCCGAGTCCGCGTCTCGTCCCGCATCAGATCTGATGTTCCCCTTTAACAAAAATGATGATGATCTAGGAGCATATGATTAATCGTTGGATAGGCCGCTCAGTTGAGTCGAGTGGAGGATGATGGTTCTATCATGCACGTCGTGGTTGCGGATAGTGTCTTGACCCCGTCCTGGCTCGGTTTAGCAATATTATCCTTGAGTACTTTTTATTTTATACTTTCTTTGCATTCGTTTTAATGGTTTCTTTATTTTAGCCCAGCATGCATCATATCATTTTTTTCGATAATACTAAGCTAAGCAAGGAATTTGAACCAGCCAAGAGGGGGACCGAGGCTCACCTAGTCGGCGTGAAGACACTGACTCCGGCCAGCGATGGGGGCGAGCGGGGAGGTGAGGGTATGCACCTGCATGTCGCGTCGATGAAGCTTCAAACCTGCGACATGAATGATTACATGAACTAAGCCCCTTGCAAGGGGGGGATCTCGTGGTGGGGGTTAAGTATTACAGCCAAAACTACCTCCACATAGGGAGGGGCCTTTAGCTGGCCAAGCTAGGGAAGGGGAGAGCTGAACTATAAACTAAACGGATGGCGGAGGCCGGTTCTGCCAGCTTTTGGAACAAACGGACTGACAATCACTGTTGACGCCGCCACGGACTGTAACGAACTGGGATGATGCTGAAACCAGTGCCAATCTTTCGCTGACTGGTCCAGGAAGGCTCCAGAATTTTTGGGGATGCGTCCGGTGTCATTGCTGGTCGTGGCTGACTCTGGAACCGGGCTGCTCTGCTCAGACTGGGACTGCTCAGAAGTTGCAGTAGCAGGAAGTTGACACTGTCACGAGCACTCCTAAAGTCGAAATGGTGTGGGACCAAGATAGACGTGTCCGTGGCTGGGTCCTCTTCGATCTCCAACCAGGAAGGTCACCAAGGGAGGTCAGGAGTGGATGGTAGAGGATAAAGAGTGGGGTGGTGTCTGTGCTAGTTCTGAGTGAACTAACCTGCGCACTTGGGGAAGAAAATTTGGAACGGCTAGCTCCGGACTCCAAACGAGGCTCCGCCAGCTGGGTTGGATAGACGACTGGTAGGGGAATGTCCCAGCCAAATGGCGCACCAAGTGGAGTTGGGGTGTGGGCGTAACAGCTTCTGCACCAGGGCCCTGGTCTTCCCTCAGATGTCAGATGTGCGATCTGACGAGAATGGACCTCTAGGATAGCCCCGAACTCGAATGAAGGCGGGATCACCTCGTCGTCGAAGCTAACTGGGAGAACTTTTCGTCGATGTATGGAACACCTCCAGAAGTCACCAGATGACCCCAGGGCAGGCTATGCAATTTTGGCTTCTGCTGCTGTCTGTGATCTGGTGTAGGGCAGAGTAGTAGAATGTAAGAGTAGGAGTGAGGGGAAGGGGGTGGATGACCCTAGGTTGGAGAGGGGGAGTGTGGTCCGACCAGAGGAGGGTGTGGTTTGAAAATTTGAAATGTTAAATGGGCTGGTCTACCAAGGTCGTTGCATTTTTGTAATGTGCAATGACTTGGTCTACCAAGGTTGAAGCATAAGGGTCCGAGCATGAAGGCAGGTCCATGCACATTTGGTGCAAGCCTGAAGACAGGTCGATGCACATTTTAGATGTGCATAGGAATGGTCTACCCAGGATCAGTACACATTTGGGATGTGCACAGGGATTGATCTACCGTAGGTCGATGCACATTTGGGATGTGCACAAGGATGGCCTACCCAAGGTCAGTGCACATTTGCGATGCGCACAGGGATGGTCTACCCATGGTCAGTGCACATTTGAGATATGCACAGTGATGGCCTACCCAAGGTCGGTGCATGTTTGGGATGTGCATAGGGATGGTCTACCCAGGATCAGTGCATATTTGGGATGTGCACAAGGATTGATCTACCCAGGGTCGATGCACATTTGGGATGTGTACAAGGATAGCCTACCCAGGGTCGGTGCACATTTGAGATGTGCATTGGGATGGTCTACTTGGGGTCGATGCACATTTGAGATGTGCACAGGGATGGTCTGCCCAGGGTCAGTGCACATCTGGGATGTGCACAGGGATGAAAGCAGAGTTTCCAACAGCACTCCAACTCGAAGATTTTTTTATTTCTTTCCCTTTTTATTTCCCCCCTTTTTTATTTCTTTATTTCCCCTCTTTTTTTTTACTTTGTTTGCCATAAGCTTTTCCATTGGAGTGCCCACCTGTTCTTCCTCAGTAGAAAGTTGGCTTTTGATTCAGCATACTTGACACTTATTATGATTTTTGGTGTCTTGATAGTGCCATTACTTCGATCCACCTGGCACAAATTCGGCAGCATCTCCCCTTAACCCAAGGCATTTTTAGGGGGTAAAGCGGGTGCCCGTCCACAAGGAGTGACGTGCCCCAAAGATAGAGGCGCGCATAGATACGGCAACACCTAAAACCATCGCGTCAAAACAAGGTGGAAAACCAAGCAATCGGGCAGACAAAACATGAAGGCCAGTATCACCATGTTAAGGTTAACGGAAGGGTGCCGTACCATTCAGTGGGAGGACCCCCGTATCAAGTGAGGGTGGTGAGGCCACCGTATCAGGTGGAGATGATGGGCCACCATACTAGATGGAGGTGGCAAGGCCACCGTATCAGGTGGGGGTATTGCTCAGGTATGTAAACCGATGGGAATTTATCGATCATGGCTTGAGGGATCAACTGGCCGCCCTAAAACTCCAGAGGAAGGAGGGCCTTCCCACACGCGAGCCAACACCGAGATCCCTAGCCAACAGAGGTTCCTAGCCGAGGGAGCCACCGGCCAGATTTTCATGCTGGAGGAGCAAACTTCTCAACTTCGTGCTGAGTTGGCCCAAGCTGAGGAGGATCTGGCAAATGCCAGGCGGCTGTAGATACAAAGTTTAGATGAAGCTGCACTGGCAGAAGGGTGTGCTAGCTCCATTCAGGACGAGCTGCTGAAGCTGGAAGTCGAAGAGCGTCGACTGCAAGACCTAGTCGATCACCCTTCTATTGGGCTTATGGAACTTGAAGATATTTTCCATCACCCCAACCAGTGATGTGTACCTTTTCCCATTTGTTTTGAAACTTCATGTGCATCAGAGCACGCTCCGATACTCCATGTATCTTTCTCTTTATGTAATAAAATTTCTTTAGTTTTATCTTGCGATCCTAGTGCCCAGCTGTGATTGTGCATTTTTTATTATGAGTTCAGACATGATGCTAATTCACCCAGCTTGGGGTATGTTGATTTGTTAGGGAAGGAGAGCGCTCACGCCTTCAGGGAAGGTATGAGGAGTTCACTCCACTGCGGCACAAATTTCCCTGAGGTTAGGGTTACGCTAGCTCGACTAGGGAATACTTGGGGATAGGTGTCAAAGGGTTATTAAAACATATGCCAAGGCACTAGAAAAGGTTGCATTCATTAATAGGGACGAAAGGTCCCAATTAATGGAATAATGACCAGTCTTACCGATGATGACAAGGGTCAGTGTGAGTATGTTTGTCAACATTGGCTAAATGCTGGTGCAAAGGTAACTTTGTTCATTAATGAGGACGAAAGGTCTAAGTTAAGGAATACTGACCAGTTTTGTCGATGATGACAAGGGTCAGTGGTAGTTTATTCATCAGCATTGGGTAGATGTTGAAGCAAAGATAGTTTTATTCATTAACGAGGATGAAAGGTCCAAGTTAAGGAGTATTGGCCGGTCTTGCCGATGATGACAAGGGTCAGTGGAAGTTTATTCATCAACATTGGTTAAATGCCAAAGCAAAGATAGGTTTGTTCATTAACGAGGACGAAAGGCCCAAGTTAAGGAGTTCTGTCCGTTTATTTATCCCTCACAAATGTCTAGAGATTACATATTGAGAAACATGGATGAATCCCTTGCCTCGGAATGGATACTATGCGGTGAAATAAACGCATAGTCGAGGTGATTTATGACTGTGGGAAAAAGGGGGGGTTAAAGTAACAAGATGTGGCAGTTGCATACGAGAAACATGATAAAACACGGTGCGTATTACTTCTGGATTTTGGAAAGCCAGGGTATCACACTGATGATCTTGAGCCCCTGGCCTCCGATTGAGGAACTGGCTAAGGCCAGACTTCATAACCATGATGCTGTAACATAGGATTTGTGAAACCATCGGTGCAGGAACCGGGGAGGAGAGAACGAGTGCGTCATACATTCCCCATCTAAAGGTATCCAGAAATCACATCCAAATATGAATGCATCTCCAGCGGCCATTAGGGATTTCAATCACATAGAACCACAAAGGGAGAGATGACTGAAGTCTGTGGCCACGCAGGGTGGTTTATTCGGCCCGGGACGTACCTTAGCAACCATGTAATCATAGAGAGATGGAAATAAACGAACAAAAAAAATACACCATAGAGAGGGCGAGAAATGTGATAGATAGAATTGTTAATACCAAGAACCGTTCCCATCGTTCTTATTGATTCCCAAAGGATGTTACATGAAGCTATACTCGAAGGAGCAAAGCAAAAGAAATTACAGAAGAGACTACGAGAAAAATGAGAGGGAGGGGAAACATCGATGGCCCATAGGGGGCCTTGTGTGGTGGGAGACCCAACTTCGCAACCTTCAAAGATAGCCCTCCCTCTCTCTTCTTCTGCTTCCCTTTCTCTGCTTTTGGAGACTCTCTCCCTCTATCTTTTCTTCTCCACCAAGTTTCTTTCTCCCAATCATATCTCTTCCTCCTTCTTAGGGCTTCTCATTCGCGGCGGAGGCTCTTTATAGATGGGGAGGGCACAGCTTGACACGGCGGTAGAATGTGGGTGAAAATGGCGCGCCATTTGGCCACCGGATGGAGGGTTTTACGCGTCGGATTAAGGGATGATCCGGCCCATTCTTTTCCTTTGAGGCCCATTTGTCCATTCTTTTGGCCCATTAATGCCCACTTGATCACTTTGTGAATAGTTTGGTTATTCTTTGGCCCATTTTATTTATTCAGGCCTAATTGCAATGACTCTAGTCCATTCTGTCCACGTTTATCGTATAATCTATAAAACTCCAACTGGCTGCTCACCGTTCTCCCTTGTATATGGGTCAGAGGCTGTGGTGCCAATTGAACTAGAGATTCCATCACTACGGGTCGCCATTCAGCATGAGTTGACTAGCAGCAAACAAACCAACATAGAAAGAAGACTAGAAGAGCTCACCGAGCTTGAAGGATAGCGTCTCCGAGTGCAACAAAATATTCAACTATACTAAGCTCGCATGGCCCGTGCTTTCGACAAGCTGGTCAAAGGGTGAGAATTCAAGAAGGGTGACCTGGTGATAGTCAAAAGGAGAGAAGTGATGACCCCCAATCCTAAGGAGAAGTTGGTTGAAAACTAGGTCAGACCGTATATCGTCCGCCGAGTCTATGAAGGAGGTGCCTACATCCTCGAAGATCACAAAGGAGTAGTCCAGTTTTCCCCTCTTAATGGGAAGCATTTAAAACTGCACCATACAGCCCCGTCGACATTTACAGAATGACCGAAATTCACCTTGGCCGAGTGGCACTCCACCCTGGTCGAGCTCTTCAAAATATCTAGTTAGCTCAGACCGATTCCAGGGTCATTGGCTCACAATTCCAGAAACATCCCTGGCATACACTAATCCCAGGGTCCCTTGAGAGCCTCGTGTAGTCCCACTAGGTTGCCACTCTACATAGTATCGCCATTACGGGCCTTACGTCTGAATCGACAGAAATTCTCCCTTTGCGTTAGCATTACCTTCTTGCTAACTAATAAACCACTTTCTCGGCCCAAGGCTTCATGCCCTAGCCAACTATTACAGAATATCACCATTACGGGCCTCACATCCAAATCGATGCAGAAACTCTCCTTTGCATTAGCATTACCTACTTGCTGACGAATAAACCCTTTTCTCGGTGCAAGGCTTCGTGCCCTAGCCAAAATTACACAATATTGCCATTACGGGCCTTACGCCCGAATCGACATAGAAATTCTTCCTTTGCGCTGGCAATAACCCTTGCCAATGAATAAACCCTTTCTATCGGCGCAAGGCTTCGTGTCCCAGCTGACTTTTATACAATATCGATATTATGGGGGTTACGTCCGAATCGACGCAGAAATTCTTCCCTTGCGCTGGCATTAACCCTTGCTGACAAATAAACCCTTTCTATCGGCGCAAGGTCTCGTGCCCTAACCGACCTTTATATAACAAAACAAGGACTAGCTGAGGTCGCGCTCGTCAGCGCGGGTCCGAAACCCTCAGCCCCGTGTGCACACTCAGACCACACGCCCTAGGCTTGTCCTCTAGCTGGTAATTCCCCATAAGCCCAGACTCGACTGTACGTGGGGGCCCTACGGTAATCTGCCTACTCACTATCTCTCTCGGGTGCGCCACACTAGTGCTCCCGGTGTGTCGACACACGTGTGCCGTGGAAGCTACGACTAGTGGACGGGTCACAGGAAGAACAGACTCTCAAGTCACGAAAAATGACTCCAGAATTAGACAAGTACAAGGATCCCTCCTCGTACGACACCCACTCCTAGTGACGTAAGTCGAGAACGCCACATCTTGGGACCACCACGGCATCCCACACCTGGTCCCCCATGATGTCTAGTATCGGTCAGACCACGAGTAAACACATGGATCGAGATCTGCTCACCTGAGACATAAATCAACATAGAAGAAATCACCGGTTAGGCCTCAGATAATGAACGGTCCATCATGGGTCATTCAAAGGCTAAATGGCCAGCACGAGGCCATTCCAAGTAGTGCACGGTCAACATGGGATCGTGCCATCATTGGGCCAGACTGAAAGTTGAACGGTTCAAACCTGGCCGTTCAGATAGGGCACGGCTAGCCCCTGGCCATGCAGGGTAATGAACAGTCCCAGACAGGCCATTCGATAACCCAATGGTCAAAACACAGAACGGCCAGATCCTGGTCGCTCAATGATGAATGGTCATCAGCAGACCGTTCAAGGACAAGAATGGACCCATCCAGGCTGTTCCATTGCCCAACAATACAGAGACTGAACGGTTAGAACCAGGCCGCTCAGTGACTGCACGGCTGAGACCAGGCCATGCAATCCCAGCACTGTGTAATGGACAAAAACCCAACGGTCAGAAACACCAGAGATGGATGGTCAGCCTCTAGCCGCCCAGTGGTTACACGGTCGAACGACTGACCATGTAACTCCCAGATGCTCCAAGGCATAGAGCGGTCATTCACCAGACCGGGCAAGACTTGCACGGCCTCTATTAGGACCATGTAGGTCCCGCCGTTCCAAGAATGTAGCACCCCGGTATATTAATGAATAGAAAATATCGAGAAATTAATAAGAAATTCCTTAAGAAAAAGGATAAGTAAACTTTCAACCATTTTATAAAAATTTGAATTTTGGAATTTGTTGAATTTGACTGACCGCTTGCCCCTTGTGTTGGCAGCGAGGAGAGCTGGCCTATGTGCGAGTGAGGGCAGGAGCAGGAGGAGAGGCCGGCCCTTCATCCCGAGCTGATGTTGTGGATGAGCTGGAGGATCGCCTAGCTGGAGCTATTGAGCGAGCCGAGGAGCGAGAGGCCGAGCTGGCCGAGGTGGTAAGAACCTAGCACTCGAGTTGAAAATAATTGCCTTTTATCATCTTTGCCTGTTTTACCTGATTATTCATCTCCTTCAGAGGAAGGAACTGGTAGCCAACCTGGCTACTCGTCGGGAGCAGGAGACCCGCATTGAGGAGCTGACGCGCTGGCTGGGAGAGATGAGCACGATTGAGAGTCTCGAGGGTCGCCTTGTTGAGGTAAAGGAGAGAGAAGCTGAGGTGCGCCCTCGAGAGATGGCGATGGCAGTGAGGGAGCAGCGAGCCCTCGATCAGCTGGAGGCCTTGCGACAACGGGTACTGCGGAGGTACCAGGGCAGGGGTGCCCCAGGAGAGAGAGTTGGACCTGCGACTCCTTCTGAGTCACTGCGGACCATAGGAGACATGCACTTCACGATGGATGAGCTCATGGGTATGGTGCAGTCTCCCGCAAGACAGGGGGCGACTCAACCAGCCGTCTTGGGTTCGAGGGCTTCGCGGCCATCACGACTGCGAGATAGAGTGAGTGGAGATGGAGACGAGACTGATAGTCGGCATAGCCGACCTCGCACCGACATAGACTAGGAGGAGAGATAGAGAGAGAGACGCTGCTGGGTAGCAGCTGCCCCTTTTGTACACTGGGGGTATGCCCCTAGAATGATATTTTGATGGAATGTAACTGACATATTTGGCAACGAAATGAGCTTTCTTCAGTGTACTTGTCTTGGTTTGGCTTGACGCTGTCTTCCCTTTTACCTGTTTCAACCACACTAAAGGGAAAAAACTTAGTGTAGTATGCTTTTAGCCCCCTATCGAAAGCAGATAGTACCTTTATTGATGCAGGGTCAGAGGGCTAAATCTTATTAACAAGATTCGAAAAAAAGGAATAATAAATGTGCTATGCATATGCAAACAAGCAAAATGCAAACAGAAAGGGAAATATGATGATGCAATGCTCATGCAGATGCAAAGCATATTTTTGACTTTTGGATTTTTTTCGTTCCGCGACTTTTCTCGCGTAATTTTTCGATTTCCGACCCGGTTTCTGGCAAATCCTTCGGCACGTCGTTACAGGTGAATATGGTCGTTCACCCAGGCGTGAGTGGTACTGTTGCGATCGGTGCGTTCCGAGGATCGCGGAAACATGATTTTCTATTTTTTGATATTTTTTTAAATTTTTGGATTTTCTATAAATATCAAGCTTTTTTCTCTTTTTTTATTATTCTTCTTCTTCCTTCTTCTTCTTCCTCCCACCGTGAGCACCCCCTCCTCTCTCCCTTCGACTGGCGACGACCGCGGCAAGCTCCCACCGACTGCAGACAGCACGGGGCGACGACGCGGTGACGGCAGGGACGGTGTGGCGACCGAGACGGCGTAAAGATCGCGGGGTTTCGTGGAAGGAATGAGGGTTTTCAAGGCATTCTTCACAATTTCGGCATCGATTCGGTGGAGCATTCGCTCCATTGAGATAGGGTGACATTCCCTAGATCCCCACATTTCATTTCCGTGGTTTCTAGCCCGTCGTGAGGCCGAGAGGGGTATTTTTGAGTGGGTTAGGGTAAAACCATGATTTAGAGAGTGATCGCCCGATCTAGTGATTCACAACATTTTTGGCTGATCCGAGACCGTAGAATTATGCCTAGGGCTATTGGGGAGCTTCCCTCTTGATTTCCCCCTCTCCCGTGGAGGTATGGGGGCGTGGCCGACATTTTTGTGCTTAACTCGCCGTTTCACCGCCGGGACGACATAGCGATCGTCCCAGTGGCCGTTATGTTCATAACGCGCCCAGGGAGGGGCGTTATGCTCCGTGGGTTTTGAGTCTGACTTTCGTGGGTTTAACGGCCCCACAACTGACCGTTATGTTTCACATAACGCCCCTGTGTTGGTGCGTTATGGATTTTCGACCGTTGGTTTTTGACCGTTGGGGGTCCTGGTCACATAACGCGCCTGGGGAGGTCCGTTATGACCATATGACGCCCCAGGGAAGGTGCTTTATGCTTAACGCCCTTGCCTTCCACTTAACGCACCAGAGATGATCCATTAAGGTCTATAACGCCCCTAGAGGAGTACGTTATAGTCTGTTTTCACTCCGTGACATAACACACCATGGCTGGTCCGTTATGTACATAACTCCCCTAGAGGTGTGCGTTATGTTCCCTCTTGTGACTCGAGACTTAACGGGGTAGGTGAACAGCCCGGTTCACCCGCTAAGGGGTTCCGTAGGTTTTCCCAGGAAAATCACGCGAAAACTGGAAAACACATTCCTGAACTCCCGGAACTGTTCCGAACCCGTAAAATGCCTGAAAAATAATCCCGGGTGCAATAAAATCAATCCCTCCAAGAAAATGGATTCGAGACCCAAGAAGCGGGATCCGAAGGGTCCAGGACATTACACTACGGCCATACTTTTTGGCTCACCCTATCGCCGTCCTCACCGATCAACCACTACGACATGTCCTCTAGAACCCTGACGCCCCGGGAAGGCTAATTAAATGGGCTATCGAGTTAGGGGAATTCGACATCAAGTTCTACCCGAGGACTGCGATCAAGGTGCAGGCCCTCGCTGACTTCGTAGCCGAATGCACTATACCTGCTAAAGACTTGCCCGAGCAACCCTCCGGGCCCACGTGGGACTTATTCGTCGACGGATCTTCCTGTGCCACAGGAAGTGGAGCAGGATTGGTCCTGCTCTCACCGAAGGGGCTCAAACTTCCGTACGCCTTGCGATTCAATTTCTCGACCATAAATAACGTGGCCGAGTACGAGGCGCTCCTCTCAGGACTACGCATGGCGAAGCATTTGGGAGCGACCAATGTGCGCGCATATAGTGACTCCATGCTCATCGCCAACTAGGTAAAGGGAGAGTTCGAGGCACGAGAGCCATCCATGAGTAAATACCTGGAGCAGGCCAGGGCCGCGGTAAAAGAATTTTCTCACTTTGAGGTGGTCCACATCCCATGGGAGGAAAACGTCCGAGCAGACGCACTGTCTCGCCTGGCATCAGCCACCGCGGTCTCCAACTCGCGCTCGATCCTGATAGAAGAGTTCTCAGCACCGAGCATAGATGAGCCGGCACCCCAGGTAAATGTCATCTACTATGAACCCTCCTAGATGGATCCCCTCTTGGATTTCCTTCTTCGGTAACAGCTCCCGAGCAACTGCACCGAGGCTCGGCGCACGCAAGTGAGAGCAGCCCACTTTACCGTCGTGGATGGCAGGTTGTATCGCCACTCCCTCTCAACCCCGCTATTGAAGTGCTTGTTCCCTACGAAAGCCAACCAGGCTGTTGGATCTCCTAGTTGATTTTGGTTGCTATGTTTTAATGATGACAAATCTCATGTGTATGTATCTTTTAGTTAGTGCAAAGAAGTCGACAAGCTCATAGACGTCAACTTTGTAGCAGAGAATCAATACACCACCTGGCTGGCCAACATCGTACCAGTGAAGAAGAAGAATGTACAGATCAGGATCTGCATGGATTTCAGCGACCTGAACAAGGCCTGTCTGAAAGATGACTTCTCGGTGCCAATCACTGAAGTGATGATTGATGCAACTACCAGTCATGAGGCCCTTTCTTTCATGGACGGTTCATCTGGCTATAACCAAATCTGGATAGCCGAGCAGGACCGGATTCACACAGCCTTCAGGTCGCCCAAGGGGGTCTTCCATTACAAAAGAATGCCCTTCAGCCTCAAGAATGCCAGCGCCACATACCAGCGGGCGATGACCAAGATATTCGATGAGCTGCTCTACAGCAAGGTCCAATGTTACATTGATGACTTAGTCGTAAAGACGAAGAGGAGAGGCGACCATCTGAGTGACCTCAGGGTTGTTTTCCAGAGGCTCCAGCAGTATGAGCTGAAGATGAACCCAATGAAGTGCACTTTTGGCGTCTCCAGCGGAAAATTCCTGGGCTTTATTGTCCGACATAGAGGGATCGAGATCGACTCGCTCAAAATAAGAGCATCCAGGAGCTGCCACCTCCGAAGAATCTGGGAGAGCTCAAGTCTCTGCAAGGGCGGCTAGCCTACATCCGCAGGTACATCTCCAATCTGTCAGGGCGCTGCCAACCCTTCCACAAACTGATGATGAAGAATGCACCCTTCAACTGGGGTGATGAATGCCAGTGCGCCTTCGATCAGCTAAAAAATTATTTGAAGACCCCGCCCGTGCTGGAGGCACCTGTCAAAGGCAAGCTACTCATCCTCTACATAGCGGCTGCTGAATATTCACTAGGGGCAATGCTCGCCCAGAATAATGACGAGGGAAAGGAGCAGGCTCTCTACTACCTCAGCCGAAGACTGGTGGGGGCAGAGGCCAAGTACACTCCTATCGAAAAGGTCTGCCTCACCCTAGTCTTCGCAGTCAAGAAGCTGAGACACTACATGTTGTCCCATGAAGTGAGCCTGATCTCCATGGCTGACCCCGTCAAGCACATTCTCTCCCAGCTAGTCCCGAAGGGGTGCCTCGGCAAGTGGGATGTGTTGTTGATAGAGTATGATATCACCTATGTGCCACAGAAGGCCATTAAAGGGCAAGCCAATGCGGACTTCTTCACGGCACACCCCATGCCCGAGGACTTACCGCTGGCTACAGAACTACCCGAAGATGAAGTATTGGAAGCAAACCAAGTTCGATAGACTGTCTGGTAGTTATACTTTGACGGGGCCTCTAGAACAAAAATAGCCTCCACTGGGCGTACCAAGATATGGGCCAGAGCCGGCATCGTCCTTAAGTCACCAAATGGAGAAGTGGTGCACACTTCCTACTGCATCAACAAGCCTTGCATAAACAATGAAGCAGAGTATGAAGCTCTGATTATCAGCCTCCAGATTGCTCTGCAGATGGAGATTAAGATGCTACAAGTATTCGGTGATTCATTGCTGATCGTCGAGCAAGTCCAGGGATAGTTTGATGTCCGGAAGTCGGAGCTACTCCCTTACCACACTAAGGCAAAAGGGCTCATGAAGCGGTTCTACCTCCTTGTGATAGGCCACATTGTCAGGGGGGAGAATGCTCAAGCTGATGCCCTTGCAAAGCTGGCAAGCTCGCTAGCAGTCCCGTCTGATGGGTCACTCGAGATCCGAGTGATCAACTAGCGCCAGGTGCCCAGTATGATAGAAGAAAGGCCAGAATAAGAGGAGGAATGGGAGGTGGCCACAACGGAAGATGTTAGTCTGCCCAACTGGAGGGACCCTCTTATACGATGGTTCAAATACCAACAACTGCCTAAGCAGAGGGAAGAGTGATGTGACACCACCTATGGACCTAAATTGCAAGCAAACAACTGAGTTGGCGGACCCACTCAAGCGGACTCACCTGTGACGTGCACACCCGGGTCCGTAGGTGGACTGGCGATGGGGATGAGGGTCCGAGGTTGGACCTTAAGATTCCAGGGGGTTGGCTAGCTTGGGGCTGAACCCCTAAGGATCTGGGATGCCCAATTCGATGGGCGGCCAGCACGCCGAGGGCGTAGGATGTAGGGCTACTCTCACAACTTGCTCCACGGTGGCACACGATTTGGTGGATTCCGGATCGGGCACTTGCTCACCATCCAACAGGCAATTGAAAGCAATAATATGCCAGCAAAGATGATGTTACCAGCAGAGGAGAGTGATCGGGTGCTCACCTGATCGGCGTGAAGACGCCGATCCCGGCCGAAGACGAGGGCGAGCAGGGAGGCGTGGGTATGCACCCGTACACCGTGTTGGTGTCGCTTTGTCCTGAAAATTAAAAGTGAATACAACACTACGCCTCACACAGGAGGGATGGTCTCAGGGTGGGGGTTAAGAGCTTTACATCCAAACACTATCTCCACGCAAGGAGGGGCTGTAAGCCGGCCAGGTGGGGAGGGGAAGTGAGGCTAGAAGCCGTGATGTCGATCCCCGTCGATTCTGCCAGCTTCTGGAATAGTCGAACAGATAGTTGAAGATGGTGCCGTCACGGCCTCCCCCGAGCTCAGAACAGGCTGGAACTGGTGCCAAAATTCTCTGACCTGACCCAGGAGGATGCTGGAATTTTCATGGAAGTTCCTGTTAGTGTCGCTGGCCGGGGTCAGGTCTGGAATAGGGCGCAACCGCTCTGGTTCAGGTTGCTCTCAGGCTGAAGCTGTTGGAAGATGAGGGTGCCACAAACAGCCCCGTGATCTGTTGGAGGCAAGACTAGAGGCGTTGCGATCGTGATCAATCCTCTTCAATCCGAGACCAATGGTGGCATTGGCAGATGTCGGAGTTGATTGTGGTGGCCAGAACAGTGGTGGTGGGTTGGTGCAGGTTCAGGGAGACTGACCTGGCACACCTTGGATGAAAAAAATTGGAACTTCTGATGGCGAGGTCCAAACTTAGCTCTGCTTCTTGGATATGAAAGAGGAATGGAAGGGAAAGTCCTCAGACAAGTGGTGCTCCAATAATCCCTGGTATCTGGTCATGGGAGCCCCTGCAATCCTCCTCTAGTTGTCTGTCTGGGCAGAACTGTGCAGTCAAGGGAGATTCGCGCTCACGGGTAGCTCGGAGCTCGGACGATGACGAAACCACCTCGCCTGGAAACATCTCTGGACGACCTTTCCATAGGTATATGAATTTCCACCAGAAAACTCGGGTAAGGACTGGAAATGATGCTGCGTCCAGGACCCTTGCTTGCTGCCTGTGAATCGAGACTGCAGGTTGAAGATGATAGGCGTGCTGGTGGGGATGGGCAACCAAATGGCAGGGGGATGGGGGCTGAAGCTTGTGGGATGTTGCTGAAGGAGTCTAGGGGTGATGGAGGTGGCTGGGTATAATAGCCAGTCGAGACTTGACTTATGTACAACTGAGGGGCTTGGTGGAGCACCTTTCCCGCTCACTGCTGGCTTTTGGCTGCCCCATGGATGATTGGATGCCACGGGTGATATTACTGCTGAAATATGTCAATCGATGAGAATTTTTGGGCCGAGAAGTAGCTGATCAACTGATGGCCATAAAACTGGAGCGAGCTGAAAGCCGAACCGCTCTTGCCTCTCTGAGAGGGACTGCAGAGCAAATGAGAAATGCAGCCGGCACTTCTTCACATTGCCAGACTTTCTTGATAGCCCGGATAGCTGAACTGCGCGCTGAGCTTTCCAAGACTGAAGCCAAGCTTCAAGAGGTTGAGCATCAAGAAGTTCAGAGTATGGAGGAAGCTGAGTTGGCCGAAGGATAAGCTGCTTCCCTCGAAGAGAGATTATCACGGCTGGAAGCCACCGAGTCTCGACTGTAGGAACTGATCTGTCACCCTTCCTTGGGCATCTTGGAGTTGGAGGACATCTTTTGACATCCATTGCAGTAGCCTTTTTATTGACTTCTCTTCTCTTTTTGGTAGAATTTAATGTACCTCGGGGGATGCCTCGAGTAATCATATATTTTGCTACCTTATAGCAATGAAATATCTTTATTTGCCGCTAAAGTGTGACTTCATTTCCTTTCCCCCCTTTTTTTCTTCTCCTTTTTTGTTAGCCAATTAGCTTAGCCTGGATAGGTAAGTTACTAGGGCAGGAGAGCGCTCAGGCCTTCAGCAAAGGGGTGAGGGGTTCGCTCCACTGTGACGTAACTATTCTCAGGGCCAAACCTTGGCTAGTGTAGGTCAATAGCTCAAGGGCAAGGGTATAGTGGCCACCTGGGGCCAGAGAGTAAGGTTGGGAGGTCTGTTAACAGGCTTCGCCGATGGTGATGAAGCTGCTAGGAGACCCAAAGTATGCTCATTCCTCGACAGGGGTGGAGGACCCGAGTGAGAGGTAGACTCATTGTCTTTAGCAAACAATGAGGAAAGTCAAGGGTAGATTTGTTGACCGACGCGGACGGAAGGTCCGGGCCGAGGGTTGGCTTCGCCGATGGTGACGAAAATTGGGGGCAGGGTTTCTTCGTCGACATAGGTTGAGTGTTAAAGCAAATGTTTGTTTATTAATGCGGATGAAAGGTCCAAGTTAAGGAGAGTACTGATCCTCAAGATAAATTTTCTTTTCATTGATTCATTAACATAAAATGGAGAGAGTGGGGTCCTATTTATAGGGATCCCACAGTTTACAATAAGTCCCTGACTTTTGTACCAATGACTAATAACCGAGGGGGTGGGGGAGAGCCCCTAGGCCTAGCCCATTGAATTGGGCCCAATAACTAATCTAATCAACCTAATGACACTCAAACTTAGGTAAATGACTTATTAACCTAGGTACATGACTCAAATAAAAGAAAAATTACAATGATATGACTCAAATAAAAATATGAAAATTACATGACTCGACTCAAAAAAATGTGACGGACACAATGGAACCATGCTGGCGAGCAACCGGGGCTGTGGAAAAAGCAAAAGGGTGACAGATGCCCCCATCAACAGGGGTGCATTGAAAAAGCTAAACGGGGTCAGCTCTAGTGAAAACCCGAAAGGGCGCTGGGGCCGATAACGAGAAAACTTCTCTTCCCTCCACCAGCAGGGTGGTCTTCAGCTACTTCCTAATAGACCGCGGGGTTCTCTCGCGCCGAGCACTGATCGATCCACGTCTCCAAACCAGTAGCCTGACACTTCCTAGTCAGCCCTTGCATCACCTTCTCCAGTCTCCAGTCGATGTCAACCTTCATATGGCATTCCAGTCGCTATTCTCGCAAAACCAGTCCTAGTACATCGCAGATCTCCATTATCACACACTCCTGTGTTCTATGTATAGTCCAGTACCCCCAGTCATATTTGGCCAAGGCAATATATCCCTCGGTCTCACAGTCCCACAGCTCCCGAAAGCTCCGGATTAGGGTGAAACCCATGCCAGATCGCTTACCCTTCCCGGTCTTCGGACACGTCCCTTAACAGCACCATGCTATGGACAATGATCCCCAGAATAAGAATAAAAAAAATCAATCAAAATGGGGTTAAAAATAGAGATACCCAGGCAGACCTAGTCACTTCCCCCCTCCACGAGGAGACGACTGGGGGCAAAAATTGCTATCAACCCAGCTGAGGTGAAAACCCGAAAGGGCACCTCAGGCAAAATTAGGTTACCCTATTGAACCTTAAAGGGGGAGACTATTGGATCTCTATTACTTTCCTCCTACTGTTTTGATGATGTCATACACTAACTGTCAACTCTTCATTTGATCTGCCATTTAATAATCATTGTTTTATGTGCTTTATGGGGCTTCCCTGTCCAGCCGAACTTCCATCCGGTATTCCCTCCGAAGCAGTCGGTGATCCTTTCGGAGCTGGAGGAGGAGATTAGGATCCTTTAGGAGAATCGCCGAACCACCGTTGAGTTGATGACCTTAGCCAACATTGAGGATTATCCCCGCCGAGCGCTGCCACCCAGTGGTAAGGACTTTAAGCTTCAGCTTTCGTACTTTTTTATTTCGGTCGGTCGAGCCCTCTGCTGACGACTTACCTTTTGTTGAGCAGAAGCAAGACGCAGTGGTGGCGAGGGGCGACCAGCCGATCGGGAGGTCCTCAAGCTGGAGGGGACGACTACTCCGAGCGTGCCTCAAGCTTCATCAGGTCCTTCTTCTGCCGGGATAAGGGCAAGCAAGTTGCTCGGGAAGATGCCTCCGAGTGCCGAGGGTCCAAGCGGAAGGATGCCGGGGAGCGGTTGCTACTGGCTTCGATGAAGGCATTGACCGCCGAGAAAAAATGGTCGAAGAAAGCGAAGACTTCCCGCCTGACTGAGGAGCCCGTAGCTGAGGGTGTCCGTCGCCCGAGCCTTCCACCGTCCGAGCCAGAGGTGCCTACAGCAATTGAGGGGACCTCCTCCGAGCCGGCAGGAGCGCAGGGGGAGGAGGTCGGCTCCGAGATCCCGGTCGGTGCTGACGGGGTGCGTGGCGAGGAGGATGTCGAGGTGCGGGTCCGGGCCGAGCCGAGCGTCGTCGTCCCGAGATTGGGGACGACCGGAGGGGACGCTCCGACCCTGGCACTCCCGAAAGAGGCTCCTCCTCTTTAGCAAGGGCGGTTCGCCGTCCAGGCCTCCTTGTATAATCGGTGCCGAGATCTGGCACCTCCGTCTGTTCGGGAGGAGTTCTGGCGATGTTCCCCTCCCATGCTCCTTGAAAGGGTCATGGAGGGAGGTATCTTCATGGCTTAGTTTGGGGCTGATATTACTGACTTCGTGGCGCGGCTGGTGAACAAGGGAAGGGCTCAGTCCCAGGTTCGCGTTGAGTCCGACCGCAGGATCGGTCGGTTGACGTCCGAGCTCGGGGAGTTTCGACAGGAGGTGGCTTCACTCCGAGCGCATGATCGGGCGAATCAGGAGGATGCTCGGTCACAGGCCGAGCAATTGTCCCAAGCTCGGTACATGGCCGAGCTTAAAATCAAGCTCTTGGAGGAAGAGCGTCTTTTATGATGCCTGTGTACATGCTAGAGTGCATAGCGAAAGCGTGTGGGCTGATTACCTACTGGTCGAGGATCATTGTTATAAGATTCTCGTTGATCGAGGGAATTACTTCTTCTCGATATGACTTCATCTTGGCTTCCTGTGCCTTGATGTTGTCTGTTGTCGTACTGTTACTAATAATTTTTTGGTGTTGGCATCGACATTTATGAGTGTTGGGGAATTTGTCGGCTTCCCTGCTGATTGAGTATCCTCTACTTTGCAATTCTTTCTCTTGGGTGTTGTGCTCTCGAGACATTGTCTTGGTCCTTGAGATGCATCCCTTGAGATTGTCGCTTTGTGTAGTTTCCCGTGGTCATGGGTCTTTCTTGGTGAGCTGTCTGAAGCATGACTCGTTCCATGTAGTCGTGTGTTCAGCTGCTATCTTACCTTGATGTGACCCTACTTGCAGTTGTGTTTCGTGGTTCTGTGTGCTGTATGGGGCTAGAATCCTGCAGGTGCTGCCGTGTTGCTGTTGTTATTTTTGTAAGTACTGTTGTCTCTGTGAATTTGTCATTGGTGTTCTATGCCAGGTGTTCCCTGTCGCCTTGGGCACCAGAGCCGATGATGTGGTCAGGCGGTCAGCTGCAAGGACTATGTTTCCTTGTGTAAACTGATGCTTGCCATTTCTGTCATTTCGTTATCCGTGATTTGTTGTCGCGACAGTCGTGTCTCTTATCCTGAGACGTAAGCGACGTTGCCCTTGTTTCGAAGGTGGCGGACTTGTGTTCACTCTCATCGTGCTCTGTCCTGAGCATGTGCTTGTGATTATGGTCTGACTATGTTCCTCTGAACTGTGTTTCTAGAGATTAGTGTTATTTCGTAGTTGCATCTATTGGGTTGTTCTTCTCTACTTCTTCCTTCTTGTTAGTCCTTAAATTTTGAGGATGAAATTTCTTAAAGGAGGGGAGGATGTAATGCCCTGGATCCTTATTGGATCATTACCGGATCTTTATTGGGTCTTGTCGCATCATTATCAGGTCTTTCGGGTCCTTTTTAGAGAGTTTCGAATCGCTTTTGTAGCTCCCGAGTTGAGTTTTACGATCCGTGTGGATTTTTCTCCCATATAATCTACGGAACTCTATGGTGAGTTTATTTCTCAGTTCATTGACTCGCGGACTATGCTGCTGCAATGTACTCTTCGGCACCTGCTCGAAGCAATACGGAACGTGCACGAAATCACCAGTAGGTAACTCCACCGCCATGTCACAGGACACCTCAGTCACCGGGTCCTCCACGCTCTGAGTAAAATCCTCCAAGTTAAACGAATGAGAAGCACCTGAATCAAACAGAACGTGAGCCGCACAACCTAAAATCGAGAGAGTACCTTCCACTAGCTGCAGCGCCTCAACCTCTGCTCTGGTCATATGGGTCACTCTGCCTTGGGATCTCTCCCTCCCTACAATAGCTGATCGAGACAACAGAGGAAACTGCTCCTGTCACTGGTACTGCTGCGGCTGCACTGGCACCTGCTGGGGCTAAAACTGCTACTGCGGCCGAAACCCAGACGGCTGACTCAGCCTCTGTGGACAGTCTCACGCCATGTGCCCTGGCTGATCACACCAGAAGCAAACCACTGGTGCTGGACACGGTCTGCCTGGATGAGAACCACCGCACCTGGGACACCCATCCTGAGCACCACTCACCGAACTCCGATGTTGCAAAGTCATTGGCTGCTGAACACTGCCTACCGACACCTACTGCGTCCGCCCCTTATGATCCTGACGCCTCCTACCCCAGCCAGCTTCCCTAAGCAGCTTATTGAGCTTCGAGCCAAAGGAAGAAGACTCCAGCACTAGGGCAACTGACTACGTCCCGACGGAACCACCCGCTGAAAGCTGGATAGTACTCTGCTGTTGAACCACTGACGGGTGACCAAAACCCGCCTGAACCTGACCAACACTGCCCTGCCCTCGAACCTGCTGTAAATCTCTCTCCAACGTTGACGCTACCTTGCACGCTGCATCCAAAGTGGTCATCCCTGATGCAAGAAGATGGTGTCTCAGCTCGACCCTCAACCCTTTGACGAACTGATCGATCTTCACTTCCTCATCTGCCATGATGTGCGACGCATAAGGGCCCAACTGGACGAACCTGGCACTGTACTGCATCACTGACATGTAACCCTGAGTCAACTCCATGAACTCGCGCAGCCTCTGAGTCCTGATGAAAGACGGATAGAAGGCACGCTCAAACGCCGTGACGAACTCCTGACACGTGATCTATCAAAGGGGACGAGACTGGAATGCTGTCTCCCACTCTGACGTCCACCAAGTACGGGTCGCTCCCTGAAGACGATGCGTAGCCAACACCACCTGATCCTCGACAGAAGGCCAGCTGATAAGCCAGCTGCTCCCTCCTTCTCAGAGCATATGAAGATGCCCTTCTCCTTCAAGAAGGACCATATGAAGAAGCTCTTCAATCTCTACATGGCTTAGAGGATCGTCGAATTGCCTGAAGTCCGCAAGCCGGATGAAGCCCAGAAAATAAACGATCCCAACTACTGCCTATACCACCGAATGCTAGGTCATTCCCTGGAAGATTGCTACGTCTTCAAGACCCAGGCATAGAAGCTGATTCGAGACAGCCTGATCCAAATGAAAAGTGGTCTTGTCGATCCTCCACAGCCACATACGTCATCTAGACCAGCCAAACCAGCAAGTGTGGTTCACCACCCAACCGATGTGATCCATATGATGGTGGCATTCTCTCTTTTTAATGATGAATCAGAGGAGCCCAACACCAACCGGAGAGAGCATTCGATCTGGCACCCAGGGTGGAGGCCCTGGCATGATCACAAGCCCCTCTCCTTCCCTAGGGAAAGAACCCGGTGACTTTTCGACGTCCTCGTTGAGCGGGCATAAATCTTGCCCCACAATCCACCGACAGACTACACTCAGTGGGACTTTAACCACCCTCACTATTGCCCCTTTCATGCACGAATCTATCACGCGATCGAGTCCTGTGAGGAAGTCTAATACCTCATCGAGGAACAGATCCAGTGGGAACAGATCGACACCGAAGGGAATTCCATGGCACTTGTTTGGCTGCGGTAAGTTGTCAAAGAAACCCTGAATACTGCCAGGAATGCACCAGAGCAGCCCGATCCTCTCCAGGAAAATGGGCACGGGTTGCCTTACCAGCATACTTCAGAATGGCTCAAGTTTTGAACCGATAATCGGGAGGCTCTCGAACGACTTCGGAGATGTAGGGAGCAAGATGCCAGCCAAGAGGTGGGGCCGAGCACCTTCTCAGACAATGTCGTTCATCCTCCTGCTCCCTCAGTCTCCCTTGATTCCTCGGCACCACAGGCTGGTCAGCCAGCCCCTGCCACTCTTGCCTCACAATGGCGACCCTGGCAAGAGCTAGAGTCTCTGCCCTTTTCTAGGGAAGACACTGCAAGACTCCTCCAAGTCCTTCTCGGTCAAGAGGACATCCTGGTGGGCAAGACTACTATGGGCTCCCCAAGCTCTCCTTGCCTCCCCTCTATTCCACTTCCGACTCCGAGTCATGCTTCAGACAGCTCACCAAGAAAGACCCACGACCACGGGAAACGACACAAAATGACAATCTCAAGGGATGTATCTGAAGGACCAAGACAAAGCCTCCAGAGCACAACACCCAAGAGAAAGGAAATGCAGAGTAAAAGGGTACTCAATCAGTAGGGAAGCCGACAAATTCCCCAATACTCACAAATGCCAATGCCAGCACCAGAAAATTATCAGCAACAGCACGGCAACGGACGACATCAAGGCACAGGAAGCCAAGATGAAGTCACATCGAGAAGAAATAATTCCCTCGATCAGCGAGAATCTCATAACAATGATCCTCGGCCAATGGGTAACTAGCCCACATGCTTCCACTGCGCACTCTAGCATGTACACAGGTATCATAAAAGACCTCGGTAATCACATCTCCGCACACGTTCGGCGCCATCACAACTCATCAGAATCACAATTAACACGCCATGAGTACTGATCCAGTAAGCAACCGATCATAAGGAGCCTAAGTGCAATGAAAAAAAGAGAACCAGCTTCAGCACAGAGCACAAGGAAAGATGCTAATCTTAGCTTTCCTTTACGTCCTGAAATAATAAATGAGCCTCCTCAACACATCGGCTGCTGGACACGGCACGATGAACAAGGTACACTACAGCTCTTAACGCAAGAATGCGTCCAAAGCCAAGTAACCGTAAAGCAAAGAGCAGATCAGGCTCAGAATAAAACTGTCGACACTTAAACAGACACAGGACAAAAGCATCACTAAGATAACAATTGCAAGGCTAACCTCGAAAAAGATTCCACCAGAAGGGACGAGAAACAATAAGGTCACTAAGAAAAGCTCACTAGGAAGGGAAAATCCTAGCTCACCTGAACAACTTCTCAATCACGGAATCTAATCGAACACTTCAATAGAAGCGGAACACATCAGGAGCTGAAACAGACATAAGCTGGAGTGACAAAAACAATGTAAGAACATGTACGGTCATCACACCAGTGCTAAAAGTCAACAGTGACCTCAGCAACTTACACGAATACCTCGAACAAAGTACCGTAGATTCGAGCCTTTCGACGAACACTACCAAGTACAACATAGTCGAGACAGACATCACGGAGAAACCATGCGAGACAGAATCACGAAACCTAATGCCAGTAAATTCCACCAGCCATCAGCTGGGTGACTATATGAAAGTATATCCGAAAACCAACAGATTTAAGATAATTTGAGATCTAGCTACTAATAATGTTAAAACATGATTTTTGGAGTTTTAAAAATTAAAACAATTTTTTTAAAGCAATATTAGTCAGAGAGAGAGGACTTTGTTGAACCAGAGGGAGAGGACTTTGCTGGATAATCAACAAAAAAATGCAACTTAAAGAATTTTGGAAATTCTCAAAAACCATAATACCAAGACTTAACTGAAAATAAATGCAGCCACTACTGTTAATCACTTTCCAGTTTCCCATGCCATAAAACCTGATTCAAAAATTAGGTACAAGAACCATAGCAAACGCAATGCCTCATCACATGCCAAGGCAATTTAAGATAGTCATCAAGTTTAGTTGGAGCTACTCTGAAAAAGATTTCACTTTATACAACTCTTGTTCAATCCATAAAAGGCCCCACCCCCAAACCAAAGGGAGTGACGATCCAGGATGACACTGAGCACATTCTTTTGACATGGTATGCAAAGCCACGTGGTATATACCGTACTGGGTGGTTTTGTACCATGATGCAAAAATGCCCGGTATATACCGTACTGGGAGGGTTCGTAGTGGTACCAGCCGGGACTGGTACGGTTCGGGGACTTTGAACCCGGAACTGGCCGGTACCGCATTAAAACAGAAAAAGGAAACTAGACGAACCGGGGCATACTGGCCGGTACGCCCCTTAGGACCGGCCTGTAAGGCCCTTACAGTCAGTCTCCTCTCATGGGCTGCACTTTGCCACCCATGAGAGGAATCCTTGGCCGCTGCAGCCGCATGCTCCTCCCGCTGCCGCCTCCACCAGTCGCCCGCCCGACCTCGGGACAACAGGAGCTCGCCGGGCAGCGCTGCTGGCGATCACTGCCACCGTGAAGTAGATCCACAGCAGTCACATCTCCTTCGGGATCTTGTGCCACCCGCAACAGTCACAGGCCACAGCAAGCCTGCCGGCCACCTCGACGCCGGCAATCACTGCCAGCCGCCAAGGTGCCAACCCAAATTGCCACCACTGTCACCAAGCAGATCCAGCCGCCGGCGGCCAGATCCAAGAGGGGAAGCAGGGGGCAACCTGATTATTTTACATTTTCCTCCAATTTCTAAATCCATATATTATATGAGGGGAACGGGAGGAACTGGTATGGTACCAGCCAGTACTGGTTCCCCATCCACCCCCTAGGGTCTCCCCTCCCCTATATAAACTGTCATGTAACATATTTCAGAGTTCAATGAAGATTTTGTGTGAGAAGTTTATGTAAGAGAGTGATTCTCTTCCCCCTTGGGTGTGATGCCCTAAAACCCCCCAATCCTGTGACAGGATTATCTTGGCATCTGACTCGCCCCCTCTATCCTCCCCTTTATTTTCTTATCTGGTTATGAGAAAATTACCAAAGGTGCTCCTTCAAGTCAGGAATATACTGGCGCTGGTTTCGTGTAGATCAGAGCTCTGGATCTTCAGCAACAATTCTGACGGTGAAGTCGCGCAAACCAGTCCGAGTCTGCTATCCCAGAAACTGAGTTTTCTAAGTATTAATTCCTATGGCCCAAAACTCAAGTCCTTTGGATCTGAGATCCTCACGATTCGTAGGATTTTTTGTGCTCTTCGCGTTGCTGCTGGTCTCGCATCCTTTGGAGGTCGGGGCTGATCGTGGCAAGGATTCTCGTGGGACTGCGCAGACCACTCTACGTAGATCTGACCTAGAAGTAGAGGCAACTTCCAGAAGCTGGCCCACCCTCCCCCTTGCAGATCTGACCAAATCCCTTGGTCAGATCCTTCCTCTAGATGTGTCCAACGATCTGCAACAAGCGGAGCCTCGATCCGACATCTGGAGCTATTTTTACCATAATTCTTTGTTTCCTTGTGCAGTTCAATGCGAGCATAACCAGAGAGCTAGTCCAGGAACTGTCACGCCCAGATCTGACAAGATCTGATGGCGCCATTTGTTTGAGGTGTTCTACTTCCAGTCGCTGATGTTCTCCAACAAACGGCACTCCGATCGGACCCCGGATCTCACCGTACCAGCCTCCGCAAGATCGCTGCGCAGGGTGACCAGCGTGGGCAGAACCGGATCGGTACCCGATCATCACCCGAATCGGCCCCGACCCACCTTCCTCGGCTACCTCGAGTGCTGCCCGTCAACCCGAGTCCCAACAACCCTGAATATTGTGATTGTAGTCTATTATCTCCCTACGAGGAGTGGGCCCTATTTTATGAAATTGTAGTCGTTAATCATTTGTGTGTATCGGGGTTGTCGGATCTGGTCGGGGTTTCTTCCCCACCCACTAGTCGTGGAGGTACGTGCTCGTTCCTATACTTACATTTGCTGATTTAGTATATCTTCTATGTGTACCAATTGATCACCTATCCTGATGGAAGCGATATGATTCAACCTTCTCCTTCCCAAGATAATCTTGCGGAAGTAAGATGTGTTCATGTCCTCTTCCTTTAGCCATTCCTCCCCATATCTCTGCTTCCAATAAATTTCTTTCCCGATGAGGATCTATTCATACTCTGCTCGAATAGAATCATTGCACAACCTATCAGCATCATCCATCAAACCTACCTCCTCCAGAGTATCCAGAGCCTCTAGCTGATGAAGGATTCTCTCCTTTGCCTGGTTGCCTAGTAGACACCTGCTCGCACCTCAACTTCTAAGAACCTTGGCTAGATGATTCAATTTCCAGATCAAAACAGCCATACCAGACCCCTTTGGCCTATGACAAGACCATGCTAGACGGACTGTGTTCAAGAAGTCTGCCTTTTTGAGCCAGTACCTCTCAAATCTAAAAGCATGTCTCCTCTCGTGCCCACGGCTGGTTCATAAGAGAATAGGCTTGTGATTTGAGGTCACTCTCGCCAAACAAGAAGACTGCGCATGAGGAAAGTGGTCCTCCCAATCCACGGACACCAAGAATCTGCCGAGCCTTGAACATGATGGGTCTCCCTCAAATTAGACCAGGTGAACTGAGCATTCACCGATCCAATATTAATGAGGGTAGCCGGCTAGATGAAATCACAAAAGTCCTTTGTCTCCTCCAAGAGAGGGTGTAATCTCGTCCTCTCTAAAGCCGCAGTCACTGCATTACAGTCTCCACCTACACACCAAGGCCGACCCCAGTGAGATGGAAGTCAAGCAATTCCTGCTACAAAACTCTCTTAACTTCCTTAGATTGAGGATCGTAGACCCTAGAGAAGTCCCACGAGAAGCCATCCCTCAAGCATTGAAAGTGAAAAGATATGGCCCATCAACCAACCTACCTCTTCTCCTCCACCTCCTCTACCTCAAACGGGTTCCACAACACCATGATTCCACCCACCCTACCCACTGCCATGGAGGCCGCCCACTATACTAGTCTACTGCTCCCTATCTCCGTCATCAGCCCCTCCCCATCCCCTTCACATTTAGTCTCCTATAGGCATAGGATATCGACCCTACATCTCCTTATCATATCCCTACCCATCCTCCTCTTCTCCCCCCCCCAGCCCCCTCACATTCCATAAGATGATCCTCATGGGCATTATAAAAGAGGAAGGAACACCCCGTGAGCCCCCATGCCCTCCTTTATATAGGGCCCAAAAGCTAACCCCATCCCATGTGAACACCCTACATTTCTCGGCCATTTTTGTTGAAAGCCCACCATCCTCTTTCTCTTTCCTTTCACTGCCTTACCGACGCATGACTGTTGAAGCCCGCCATCTGCGTGGAGAATTACGGCGCCCATCTTCTTCCTCTTCTACATCGGCAGCCACCTGCCATGCCTCATGCCTACCATCACGCCATTTCTTTTGACCACCCAAGCCATCTCTCCTGTGTCGATCGTGTAAAACCCGTGCTCGAAGCCGCCTACTGCCGATGAAGACTGCCCGCCTTCTCTCCTCATTTCCCACCACGAAGCACGTTCTGTCGCGTAAGCCGACATCATGCCTGAGAAGGCTGACCTCCAGCATAGCGCGCCCGCCATGCAGCTTTGTCTGCCATGCCCGCCTCTTGCCGCGTGGAAGCCAGCCGCGAAGCCCACCTTCATCTCTTTCCTTTTCTTCTCATGAAACGGCGCCGTTGTCGCTGAAACCTTCGCCCACCATCCTACATGCGTCGTCGTGGAAGACTGTCGCCATCGTGGAGGATCCGCCTGCCTCTGATCGCGTTGAAGACTGCATGCAAGCCACCGCCCGCGATCTCCGCCTCGTTGTCGGTCCGTCGAAGCCGACCTCCGCGTTCGACGCTGCCCGCATGGAGAAGATGCCCTGCGCCTTTGCCCGTCGAAGCCAACCTCCGCCTGCATACGTTGGCCGCTCCAAGCCCGCCACGTGAAGCCATTCGCATTGACCACTCTGCACCTGTTGAGGTCGCCGAAGCCTCGTGTTCGAAGCCCATGGCCTGCACAAGTGGAGAAGAGCCCGCCTTAGTGGAAGCCGTTGAACCCTTTTGGCGTTGAAGACTGCCCACTTGAGAAGAGGAGGCCTTCTATTCCCGCCGACATATGGAACCCTTGATGCTTGATGCGTTGCCATGTTGAAGAAAGGCCACTTTGAACGGTTGAAGCCGTGGACCCCTCTTTGCTGTGAAGCTTTGTGTTGCATTTGATGTGAAGCATTTGTTCTATTTACCCTTGTGGAGCCCTCGACAACATTGGTCTGTTGAGTTGGAACCACCCAAAGCCTTGAAGCCTAACCGCAGCTGCCATTGTCTTGTTCCTGCGGCTGTGGTACAGGTATAGCGGCTCCCCAGGAACTAGCTTCAATAGCAGTGGAGGTGATGCTAGGAACTCTTTCAACTCGTCGAACGCCTTTTGGCACTCGCTATCCCAGGCAAAGGTGGCAGATGCCATCTTAGGCCCCCTTAGTAGTTTAAAGAAGGGCAGACACCGTTCTGCCACCTGGGACAGAAAGTGATTAAGTGTAGCAATTCTCCCCGTCAGGTGCGGAACGTCCTTGACATAGGTAGGTGGCTGCATATCTAGGATGGTCTGGACCGTATTGGGGTTGGTTTTGATCCCTCGCTGAGTTCCTAGGAATCCCAGGAACTTCCTGAACTTGACTCCGAACGCACACTTAGTGGGGTTGAGCTTCATGTTGTACCTCTGGAGGGTGTTGAAGGTCTCAGCCAGGTTGATGAAATGATCTTCTGCCTCGGCTATCTTGACTAGCATATCATCAATGTAGGCCTCAACGTTCTACCCAATCTGGTCCTCAAAGATGTGGTTGATCAACCTCTGGTATGTGTGATGGGGTCCCACCATTTGAGTCCCACCAGTCTTCTGTCCAACGCAACAAGCGGGGCGTCGATCGAAGCCCAGAGCAGCCCGTTCTGATTTTTCTACCCAAAGGTAGCAGATTAGGTCAGTCAGGACCCGTCCAGACCCCCTCTCACTCTTCTGGACATATCTCTTGACCCCGACCTCCTCTGGTGTCCTTCCCAGTTGGAGATCGAAGAAGACTCATACATGAACGCGTCCGTACTAGTCCCACACCATTCCGACTTCAGGAGCATTTGTGACGGCGACGTCTTCCTACTACTGCGACCTGAGAGGTAGTCCCAGTCTGAGCAGAGCAGTCTGGTTCCAGAGCTAGCCACGATCAGCCACGGCAACAGACTGTTCCCCAAAAATTTTGGACCTTCCTGGACCAGTCAGCGGAGGATTGGCATTGGTTTCGGCATCATCCGAGTTCGTTACTGTCTGTGGCGGTGTCAACAGCGACTGCCGGTTAGTTCATTCCAGAAGCTGGCAGAACCAGTCGAATGGCTTTTCGATAGCCTAGCGTCCTTCTCCCTCACCCCGCTTGGCCGGCTTAGCGCCCCTCCCTGTGTGGAGGTAGTATTTTTATGTAATATTAAGTCCCCCTCCCCTAGTCCAACCCCCCTGTGCGGGGAGTAGTGCATGTATTCCTGTGATTGAGATGGCTGGGATGAAGCTGCTGGAGCAAACTGCACCGGAATTGCTCTCATCGGACAGTCTCTCACCAAATGACCTGGCTGGTCACACCAGAAACACACCACTGGCAACGAGTATGGTTTGCCTGGGTGGCTGCCACCACATCGCGCACAACCTTTAAACTGGCTCTTTGCAGAAGTCTATCGCTGCTGGAAAGATGGGGCTGACTGCTGGGTAGCACCAGACGAAGCCTGCTGGTCAAATCACTTCTTAAGTCTCTTCTTGTTCTTGAATTTTCTAAACTGGGACTTGCCAGAAGAAGCAACACCACTTGCTGCAGGAGTGGTGGAAGGAAATCCTAGAACAGGAGGCAGATAATCCGACGAAAGTTTAGCTGTCGGCTGAACCGACAATGCCTAAGAAGGAACCAGGGATCTTGCCAAATCCAATTCCAGAGCTGCTGCAGCCTGATATACTTCAGTCATAGTGGTGACCCGGGCAACAATCAGCGGCTACCTCAACTCAGCACGGAGGCCACGCAGAAATTGCTTTGTCTTCAATGCCTCATTTGCAAGAATGTAGGGCGCATAATGTCCCAATTCCATAAATCTATTCCGATATTCGAGCACCGACATCCCTCCCTGGACAACCTATAAAAATTGGTGCATTTTATCCATGTGGAGATAAGCCGGGCTGAAAGTGAGTTCAAAGGTGGTGACGAACTCAGTCCATGAGATCTGGCGGAGTGGGCGAGATTGAAAAGAAACTTTCCACTCGGTATTCCACCAGGTCAATGTTGCTCCCTAGAGTTGAAAGGTACCGAGCATCACCTTTTCATCTTCTGCGCATTCCATAGAATGAAACACGTGCTCAGTGGCATCCAACCATATTCTAACAGCATTCGGATCGGTCTGGCCTTCGAATGTCGGTGGATGAAATAACAAGAATTCCTTTAATGCATATCCACGACTGCTAGGCGTATCCTCTTGAGCTGGAACGACAGGAGCTAGAGCAGGAACATTTTGTGGAATACTGCTTGCTTCCTGAGGAACCAAGACTCTCTGACGCCGAGGTGGCATCTTGAAATGACTAACAAACAGATAATAAATGGAAAAAAATTTTAATCATCTCGCATTTGTGTGGTTCTGGTTGCATGATTTCCATTATTATTGCTAATCGTGTGTGATCGGGGAGCAGATTTTGAGGCACTCAAGTAACACCTTGGTAACATCACTCCATCCATGTATGCATTTTTACTATATGATACTTACTTTGTTATATCACATCTAGGACCTTGTGGTTTGGATGAACTTAGAATTTGAGTTCCCCTTCATGAAACATAGTGATAATTCTAGGGAAGTCTTGATCACACGAATAGGCCGTTGAGTTGTCTAAGACTTGGGACGATGGTTCCAATTTCTAAGTTGATGTGTGGATAAACGAGCTTTCGCTTAGTGTCAACTTAGAGATCTGGATTCTTGACCAGGTCTGGTTGGCTTAGCAATATTATCCTTGATTATTTTTTACTTTTTTTATTTGTTTTAATTTTTCTTTTAGCCCAGCATGCATCATGTAGGACCTTTGAGCTTCATCAGAAATATTCCCTCATTCAAGTCATGGAGGAATCCACTCACCCTCGATTGATGTCGACATGAGATATTCCATTCCGGATCGAGTACTACGTTCTCTTTGAAACCATTAAGGCTGATTCCTTGAAAGCATCACCGATCGGATTACTATCTCAACTTCTTTGTTTTTTTTCTTTCACCTTGGTTGTAGCACATCCACATTGGCTAGTAATCGCTCTCCAATGGTGTCCTTTGTGCACCGCATGCACGTTTTCCTAGTCTAGTTTCATCCGAGCAATTGTGCCATTCTCGAAATCATCCAAGGTTGTTTCATTCTGAGTCGATGGAAAGATTCTTAACAGTTGGTGTCATAAGCGTGTCACATCACACATTGACGCCCGCTTTTCAGTCCATTCCCACTCCATTTCCCTTTGTTTTCATTACACTCCATTCCGTCTCACTCCCTTGCAAAACAGGCGTCAAGGCGGGGCAGTTGTAGACACGCTAAAATTGACATTAGTATTAGTAAATCTCATGTCATCACGTAATGCCCCAAGTGGATTCTACATTAGAATTGAATAAGATGAGTATTTCTATTTTTTGGATAATTCGTGAAATTTACGTCTTCCACAGTGGATGCCATTTGTAATTAGCACCTTCAAAGACGGACGCTTATTCTTGGAATTTTGTCTATTTAAGAATGATTTTAATAAATAGCGACTCCCTTGGCAGATGTGAATTATTTTTAATTTGAAAATTGCCATATTTTGATTAAAAATGAGCGACTTGCATCATGGACGCCATTTTTCCACGGGTGCGGGGACTTACGGAGGTCTTGGAAAAGGGATTTCCAGTCCAAAGAGACGGAATGCTCAATGGAGGGTCATCCCGATTCCAAGAAGAGTGTGTGGAATCCTAGTGATGAGAGAGGCCCCCACGGAATTGAAGGAATTAAAGAAGCAACTTCAAGAGCTGCTGAAAAAAGGTTTCATTCAACCTAGCATATCCCCTTGGGGTGCGCCAATCTTATTTGTCAAAAAGAAGGACGGTTCCCTCAAGTTATGTATTGATTACCGGTAGTTGAATCAACTCATCATCAAGAACAAATATCCACTGTCGCATATTGATGAGTTGTTTGACTAACTTTCTGGTGCGGAGTACTTCTCCAAGATTGATCTTAGATCGGGCTATCATCAACAAAGGATCAAGGAAGAAGACATTCACAAGACTACATTCCGAAGCAGATACGAACACTATGAATTTATGGTTATACTGTTTGATTTAACTAATGCACCTGCTACATTCATGCAACTAATGAACAATGTGTTCTGGCCTTATCTTGGCCAATATGTAGTCGTGTTCATTGATGATGTTATCATCTATTCGAAGACAAAGGGGGAACACGAGGATCATCTGAGGGTTGCTTTGCAAACCTTACAGGAACATCAACTCTATGCTAAGTTGAACAAATGTGAATTTTGGCTTAAGGAAGTCTCTTTCCTTGGTCATATCATTTCTAGAGAAGGCATAGCAGTAGATCCTTCTAAGGTGGAAGCTATTAGGAACTGGAGCCGACCAAACACTATATCTGAAGTTCAGAATTTCATTGGCCTGGCTGGTTACTATCGGTGATTTATCAAGGATTTCTCCAAAATCGCCGCTCCTTTAACAAGACTCACTAAGAAGGAAAACCCTTTCGAGTGGACAAAGAAATGTGAAGAAAATTTCTTAGCTCTCAAGGAGCATCTCACCACGGCACCTGTATTGGCATTGCCCGTAGAAGGTGGCAGATTTGAAGTTTATACCGATGCATCTAGCGTTGGTCTAGGTTGTGTACTTACGCAAAATGGTAAGGTGATCTATTATGCTTAAAGATAGTTAAAGCAACATGAGGAGAATTACCCTATTCATGACCTGGAGTTGGCTGTTGTTATATTTGCCTTGAAGAGTTGGCATCACTACCTTTATGGAGAGAAATTCACGGTCTATTACTTCGTGCCCGTGCAGCTGACGCGGACGCCTACCAGGCGGAGCTCGAGAGGACCCACGCAGAGCTGGCGCGGACCTGAGGAGAGCTGGCACAGAGCACAGCTGGCGGCCCGGACGTAGAGCACTACCGTGCAGAGGCAGAGCAGGCCCGCCTCCAGATTGCCCGCCTAGAGGGCATGGTGGAGGGGATTCGCGAGACGAGTCGGAGCCGCAGCTGAGCGACTCAGAGTGGTAGCCACGGCCACGGAGTCTCAGCTAGGACCTACCTCACCGGTTCCTCTAGTCTGCAGAGGAACGAGGAGGAGGAGAGGCGCCACCGTCGTCGAGACGAGGCCACATCATCGATGCCTCCTCCGAAGAGGCATGAGGGAGAGAGCGAGAGCAGCCAGAGAGAGGGAGAGGGGCAGTCTTGACTTTTTCCTTTGTTGCACCCTCTTGTACAGATTTGACATTGATATATAGTGAGTTCTCTTTTGTTATTTTTCTTGTAAATGAATGGAATGAGAAATGCTAATTGACCGACGACTAACCTGAGAGCTACGAGAGACGAGAGTGGTCTTAGTGAGGTGAGAGACGTCGACCTGAGTGACGCGAGAGAGACAGAGAGCGATGCCGACTTGAGTGACGTGAGAGAGAGAGAGAGAGAGAGAGAGAGAGCGACGCCGACTTGAGTGACGTGAGAGAGACAGAGAGTGACGTCGACTTTGAGTGACACGAGAGAGAGAGGGAGAGAGAGAGACGCCGACTTGAGCGACACGAGAGAGACAGAGAGCGACACCGACTTGAGTGACATGAGAGAGACAGAGAGCGACGTCGGCTTGAGTGACACGAGAGAGATAGAGATGAAGGCACCACGGGGTATTAGACGGTCTATAAAAGACCGCTTAGTTGATAATAGATGGTCAATGACCATCCGCTCCGTGTGACACGGCCATGAAGGAACCGTCCAAACATTGAGCGGTCCATGTAGGACCGTTCAGGAAATGGGGCGGTCTATCATAAGACCGTCCCATTATACGCACTGAGAATCCAACCGGGACTCTCCTTTTAAGAGTCCCAACCCATGGTGACTTTGGATAAACTCTATCTAGACTCGACTCAACCCAATCTAATGCTATCCTAACTCAATCCTAAGGGGTTTCAACTTCTAATCACACCCTATAAGTAGGAGGAGGATCCCATGATCTATTCAACCCCTCCCCTTCTAGATCACCACACCCTTTGCGTCTATCACCAACCCCCAGGTATTAGCCCTTCCTTTTATGCATATTGCTTATAGTTGTTTTATGGATATTTGTTATTTTCATGTTCTACACTTTTTAGCAGGTTCACAGTACTCACCACACAAGGCCCTTCCCCTCTGGCGGGCTAGAAGGGAGGGAGGATGAAGTTCTCACACTTGCTGTCTAGGTGTTATTTGCGGTCGCACACGGACCATTTCTGGGTTTAGCGGCCATTCTGGAGACCATTTCTGTTCACACGCTGGGCTTCTTCTCTGCTTGTAGTAGCGGCCACCCCAAGGCCATCTTATTCGTTTAGTGGCCTAGCAAGGACTATCTTCATCTCTGCACCCAGTTCTTTTTCCCACTCGCGAGTGTGCCTTCACTCAGCTCTTTCCCAAGGTACGTAGTGTGGTTCTTTTTTCTGCATTGCATACTTTGGTGGCAATCACGATCTTGACTTTTGGGGTATTCATCACCTCTTATTAGTTATTTATCACTTGTTCTCTTCATTGCTCCATGCCCACGACGTGTGTTTTGTTTCCTTCATTGCTCCACGCACATGGCGTATGTTAGTTTAGTTTTCTTACTGCTCTGCTGTTCATATCTGAGGTGATATATCCACATGCTCTAGATTCTATTCCATTCTTCATCTTGAGAGTGGCACATCCATCCATCTACAATCGTGCCTCTAACAAAACTCACTAGGAAGGAAAATCCATCTGTATGGACCACGGAGTGCAAGGAGAGTTTCTTGACTCTCAAGGAACATCTCACCACTGCACCTATTCTGGCACTGCCTGTTGAAGGTGACAGATTTGAAGTATATGTAGATGCATCGGGCATTGGCCTTGGGTGCGTTCTGATGCAAAATGGTAAGTTATTTTGTTATGCTTCAAGACAACTGAAGTGGCATGAGGAGAATTATCTAGTTCATGATCTGGAACTAGTTGCCGTTATATTTACTTTGAAGATCTGGTGTCACTATCTTTATGAAGAAAAATTCACAGTATATTCGGACTACAAAAGTCTGAAATACCTCTTTTCTCAAAAGGAGCTAAACATGAGACATGGGCGATGGCTGGAGTATCTTAAGGACTTTGATTTCACCATCCACTATCATTCGGGCAAGATAAATGTTGCGGCCAAAACCGAAACCTAAACCAATACGTTTCGGTTTCTGACCCGGCCGAAATTGAGACCGAAACCGAAACTGCCATCGTTGCATGCCATCATGTGGATTGTGACTGTTCATGTGGACTGTGAAAAGAAGAGGGCTCATTCTCAATAAAGATGGCTAGGTTCTCCACGACCATACTGCATGTGGTGTCCATGCTTGTACTCAACATTGAGGCTGCCATATCCTCGGATCTCTCCTTTCTCAATGGGCTATTGTTGCTGCTATATTGTGCTGGTGCTCAGCCACATGAAGGTTTTCCCCAAATTAGTTTCCCATTGTAGAGGGGAGAGAGATATAGAAAGATTAGATATTTCCACTTCTTCCTCCATTCACCTTGTCTTTGGATATGAGGTATGGGACTGAAGATTGGGGCAGTCAGATGGGATCATGGGATTGAGTTAGAAAGTGGGAGAAGATAGAATAATACAACAGAAATGGAGGTAGGAAGAAGCGGCATAGGGATGGGGAGAAGATGAGGTGAAGGAGAGAGAAGAGGGCACTTTGGCTACCTAACTATGTGCCAAAATCTTCAGAAAACGTTCTTTATGTTTTGACAGGTCTGACTGGGAGCGCTATATAGATGGCAGTGATGCCTGTTTTCTTTGTGTATCTGATTTACAGGTTGGTTGTGCACACACAAACAAGTCATTAGGTCATGAAGTGAGTGTATGCAAAACCGATATGAATAATGGAATAGTACAATTTTCAGGAAGATGGGCAGAGATCCTTAAACAACTATTGCCAATGAAGCGGTTTCGGAAGGCTAAAGCATAGAATGCCATTTCCTGTTGCATGTGCTAGGCGTATTGTCGTCAACCACTTGTTATGTTTTTAAGAAATATTTTCTTTGTTGCCTATGAAAATTCTTGTCCTCCATTTAGGTGCATGCATGAATTATTTTATACATTTTCTGCCATTGGGTACTTTCCCCCCCACTCTTCATGATTGTCTGTGCTTTTTATTTCTGTCAACAATATTATTCATTTTCACATTTAAGAAAAACAATATGCTTCATCTTATTGATAGATTTCACCATATAGTTCTTCACTTTGTTCATTCATGTACATGGTAAACATTTTATTGTGGAACTAATCAGTTTTAATGAAAGATTGAAGGGGCATTTTTGGTTAAGAAAAATAGAGAGATTCGGCTCTGAACTTGAGCACCATTTGGTAGCTCCTCCACCGCCCACCCCTGTGCTATTCAGTCAGAGCTCTCTTTATGAGAGTTCTTCTTCTCCGAAGCACCGATGAACCAGAGGTGGTCCCGCCTGGTTTTGACATCGTCTCTATCCAGGGCATCCATTCTCCCTCAATCGCACCAGGCCCAGCGTCCTCTGTTCGCCCAGGACAAGCTTCTGTCAAGTCGGGCCCGGCACCCCCTCCTCCTCTCCGTTTCAGGTTGAACTGTCTTCAGCAAAGTTCCAGCTTTCTACGGTACGGAACCAACTCATGTGGTCTGGTCCAGATCCAACATCAGCACTGGGAGTTCCACTACAGCTATCGGTGACTGGTCCAACTATTTGCCCAGGAACCTGACGTCGACTATTCCTGTGACCACGTCCAACGAGGTGATCAGACGGCCGTCATCTTCTGAGGGTTCGTAGATCACCCTGTCAGCAACGTCCATGACTTGGTCCCGTCGTGTTTGGAGATCCACAACGCCCGTACCGGCCGATGAACCACGACCGCGTCAACCAGTCCTGCATGGTAGAACTGCACAGGCCCACTTCTACGGTCGCCGTCTCCATCTAGTGACATCAGCTCGGCACTAGACCTTTAGGCATCCTTTGGCATCCCTCGACCTTCGTCCATGAGGTGGCTACACCTTGATCGGACGTCCGAGCTTGACGTACGGTCGATAGTTTGTTTCCCCTCCCCGTGATCCCCCCTCCAGCGCGAGGGTAGTGCGTGTAATTGTTTGTCCCCACCCCCGTGAACCCCCCTCCCTACGTGGAGCATAGTACATGTATTAGCCGGGACTTCGCCAAGTTTCCATGACGCAGCGTGTCCGCCGGGTGCGCACGCTCCCCGGTGCGCCCTCGTCTCCGATCGGTGCCGGTCTCTTCAGACTCGGCAAGGTATAGACCTGACCCTTGCTTCTTGGCATTGCTTTCTTAGTATCTGTTCAACGTTCACGTCGGAGGTGAGGAGAGCTCGTTCCAAATTTCCCGAACATTGAGTGCCGACCGTTTCTATGTGAGAGAGTGTCGTCATACCCACCCTCGGGCACTGGTTCTGCCTCGTTTGAGTCGGGTGACCTTCAGACCTTAGGTCTGTCCTCCCCCGTATACTCTTAGCGGCTCCAACCGTGTAGGCTGCCCGGCGTCGCCATCCGTCGCCATCTTCATCATTTTTCGTGTAATTTCTATTTTGGATGATTTTGGGCTAAATTCTCGAGTTACATTCCTCTCTTGATTTCTGGTCCAGACGGCCGCTGATCGAAGCAGGGGAGGTACCGTTGAATTGGTCGCGTCGCGAGGATCGCGTCGACGCCCATCTTCCCTCGATTCGCAGAGTGTGGAGCTGAGTCGAGTCAGGAGGCGTCACGTCGCCCTCTCGCCGGATCGCCATCGAATCGCTGTTTTCGTCGTAATCCAGGTAGGGGGATGGATTCCTTACCTCGTTAGGACACCGCCGGTACCACTTGTGTAGTGGTCCGACGCCCTTTGTCTCGTTTTTCGTACATATTTCTATTTAGTTCATTTTAATCTTTTAATGCTTGAAATCATCTCCATGTGCATTGTCGTTTAATTCTAGTGGCATGCGTAGGCTTGGAATGACGGTATGGTGTGATAGGATGGTTTGGTTTTGTGTTTTCCCACATCCCCCGTCGATTTCGGTCGATCGGGAGGGGGTTTCAGTTCCGACCTCTGGAGTCTTGAAACCCAGGTGACATAATGCGCCTGTCCCGGTGCATTATAGTCATTTGGCGCGCCTGTAGAGGTGAGTTATATCATGCGTGGACTGTGAGTTTTCTGTGGATTTTTGAGTTTGGATGCCTTTAACGCGCCTCGTATGGTGCGTTATAGTCCCTACTTGTTGAGTTGAAGGCATGTTGTCTTTAACGCCCCTGTCCCTGCGTGTTACACTCATATGACACCCCTGGTTAGGTGCGTTATATTCCGTGTTTAACTGTGGATTCTGATCGTTCTGGTGGGCATAACGGCTCATGGGAGGTGCGTTATGTTCCTATAACGTCTCGCCCTTGGTGCGTTATAGCCCTTATCAGTTGTGTTGTGTGCCTATTGACTTTAATGCCCCTGCTCCCGTACGTTATAGTCCTATAGCGCGCCTGCCCTGGTGCGTTATCGTCCCGTTTAACTGTGGATTTTATGAGTTCTGTTAAGCATAGCAGTCCTGCCTTGGTCCATTATGGTATGTAATGGGGTAGTCTTAGTCCGTTATATACCTGGAGATTTCAAAAGCATGTCTATATAATTTCTAATGCACTTCATGTTCCATTTGTGCCATGTGTAAAGTATTTTGTACACTGTGGTATTATTTCTTTGGGGGTTATTTTGTGATTAGAGGTTAAAAATAAAAAATATATATTTATAAAATTTTAACCTCACTCTCTCTCCCCCCATCAAACTCTCTCTCTCCCTCTCACGTTTCTCTCTCTGCCTTACCCCCTCTCTCTCTCACTCACGATCTCTCTCTCTCCCTCTCTCTCGATTTCGGCTATAACGACAGCGGACGGAGACGCCGAGGGTACAGTTGGAGAGATCGTGACGCGAGGATCACATGGGCGCTGACCTCGTCTCGATCCGCGGTGTGTGGAGGCGCATGGGAACGTGAGATCATCATGGCTTCCGTCGTTCGTTCGGTGCCAGAACATCGACCTCATCGCGCAATAGGTAGGGGGATGGACTCCTTATCTCGCTAGGAACCCATCGGTACCACATGCACTCCCGTCCATTGCCATTTTCATCTTTTTCTGTGTAAAACCTCATGTTAGTATATTTTAACCTAATTTTCTGAAATTGATTCCATGGGCATTGTATTTATGTTTTGATGGCATGTATAGCTGTAGAATGGATGGTATGGCATGGTAGGCTTGTTAAAAATTTTAATCCTCTAGTTTTGAGTCGACCGGGAGGGGTTCCCACGGTGGAGACCCCGCTCTCGCCATGGCAGTGGAAGAACGGTCCACTAGGAGACCGTCCATCTTCCCGCGGTCAACTCCAGACCACCTAATCCCGTTGAGTGGTTCACCACAGACCGCTCCAGACCACGAACGGTATACCCTCTACCATTCATACCCTTCGAACTGTAGGATGGCAACACTAGAGCGGCCCTCATTGGTCCATTCAAACTTCTTGAATGGCGTATCGATCGACCTCCCAACGGACCCCAGCATCCCTTAAGCGGGTAGTCCTGATGTGACACCACTAGGGAGCATGCAGAAAATATGCAACGAGACAAGGGTCCTCAGACCTACTGCGCAAACACAATCAATCTAGAGCACGGGGTTGCAAAAATTTGCCGAATCATTGATGCACACACGATCCCGAGGTGACTCGGTGATGTCGAGTGGAGGTAATGGAACAAGACCCTTGCTGGTAGAGGGCCAGCAGGGTTAAGGTTGCCCTCCCGAGGGTACGGTTCCCACACTCAAGGGGCTGGCTGGGTGCCAAGTGGGGCACTGGGTCACTCTCTCTCACAAAACCACGGTGACCACACGTTTGTATTTCGCCGCGTTCCCCGTCGATTTCGATCCGTCGAGAAGGGGTTCCAATTCCGAACGCCGGAGTCGTGAAACCCAGGTGACATAACGCGCCCGCCTCGGTGCGTTATGGTCCTTTAACGCATCCCTTCTAGTGCGTTATATTGTCCGTGTCTAAGTTTTCTATGGATTTTTATGTTCAGGTGGCTTTAACGCGCGTTGCCTAATGCATTATAGTCCCTGTGTATTGAGTTAAAGGTCTGTTGCCTTTAATGCCCCTACCCCTATGCGTTAAACTCATAAGACACCCCTGTTGAGGTGCATTATACTCATGTTTTCCTATGGATTCCAGTCGTTCTGGAGGGCATAACGGCCCACTAGAGGTGTGTTATGTTCACTATAACGCCCCACCCTTGGTCCGTTATATCCCCCGTCAGTTGTGTTATGTGCGTGTTGACTTTAACGCCCTTGATCCAATGTGTTATAGTCCTGTAGCGCGCCTGCCCTAGTGCATTATAGTTCTGTTTCCCTTTGGATTTTCTGAGTTCTGTGAAGCATAGCGGTCCTTCCCTGGTCCATTATGGTATGTAACGGGGTGCTTCCAGTCCGTTATATACCTAGAGATTTCAAAAGCAAGCATGCGTAATTTCTAATGCATTCCATGTTTCATGTGCGCCATGTTTAAAATATTTTATATACTGTGACATTCTTCTACATCCCAAAAGAGGAGCTTTCTCTTTCCTTGTGATGGAACCACTAGTCGTACCCCGACGATGTCTGTGTCGGCCCACCCGGGAGAGGTGGTGGGGTATTCCCGTTATACGATTTATAAGCTAGTTTTCGTGGGCCCTCTCGCATAGTCAGTAGCATCCTACTGGGAGGGAAACTAGCTAGAGGCCTGGCTCAAGGTGATGGGTCAGTGTGTGCACACGTGGACAGAGGCTTGGACTGACGCTGACGAGCGTTACTCTGATTAGTCACTCGATGTGGTACTATTGTATCACTCGCTTGTCACGAACTTGACTATGAGGTGCTTGAGACGCAGTGTAAGACGTCAGTGGACACATCTGGTGGTCTTTGATGCGGGACAACTATGAGACTCGACAAGTGGACATGAATCTATGACCTAGATGACAGGACACGACTTACTAGACGATGCGACCAGCAACTGACGACCAAGTCATCACCTAACGTGGCTCAAACCCACCCCCCGTTCTCTCTCTCTCACACTTTCGTGCTCTCACTCTCTCTCTCCCTCGTTCTCTCTTGTTCCCTCTCCCGGAGATGCCCGACTGCCGACGGAGCAGTCTGCGGGCGAGGTGACGACGCGTGGGACTTACTGAGATGCGTGATGGAGCGAGGAACGGCGTGGATTTGGCGCGATCTCGAACCGCAGATTTAAAGTCAGCGGTTCGGTTCGTGATGATGTTTCGGCGTGGTTTAGTCACCCTTGGTGCTCGGTTTCGTCAGTGGAGGTAGGGAGATGGACCCTCTCCGCGTTCTGCACATTTTCCCTATCTCCGTGTGTAGTTTGGTTGCCGATCGGGGGAGATCGAGCCAGTTTAGCATAAATCGTAGTTTTTGGGGTTCGTAGGGTTGGCTAGAAAATGTTAACCTTTCGCGACGTAGTTAGTGTCAAACTGACCGCTGGGATGTCAGGATCCCAACCCACCAGTTTCGTGTCGATTGACTGTCATTTGGGGCTGGTAGGAATCTGGGAACCCCGGTGACTCGATTTGGGTCGATTCGTCGAAATTGCCCGGATCTCGCGTTTTAATGCATTCCGGTGAGTGCATGTGGTATTTTTGGAATCCTTGAAGGATTTCCTACTGTTTAGATGTATTTCCCCTGCGCTACGGTGTGCATGGGGCATGGAACGAGCCGATTCGACCGTTCCACCGTTTTCATCATCGGATTGGCATAACGGTCCTACCAGAGATCGCTATGTGTGCATAATGGTCCCCAAATAGACTGCTATGCTTCGTTCATCAATTTTTTCTTCGGAGGTCTTGGAACATAACAGACTAGGACTAGTCCGTTAGTGGAGCATAACGCCCTTGTCCAGGTGCGTCATGGTCAGGTGGCTTTCAAGGACTGCCATGTCAGACCCCTCGACGACCGTGTCTGTCTCGAAGACTATGTCAGTCGGTTAACATGACAGATTTCTCCCCATGCGTTATGATTAAGATAATGCTCAAGTGCAGATCCGCCATGGTTCGTTGACTGATGCTTTGACTAGGTGTGGCGGTTGTTATAACGCACCTCACCCCGTGTGTTTTGTGGTTATGACAGATGGCTTCCAGTCCGTCCTGTGCCCTTGGTCTGTGCTTAATGTGTTTCTGTGTTCGTTGGGTATAACACACCTGCCCTTGTGCGTTATCCTCACATCTTCCCCTTCCACCCATAATTTTCCCAGAGCCCAGATCTGCCATCTTACCCCTAGTCAAAATTCGTTCTTAGGAAGATCCATATCTGTCTTGACAGTCCTGTAACCAGATCCAGAGAAAACACGTAGTTTGCAGAGGTTCTCATTTCTAATCCCATTTCTGGATGGTCCTGAAAAAAATATATGTTGTAGCCGTTTGAGTCCTCTTTCTAACGGCGCCAGTCTCGCCTCAATCAGTCACCGGATCTGGTCGGAACAATTCTCGTCGTGGAAGCGCGCAATTCTGGCCAGAGACAGGGCTGCGAAAAGGTGTTGGGAAATAATTCCCAATTAATTATCTATGCTCAGTTTCAGAAACCGCCACTTTAGGGAGTCGACCAAGGATGCCCCGCCATCGTCCCAGCCAAACGCCGCCTTCAGAAGACCCCAGGAGGACGACGTCCCTTTGGAGGTCTTTGTTTGTTGTCCAGCGAGCAGAACCAAGTCGGGCGAGTTTGAACAGTGCCGAGTCGGAGAGCAACCCGTCTCCGCCCCGAGAGTCCTTCCGACTTGCTACCCGTCAACCCAAGATCGATCCTCCCGAGCCCCACTTGTAGCCCTTTACCTCCCTGCGTGGAGTGGTCAGTAAATTAACTTCTGTAATTATTGATTAATTATTTTTACCGGGAGTTACCGTACTTGGCCGGGGTCGTCTTCCCCACGCCTGGAGCGTGGAAGTATCGTTTCCGCTCCTTTACTCGGCATTTGCTTTATTTCGTATATGTTTTTATATGCCGCTGCTCGCATGTGTTAGGGTCTTTAGCTCGATATAATTAGTTCACCACTGCAAGAGTGAGTGAGCGAGACTCGTCCCGTGCCTCGATCCGGGCACGAGAGAGAGTTGACTACCCGACTCATAGCCGGTTTCTCAACCGCGCAGGTCCCACGTTTCCCTCGTTTAGGGACGTCCGCGAGCTAGAGTCCCAGGTTCGCTGTCCGTCCCGCATCAAATTGGTATCAGAGCGGGTTAGAGTCTAGGGTAGTCGGTCCAAGGTGTCGCATCGCATTCCAACTATGCATTGTTGTCTTAGGGTCATGTCTAGTCTATTTGGGAGTCAGTTTGTCTTGTCACCGAGTGTCAACATGTCGGCCCAATAGAGCACCGTGTCCCATGGATTCCCAATCGCCCAGGCGATCTCTCATCTCATTCTCTCTCTCCATTCTCTCTCGTCTCTGGTCCATTCGGAGCGGGGCGTGCACCATTACGGTGCTGGCCGAGGCGGGGACACGTTGGGGAGATCGATTCGCGGGATGGAGCGTCGATTTGAGCGTGGTGTGGCGCGATCCCTCGATGGATTCTGAGAAGGCGTCATTCATATTCTGGACTATTTTCGGTGTGGATTAGTCGCTTTGGCACACGATTTCTTCGGTGGAGGTAAGGAGATAGATCACCTACCTTTCTTGTACCTTCCCTCGTTGTTTCACGCTAAATGATGCAAGAACGAGCGAATTTCGGCTCGTTGTGATTTTTCAGAGTTCGTAGGCTTCACCGAAAAATGATGACGGTTCTGCGATTGGTTAGTGTCAATGGACTCTCTGGAATGTTGGCATTCTATAGTCGCTAATTTGGTATAGAATGGTGCTCTATTGGGGCCGGTAGGAAGCCTAGAACCTCGTTAATCCCATTTAGGTGATTTCGTTAGGATTACCCGTTTCTTGTGATCCGTGCGTTGTTTTGACTCCGGTCAGAGTCTATGTGATTGCCAAGGTGATTGTGGCTCTATCCCCTTCGTTTTGGCACGAACGGGGCGTGGAAAGGCCACGATCAGATGAACCCTATGTTTTGCTCACCGTAACGCCTTCGCGATTCAATGGCAACCACTCAAGGCGCATGGGCGGCTGGTTTTGAACCATTTAATGTGTCTCGATTTCAGGTTGAGTGGTCAGTCGATAGACCGCTCTGGGGCTTGAGTAGCCAGGAGTGGTCCGCCCATCCCTCCGTGAGCGACTGGTCCTCAGCCGTTCAGCTTTCCCGTTGGGTTGAGCGGCCAGGTCCTACCTGCTTATCCCAGTTGACCAGTGGTCAGCAGTTTTGTGTCAGTTCAGATAGGTGGTTTGGTCAAAATCGTTCTGACCGACACTGTTGTAGGTCGGTTGGCTTGAGCGACTAGCCCTTAACCGCTCTAGCGTTTGGGCGATTCAGCCCTAACTGTCCATCCCTTTTTAGTGTCTAGGGGTCAGTTGATTTGAACGATTGGCCCCCAACCGTTCATCTCCCTTGAATGGTCCACTCTAGACCGTTCATCCCTCTTTGAACGGCTTCCATCTGGACCATTCATTTCACCGAGCGGCCTTCTTTTGACCGCCCAGTGAGTCTGAGAATGAGAGAGAGAGAGAGAGTGGGAGAGAGAGAGAAGTGGAGAGAGAGAATGGAGAGAGTATGGGGGTGATGAGCAGACAACGACGGTGCACGGAGGGGGGGCTCATAGCCCAAATGACTGGGGTTTTCTTGTTGACAGATGCATGAGCAGGCGGGAGGTGTACTCGTCATACGCTGGTGAAGGGGGTGGAGGGCGCGGGTGCCTTGCTGTTACGTAGAAGACAGTGATGGCCAGGAAGATTGTGGGAGCTGGTCCGAAGAGCAGGGGTCGCGAACGACAGCTCGTGCCCGCCGAGAACTGTGGTAGAGACGTCATCCTCGTCCTACTCGGAGGGGTGTGCAGTAGCAGAGGGGGCGGTGCAGCCCAAATGACGTGCTCAGAGGGGACGGTGCAGTTGTGGGTAGCCAATTCTCAACGGATGATGGTGATGGGCAGGTGAGGGACGTCGCTGATGAGGACTGACTGGCCTGGGCTCCTGGAGATGATGGCAACGTGCTGGCCGCAGTGGACTGCTCGCTCAGAGTCGGTGGTGTTTCGCTCATATGGCTACGACCCCAAGTGGCTGCAGCCGGCGTGAGGCAGCGGTGTTGTTTGTGAGTAGGACCGATGCAGACAGAGGCGAGTGGTGCGGGTGGGGTGACCGTCGCTGCATGGGTAGCCCAAAGCACTTGACAGGATGACGATGAGGCCCAGTGATACCAATGGTCGCAGCGGTTGGCAATATGGGCACTACTGTTAAACCTCCAGGTAGAGCAGTCACAGCATCGACGATGGGCATCCGCGAGTTGGCAGTCAGTTGGGTGGTGCATAGGATGAGATGGACCAGTAGGGATTTTGTGAGGTGGACAGCGAAGGGAAGGGCCTTAGGTAACTGAGAGTGGGGTGTGGGAGGAGAGGAGGGGTTACAGTGCCTCTATGTGCATGGCGATGGGGGGTGTTGGGTTCTCAGGTGAGCCTCGGAAAAGAAGGGAATGGGAGAGTGAGAAGAGGGGGAGGGGGGTTGGATGGCTGCAAAGGAGAGAGGGAGAAGAGAGATAGGTGCACCGGCGGTGCCCCTTTTCCAAACAGGGGATCGTCACGTGAGTTTGAGAGAGTGAGGCATAGGGGTTGGGTTCTCCGGCCGTGGGGGCTGGGTCCTCACACCAGACAAGGTGCATGGCGATGGGGGTGGCAGGACGTTGGAAAGATCAGCAGGTGAGTCAGAGGAGCACCTGGACCTTAAATCAATCGGCGGGCAGCGCCCGCATGGATAGTTGATAATGAGAAATTCAATCGGCTTCTCAGGCCAAAGGGGAGACTGGAATGCTGAAGGATTAATGAGCAGAGGTGGCGAACAGGGAATGAAGCTGAGTTACTGAAGGAGGTTTTTTATGCGGGAAGGAGACCAAGTAAAAAGAAGAGGTGAGCTCACCCTTTCCCGTAGACGGTAAATCGGCTTCTTCGGCTCCCACTGCACAAGCCGAACCTCCTAATCCTTCTGGCAACTCAGGCTCTTTGAATAATCTAGCAAATACCCGGCTGAAATCGAGCATGTCATCAACGGGCCCCTTTGGCAACAGAGGCGGGTTGGCAACTGTACAAGTTGTGCTTTCCTTTTCTGACTGAGCTGACTGCGACTGTAATGTTCCTGGCTGTAGAGGGCCCTTAACAAAATGTTGACGATAGTCCCAAGTAAGTGGTGCCAAGTCACCCGTCATTGATAATGCGGACTCTCGGTAGTCGAGACCCCATCTACTCATCTTTCTACCTTTGGTCATGGGCTTAGTTCGCCCTTGGAGTTGCATGCCGAGGCCTCTCCCTGGTTGGTAGCCTAACTTCAGAATAATGGACCAGCCTTTAGAATCTCGAATCTTGGGCTTCTCTTTGATGTTAACAAGTGCAGTAACGGGCTTGCGGGGTGCATAAGCCCAAGGAAATTCTAGATCCAAGACTGAGATAATAGGCCGACTGCTGGGCCATAGTATGGGCAGAATCTTCTTTGAGATAGCTTTGACAGACTGGGCCGTAGATAAGCTTTTCACTTTAACCACCCTCCCTTGGAAAGGGAATTTGAGACACTGATGCGCGGCGCAGGGTACGACACTGAGAGTATCAATCCATGGATGACCCAAGATTGCCTTGAACATAGGGTCGATATCCAGTACATAAAATTCAATGGGCATGTTGAGAGGCCCAAGTTCGGCTTGAATAGTAACAACCCCGTGACATGTTCTTCTTGAATTATCATATGCAGCAATAGTAGTTGGGTGAGCCGTAGAAGTTCTTCTGAGAGATTAAATGTCCTGAGGGTGCTAAGCGGGCAAACATTGATAGATGCCCCTATGTCAACTAATGTTGCGTCCACAGTGACTTTGTTCAGCCGCACGAACCAACCTCAAACTGATAAAACACAGGTCCACACCTGCCAAGGGACAGGAGCTCTACCCACTAGAAGAATGACCGGATGCATCCCTTGACGTCTTACACCGCATCACAAGTGTCTAGCTACAACGTCCCAGGCAGAGACAGAGACACACTGAGTAACCAGTACCACAAACAAGGACTAGCTGGGGTCACGCTCGTCAGCACTGTGTACACACTCAGACCATATGCCCTAGGCTTGTCCTCTAGCTGGTTATTCCCCCTAAGCCCAGACTCGGCTGTACGTGGGGGCCTTACGGTAACCAGCCTAACAACCGTCTCACTCGGGTCAGCCACTCCACCACTCCCGGGTGGGTCAGTACGAACGTGCCGTAAGAAGGCTACGACTAGTGGACATGCCACCGGAGGAGTGGACTCTCCAGTCACGAAAAATGACATCGGAACTGAACAAGTACAAGGACCACTCCTCGTACAACCCCGACTTACGGTAGCACAAGCCCAGAACACCCCCCCGGACCCCATGGCACCCTACACGTAGCCCCCACAAGATGCCCAACATCAGTCAGACCACGGGTCAACACGCGGATCGAGGTGCACTCATCTGAAACTCGAATTGGCAAGGAAAGAACCTCCGATAAACCACACACAGTAAACGGTCCATCATGGGCCATTTCTGGGTAAATGGATAGTCGATAGGTCGCTTCAAGGAATGAAATGGTCCACCCTAAACCGTCCTAAGATATGGAACGGTCACCAACGAGCCATTCCACCATAGACCTACACGGTCAGCCTTGGACCGTGGAGAACGTACACGGTCCCTCTTGGGACCGCTCAGACAATGAACGGCCTCCCACGGACCTTCCAACTTCTGGACTGAGCGAGAAACCACACGGTCATCCTCAGACCGTTCAAAACATAAACGGTCCAACGACAGGCCGCTTGAGGATCTGAACGGTCCCCATTGGGGCTGTCCAGTCACCCAATGGCACAAAATCCAAACGGTCCTCTTGGGACTATTGAAGACTCAAACGGTTCAGCTTGGGACCGTTCAAAGGAACTAAATGGCCATACCCTGACCGTGTAGCCCCAACACTATGCGACGGTCAAAACCCAGCGGTCACAAACACCTATGGGAGGGAAAACTAGCTAGAGGCCTGACTCAAGGCAATGGGTCAATGTCAAGCAAAATCGGGTGACCCCTCGGTGTGAAAACCCGCAAGGGCATACCAGAAAAAGCAAAAGGGGGGCAGCTCTAGTGTAAACCTCCAAGGGCAGTAGAACTGATAAAGAGAATAAAAAAAACTCTCTCCCTCTCTACTACTTACTAATAAAAGCCATCAGCCATGACATCCCACCGATGGCGACTGCAGCATCACTCAACAACAACGGTGGCCACTACACCCTCGAGGGCCGGCCATCACCAATTCTACCTCTAGTGTTCAGCTACAACACCTCAACAGTCAGCAAACCAGCTCCAGCCTCCTGGCTACTGCGCGTCAGCAGTCAACTGGCTAGCTCCAGTCCCAGCATTTTAGCTACGCACCTGGACGGTTAGCTGACCAGTTCCAGTATTCTGGCTACAGCGCCTTCACAAGCCGGCTAGCCCCAGTCTCCCATTCCAGCTTCCAGCTACAAAGCCTTTATTGGTCAACTGGCTAGTTCCAGCCCTCAGCTGCAGTTCCAACACCAGTCCCAGTTAGCGGCTGTAACACCTTCATAGGTTAGCTGGCCAGTTCCTATTCTAGTCCCAGTATTCTGGCTATAATGCCTTCACAGGCCAGCCACCCAGCTCCAGTCCCAGCATTCCGGCTACAATGCCTTCACAGGCCAGCCACCAGCCACCCATCTCTAGTCCCAGCTTCCAGTCCCAACATTTCAGCTACAATGCCTTCATAGGCCAGCCACCCAGCTCCAGTCCCAGCTTCCAGTCCCTGTATCCTGGCTACAACGCCTCCGATGGCCAGTAGTCTGGCTCAGGTTCCAGTCTCCATTATCGACTGCAATCCCAATCCCGATGATAAGTCCCAGACCCAGTTCCCACCTCCAGTCTTTGTCCCAGTCCCGACTCCTAGTCGCAATGCCTTCCCTGGTCGGCTTGGCCCCAGGCTTCCCCAGCTAATGTAAACCACATTTTCGACTAACAACATGATGTTAGCCAATACCCTATCACTCAGTCTACAACTGGCGTGCTCCAGAATCCCCTCAGTAGCCCTAACCACGTAGACCATTACATCCCCATGTGTCTATGACGGCCTTATGTAACACAGGCTTCTATCACTCAAAGAACTAGCTCTGTAATGCCTGACAATTTTGAAGGCAAAATGGGAATATATATATATATTCCTATAAATAGTTAATAGTTCCTGAATGGCCGACAAGCCATGATTACTCCCAACAAAGTGATTTCAATGGTGCCAGTGCACAATGCCTTCCAAGCACTGGCCCAATGCAAGATGGACCACTTTGAGTCTAAGATGAAGGGCGGGTTGACCCTAAAGCCAACCAGATGCAATCAAGTGTGGGTGCCCAAGCAAGCACGGGCCATGATTTCACCTACACCGAGGTCTGTCATGATCAACAGACCCGTGAGAAGAAGAGAAGAAATCGAGATACCGGTCTCACTGTATCTTGAACGAACACCCTCGGGTCACCTTCGACGGGTAGATATCTACTCTCATGATAAGAAGCACGATGGGGTAACCTTACAAGGCCGTTGCACCTACAAGACTCAGGCACGAGCCGAAGTGCCACGATGCATGATGTGCCCTGCCATAGGGCAAAATGATACTACTCAAACTGTCCGGGGGCAACCCCAAGGCATTCAAGACACCCCCCTCACGATGTGGCACTCTCTGAAATGTATGATAATTCAGAGAAGCAGGCATCCCCAGATATTCACCTGTAACACGTCCGGAGTGTCCGACTGCTATAGGAACTCATCCATGGAGGCCGCAGCAAAGATAACACAAACTCACCCTGAGGAAACTTGCGCGGATTTGATCGCGATGACTGCAAATGTGATCAGCACTGAAGATGATGGCGAAAGACTAACGCCCGCTTTAGATATGCCACCGGAAGGGCAGGGTCATGCCTTTGGCTCTTCTATGCCCGACCCAGCCATTATGGCGATGATGCTGCAAAGATATCAACAAGAAGTTGAGATGCTAAGAAGACAGATCAGTGAGCTGAGCACACATCCCACAGCCTCGAGACAGACTGAAGTTCCCCCTGACTCAACGAGGTGCTAATGAAGTCGAGGCTTCTCCTCTAACGATGGCCCCTCAGCTGGCGCCTAATTACACTGGGGGCGTGACCCCGCTAATGCAGCCCGCTCCTCATCACCAAGGGGTTGCAGACGCACCTCAAGCAATGGCGTCAATGGTGCCGCAGATGCAACAAGCTCAACTACTTCCAAGCCCAGTTAACCCGACAATGATGAACAAATTGATGATAGAACAGATAATCGAAGAGAAGCTAACCAACAGAGGCGATGATGATCATGCCTCGTTTGATGTTTACAGGGTGTCATATCCGGTTCATAAAGTAGCAGAAATAAAATTACTTTTTAATTAACAGTTTTATAATTAACAATTACAGCCCAGAGTCAAGTCCAAAGAAAAGACAACAAGTGTCAAGTATAGTCGACAGGAAAGAAAAGACGTACCAGAAAGTCAGGGGAAGTCCGACGAGGGTACCAGCTGGCCACACTAGACGCTAAGAGCACGTGCCCCAGGTACACACAGAAGCCAGACGATCGACCACCACCTGAGAAGCAGGGGTGAGCCTCGTGTCACTGGCTCAATAGGGGTCACGCGGATCCCCACCAAGAAAAACACACAATAACACGCTAAAACAGTAGGTAAACAACAGGTAGTAGTAAAATAGGAAAGCTAAACTACAAAGCTATAAAAGAACAGAATAAGGGGAAAGAGTAGGGACCAAACTAAGGAAGAGGGGAAGTAAGAAGCCATACCAGACAATGGCTACCGAACTAACCTTGGTGCCCCAAACTACTCCAAGCAAGGGCAGGAGAGTGACTCAAAGCTGACAGAGTCAGGAGTAGCCGAACTGCCGATGCAAGAAACCTACAAGACAAACACTACTGCAAGTAAAGACAGAAGGGTGAACTCTGAACTTAAAGAAGTCAGAAGCTTACCGAACTGTCGACACGACGCCAAGCCCCAAGAGAAGACCTGCAAGGACAACAAGAAAGCCTAGGAAAACCTAGACAGATGATCGACACGGACGATCGATGACACGACAAGAACATCATGCACACTGCCACATACACAGCCTGAACGTCGTGCAAGCGACAGACACTAACCCCAAGTAGCCACAAAGGACTCACCCAGAGGGTCACGACGCACGAGAAATGTAAAGCGAATCACGAAGGGTATCGCGAAGAGCCATATGTCACCTGACTGGAGTGCCCCACACTAGAAGAATAGCCAGCTGCGTCCACTGACGTCTTATGCTGTGCCTACTAGCGTCTCATCTTCAATACCTACAGACAGGCAGAGACTAAGACACTGTCAGAACCAGAACAGTAACCAAGTCACGAGTGACTAGACAGGGGAATGCCCATTTGCATCAGTCCAAAGCCCCTGACCACGTGTGCATACACTGGCTTATGCCTAAGCCAGGCCTCTAGCTAGTTTTCTCCCCCCGTAGGACGTAACGGTAACCGCGGGAGCCGACGGAGACTAGCTTATAAAGCGTAAACTGGAAGTGCCCCGCTGTAAAAGTCATCACGCCGAAGCGTGTCGTAAGGCTACGACTACTGAAGGCTCACAAGGCACGGACTCCAAAACACCAGTGTCGAAGTACATACAGGCAAGAATGCCCCGTAACACGTACTTCGAAACACCAAAGACAACACAGGAGACTACCGACAGACTCAGGACAAGACAACTAGACCTACAACTATAACGGTCCTTGAGTCCTAAGACTCTGAGTCTGGATCATCGCACACGGAGGAACAAGCCGCCAATCGGTTCAATCCTAAGCTAGGGAAAATGACGCTCTGAGAGAAAACGACACACGGAGACTTGAGGGGACATCGGGAGCCCTCAGCACACCTGGATATGCAAATCAAGGTAGAACGGTACCTCGAGGCATCCAGAACCCATGTCTCGAATTGGACAAGACCGTCGAGAAACAGCATGGCTTCCTGCCAACCACTAGGCAATCCCGGGTTGACCGAAACCAGACACGACACCGACACACTAACACATCCACCACCAGCGCAGCACAAGCAAGCCGAACCAACAGGGACAAGAGCGGCGGACGATGACAACACTCTAGGAAGAGCAACTTGTCAGTCAACTGCTAGGGGAAGCCCAACAGTCAAGAGATAGCTGCTACGCAACTAGAGACATGGACAATGGTAGTTTCTAGATTGAGTCGTTAGGGTACTGTCATAGTCTAGGAAAAGACCACAGCCAGTCACCTAAACCAACCAATCTAGACAACCACCCACAAACGGACACCGCCCTAAACAAGGACCTAAGACAGACAGACGCACAGACACACAACACAGCACAAGTAAATAGTCAATACGGCAAATAGGACTATAACACACTAGCAGAGGGGCGCTATACTCACATAACACACCGCAGGACGGGCGTCATGCCAACCAGATCAAAAATGACAACAGATAATATAACGCACTAGCATAGGGGCGCCATATCAACACAACGCACCAGAGAATGTGCGTTATGCTCAACAGACCAATGCACTAACAATACTAAGTATAACGGACCACAACAGGCACGTTATACAAGTATAATGCACAAAGACAGGTGCGTTATACCCAACAGACACAAAAACACACTGACCACAGACCACAGACCAAGGGCATATAATGGACCATACCTAATCCGTCATAGCCACAAAACCACTGGGTGAGGCACGTTATATCAACTGTACACCTAGTCAAAACATCGGTCAATGAAACATAGTGGATCTTCACCTGAGCGTTATCTTAATCATAACGCATGGGGAGAAATCCGTTATGCAAACCAATTGACACAGTCTTCGAGGCAGACACGGTCGTCGAGGGTTCTGACATGGCAGTCATTGAAAACCACCTGACCATAACGCACCTGGACAGGGGCGTTATGCTCCGCATAACAGATCTGTCTTGGTCTGTTATGCTCCAAGACCTCCGAAGATGAAAACCAATGAACGATGCATAACGGTCTATCGGGGGACCGTTATGTACATAACGGTCTCTAGTAGGACCGTTATGCCCATCCGATGATGAAAACGGCGAAACAGCCCAATCGACCCGTTCCACGCCCCATGCACGCCGTAGCACAGGGGAAATACATCCAAATGGTAGGAAATCCTTCCAGGATTCTAAAAACACCACATGCACGCCGCGAAATGCTCTAAATCGCGAGATCCGGGTGATTTAGACGAATCGATCCAAATAGAGTCATCGGGGTTCCCAGACTCCTACAGGCCCCAAATGACGACTAATGGACACGAAACTGGTGGGGTTGGGATCCTGACATCCCAGCGGTCAGTTTGCCACTAACTACGTCGCGAGAGGTTGCCATTTTTCGGCCAACCCTACGAACCCCAAAAATCACAATTTATGCTAAACTGGCCCGATCTCCCCCGATCGGCCACGAAACTACGCACGGAGACAGGGAAAACGTACAGAACGCGGAGAGGGTCCATCTCCCTACCTCCACCGATGAAACCGAGCACCATGGGTGACTAAACCGCGTCGAAATGCCATCGTAAACTGAACCGCCGACTTCGAATCCACCGTTCGGGATCGCGCTAAATCCACGTCGTTCCTTGCTCCACCATGTGTCTCAGCAAGTCCCACGCGTCGTCACCTCACCCGCGGACCGCTCCGTCTACAGCTGGGCATCTCTGGGAGAGAGAAAGAGAGAGAACAAGGGAGAGAGAGAGTGAGAGCACGAGAGTGAGAGAGAGAGTAATCGAGTAGTAATTTTTGATTCGGGTGAAATTTTAAAAGGGGATTCATGCATCCCCCCCTCTGAATCCGGTGCACCTATTACATCAGGATCTTCTAATTCGGACCCAATTCTCGACCATTTAACCTAAGATCGGATCCAAATGAATGGCCTCAATGTGCAGATCGTTTCCCCCCTATTAGCCCTCTAAAACCCTAACGCTAGGAGAATAATTTTGAGAAAAGGCGGCGACAGATTGGGTCAATGCGTGAATCGCGCGTGACCAAAGCTCATGGACTCTATCCTCCCTAATAGACGCCTCTAGGGTTCAATTACTCCTATAAATTAGTCCCTAACCCGACTTAGAAACCCTTGGATGTTGTGGCAGCCGACAAGGAGTGTGATCGAGGGAGAATTCCAGTGTGTTCTTGGGTGTTCTTCGTGCATCTGGCTGGTGTCATCGTCCTCTTCCTGCTTCGTTTAAGGTAGGTTCTAGTAGACCAAACCCTAAGAAAAATACGCAGTTGGAAGCGTCTTCAAGCCCTCTTTCTTTTGATACCAAAAGCCCTAAATCTTGTTTAGTGTCATGAGAGTATTATGTGATTTAGTCAGAGCATGATAGAATTAGGGTTAACCATGTTATCCTTGTCTTAATGTTAGGATAGCAGGCCTAAAGTTCAAAATTTATCAGTCCATGTTATGCATCTTTTCGTTCTCTTTCTATTGGTGTGCATTTGCCTAATTTTTATACACTAGATTGTCTGAATTTCATGTTACAAGTGAACCCTGTCGGAGTTCACCTGACATCGGAACGACAAATAGTTCACGGTCCAATAGAGACTGCTTGTGAATCGAATGGCCCCGCGATAGACCGTATGGTCTAGGGCGGCGGTTGTCGTTTGACCATTTATATTGTTAAGAACCCCGTGACCGGTAGCGGCACAATGATGGACCACTTGGAAGATCCAACGGCTGTTCGACAGACCGCGTAAGGTGTGTATGGTCTTCGGACTTGCATGGCCTGAACGGCCTAGAGACGGACTGCTAGGTCATGTCCAGCGGCTCTGTATAGACCGCATACACCATACAGAGTTGTTTATGCTATAGTTCAGACATGTTTTGTCTAATTATGCATGTAAGTAGGTTTTGCAACCCACAAAAATTTTAATTGGAACATATGGAACTATTAATGTAAATCTTGATACAGGTTTTGTAAGTGAACCCATCGATTTCTATCGACCAGGATGTGGTTCGATTTCAAACCAAACCCGCTCGTCACCTAGCTCACATGGCGATCGCACCAGAGACCGTCATGAGCTTAATGCACCACCTCTGGCGCGTTATGCTCGTATGGCGGACCACCATCGGTCCGTTATGCTCATGCACATGGTAGATAGGTCGTTAGTATAATGCCCCTCCCCATGACCGTTATGGTCAGGGGTTTCCTGTGGATTTTTCATGTTCGGGTGACTTTAATGCACCCTAGGTGAGCCGTTATGGTTTTTGAGTAGTAAATCTTCACAAAAATCATTCGGGTAGTCATAGCAGACTAGTGATGGTGCGCCATGCTCACATAACGCACCTACACTGACCCGCCATGGCCGCCGAGTTTGGGAATGTAGGCGATGAGAATGATGGATCAAGGGAGGCGCGCTATGTTGATATAACGCGCCCCACCTGATCCGTTATTTCATATTACGGTCCAGAACTGATCCGTTATGTACCATAACGGGGCAACCCTGATCCGTTATGCTCTCTGCTATCCCAAGAGTAATAAACCGTTCTTCTAATGCATTTTTCGCCTAGTTTAAGTTATTTTATGAATAAAAATACATCTTTATATCCCAGTAGAGTTACTTTCTCTTTTCTCGTGATGGAGCCAGTAGTCGTAGCCCAGTGACCTTAGTGTCGGCCCACCTGGGAGAGGTGGAGGGGCATTTCCCGACTAACGGTTTGTAGGCTAGTTACCGTGGGCCCCCGCGGTTACCGTAGCGTCCTACTGGGAGGGGGGAACTAGCTAGAGACCTGACGCTAGGCAGCGGTTGGTGTGTGCACACATGGTCAGAGGCTTGCACAGACACTGATGAGTGTTACTCTGACTAGCTCTTGTTCTGGTACTTTACACGCCTCTCGCACGTTGTGTCTATTTAACTTGCAAGTTACCGGAAATGGAGTTTAAGCCGTCAGTGGACACTTCTGGTTTCTACCTTCTGGTGAGTTCTTCGTCTCTCATTTTACTTGGTTAAGTTGAGGTTTATTCTACTAGTAGATTTAGCCTTTGTCGCTATTAAATTATATTAATTTGGCATGTAGATAGTTGTTTAAACTGCTTAGCTAGACTTTACAGCTTTGTAGTCCATGCATTTTAAATTATGCCAATGCGCATAATGGAGTTCACGTTAAACTCTATTTGTGGAAAGAGTCTCGACATAAACGAACCCAGAGTAGACTTTTAAAAAATATGTTTATGAGGAGATTTTGAGTATATGATAAACTGAAACACGTCTATAACTTCCAGGATTACGCTTGTGGGTCTTGGCGTGGTCAAAGTTAGGGGTTGTTTTATTTGGCGTAAAACTCAAACACGTCTATAACTTCCAGGATTAAACTCATTGAAGAAGTGTGGTTCCAACTTCTATCTTCTAACTCTGACAAACCAAGCTGAGCCTCCAATGGCTCATGAAATAAGCTACTTGTACCCTCATTTAAAGTTCACATAAAATAGACCGTTACATGTGCTGCAATTTAGAGGAGAGGAGTTGTCTATGATTCATGTGAGTTGGGCTTCGTTAGATTTGAAATTAATTAAGTCTCTCACACTCTATGTCGACTTGAGTACCACACGAGAAATTCTCAACTATCTTGAAGGAATATCCTGACTCATGATCCCCGGCCCATTTATTTCTCATTAATATCCATCGTAATCCTGATTGAAGGTTTACACATACCACAGATTTTTTTAATGCAACACGTGATTGCCGTAGATGAACAAGTAGTGTGTAAACAGCCATTTCCGAAGTCCTGGTCAAGTTGGTGATAAAACGCTGATGATTTCAAAGTAGGATTTCACTATTTTAACATCAACCCATCTTGGCCTAACACGTACAAACAGTTCACGGCAGTTCATGCTCTAAATTTACGATCTTATAGGGCAGTTATTACTTTGCAAATCCGCTATATATGGTGTGTGTATATATATATAAATCTATAGGGTGGGAATGGTGACATATATCACAGCTTATGTAAGATCAATTGAGCACCATGCTGTGGCTGAAGAGCTATAACAGTGCAAGGAGCATGCGCATAAGTCGGAGAGAGTTCGAAAGAGAAGTGCTGCAGAATCGTAGCCAAACCCATCTTAGCTTCTGTCAAGGCAAAGCTCTTGCCGATGCAGATACGAGGGGCCCCGCCGAACGGGAAGAAGGCCATTCGGTTCTTGGACGCCTTGACGATGCCATTAGGAAACCTTCCCGGTTTGAACTCATCAGCATCTTCCCCCCAGAATTCTGGATCGCGGTGGACGAACAGTATGGGCAGGAGGAGCTGCACTCCGGGCGGGAAAGTCCTAAAAAGTCAGGGGTGAGCCTCGTGTCAGTGACTCAGTAGGGGTCCCGCAGATTCCCACCAAGAAATCAAAGCGGTAACAACAGTAAGAACGACAAGAGTAACAACAGGAGTAAGAGTAACAACAACGGAAGTAAAGAGGAAAGCCGTACAGAACAAACCACGGTCGTCGATAAGACCTCGGCCCTCTAAACTACTCCTAATCGGTAAGAACACAGATTCCCAAGCACACAGTCAGGAATCACCAAACCGACATAAAGAATCTCTGATTATGTTGCCAGAACATGTCCTGCTACAACAGACATATAGGCTTCACATCACGACCTCTCGGACGTGGGGAAACACTACCCAAAACACCAGTGCACACACAACCTCACCATCATGTGCGCTATACCGACTACGGGTGAAGCCAAGCACAGACTACCCGAAGCACTACGTCAAGAACGACAAAAAATCGGTCACAAAATCACAAGTCACATGTCATGTGACAGAAGCACTTTCTCACTAGAAGCAAAATCAGATGCGTCCACTGACGTCTTACACTGTGCCTAAAGCGTCTCCACTCGCCTCGAACATGATGATTGAGACACTGTACCAAGTACAATGAACAATAGTAATGAGTGACTAGTTAGGGTCACGCCCGTCGGTGCTCGTCCAAACACCCCTGACCACGTGTGCACACATAAGCCTAATGCCTTAAGCCAGGTCTCTTACTAGTTTTTCCCCCCAGTAGGATGCTACTGCAAAGCAAGGGGGCCCACGAAAATTAGCCTAAAAATCATCTCTCGAGAACTCACCCCGCCACCACTCCCAGGTGCACCGACACGCTGAAGTGTCATCAAGTATGACTAGTGGAGGCTCACTAGACACAGAGACTCAAAACAGAAACATCGAAGTATAGATAAGCTAACATGTACATGTCACACGTACTACGAAGCACAAGACAGTACACAGAAGTGCCGCCAGACTCAGGATAGTCAACTAGACCTATACACAACGATCCTTGAGTCACACGACTCGGGTCAAGATCGTTGCACATCACGAAAACATACCGTTAATTAGCCTGGTCCTTAAGCCAAAAATCACGAAGAAACACAAGTCCCAGCCCCTAGGCTGCACATAGGACACCCAATTCTACACAATACAAATCATGAAACATAAGGGAATATCAAAGCCCTCAAAATTTATTTTTTTTATTTTTTATTTCATTCTCTTTTTTATTTTCTTCTTTCCTTCTATTCTATTATTATTATTATTGTTATTATTATTTGTTCTTTTCTTTTATTTCATTTTTTATTTACTTCTTCTTTGTTTCTTCTCTCTCTTTCTCTTCTATTTTTTTATCTTCTTTTATTTTCTTCTTTTGACGCCCGGGCCTCGACGCTTCGAACTATATCTTCGAGGACGCAAGGACCTCACTCGATTCGTACTAATTCGTCCCTTGGAACGCACATTCATGATGGCACGATGCCGTGTGTAGGATGCGGCCCCACTATCACCAGAGTTGAAATTTGACCGTTGGCCGTGAAAATTTGGGTGTTCACAATGGCCCTACTCGGGAACCACTTCTCGGAGAAACCCACGTCATGCGGGGAAGACCCGCCGCACACACACCGACTCACGACGACTCGATCTAGCAAAAGCACGAAAGCCCAGAACACATGGGGTCACCCGGACCTCCAAGACCCTTGGGCACGTCAATCGGGGTAACTCAGTACCTCCGGACACCCCAAAAAATACGAACACAGAACCCACGGTGTCCGGGACATCCACGAGGCTGAAGATCGACCACTGGGTCACAACCCGGTCGACCGGAAGCCAACACACCGCGAAACGGACACGACTAGCACAAAAACCAGTGGCGGTCCTCTCTGGGCCGTCACAGCGCCTGGTGGCCTCCTTGGGACCGCAAGGCCTGGCCTAGTGGTCCAGCAAGGACCGCAAGGCCCTGGAGACACTCGAACCATAATCAATCGCCTCCCAGACCGCCAAGCAGAGAGGCGGTCCTTGGCCTGGCCGCTAACCATCGGCTGGCGGTCAGTTGCAAGGCTGCTACCCTACCCGACCCTAAACGACCAAGAAATAGAAAAACGGTCACACCCTGACTGCTAGGCACTGAATGGCAGTCTCCTCGAGACTGCTAAGCTGGGTGGCAGTCTATCGCGAGATCGCAACCCCCGAATCGATATAGCGGACCCCTGGTGGTCTCCATGAGGCCGTCCCATCTAGTAGCGGTCCCTGGAAGGACTGCTACCCCGTCCTGAGCGTGAAAATGGCGAACACTGTAGAAAATTCCATTCCACGTCCCGTTCACGCCCATGTGAAGGGGAAAACAAGGGGAAGCTAGTTCCCAACCTCTCTAATCACAGCTCCCGCTTGTACCGTCCCTATTCAGAGCGGTAGGGTGACGTAGTTGTCTGCAGGTTGTCTTCCTGGGCTTTGCCTTCCCTCCATGGACTGGCTGATTGGGTTGTTTGCATCCGGCCCGGAGTTCTGGTCTACCGCCGTTCCAGCACAGCAGTTCTTGAGCCATACTATCCTCACAGGTTTGCCAAGAACTTCGGGTATGATCAGGCCATACCCCCAAATGCAGATTTCCCTCTGGTACTTCGGCAGTATCGACAGAGAGACATTTACCTGGTAGCAGCCTCGTGGCACAGCTTCCTCTTCCGCGACGTGACACGCAGAGACTTCTTTGATATACACTATGCGCGCTGGTGGTTCAAAATCAGCAACGTCTTCAGGCAGCGGGCTAACACTATTCGGACTGCTGAAGAGCAGCGTCTGAAGAAGGAAGACCTGCCTCCCTTGTTGCTGGATCTTGAGTTTATCATGTCTCACTTTTCTAGAGCTGCCAGGGCTATTCGTGAGATAGAGGCCCGCTGGAGGGAGGAGGGACTCCCCATTCCCGTCGACAGGAGCCAGTATACCGGGGCTTTGAAGCCCTTGAGGAGCACACACACTGCAGCTTGTACCTCTAGGTCTGCTCGCCGGGGAGTAGCCCATGGGCCTTCAGCGCCCTATTCCTGGTGGGAGGATTTGAAGACCTCTTGTGGTCTGAAGACCAAGTCCCAGCTATCTGAGGTTGTTCCAGAGGGGGCGATTGCAGGCAATGCCTTCACTGACTGGAGGGCCCACATCATCAATGCCGTGAGCTGTGTAGGCCCTGTGGAGTACATTTCAGACTTAGAGGTGGCTGCCACCCCCAATGCCATCTTGGTCATCATCAACAAGGTTGCTCGGGCCCTTGGCTTGAAATCCGAGCAGATCATTCTGAGGCCCGAGAGGATCATCGGGGAGCCAAGTATGTGCTAAATTATTCAGCCCTGTCTTTTTTTTTGTTCTGCTACTGAAGATGCTTACTTCATGCAATCTTTTATCACTCGCAGAGCACACCAGTGGCTCAGAGGCTCATGCTCGCGAGAAGAGGCCTCGGGCTGAAGACCGAGAGGGTGACCCGCGGCCCACCGCCCGTCTGCATTCTGAGGAGGTGTCTCCTACCCTGGCAGAAACTTCCAGTAAGGGCGAGAGAATTTTATTTTCCACTCAGCTCCCTCCACATAGGGAGGGTCCTCCTCCCGAGGGGGCGAGAAGGTCACCTCCGCCCTAGCCTCCACGGGAGCTGCAAGACACAAACCCAGCAAAGAAAGATTAGCCCACTACCATGGCTAAATCGACCAGAAGCAAAGAAAGCAAAAATGACACTTACTCGAGGCTGTCTCTGCCTTGACTTGCCCGCCAGCCTCGAGTCCTCCGGAAGACTCACCAGTCTCGGCTACTACAACCTCTACTCTGGGGCATTTTCGCCTTGGCTGCAAACCTCCGTCCCCACTCCCTGAGGATGCCTCCATGGAGGGGTTGTCCCCCTTTGCCATAGAACCTGTCAGTAGACATAATATGACACGATGTCCTAGTGTTATAAGCAGAAAGCAACAAAGGCAAATGGCATGGCGCAAACCAAACAAAGTCATACCCGGGGCCCCGAAGGGGGTTGGTGGCAAGAGTACTAGTTGCTCTGGCTTTAGCGCCAGCAATCAGGCGCCATCGTCACGGCCTGTCGAATGTCCCATAGAGTGCGAGCGCACTCAATCTGGGACAAGAACTCCACGGGTCTGGATGACCCGATCGCATGGCTGACATGTCGCCGCCAGTCGTCGACCGCTGAATTGGCAAAGCTCCCGTGCGGGAGCTCCTAGTCCCGTGAACCCCTGCTCCGGAAGCCGTAGTCGGCCAAGAACTGAGCCCACCAGGCCTTAGATGCCCCTGACCGGGACACCTCCCCTCCTATCACCGCTGCTCTCATCGAAGCATGTCTCAGGGGCTTCGACACCCCGCCATTGCTCCAGCTCCCAGATGATGAACCCCGGTCACTCCGGGGCCATCGCTCCATGACTCGCTCGATCTCTCGATAGATCCGAGCAGTGCGGGTCCTCAGGTACCCCTCGTCCAGCGCTATAGGAGGTAGATCCTCCCTTTGCAAGTGGCTCTCCTCTGCCTTCCTGATCGCGGAGGCCTTCTGCCAGTACAAAGGGCTGTGCTCAAACTACCACCTGGCGTAGTGAACGTCGAACCTCCCTTGACATCCCTACCCCAACATCGGGAACTGCTCTGGCTCCTAGCGGCCGTAAAAGTCCCACCACGCTGCTGTAAGTAGGTGGGTGTCCCTACCTTGATACTGTTTGCCGCCAAAGGGAACTCCTGGTTCGACGGGATCCCCTGGTCATTTGCGCGAGATCCCTCTCCACCAAGGTGGTGAGGAAGTTCCTGCTCAGGGAGTTTAGGCGTGTCAAGCCTTACCTTTTGCCGGAGGGAGTCCCTAGTTTAAATAGTGCATCAGCCTCATGAGTCCCGTAAGCGGAGGAGTTTCGACGGGGGTTACGTCCTCGACGTGGACTCTTTACATCCTCATCGTGGGATCTTTATAGCCTTGATGACTTTTGGCCTCCCTTATCCTCATAAACTCCTGCTTATAAAGGGCTCTCAATGGCAACATGGATAAGCACCCATCGGTCGACCCAAGCATGGAGGAATGCCAACTCCTATCCGGGTGATAGGCATAGCTCGGGTGTAATTCGGTAAGAGTGGGTGTGGGGCACCAGCCCTTATCCCTATATGGGGAGTAGCTCAGGCATGAATCCTCCTTCGACCGGACCGACGCTCGGACCTCCGAGCCTAATGGCCACCTAGGAGGTGCTTGATTCCGAGTGAACTTATTGGGTTTTCATGATAAGTGGGCCCTGTGGGGCTGTCACTTAGATGAGCTGGGCCTCATTTGGTCTTGCTGGACCTCGTTTGGCCACTCTTAATTGGGCTACAGAAATCTCCCTCTCCACTTGTCCCTCTCCTACTCCCGAGCCTTGTCAGGCTCAGAGGAGTAGCCGTTGGATTTTGGACTGGCGTGGCTCGGGTGGGTGGAAACCTGGCAGTGTTAAGAAGCCATGTAGTGTGGTCACCTGGGCCCGTAATAATGATCATCCTGATGGATTTAAAACGAAGAGGCCCCCTTTGTCTTGGAGGTCAGAACGTTGCGTTGCCGCCCGCGAGGGGATATAAGCGTTGTGCGTTGTTGGCATTCTGGACCCCCACTGCTTTAGGGTTTTGCTCTCCTTCATTTTTGCTTTCATACGCCATGGAGGTAAGGCGGAAGAGCAGGGACTTACGGCGGCATTAGCAGAGTTGGCGGAGATAACCGCGGCGACGATCCCGCAACTTCCTCTTCCCCGAGAATCTTTGGAGTCTTTGGAGCCTTCTTCCCCAAGCTCTTCTTCCGAATCCATGGCGGACCAGCGTCCGGACGAGCCCGAGGCGAGAGTGGTGGTGATATCGCTGGCTCCGAACTGCAGCGAGCTGGGGGAGGCGGAGGTGAAGCGGTTGGAGCACCAGTTCCGCCTGCCTTGGAAGTATTAGCAGCCGCACCGCGGGGATCGAAAAGGGGTCCGCTTGACTCTATGGCTCCAGTACTTCTTCGACGGGCCGAAGAAGTATGAAGATTTCCCGTGCGTGGGCACGGTCATCGCCCGCAAGAGACGGGCCAAGCCCAAGTCGGACGTGAAGATCCCCTCCAGGGGGCGTCTGGGTGGACCGAACCCACTGGCGCTTGATCCAATGACGCATTGTGTCGCCTTCCTCACATACTGATTGTGTTCGTTTGCTCTGTCGCACGGGGACGAGACCATCATTTGACCGGATGCAATTTACCCCGCCTGTCAGATGGCGTGGGGAATCAAACTGTCCCTGTGCCTGGCTGCGCTCTGCTTGATCTACAAGACGCTCGGGGAAGTGAGCGTCCGCCAGATTCCGCGGCAGGCCCGCTTCGTATTCCCACTGCACTTCTTCAACGCGTGGGTCTGTTCACTATTTCGAAGTTCGCACCCCGTGCCGTCCAAGAATGGGGATTGGTGCCGCGAATGCTGGAGTTCGCGGGTGCAGAACCAAGCTCCACCTCGCTGAGGCTGTGTGACATTCGAGGCCGCCTGACGACAATCCCTCAAGGCGCGTCTGGCTCCATTCATTTCTGGACGCTGGCGGCCCACTCGAGCCCCTCGGTGAACAACAAGCGGGAGTGCAAAGATGACCAGGTGGTCAAGTATGTGCACCCAATCAGCCAGGAGAACGTCGTCCGCCCACTGCTGGAGCCCGAGCTCAGGGACTGGGCATTGTCAATCTGCCCGAGCGTGCTAGCTTTCAGGAAGGGGGACAGCCTACTGTTGGAGCTGTACTACACTTTTCGTTTCGGGCGAAATTTTGGGTATGATCAGCATATCCCTCCATACAGCGCCCAGTTTACGCTAGCGACGCGGAATCTCCGGGGTAATCTGACAGCTGAGACTGCCCGGGTCTGGTAGGACTTCTTCCATAGGGCAGACACGGCTACCTTCCGAGTGCCAGCCCCCGGCCGGGTCCCTCGAGTGACGCCCGAGTATATAAAGTGGTGGAATGCTCGGACGGGATTTTATCAGTTACACAAGACCGATTGCTGGGATGGACCCGAAAGGAGGTTCCTAAGCTGGCAAGTTGTGCCTGTCCTCGACGTCGATCCGGAGCACCTCCTCCGACTATGGCACGGCAAAAGCGATGACGTGCCCACTTATCTGCGCGCGCGCAAGGAGGCGCAGAAGACCCGGCTGGCACCGAAAGTGAAGCTGCCTCCAATAGCGGAAGATGATTTTAAGAAGACCCTGCGGGACCTTTGCGGCGTTGGGGGTGAGCGCTTAGACTTGATCAATTATCCATTCCCTGCAGAGGAGGAAGGCACCCCGGTGAAGAGCTGGCGCTCAGAGGTCGACCCCATTTGCCCGTATCACGCCTTCGTGCGGGCCGAGGAGAGGCGGCCCGAGAATTACAAAGACACAACCTGGATGTACATTCTTCTTCGAGTGCACGGGCTAAAGATTGAAGACCCAGGGAGGGCCATCCTGAACAAGCCGCTGCACCTAGCCTATTATTATGCCGACGGTTTGGGGATGGACTACTTCAACCTGCTGTGCCATCTGGGGGCCAAGAAGCACGCAGACTTAGCCAGCCTCGCTGATCGGTGTCAGAAGGTCGGGGCTGTATGCTGGCTGGTTCGGGAGGCAGCCCGCCGGGACCAGGAGCCCTCCTTGACCTACTGGCCAGTATCGCTCCGCCTCTACATCGGCCCGCACGGTACGTATTATTGCGGACATGTGTCCATATATATATATTTTGCTTCCGTCGATTGCTATCGATTGCCCAGTATCAACTAACTCCTAGCCTCTCATGTCTTCTCTTCCTTGCAGACCACCCGGACAGCACTCAGCTGGCCACATATCGGAATCTCCTCCGACAGGCGGAGAAGTCGGCATACTTTGAGGAGGCGCCAGCGGCTCCGACCACCGCTCCTTTGCCTCCCCCCGCAAAGAGGTCCCGAGCGCGATCGCCGGTAAAGAAGGCCTTAGGCGAGGCAAAGGCTGCCGGGCGGCAGGAGGCCAAGCGTCGGAAGATGAAGGCTGTCCAATCCTCGAGGACCATCCCTGCGCCGCCTCCAATCCTATCATTCGAGGAATTCGAGGCGGGCCAAGCCGAGCCGAGCCGACCGACCGGTAAGATTTTCTTTGGCACCTTTGCCCCTGAAGAGGGCTTGTCTCTTTTTTGGCTTGGGATGCTCACGTCCGGGTGCCTTTTGTGCTCACCAGCTAGGGAGGGGCCTCCACCTTCGCCGCTCCGTGCTGTGGGCGAACCCTGGGCCGGGTCCGAGCTGCCGTCGACCCCCGCTCACTCGCCCGGAGATGCTGGGGAGATTCTGGTGGCGTCAGCGGTGGAGAAGGCACTCACCGCCGCGAGGGTGACGACCGAGCAGGAGGTGGAGCGGAAGAGAGCGGAGGTGCTCCAGGCGGCCTCAGCTTCCCCTCCTCCATCGATCGCCACCTTCACAGAATTCGCCTCGCCTCAGACCGAGCCGAGCCGCCCCACATGTGAGACTCTCAAATGTCAACACTTTTCGGGGTCCGGTCGCCCTCCCCAGAGAATTTTCTGCCCTTGTATAACATGCATACGTTCTGCTTCCAGCCGTAGTAAAGGTGCTTTCAGTACGAGTCCCTCATGTGACGATTAGTCCGCAGGAGATGGAGCGGAAAAAGGCCGAAGCCAGGGAGCTCATGGCTGCGATGGCAGCTATTCAGGCCGAGTCTAGTCAACCCACTGGTGAGGTTCTTGCTTTGCTTAACATCCTCTCACCTCGTGTGATAAGGCTTTTCACGCGGATTTCCCTTTTCTCTCAGTCCTTACAGAGGAGCCCGCGACGACTTCCGCCCCAGTCACGGATAAAGCCGGCGCTCCTGTGATCACACTTCCTGCAGAGGAGACAACCTCCGGCTCACTCCCAACCATGGCGACCGAACAGGGTAACTCTTTTCACTGGCTCGACTGGTGTGCCTTTTTTTTACTATTCACCAGGCGGTTAGCAACCTTCGTTTGACTTAAATGCTTCTTTATTTGGCAGCTCCCCTTGGTCCCCTTCCTGCGCATATAGAGGCCCGGGCGGTCCCTGAGCCGACATTGATATATACGAGGAGGAGGCTGAGGTCCAGGGCCTCATCGTCCGCAAGCCCACGCGAGGAGGAGGCCGAAGGCGCTCGAGCAAGCGTCCCCTCTCCGACCTGGGAGGAACCTGCCTCGGCCGAGTCTTCCTCTAGCGAGAAGGTAGATTCTGACTACTCCTCTGACAAGGCGGCTCCCGAGGCAGATGTTGTAAGTGCAGGCCCATTCATACGGTGCCCTCCTTTTGCAATTAGTTCCGGCCCTCTGTCTCTTATCTTCTGGTTTGTCTGCAGGAGGTGGCTCGACCAGAGGCCGCAGAATCGACAGGCCTTGTCTTGGGGCTCTTCGAGGAGTGTCTATATTTATCACCCGGCGGGCAATGAGGTCCTCCACAATGTCCTTGAACACGGAGCAGTCATAAATGACGTGACCCACCACGCGATGGTAGAGGCAATAGTGGTGCCGATATACCATCGGAGCGTCAGGGTCATTGCCAGGCGCAGGGAGCCGAATCAGCCCTTCTCTACGACACATATGGAATATCTCCAGGGTTCTATGCCGAGGGAAGGATTATAGCTTCCGCGGAGCATGATTGCTAGGAGGATTTGCTGAATTATCGGACAACCATCCTCCAGTCTTCCGCAGCCTTCGAGGTTCTACCCTATTTTCCGAGTTTTGGGTAGAGACTGAGACGGAGGGCCGTGGTAGAGGGGCCGAAGCTTGTGCTGACAGCCTGTCTTCAATTCGCTCCACAAGCCAAAGTAAATCCTGTTGATTGCATCGTAGGCGACAGACTTCCCTTTTAATTTTTCTGACTGCCTTTCGAATGGCGAAACATTCAGACATCACGAGGGGTATGCCCTTCTGTGATGCTTCTTGCGGCGTGGCAGAGAGGAGTGGTTGATACTCATGTATTGGAGACCTCGTATGACTCTTCCCCGAGATTTTGTGGATTACATTTACAGAAAAATGGGACTTCCCTCGGGTAGGAGATCGAGGCGGGCTTTCTTTCTCCGGAGGTTGGCTTAAGATCTGCTGAACCTCTTCCCGTGGACGTATCAGCGCCATGCTTTCCCCATGAATATCAATCTCACCCCTTTGAATAAGGACGTCGATAAGGTCCTGTACCTCTTCACATTTCCCAGTGGGATGGGATATTATGGCATGGTACTCACAGTACCGAGGATGCCTTTCCTCGACCTCGGTGTAACCCGGTGGTGGGTCATGCACCAAGATTCTCCCATCTTCGAGTAGGCGATCAAATACCTTCTTGGTATTTTCCTTCAGGAAGGAACATTGATGGGACGGCCTCTACTTGCTTGGCTAGGACCGGCCTCTGATGCTTCTGGGTCGGGGAAAATGAACGTTGCAGCCCTGAAACTCCTGTTATCTGAATGGTTAATTACGTTGGCTGAGCGTGTCGGTCGATCCCAAGCATGGGGTTGCGGAGGGTCCACCAAATTACTCTTCATCGTAATAAGTTGATTTTGGATCATCTTTTTGTCACATATTAGTCAAAGCATTCATCATATAGGAACTCTCAAATAAATCAAAGCATGCATTCATACATACCCCTCGGGGCCTCATCTGAGGCCGACGCCCGTAGGTCCTCCAGTAGGTCCATAGATAGGTCATGCTCTCCTCTGCCTGAGAGACGACCGATGTGCTACCCCTCTGCTAGTCGACGTACTGCTCGGGGAAGCACAGCCGCCAGTTCGTCACGATCGCTTGACCTCGAGACTTCTGCCCGATCCTACGTGGCTCCTCCACGTCTATCCACTCCTGGTGGAAGCCCAGTGTCCTCATCACCAGCCTGAGCCGTAGCGGCTCGATCTCGTTCAGGCAATGGAGCCAAAGCTCCGGCCAGAACAAAGGTCAGCCCGCTACGACCCAGGGATGGCCGTCGTCTGGCATGTCCACGTAGGGCCTCCACACCACCTACATTTGCATTTTATATCATCATTCCACATCATAATTTCATCATGCATCAATAGGAAATAATCAAATGCATAAACATAAGCATACATACTATAGATGTCGGGAAGTTGCGTAGCTCCTGACGTACTGCCACCAACTCATAGGCGTGCGGGGCTCCCGTCGCGTATGGAAGCTAGCGCCGCGCCAGGGGGACTGCCTCCAGGCAAAAGACAGTGGCTCTCCCCATCGGGATGTAGAAGTGGCACCAAACCTGCATCCATAAATCATTAGCATACCGCAAATACAATAGGAATAGAAACATGTAATATAGACATAAATTTAAGTTGCGTACCTGAAGGAATGGTGCGAAGCCACTGATGGTGGTCTCTCTCCCTGTCCCAGTGGACAAGTCCGCAATGAGGTGGGCCAGGAAGGCCACACCCCAAGCATATCTCCCAACCTGCTTCAAGTCCCCGAGGACACTCAAGAAATGACAGTTCATGTCGTCTCCCTTCGTCCCTAAAAATAACCTCCCCATCATCAGAAACAGGAACCTCCTCAGGTCCAAGTCTGCTCTCTCTCTCTAGGCGGGGTCGGTACAGAAACTGGCTCTAGCTCTCTCGGCCATCCTCACTGCAAAAGCCTCTAAGGACTCGCCCGCTCTCGATCGCCCCCCTCCTAGCCCAAGGGACTCCATCAACTCAGCTCTATCTACCATCCTACACTCCCTGGGTCCCTCTGACACGGTAGACAAGCCTAGAAGCGTGCCAAAGGGAATGACCCCTCGTCTCCAGGACGGGGATCGGTGCAGCCCATCGGCATGTATAAGTGGCTCCATACCTACATCCATCAATTGCATTAGTAAACATTCATATTCATAAGCATTTAAATAAACAAAAAGACATGCATACTTGAAGAAATGGTGAGAAGCCACTAACGGTAGTCTCTCGACCTGTCCCCATCGACAAATCCGCCAACAGGTGCACCAGTAGGGTGGCTCCCCACGCATACCACCCAACGCTCTCTAAGTCCTCAAGAATGCCCAAAAATCTGCAATTGATGATGTCTCCCTTTGTGCCTAGCATCAGCCTCCCGAGCATCAAAAATAGAAATCTCCTCAGATCTCGGTCCACTCTCTCTCTCTCTGAGCCAGGTCCTGGCAGTAGGCGGCCCGGGCCTTCCTAATCAATCGCTGCACGAACTGCTCCATGGGCTCCCCCGGTCTATATCTAGAATCCCCCAATCCCATGGCAATGGTCAGATCCGTGCAGAAGATGGTCCTGCACTCCTTCGTAGTCTCAGCTATCGTCTCTAGCCCTAATAGTCTACGGTCCAGCTCCTGGTAGTCAGGGAGAGTCACCCCACTCACGGCCTCCCCATCCACCCTTAACCCAGTAATCCGAGCAACGTCCTCCAAACTCGGCACCATGTGACCCTAAGGCATCAGGAATGCCCGGCTGGTCCTATCCCATCTCTCTCTAAGGACCTGGATCAAGGGTAGGTCAGGGCGAATAGGCTCTATACTAAGAAAAGGACCAAACTCCATAGCCTCTACTCTAGTCCTCTGAAAATCTGGGAGTCCATAGTAAGCTGCAATGACTTGGACCCATGAAATTTGAGTCCTCATTAACCCCTACCAAAATAAAAGAACGTTGTTGACATAATTATTTTCATTAATAATTGACGACCCTCTAGTGGCCGTCATTTGTTGAATTGACGCCCCTAAGGGGGGTGCTGTTTCAGAAAGTATTTTCATTAATGCCAAATAAGAAATATAATTGACGACCGGTCCATGGTCGTTACTTAATGAAGTGACGTCCCTGTAGGGGGCGTTGTTTTGAAATGTTCCCTGTAACTATAATTGACGACCAACCCAGTAGCCGTTATATTAAGAACCGACGCCCCTGAGGGGAGTGTTATTTTATTGGGTGTTTGAAATAAAATTTGGACTTGGACTACTCTCAGAACGCAGCAGTAGGTAGAGGATGCCGTCACGAACACTCCCAAAGTAAAAATGGTGCGGGACCAAGATGAATGTGACCGTGAACGAATCCTCTTTGATCTCCAACTAGAAAGGCCACCAAGGGAGGTCGGAGTAGGGAGATAGAGGATGTAGAGTGGAGGAGTGTCTGTGCTGATTTTGAATGGACTAACCTGCGCACCTGGGGGAGATTAATTGGAACGGGTAGCTCTGAGGTCCAAACGATGCTCCGCTGGCTGTGTTGGACAGAGGACTGGTAGTAGTTCATCCCAGCCATATGCCGCACCAAGGGGAGCTAGGGTGAGGATGCAGGAGCTTCTGCATTGGTGTTCTGATCTTCCCTTGGATGCCAGATGCGCACTCTGAGAAGAATGGTCCTCCAGGTCAGACCCGAACTCGGATTAAGGTGGGATCGCCTCGCCGATGAAGCTGTCTTGAAGAGCTTTCCAGCAATATAAGGTGGGCCTCCAGGAACTCTGGGCTATAGTGGTGGCTGGTGCTGCAACAGGTGGGGACTCAGTAGATCTTCAGCTGTGCACAGATAGTAGACACGGGGTGAAGAAAGGGGGGGTGTTTCTTTGGTGGGGGTTATTGGATATGGGGTGGTGATGAAGGGGGGTGGGGTTTGGATGTAGGAAGGGGATATGGGGAGGTGGAGATGGGGTGGAGGTGGTCTGGTGCAAGGGGAGGGGCGATGGTGGTGGTGGGGCTAGCAGCACAAGAGGGAAGGGAGGGAAGGATGAGGGTGCTTGGAGTGAACAATGGGGGATATGGGGAGTGGGGTGGTCGACCAAGGTTGAAAAGGGGCTGAGGGGGAGCTGGTCGCAGCCACCAAGGTGGAGCGAGATTCAATTTCCCCTAGGGGAGGTGAAGGGGTGCTTGGGGTAGTGGAATGAATGGTTGCTTGGGGGAGGGGAAAGGTTGCCTTGGAATGTGAATGGGTGCTTGGGGCTTGGTGAGAGTAATAGTGGGATTGAATTATCCTTGGGAAGATGAAAGGTGGTGCGGACACCTGAGCATGCGAGCGGTCCGGGTCGGCGAGCCACCGGTACACGGAGCACCACGCTAGCCACGACAGCTTCCATTTGGCTCGGAGACAGTCTGGAGACTCCCCCTTGAGTCTTCACATTTATCATATTTATTGGAGCTCCACCTCTAGCCAACCAAGAGGAGGATTAGCCTCCTCCTTAGTAGGACAACTCGATAGACGATGACTAGGAGTCAACCCATAGCTCTTCATCATTCAGCACTCCCCCAGAGATAGCTCCTCAACCTAAGACACTCTTTTCTATAGAGCGTCAGATCGAGGACCTCAAGAAGGATCAAGGAGATAGTCACAAAGGTAACCAAACAAGTGAACTCCATAACTTAGGTTAGTAACTCCCCTTTCTTAGCTGAGGTGCTAGCCACCGTACACACGAGAAACCTGGAGCTCCCTCCTATAAAGTCGTACGATGGGATGATAGATCCCAACGACCATTAGGAGAGGTTCGACAACTTTCTTACCCTCTTTAGAGTCATAGACCCCATCAAGTGTCGTGCCTTCCCTTTCACCCTAGAGAAGGGGCAGTGGCTTTGTTCAAAACCTTAGCCCCTAGTTCTATCTGCACTGCATCTCAACTTGGAAAGGCTTTCTTTCTCACTTTTTCGGGTATGCCCGACCTATAAAAACCTTCGCCAGTCTTATGAACATAAAACAAGAAAGCGGAGAGACACTTAGGTCCTATTGAAGTTAGTTTTACACTGAAGCCCACTAGATCCAAAACCTAGATGCTTCCATACCTATCATGTCTATGTTACAAGGCACTTCCAACGTCAGTCTTCAAGGCTCTTTCGTCAAAAAGGCTCCCACCACTTTCCCAGATTTGTTGGTTAAGGCCCAAAAATATAGTAACAAGGAGGATATCCTCTCTCCCCATGTCAGATCTGACTATGTGCAAAAAAGGAGAGCTCGGGTCCCTAAAGAATGAGAAGAGTGACATACCCATCAGGGTGAGGGAAGGGGCGATCGGAGGGAAGATAGGAGGCCATACTGAGACAACGCCCCTAAGCTGGTTGTCCCCCCCCAGCCAGATACTTTTGGAGATCTAAGCAAGTTGTACCATTGCCCCTTAATCACTTTAGGAAGCAAGCTAGAGTGTCGAGACCAAAACACGTATTGTGAATTTCTAACGGCCTAAGATCCGAGTACTGGAAAGGAACCGGTATGGCTCAAACCTTGGCCCGCCACCCACGAGTTCAAAGACTCGGAAGGGTTAAAGGATGGTGTGAGGGTATACAAGAAGTTGAAATAACTATAGAAATAACACAATAATCTAAATAATAAGTCGGGTTATGGGCCTTCTTGCCCCCGATCGCCTCCTCATAGAGGGGAATGATTGGGTCTGCCGGGGCATCTCTATTTTTAGCCCCATTTTGTTATATTTTTTTTATGTTTCACTTACCTGAGAGGCTAGCGGCTGGGCTGTAGTTGATGTGGTGGTGCACCCACTCTTGTTGTTGGGAAGATGAAGGCAGGAGACTAGCTTCTGAGGGCATCTGACGACGACTCTAGGAGGGGCCTGGTTGGCCCCTTGGCTTGACTGGAGAGGAGGACTGGAAAGAGTGCCCGATTTGGCCTTCTTGGAGAGAAGACCAGTTTCGAGGGCTGAGACTAGGAGCGTACACCCTATCCGGTGTGGCGTGCGAACTCATGCTCTAGTGCGTAGTAGAACTTTATGTGCTTGCCATTGAGAGGCAGGAAGGGTCAGTGGCCCTTCTGGTCTATGACTGTGTAGGCCCCACCCTCGTAGGCGTCGTAGATGATGTAGGGGCCTCACCAATTCAGCTGAAGCTTGCCATTGGAATGGCCTGCCATGACTTCTCTTTCCTTGATCATGATGAGGTCGCCTCGCTTGAAGGCTCGTTGCCTGATGAGCTTGGCATAGGCTCGTGCCATGCATGCCTGATATATCTGTAGGTGTTTGTAGGCTTCGAGCCATTTGCCTTCTAGATCGGCAAGCACTTCTAGCATTCTCTGGTATTCATTTTCATCAGGGCCGGCCAAGCCGGTGTATACCGCTACATGGTAGGATGCTAGCTAGATTTTGACAGGGATGATGACTTCCGCCCTGTAGACGAGGGAGAACGGCGAGCATCCCGTGGGAGTTTTGTAGACTGTCCGATAGGCCCATAATGCCTCGGAGACCTTTTCACCCCAGTCACGTTTTCGATGGCTAACGATCTTAGCCAAGAGCTTGTAGAGAGTTTTGTTGAAGGCTTCAGCCAGGCCATTAACCTGTGGGTTGTACACTGAAGAGGTTCTCTAGTCGATGTGGAACTTGGCCGCCAATTGGTATACGGCCTTGTTCTTGAATGGCGTCTCATTGTCAGAGACTATGCGGCTGGGTGTATCGAAACAGTAGATGATGTTGTGTCCGACGAACCTGGCGATGACCTCGCCGGTGACTTCCCGTAGGGGAAGGGCTTTCGCCCAACGAGAGAAGTTGCCAGTGGCTGCCAGAATGTTGCATACGATTTTTCCAGTATGTATAATTTGAGCCGTCGAAGTACGAAGGCTTCGTGGTGGAATGTCCCTCAGTCGTCATCCCTCTAGCGTCTATTGCCGTTTCCTCTTTAGGATGTTGATCCCTGCAAAAGAGTTAGGCTCTGATACCAAGTGTTGTAGGATCTAGAGGGGGGTGAATAGATCAATCACCCAATAAAACTTTACTATAGCCGCTACAATTGCGGAATTAAAACAAGCTACTGCAGGGCTATCAGAGATCACTCAAACGCAACCAGACTAAAGCTGATATATAGGCTCAGCACTTGAGTGGTCCTAAGCATTCATCTACTGATCAATGGATTGAAAGCCATGACAAACATAAACCACAATCCAATCACGTAGTAGACGAAGGATTTTTAGGTGGTTCAACCTCAATCCAGTGGTCTACGTCCACCCCACACTCAACCGAGTGTGGCTTCACTACTGACTCACAGCTTGCCACTGATCCACAGCTTCGGGGATGAATCCCTACAATCTACTGAGCTTTACGGCTTGCTGACCAAAGGAATCCTCCTCTGCAACTGCTGAGGATTATAACTTCACCTGTCCAGAGGCATCCACCTTTGCCCGCTGAGAATTATAGCTTAACCTCTGCTGACTCATAGCTTGAACAAGAATTTCAAAAATAAAAGAAACAAACAGAGAATCAAAACCCACAAAGGGAATGTAGCTCAACAATGAGCAAGATCAGTTTCGGTTCTAAACCAGGAAGCTGATGACAAATCTCTCTCTCAAACCTATCACAAAACAATCCTTCTCTCTCTCTCTCTCTCTCAAATCTGCTCTCTCTCTTCTTCTTTCTGGATCGTGCTAGCTCTTGCTCTTTCTACTTCTACTTTCTTTATCACGATCACCATCTCTCTTGAACGAGAGTCTTCTTATGTATAGGCAGGCAGCAGAGAGGTAGGGCGCATGCTCACCACGATCCCACCCAGAAGCCTTATCCAGTTCTGGAGTTGTTAGGCCACGTGGCAGCATCCCAACTTGACTACCTTTCACGTGTCGTCATCTTGGCACCTCCTCCATTCTTGGATCACGTGCCATTCTTAAACTCCACGAGCAAATATCCTGTAAAAATCAGACTTAATGTCAGCTTGAAGGACTTAGACAGATAGTGAAGAGATGCACAGAGTTAATATACACAGAACCACGGAACACCACTGCAAGTAGGGTCACATCAAGGCACAAGAGCAGCTAAACACACAACCACAGGGGACTAGTCATGCATCGAGCAGCACACCAAGAAAGACCCACGACAACAAGAAACGACAAGAAATCGACAATCTCAAGGGACGCATCTCAAGGGCTACAAGCACACCTCGAGAACACGACACCCAAGAGACAATGCAGAGGAGCAGAGGGTACTCAATTACTGAGAATGCTGACAATTTCCCCAACACTCAGAAATGCCAATGCCAACACCAGAGAAATTACTAGCAACAGCACGACAACAGATGACATCGAGGCACAGGAAGCCAAGATGAAGTCGCATCGAGAAGGAGCAAACCTCTCGATCAACTAGAATCTTATGAAAAGATCCTTGACCAGTGGGTAGCCCACACGCTTTCGCTGCGCACTCACACACGCACATAGGCATCAGAAAAATAGCTCAGCATTCACATCTCAGTACCCACTCAGCGTCATCACAACTCATAAGAATCATAATGTAACATGCCACGAGTATCGATCCAGCGAACAACCGATCACAAGAGGCCTAAGTGCAACAGAGATGAGTACCAGCTTCAACATAAAGTGCAAGGAAAGATGCTAATCTCAGCTTACCCTCACTTCCTGAAACAAGAGATGAGCCCTCACAACATATCGGTCGTTGGACACTGCACGACGAATACGGTACACAACAGCTCTTAACACAAGAATGTGTCCAAAGCCATGCAACCGTAAAGCAAGGAAGCAAATCAAGCTCAAAATAAATGCTGTCCACACTTAAGTAGACACAAGGCAAAGGTATCACTAAGGCAGCAATTCCAAGGCAAACCTCAAAAACACTCCACCAGACGGGATGAGAAACATCAACCTCGGCCAATAGAAGCTCACCAGGAAGGGACAATCCTAGCTCGCCTGAGCAACTTCTCAATCATGGAATCTAATCGAGCACTACAATAGGAGCGTGACACGTCAGGAGTTAAGCAAACATAAGTTGGGATGACCAAAACAACGTAAAAATGTGAATGGCCATCAGACCAATGCTAAAAGTCAACAGCAACCTGAATAAATTACAGAAAAACCTCAAATAAAGTACCGCAGATTGAAGCCTTTTGGCGAACACTGCCAAGTACATCATGATCGAGACAAACACCACGCCAAGCTGCAATCCCTGTGCTTTGATATTCAAATTGCGGTGGTTACTTTGCAATCACCTGTCAACCCTCTTTCAACAAGTTTTCCAGCTGTTATTGAACTAACAAGGCTATGAGGCTATGAGATTTTGTACTATTTACTTGACTCTGGCCTCCCCTTATGGGAAGCTAGATGGACAAACATTTTTAAGAAAAGAAAACAAAAACGAACGAAGATCGAACCGGTTGTGCCACAAGTGAAAACATGCAAGAGAAGAACAAACATGGCTGCAGTCACTCTCACTAACGTCCATCTGGAGCAACCCTACCCAGTAGAAGAATCCAAATAGCCAGAATCACCAGCAGGAACTAATTACCAAAATCCAGAAAATCAAACGCATTCGGATCTACCCCATTGGCGCATTATTATGGCCTCAACCATGAGGTCTTAAGAAGTCGAAATAGACGCAGCTTCTAATCGAATCAAATTCTAACACATATAAGATTATATACTCGAATTCCAATCATGGAAAACAAAACCTCCTACTCAAGCGATCCACGAGCATACCATTGTGCCGGACCCTAGCTGGTCTCTGCCTCTTTGTCCATGCCGACTCCTCTCCTTTCCCCTCCACCTCTGCCCGAAAAGGTGGCGCCTTTCCTGACGCAGTCAACCTGGGCACACCGGAAACGCTGCCCGCAGTGGCGTGGACCACGGAATAGTTCCGCGCAGCGGATACGGACGGCCCAACTGGAGGTGGGTTCTCGGGATGACCAAGGCGCGCACCGACGGCGGCGTGATGAAGCTGCAGGGTTTGGAGGAGGAATGAGGTGGCGGGGCCATAGACGAGGAGGACGAGGAGGCAGGAGAGAAGAGCCAAGCTGGCGGGGAAGAAGTAGAAGAACCTTCCGGGGGATTCCCCGCGGCAATAGACCGGAGAAATCATCTGGAAGTTTTAGAGAGAGGGAAAGGGTCTCAGAGATGGATGGTCGGTGGGCTAGAGAGGTAGGGGGATAGAAATAGAGACAGAGGACAGCAGGGGGGTGAGGCTGCTGGTGGTTTCTCCTCCGTGCCCGTCCCGGCGCCGGCGAGAGGACGGTTGCAGGTAGGAGTTAACCTTGGTGTGAGCTTGACTCAGGTAGCGGAAGATTCACCGTTGACGCCATTATTATTATTATTATTATTATTATTAACTTTTTTTTGTCAGATTATGCTCTCACGATTCTCCGATCAGATGCCCCCTCATCGTCCTTCCCAAAGAACACAGCAGACCACGAGTTACACGGGTGAGCTGACTCAGCGAGGATAACCACCCCCCAGACAATCGGATCCGCCGGGTCTGTTCCCGCCCCCCTATAATTAAGCCGCGGCCACGCGCCACGTCTGACCCACCCGGAAAATTCCACGAGCCCCGACGCCGTCCTCGTCAGCTCCGACTCTTCTTCGGGCGATCACATGCGTCCCTCCCCTCCCGCGTCACATTGATTTGAGGGGAACAGAGAAAAGTCCACGTCCACGTTCTACACGCATCGTCCTACGACCATCCATTAGAACCCCCGATCGGTCCCAACGTGGATCCACAAACCAAACCCAAGCCCAGCGCCTCCTAATAACCGATCCGAGCTGTGACATCCAAAATTGGGACGTGACATACCCCCCGTCACGGAGGTACGGAAAGGTTTAAAAAAACTGCAAATGATATAGATTTTTATCCGAGAAGAGATAAACCTCGGGCGGTTGGTTCCCCCTCGTGACAGTCCTCCACGTAGTGCGATCCAGGGGGCCGTGCTGAGTCATCTCCCTGCCGGTACGCGGGATAGAGGGCCGAAACGATTCCGCCATCCCTCCCCCTCGCCACGGCTCTTTAAAACAAGTGGCGCCAAAGCGACATGCGGGCCGGCAGATGCGGGACCACCTCATTAGATAAGGACGACCACACACCATCCGCAGACAGGAGCCGCCACGTAAACCTCTCTCTCTCTCTCTCTTCCGGGGATTAATCGTAACCGAGCAATTTGGGGTTGGCTGGGAGGAAACCGGATAAGCCCGGGGATAGCAGGGGAGCACGCCCACGCGGCGACAAAGTTTATAAATAGAAGAGCACTGGGAAGGGGGGCTGGATCCCTATATACCTTTTCGTTCCCGCCCGGCAATAGCGTCCAACTCGAACGCAAAAATCTCTCTTTTTATCCTCCTCCTCCTCCATCTTCTTCTACTCCTCCAATTTGATTGGTTCTGGGAAAGGGCTCTCTAGTTCTTGGGACCGCTGCGAAATAGTGGGTCGGCGGCGATCGAGCATCGCATCCAGCATTCCAGCTAAGGCGACAGGGAGGTCAGGACTCGGGGAAGGCAAAGAGGAGATGGCGATGGCAGTGGGGATGGTTGGATCTTGCGGTGCTGCGGGCTCGTCGGTGGCGTCGAGGGTCGGTGGTGGGTTCCTCAAGGGCGGCAGGGGGAGGAAGGCGGGCGGTGGCGGCGCTGCTCCTAGTCGGGTTGCCTGCTCTGCTGCGTCTTCCACCTATCCTTACTACACGGGCAGCTTGAGGGAGCAGTACAGGACGCTCCGGATCGAGCCCGGCGCCTCCGAGAAGGAGGTCAAGAAGGCCTTCAGGCAGCTGGCCCTGCAGGTGTGTAGAAACCCCCTTGGATCATATCATATCCTTTGTTTCTCCCTTCTTTGTGACCTTCTTTTGGTGCGTGACAAAGATGGATACCCTGATGGGTCCTGTTTCTTGTTTGTTCCACTTTTCTCCGAACCTGATTCGATCTGGGTTCTGATCGGTTGGTGGTTTCTTGTTCTTGTTTCGTGCAGTTTCACCCGGATGTTTGCAAGGGAAGCAACTGCGGGGTTCAGTTCCATCAGATCAACGAGGCATATGATGTAAGCGCCACACCCACCACCAAACACAAAAGAATCGACCTTTATTTCCTCTGTTCTTTCTTCTTCGGTTCATCTCAGAATTTAAAAAAAAGTCGCAATCTTTGCTCAAATCTCTCTCTCTCTCTCTTTCTCTGGAGTTCTCTCGTGCTTATTGGTTTCATGGATCTCTTCCTGTGCAGATTGTGATGAGGAGCTTGAAGGAGGCAGAGAAGGAGGAGGAGCAGTCGCAGGAATGGGGCGACGAGGATGACCAGATGAGGGGGATGTACGACTCGAGCTGGGATCTGTGGGAGGAGTGGATGGGGTGGGAAGGTGCCGGCATCCGCGACTACTCGTCCCACATCAACCCTTACATCTGAGAGAACACTTGTTAATTAAACCACAAGTTAAAAGTTGGATCGGTTGTTATTTCTGGGTTTTGCCCGACAACCATGCCATGTACATGTCTGATGCCGCTACTTAGGGCTCTGCCCAAGTTGTACATATTTTATGGAAGAAGTAAAGATTTGCTTATGGAAGCCCGAGCAGCTCACCGCCTCTCATTCCACTCTGAATGTTTTAATTTCGGTGTCGTTTGGTATATAGCTGTAAGTTGTGATTTTCTAGTCTTGACTCTTGAATTGGTGGATCTTAAAATTGTTTGGGGATTTGATTTTTACGTAGTTCTGGAAGGGAAGTCGAGATCAAAAAAACTGAATTTAAATGTTATGGCATTTTATATGCAGTGTTCTTGGGTTCGAGCCACGAACGCTACAGCCATTAATTATATTTTGTAAATACAAACAGGATATTAAACATTAAATGTTTAAATACTGATGCTGTTTAATATGGTACGTCATCCGAGAGCCATTGAACGGTTCCTTTCAAGGCCACATCACGAGTGTCCTGTACCCTTCTGGACCTTATCATCAGTGTCTTCTAGTGATCTTGGAATGGCATGCTTCGTCAACCTGGACGGTTGACTTTGACAGGCCCTGTTCCCCACCCTTCTCCCATCCTCACTCCCCCGGATATTTGAACAGGAGCCGTGGCAATTGAGGCTTTCTTCCAGAGCCGCGAATGCCGGTGGGGAGACGATTGCATGCAAACGATTCATCAAAGCATGTGCAACACGGGATCTCAGCCTTCAGCCATTCATCGCAACTCGAACAATAAATGCTGTTCGAGAGTCAAGATCTGTCTGTGGTGTCCATAAACGCCTCATGGTAATCTGACTCCGTTCGTACAACTTGCTCATCTGTTAACAATAAGAACATGTGGTGGATGTGCCCCTGAGAGAGAGAGAGAGAGAAAGAGAGTGGGATTTTCTTACAAGAACGTTAAAACAGAGACAGAATAGTCAGCCTTCAACATACAAATCTCCAGGCAGTGTTTGAAGACGCGGTGGCTTGATGACTACACTCGTAATCTGATGATCAAGAGAAGAGGCTGTGAGAAAACACAGATCTTTAGTCATATCTTTCTCATATACCATCGCATTTCCTTGTATGCATCCAGCTGGCCAGAATCTCATGAAAAGATCCTCGACCTGTGGGTTATTAGCCCACACGCTTCGCTGCGCACTCATACAACGCACACAGGCAACAGAAGATATCTCGGTATCCGCATCTCAGCACATGCTCGGTGTCATCGCAATTCAAGAAAATCGCAACTTAGCATGCCACGAGTACTGATCCAGCGAACAACTGATCACAAGAAGCCTAAGTGCAACAGAGATGAGTACCAGCTTCAGCACACCAGTGTGGATTGAGGGGCGGAACCTGCTAGGCAAGCTTTATGCATTACACCTTTGGGATTATGATGTGATTTCAGGCATGGATTGGCTCGAGGCCCATGGAACGATGGTGGATTGCAGAACTAAGAGGGTCTACTTTTAGCCTCCCCATCGACCCGCATTCTATTTCCAAGGTATCCGATCTACCTCTCCTCGTTTTCTCATTTCCACTATTAGGGCCCGTAGGTTGCTTGATGTCGAATGTCAGGGTTTTCTCACTTCTGTGGTCATGGTAGACTAGTAGTGTCCGGATGTGGAGGACATTCTGATGGTGTGTGTGTTTCCCAATGTTTTCCCAGAGGATTTGCCTGGACTACCTCCCCAGCGGGAGATTGATTTTGTTATTGAGGTTGTGCTTGGTACGGGGCCTTTGTCGAAGTCTCCTTATCACATGGCTCCCGCTGAGTTGAGGGAATTGAGGGCGCAGTTACAGGAGTTGCTCACCAAGGGTTATATTCATCCTAGTTTTTCCCCTTGGGGTGCGTCGGTGTTGTTTGTAAAGAAGAAGGATGGTAGTCTGAGGTTGTGTATTAACTACCGGCACCTGAATGAGGTGACCATTAAGAACAAGTATTCGCTGCCATGGATTGATGATTTGTTCGATCAGCTTCAGTCTGCTCGAGTGTTCTCGTGGATTGATCTGCAGTCTGATTATTATCAGTTGCGGATTCGTGAGTCTGATGTGGAGAGGACTGTGTTTAGTGTGAGGTATGGGCATTATGAGTTCTTGGTGATGTCGTTTGGGCTCACCAATGCCCACACAGCGTTCATGGACTTGATGCATAGGGTATTTCGTCCCTACCTGGATCAGTTTGTGGTTGTGTTTGTGGACGACATCCTTGTTTATTTGCAGTCTGCAGAGAAGCACAGGAACCATTTAATGGTCATGTTGCAGACTTTGCGAGATCACCAGCTGTATGCGAAGCTTGGCAAGTGCAAGTTTTGGCTTCGTAAGATACACTTTTTGGGGCACCTGATTTCTGGTGATGGTATTTTCGTGGATCCCGCCAAGGTCGAGGCTGTGATGTAGTGGCCGAGGCTAAGGTCTGTGATAGAGATTTGGAGTTTCTTGGGGCTTGCAGGCTATTATAGGAGGTTTATCTAGGATTTTGCTTGTATTGTGGCCCCGATGACTAGAATTACCACCGGGCCCAATCAAGGGTCCCAACCAGCTAGCCGTGACCCACGGAAACATCTACAATCGATTGGGGCCACCCTCAATCACCCAGCTTGCGGGTTTACCCACCTTCAACCCAGCCGGGACTCCCTGATTACAAGCCACGACACGTGGCACCCAGCAACGAGGCTGGGATTTACCCCGAAGACGCCTCCCTCCAGCCCTCTAAAGTTAAAGGAAGACTCATCTTGGTCAACCACAGGCTTTAGATGCCCATAGCACCCTTATGCGGCCCATATACATTTGTCAGGAACTTTCCCGAACACCTTGCGGGCGCATGTATTCTAGCCATTCTACAACAAGGCGAGGGCCAACCCACAGCTCCGGCACTCCATCCGTGTTCTACTGCAACCCTCCACCAAGTTGGGGCCACCCCAGACCCTCAGATACGTGATGACGAGCCATTTATCTTCAACTCCCAGGCCAACCCGGGGCTGCCTGCTAACCCCCCTTACAACGCGGCATATGCTATAGAGGCCAGGCTCGCCAAAATGCCATCTCATGGCCCTTGCAAGCTTTCACCCTCAGCCCGAGGCTGAATCTAAGGGCCGCCATCAGCTACCCGAGCCATTTGATGACCCGAGATGTGTCAGGATTTTTCTCAAACACCTTGCGAGCGGCAACTATAGTACGTCAACAACAAGCCCCCACGGGCTGATCCCAGCACCCCAGAGCACCCGATCCCTCAAAGGACAACACAAAAGAATGCCAGAAGGCCCCCAGGACTACCCCCCGTGGCCACGGCTCACCCAGGGGAGAGTTCACCTTGGGCGCGACTGCACCCCAAGGAGGGCGAACGTCCCTTAGGGGTCACGCCCTCCTCCCAGCCCCATGGGCCCCACTGCCATTCCCAATCCTAGTTTCATGCAGGTCGATTGATGTACCCGTGTGTGGAAGAATTCATGAACATGGAGCCTCGGGATCACATGGAATCACGCGGGTCAATCTCCTTGGTCTACGCGCACAAGCAACCAGCCAACCAGTCCAAGCTCGTATCCTTCATCCTCTTGTGGTCACACGGAGTCAATGTGGGCCCAAAGAAGTCAAACATGGGATTTTATAGGGTGGGGAATCCCCCCCTCTTTGCCCCACGTAAACCCCCTGGGGGGTTAGGCGGACAAGACTACCCCCTAGTCTGGTCTGCCTAGTCACAGGGTAGTCACCATTCAAGCTGAACTTGGGCCGCTTACAATGCCCATTGAATTTTATGTGCTCGACATCGACCCCATGTTCAAAGTCATTCTGGGTCGACCAAGGATCGATAGTCTCAGCACCGTGCCATCCATTGCTCACCAATGCCTCAAATTTTCGTTCCAAGGGAGGGTGGTCAAGGTCAAGAGTATTTCCATGGTCTAGTCTGTCAAAGCTGTTGCAGAGAAGATTTTGCCCACACTATGGCCCAGTAATCGGCTCGTGATCTCAGTGTTGGATCTGCATTCTCCATGGGCCTATATGTCATGCAAGCCCATCACCGCACCAGTAAACATTAAAGAGAAGACCAAGATCAGATATTGAAAAGGGTGGAACATGATATTGAGATTAGGCTATCAGCCGGGGAGAGGTCTCGGTGCGTAGCTACAAGGGCGAACTAAGCCAGTCCCCAGGGGATGAAAGATGAACAAGAGGGGCCTCGGTTACCAAGAAACCTCATTGTCAATTTTAGGTGACTCAGGGCTATTGACCTGGGACTACTGCCAACACTTTGTCAGGGGCCCTCTCCAGCTAAGAACTTTAAAAGAACAGCCGAGTCAGCCTGAGAAGAAAGACACAGCTTGCACAGTTGCCAGCCCGCCACTGGTGCCTGACGGGCCTATTGATTACATGATTGATTTCAACCAAGCTTTTTCAAGATTGTTTTATGAAGACAGTTGCCAGATGAACCACAAGGTGCAGCTTGCGCCAAAGAAGCCAGCTTACTGTCTACGGGAAAAGGAGAGCTCAACCATCATTTTCACTTGGTCTCCATGACGTTTGCTTTCCCTCTTCCAAAAGCTGGATTTCATACCCCGTTCACCTCCTTTTATGATCAACCCTCTGATGTTTCAGATCCCTACTGATTTTCTCATTGTTAAAGTTTGTGACTGTGGGCACTGCCCGCCCATTGATCTTTCCACACCGTTCTTCTCCTCTTCTGATCCACTCCTTGATCTCTTCTATCCATCCATCTATCCCTTCACACTTCCTCCTCCTCCCTTTTCCTATTGATGCATGATCTCTACTAATCTCCAAAAAAAATGCCAAACTTGAAACAGAGATTTTAGTGGAAGATTACGCTATCTTCCGCCCATCCTCCTCCCAGGGGCATGAGGCCCCTACTCCCCTTCTAGTGATCAAGTGGCTCCCCCTACTCCTCTCTAGATTGTCCTTAGACATGAGATCTTTCCTCTCTAGATGGCACCTCCTTGGCCTTGTAACCCATGCCACTCACTACAATGACCTCCACCTTGATTGGGCCTCCATAGGAGCTCTCATTGAATTATGGCATCCCAACACACATACCTTTCTCTTTCCCACATTTGAGGCCACCATCCTCTTAGAAGAAGTGGAGATGCTCCTTGGTTCGAGAATGATGAAACAAGGAGAGGAGACCAAGATGGCTAGCTTAGCAAAGAAAGTAAGTGCCCATGAGATGCTATCTAGCCTTATCCCTAGTTCCAATTTAGTAAACCAAATCAAGGCCAATAAGGGGATCAATCTTTTAAAACTTGCATCATGGGTTTACAAAAAAATGGATCAAGCCCAAGAAGATGAGGAGTTGTTGGAGAGAGTGATGAAGGACTTTGTTATATGTTTAGCGGGAGCACTTCTTTTCCCTTCGACAGAGGATTTCTTAGAGGAGTGCCATTTGAATGCAATTGCTAGCATTTGGGAGGGCTAAAGAATCGGGCCGACGGTGCTAGCCAATCTCTACAACGGGCTCACCTCCGCTTCCATGGGTCGTCCTATCTATGGGTCAATGCTCCTTCTTGCTTGTTGGGTGGACCTCCACCTAAAGTTTGACCCATGCCAAGAAAACCAAATGGCCTCAAGGATCTTCTCAAAAAGCCCTCTCCGATATATGACAGGTTCCTTAGGCTTATGTGAGAGGGTGACAAATCAGGTGCCAAAGCTAAAGAAGAGGGTTGATTGGAGGAACTACTTCAAGAGTATGCCCAAGGATGGTTTCACTTGCACACCGGGGTTCCTCAGGACCCAACCTCTCCATTCGAGGCTCTCCTCTGGCATCGAGCTAAAATTGATTGGCGGGACCAACTTTGTTCTCTACAATGCTCACCGGTGCCTCCCACAACTCGGCCTCCCTTGGCACGTATTTGAAGAAGCTTCTCACCTTCCACCACTCAAAAGGAGAGAATGGGGCTCGAGTGGGGACCAAGAAGAGATCAAGATAATCATGGCACAATGGAGGGTCGGCATTCTTTATTGGTCCAAGGAACATGTGGAAGAGGAAGAAGAGAACTGTAAATCATATGTAATAGCTCTTAAGAGATTGAGGCCCATGATGGCCCATTTTGGGGTTGGCGGCCATGACATCTCTTCTCTTGACCATGACGAGGTCACCTTTCTTGAATTCGCGCTCCCTGACAAGTTTGTCGAAGGCGCGTGCTATTCGGGCCTGATAGACTTGAATATTCTGTTGGGCTCGGAGACGCGTTCCCTCCAAGATGGAGAGCTCTTCGAGTCTTCGCTCGACATTTGTCTGTCCCTCGGGGACTAGCTCGTGTTGGATGGTGACCCTGAGGGAGAGTATCTCCAATTTGAGAGGGACAATTACTTCCGAGCCATACACCAAGGAGAAAGGTGAGCAGCCCGTTGGGGTCTTGTATACTATCCGGTACGCCCATAGCGCCTCGTACGTCTTCTCCTCCCAGTCCTTGTTGGAGCTAACAATCTTGGCCAGGAGGGTACAGAGAGTCTTGTTGAAGGCTTCGGCCAGACCGTTGGCCTGTGGGTTGTAGGGAGTTGACATCCTCCAGTCAATCTTGTATTTTTCTGCCAGTCGGTAGACCTTCTGGTTGCAGAAGTGGCTGCCATTATCCGAGATGATTCGGTCGGGGGTGTCGAACCGGAATATAATATTGCGGCGGACAAATCTGGCGACGATTTTCCCGGTGACTTCCCTTGAGGCGACAGCTTCTGCCCAGTGGGATAAATAATCGATCGCCGCCAAGATGTAGTTGCATCCTGTGGACGAGGCGGGCAATGAGCCCATGACGTCTGTTCCCCATTGGGCAAAAGGCCAACTAGACACCATAGGATGCAATGGCACAGGTGGCCTCCTAGGTATCGTGGCGTGTTCCTGGCACCTCTGACACGACTTAGCATACTTGCAATAGTCGTCGAACATCGTCGTCCAATAATAGCCAAGCTTCTTTATTTCTATTTTCATTTTTGGTCCCGCCTGGTGTGCCCTGGCTGCTCCGACGTGCACCTCCTTCATGACTCTCCGGGCCTCTTCAATGGACAAGCATCGGAGGAGCACCTTCTGCCTGGTGTCAGCCATGATTTGGAATAAGATCTCGTTCCGGAGCTCATAAGAGTCCTTTGTTCTGATCAATCTGATCTTCCCTTCCCTTTGCAGGGGTAATTGCAGGTACTTAAACCACTGCATATAGGGGGGCCCTCCAGTCAGGTGGGCTGGTGACTGTTGGGTGTACGGTGCAAGTATTCAGAGGGGGGTGAATGAATAACCTAATGGGAGCTGCAACCGGGGCTTCAAAATAATCGGGCTTCTTCGCCTTAGAAATTAACCTTCGGTATTCCAAAGTCATCTTGGAATCTGGGAAATCTGCAAGAAGAAGTATGAACACCCGATAATCATTTGGGGAATGTGCATATGTGTAAAAAAAAAAGAAAAGAAAAAAAGGGAAAGATAAAAGAATGAATAAATAGAAGACGAAGAATAAGCAGAGCAGAACAGAACTTACCTGGTGGGCCAGAGTATAATGGAGAAAGAGACCAGTAATATAGAGGTGGTTCCTTCTCTCTGGATGCACCTTCCCAGACCAGCCAACAGATATCGCCTATAGTGGCGCATTGTTCTGCCAGAAGAGCCAGATCCTCATGGCCATGAGCCAATAGGTTGTAATACAAACTGAGGTGGTCAATTCCCCATCCGTTGGCATATTTGAATGCAACAAACAATGACCTCTCCAATATTATCTCGACCCTGTCAGTTAAGGAAAGAACATGAATGCATAGCAAAGCAAACAACTAGGAGGTCTGATTGTACAAAGTTGGGCGTCGGTCCTCCTTCCATATAAAAGTCCTGTAAGGGCATAAACGGTCGATTTTCGGGCACTATGAAGCAATAAAGGCGATGGGCTCTTCGACTGGCAATGGGAACTGCTGTAGAGATATCCTCCCGCTGCCAACCCAACATAAACCACAAAGGGTCTCTAAGAATTCATCTTTCTTAAGCTCTGGTAGAACGGGCTGCGGTCTGGAAGATTGTTGCTTTACTGATTTCCAAGCAGCTAAATACGCTTGCACTTCAGACTCCTTCCGAGACTTCAGCCTCTGCAGATGATGGGGGTCGATCTCAAATACCGGAGAGGGCTGGCATCTCAAGAATTTGCGCTCTGCATAATCCCAGTAATCATTTCGGGAAAGATTGTAAAAGGCAGTATGGGCATTCCACCACTTAATATACTCCAATATCACACGGGGAAATCGCCCGAGAGCTGGAACCCTAAAAGAAGCCGCCTCGCGGCGATGGCCCGACATCGGCACCGAGTGGGTTCACATTCCCCGTCTCTCCCCTCCCCGCTTGGCCGGCTGAAGGCCCCTCCCTACATGGAGGTACGTTTTGGTTGTAATACCTTAACCCCCACCCCGAGATCCCCCCTCCTGCGGAGGTGTAGTGTTGTACGTATTGCCTTGAGGATAATATGAAGATGAATGATGCAATGCAATATTAAACTTCTTATAGAGGTCTTGGAGCTCTTGAGAGACGAATTGGGGCCCATTGTCAGTGACGATACTGGTTGGCACTCCGAACCGTGAGATGATATTCTTCATGATGAAACGACACACCGTGGTAGCTTTGATCTCCGCGTATGCTTCCACTTCGGCCCACTTAGTGAAGTACTCAGTGGCGGTAAGGATGAAGGACTTCTCCTTAATCTGAGAGTTGGGATCACCTAGCGAGCCTACAATATCAAAAGCCCACATGGAGAATAGCCAAGGAGCAAAGAGAGGATGAAGAGATGAAGTAAGAGCATGGGTTTTATCAGCGTGGAGTTGGCATTTAAGACACCTCCGGACGTAGAGGGAGCATTAATCTTCCTCTAGAGTGGGCCAATAGTAGCCCTGCCTAAGGATCTTCTTCGCTAGAGCCTGGCCATTGACATAACCTCCACATTCACTTGCATGGGCTACCTCGGCCACCTTCCAAGCTGCATCATCATCTAGGCACCTCATGAGCATTCCATTGAGAGTGCGCCTGGACAATTCTCCGGCAATGATAGTGTACTTCAAAGCGGCTTTCCTAATAGCCTTAGGCTATTCGGCACTTGCCCCTTCTGGGAATGATCCATCTCTGCAATACAGCTCGATTTCATGATACCATGGTAACTCCTCTTTCTCCAAGATCTCTTCTAATTCTGCCAATGAGACTTCCTTCAGATCTTTCTTCTTTGTCCTTGCCTCTACAGTTTTCCTAAGGTTGTCGTACCAAGGATCCTGAAGAGAAGGAGCGTCTAGTTTCTGGATGACGATAGTCTCAGTGCTCTGACTGAGAGGAAAACATAAGGAGGAAGCAAATCTTGATATGGCTTGAGCTTCGAGTTATGAGTGCGGTATGTGGACAACACTTACTGTAAAACAAGCTGAGAGTCTCCTGTAATGTTTAAGTAAAGCGCGCCCAAGAGATAGGCGTGCTTCAATCCGGCCAAGAGAGCTTCGTACTCAGCAATGTTATTGGTAGCAGGAAAAGAGAGCTGATATGCAAGAGGAATTGTCACCCCTTCGAGAGTGAGGAGAACGGCACCTATCCCTCGGCCTTGTGAGTTGAGTGCACCATCGAAGTGCAGAGACCAGAAGGGAAGATGGGTGAGAAAAAGAGAGTAAAAAAGAGTAACCAAACACCCTATAAGCTCCCATAAAGAAACACACGACTTTCTCTTGGATCACCCGGCCGCGTTTATTCCCACAAAAGGGGCGATCACAGTGTAAATGATGGTAAAAGAAGAAACCACAATTAGAAAGGAAGAAAAAGAAAGAAAACAAGAGAAATAGCAATTACAGAGATCGAGAGACGGAATCACCATAGCTCAACAACCATTCACTATTTTTTTATTCTCATCCAATGCTTGCAAGAGGAAGAGCTGGTACCTAAGAAGAAAATAAACAAAATATACACCAAAAAAAGGGGAAAGAGGTTGAGCGTTGGCTCCATCTTCCCCCCTTCCTCACCTCTCTTCCCTATTTCTCACTCTCTTCTTCTTCTCCCTCACTCTGCAAGTGCAGGGGACTTCTTCGGACGTCTCTGTGGGTCTCTCTCTTTTCTCTTCAAGTCCCTTGGAGGGTCCTCCTCCTTTTTTTTTCTCCTCCACTATAGCCCCCATTATATGGGGGTGCAGGGAGGCGGACATAAGGGACCCTACCACGCTGCTGGATGGCCCGTAGCTCACTCCCAGTTGGGCGTTCAATGCACCGCGATATGGGGGGCACTAGAGCTGCCGTTCCTGTGGTTTGAGCACTACTAGATGGGGCAGTGGGCGCTGCCGGATGGGCAGCACGAATGCTACTGAATAAGCCCCAAGAGGGCTACCGTTTAAGGGCCAAAAGAGTTGTCAATTTAGTGACTTAAGAGCTGTCGGATGGGGTAGTAGGGTGCTACCAAATGAGAGAGGCAAGCACTACCATTTCACTCCTTGCCATGCTGCCATATGAGGGGCTGAGGTTGTTACCGAATGGGGCAGCTCGAGTGCTGTCGGATGGGCTTGTATGAGCTGCCGGACATGTGGTAGAAGAGCTACTAGTTGGGCATTGAAGGCTGTCGGATCAGCCTTAACGGGGCTACCAGACGGGGGTGCATGAGGGCTGCCAGTTCAGGGATTGTTGAGCTACCGTAGGGGGTGTGGCGTGCTGCCAGTTCAGTGGCCCTTAGAGGGCTACTGCTCAAGGCGCAAAAGGGATGCCGGTTCAGCCATTTGAGTGCTACCGGATGGGGGCGGTGAGTGCCGCCAGATGAGCCCCTAGGGAGTGGCCGGATGAGGCGATACAACCCATTCACCACCACCACAACCCATGGCGGACCCCCAGGCCCGTGCACCTGGAGAGCCCTCAGTGGCAGAGATGGTCATGACCATCATGGAACGAATGGATGGCTTAGGCACGCGTCTAGAGAGTAGGATGAAGGCCCTAGAGGACAAGGACGAAGCATCAGACCAATCCATTCAAGGTCTGATTAGGAGAATGGCCACCCTAGAGCGAGTCCCCCTAGGGGTGCAACCTGCACCGGCATTGGGACAACCAGAGGCAGTTCCGCTGCCCACAGTTCCTAGGGCTCAAGGGGTTGATGTGCAGAGGCAAAGAGTCCCTGATCTTGATGAGGAATCTAATAATGACTATGGGGGTTATGGTCATGACCGTCATGCCCAACGACGGCATCGTGATCTTGATGAGGACGATCGCGTTCTACGGAGCATGCGTGCGGACCCTCCCACTTTTGACGGGTCTTTGAACCTGAAGGATTACTTAGATTGGGAGGCCGGTATGGACCGATATTTCGAGTGGTTTGAGATGATGGACCATCGGAAAGTCCATTTTGCAAAGATGAAGCTGCTAGGGAAGGCTCAGACTTATTGGATGAACGTGGAGAGCCTATTGATGCAGCGACATCAGCCTCGAGTGGAGACTTGGGATGGGATGAAGGTCAAGTTGAGGGAAAAGTACATTCCTGCCACATATCGTCCATGCCTTATCGATAGTTGGCAGAGTCTTACCTAGGGCAACCAACCCGTGTCTGAATACATCGCTTAGTTTGATGAATATTATTTACGGTGTGGAGTCATGGAGGAGAGCACTATGACCATCTCACGTTTTCGAAGAGGCTTGAAGATGTCTTACCAATATGAGCTATTTCACCGCAACGTGACCACTTTGGAAAATACCTATCCAGTCGCTCTCGAGCTCGATCAGTTCGACTCAGAGTTTGAGTTTGCCTAGCGGCAGGGTCCCTTACATCAGCGCGGATCTGAGCCTCATAGTTCTCCTGGTCCATATCAGAGGACTCTCGTGGCTCATCCTTTGGAGCCTACCTGCCAGGACCCATTTGCCTTGAGGCCTCGCCCTCCTCAGCCAAGGAATCTCCCGCCTCAGCCCCAACCTCCCCCAGCTATCACCCGTCCGCTAGCCCCCGTACCATCTACTCATCCCCCATTGCCTACACCCCCACTCCCTCGGGAGGATCATTTTTTCATTTTTTTCATTTTTTTTATTTTTTATTTTTTGAGACTAAACCCATGTGTCCGACTACTGGACGTCCGTGACATCATGGTAGCAAACTTGCAAGCTCGCTTGACAGACATGGAATTACAGTTGTGTGACACTCATGCAACATTGAGTTCTTCGGTAAACCTTGGTGCATATGTACCTAGTTATAGCCCTGGATTCCCTGTACTAAGCCCTCGGTGTCACCTTGTGTGTGTTATAGCATACCCAGCTTGATGCAGCCTCATCAGTGATGGGGGCAGATGGTGTCACCTCTAGTTTATGGATTCCTACTTCAGAGCTTGATTTGCTTCATGAGCAGCTTGCTCGTGCTACACAATGTGCCGCAGAGGCGGAAGGGATACTTTCTGCACAGGTGAGGGTTTTACCCTTGAACTTTCTTTATTCAAACCTTGCAGGCGAAGGAGATGCAAGATGCATTTGCCCATGTCGCACAGAGGGAAGCCAAGATAGCGGAGCTAGAGAAGGAATTGCAAGGTCATCAAGGTGACGACCTTTCTTGGGATGCCGTGGAGCTGAAGATCACTCTTCAATTGGAAAGGGAGGACAGAGAGAGAGAGAGAGAGCGAAAAAAGAAAGAGATAGACAGAGAGAGAGAGAGAATCGAAAGGTTGGCTGAGATGGAGGAGTGAAGGACTTTGGAGGCCCAACTATTTGAACTCCAAAGTAGCCTCGGTCTCACTGAAAAATGGCTAAAGGATGGTGAGGAGCGCTACTGTAGAGCACGAGAGTGAGGCTTTCGCATCAGTAGCTTCTTTGCTGCCCCCGCCGATCGACAGGGTGCGAAATCGGGGAGAGGGTTACAAGGTGGAAGAAATACCATCTCTCCTAGTTTGGCAACTCCCTCCAGGGCCCTTCGCCTGGAGAGTGGCGAAAGAAGTAATGTAGAGGGCAGAATTTGATGTACATTTTTTTTGGAAGAGGATAATGGAATATCTAGTTTGCTGTTTTCTACTTCTTCCTTGCCTTTTAAACCCCTGCACGCATCACTTAGAGAAACAAGTTAGTTTTTCTGTTCTGGCTTGGCCCGTTGCTCAATGTGTAGGTGGTCATTTTGAGGCTAGCCTTGATAACGAGTCAAGGGGCCAAGCCTTTATTAATAAAGGCAATAGTAAAGGAGAATGATGAATGTCACACACAGGGCCCTTTACGGGATATGATGAAAAAGATGATGGTAAAAGACATCCCCCGAAGAGTCAAAGAAAAATGAAAAGAGGTTGGTCGAAGAACAGAAGAGAGAGAGAAGAGGTAAAGAAGGGAACTGGAAGAGTTGCCCCTCTTGCAGATGGGATCAAAGGCGGAAAGAAAGAAAGTGGGGGAGGGGAGGAGGAGAGGCAAGAACAGGACAAGGGTGCGATGCCTGATGCCCCTATCCATCCGCTTCTACCATCCTCCGAAGATAGCATCGACAGTCCAGAAGAAGGGAGAAGACATGCCACAGCATGTTGAGCCTTCTTTCAAACTGCTCGCTGACTATTGAGCACTCTTCCAAACCGAAGTAGTAGGAATCTCCCCCCAATCGTAGTCAGCATCTTCGTCCCCCGAAGCAGCTTCCATGTCTCACCAAGACTGACAACCCAACTCTTCGCGGAAAGGGAGAGCTGCAAGGGATGGCCTTAAGCAATGAAGAGAGGAGGAGATGCCCTTCAGGACCTTTTATAGGCCGAAGGGGAGCTATTGCCTTAAATGACTTTTCCCTTGAAAAAATGTGAAAGGCAGAAACCCTTCCCTTGAGGCAGTTACCTCGTTTCCCCCTCAATGGAAACATGCAAAGTGGAAAGTCATTCGATGCATGGAAAGATGGATGGGCGCCAGTGCCTTGATAGTTGCCTGACCAATCGGCATGCGAGATATCCGTAGAGAAAATCACCACCTTCCCAAACCACTGCAGATACAGTGGTCAAATCGTGCCAAAGGCGATAAGAAGCAGTCAATTCAGCATTTAATATTACTGTCATCATATACACGAAGAAAATTTTATGTGGGCACATTAAAGAAAAGAAAGAGAAAAGCCAATACATCAAGCCTCTGGCCCATCGCAAAGCTCGACAGATGGAGGATCCTTGGCACCAAGCGACCCGCCCCCAGCACCCTCAGTGACGGCCGGTCCAGGCACTGACCCCACTTGCATGGGAACTCTCTTGACTGCATGCCCTCCCGAGGCCGTCGGTGTTGGCGATCGCTCAGACAAAACGGAGGTGTCCCGGCCTCCCCCTTCACTCGACGTCAGGGAGGAAGAGTCGGTCGTATCCCAGTCCAAGTCATAACGCTGCCCGGAAGGGAACACGAGGTCCTCAGGCACCTGGCCCTAAGCCTCCAGGATAGCTCGATGGAAGCCATGCGAGAAACCCTTCTGTAGACCCCGACGGTAGCCCAGCTCGTAGTAAGAGAAGGCAGCCTTATGGACAGCCACCTGGTAACCCTTCGTGCACTTGTATTGCTCGAGCGCCTCCACTCTAAAGCTCGGCTGCACTCCGCTCTACCTCGGACAGTCTCTTCTCAGCTCTGACCCGTGTGCCCTCGACCTCTGCCTGCTGTCGCTCAGCCTCTTGAACTCGGCCTTTGAGCTCTTCATGCTCAGCCTTCCACTGCTCACCGCACTTGACCTGGACCTTTCCCTCCGTCTCCAAGAGCCTATCTTTCAGTTTGACCATATAGCGAGCTTGGGCCCGCTGCTCGGCCGATACCCGAGCCTCTTTTTGGCTCGACTACACCAGCGCTTGAAGCAAGGTCAACGCCCGCTGAAGGTCTTCAAGGTCAAGAGTTAATCATTCGACCTTCCGATCGGACGTGCCATAGGCCCAAGAAAGAGATTCTCACTCTGACTCTACCCGGGCGAACAAGTCTGTCATCTCAGCCCCCAAGTGGGAAAGAATCAGCCCACCTTCCATAACCCGCTCGAGGAGCACGGAAAGTTGGCTATGCCTGAGGCCACCTTGAACCACCACCGATGCCACAGAGCGGCACCTCTGATATAGGGGAGCTCAGACGGTGAAGGAGCAAGTCGCGCGAGGGATGGCCGTCTCGGGAACATCCAAGATTGTGGCACCCCCTCTGAGTGCCCCTGCCTCGGAGGTCCCACCAGTTGGCTTGGATCAAGTCACCCCACCTGGTGTCTCCTCCTTCTCGATTGGCTGGGATAGGGTCACCTCACCCTGCGACCCCTTGACCTCGACCGACTCAGACCGGATCCCTTCGTCTTGCGCCCCCTCTGCCCCATCTGGTGCCCTATCACCGGTCGCCTCTACTTGGGACCTAGCCGCCTCGATGACGGATTCTTCGACGGTGATGTCCCCCTCTGACTCAATGGCTAGGAGGGCCAGTTGAGCACCCCCCTCGACCGAACGGGTGGCATCCTCCCTCTTCGCTTGCTTTCGCTCGACGACCGCTACCCTCATTGAGGACCACAGTAGCTGTTCCATGGAGTCCTTGCGCTTGGCCCCACGACACTTGGAAGCACCCTCCCGGGTGATCTGCTTGCCCTTATCTCAGGAACGAGATGAGCTCGCAGACGTTTGAGGTCTGCCGGGAGTAGAATCCTCCTCCAAGATGATGACCTCCGGCTCAAGCAGCGCCGCCCCCTCATCCACCGTTCGTCTCGCGTCTGGACAAAGAAAAGTAGATCATAAGAAGGAAGCTTACTTATCTGACCCAGAAACGATGCAAGACCCTGACGTCCTTACCCGGAGGCACCATTAGGGAGGAATACTCTTCAACGTTCGTCGCGGTCATCAACTCGGCAGTTGATCGATGATTCTTCTAAAGAAGGGTGGCTTTCTTCTCCACCTCTGGGGAAATCACCGCCTACTTCAGAGGAATGTTCAAATGGAAGTTGGGCATCGTCGGGAAGGCCCAGGTCTCACCACCCATGGCTGAGCCCACCAAGAAGTATTGGGTCTTCCAGCCCTTGCGGGAAGAATCCCTAGCAGAGAGGGACACCCAACGCCTCCCCCTCTTCGCCTGAAGGTAGAAGAAGCCCTTGCCCACATGGGTATACTGCTTCAAATCAAAAAAAGCATGGAAGAGGTCCAGCGAAATGTCAACCCCACACGAGCGACAAAGAAAGATGAAGGAGAAGATGAAGGTATAAGAGTTAGAGACTAACTGGATTGGGGCCAGTTTGTAGAACCGAAGTAGATTGGCAACAAAAAATGGAGAGACAGGCGAAACCCGCATTTCTAGGCCAACAGGAAAGAACAGAAGGAACCGGAGTGAGTGTCCAGACTGGACTCGTGAGGCTCCACCGGAGAGAAATGGTACCGCCACGATAGCCTTTATCAATTCTCCATATGTTTCACCTTGCCTCCGCTCAATTTGCTGCGCAAAGGCTCCGCCGGCATCGTGAAGACCCTTGGGGCCCGCTCAACCTCCTGTCCCTCAGCCTCGAGATGTTGATCTGCCATAGAATGACAGGAAAGACTGGAAGAAGAGGAAGAAAGCATTGAGCCAAATGATTCAGGAGGAGGCGGAAGTTGATGGACTACCGTCGCCGTACCCTCTGCGAGCTCCGCGAAGGCTGCTGCAATTTTTCGCTCCTCCAGATCACTCCCACAGGTGGACGTTAGCAGGATTCGTGGGTGGATCCTATGCTAGCATGGTTTAATCGTTTGTCGCCTATGATTAGAGGTCTGTTCCACTGTGTGGGCCAAGTGGCTTGTCACCTCCAATGTCGACAGCCATGTGAGCAGTCCACGTTGTGCATTATGTCCTCCAATAGAGTATTTGACTCTGGTCATTTTCTTTGGTTATCTTGTTATCTGAGTCTGTGGATATGTTGTATCATTGTATGGCTTTATTTCCCCTGTGCTACGACGTGCATGGGGCGTGGAACGGGCCGATTCGGCCATTCTACCATTTTATCCACCGGACTGATTTAGCGATCCTACCAGAGACCGTTATATACATAATGGTCCCTCGACAGACCGTTATGGTTCATTCGTCATTTTTCATCTTTCGAGGTCATGGAGCATAACGGATTAGGCTGGTCTGTTATTTGGATATAACACCCTAGGCTAGGCGCATTATATTCGGGTTGCTTTCGAGGCCGTCTACCATTGTGAGGTCCCTCGATGACCGTGCTTCCTTGAAGATCGTGTCAGTCGGTTCATTTAATGGATCATTCCCCGTGCATTATGGTTTGGGGGACGCACTTGTGTCAATCCGTTATGGTGTGTTTGACCGATGTTTGACTAGGTATGGCAGTTGATATAACGTGCCTAACCCTGTGCCCCATGTGGCTATCGCAGACTCATTGTGGTCTGTTATATGCTTCTTGTCCGTATTAATGTTTTGGGTCTGTTGTCCATAACGCACCCGTCCTGGTGCGTTATGCTGATATAGCGCCCCTATCTTGGTGCGTTATATCATCTATATTGGAGTTTTGGATCTGTCTACCATAATGCCCCTTCTGTGGTCTGTTATAGCAGGTAACGCCCCTATGCTAGTGCGTTATAGTCCTGTTGTTGGCCGTGATGGTTCTTGTTCTATCCTATGTGTTGGTCTGTCTTAGGTCATGTTTTAGGGCGGTGTTTGTCTGTTGGTGGTTGTCTAGATCAGTCGGTTTAGATGACTGGGTGTGGTCTTTTTCTTGACCATCACAGTACCCTAACGACTCAATCTAGAACTGCCAGTGTCCTTGTCTCTGGTCGTGTAGCGGTTGTTCCTTGACTGCTGGGTTGACCTAGCGGTTACGTGATGGTTTGCTTTGCCCAGAGGGTTGTCTTCGTCCACCGCGAGGAGGTGGAGGTGGAAGTGAGTTCATCTGCCAAGGTGCCTGACTCAGTCCCTATGGCCATTTGTTCTTCGGCCGAAGCCGTGGCTCCGATCCCGGCAGTGCAGATGCCAACAACGGACATGGGCCTCACCCAGTCAGAGGAGGTGGAGCAGCCTCTCACAGTGGTGGCATCGAGTGCTCCTACTGCGGTCTCACTCTCGCCTTTGGCGGTGGCCAGCCAGGAAGTTTCCTATGAGGCCAAAGGATCTCACCACTTGTCCTTGGCCCTCCCATCTTCATCAGCCATGGTGGACACCGAGCTATGGGCGACTGTGTATAGCAGCGTCGAGTTCAACTCGTCGGCTATACCCTCGACAGGCCATGCTGCTTCGGACGTGTCAGTCCGCCAGATCCTGTTGACGTTGCGGGCCATGACATTAGCTGACCTCTCCCTCACATACCGAGGGGTGCATAACGTGGTCATGCAGTTGATTGGGGTTTTACAGATGATGGGTTGCCTGTTGGAGGAGTGGTCGCGACGGGTCCTACTATTGTTAAAATATGTAAACCATCATGAGTTCCTCGAGACACAAGCCCCCACCGAGATCGCAGCCATCAATGCCTAGAGGGACGAGTATCTGCAAGCCTTAGAGGTGTGGTGGGGAAGCCAGGAGCAGCACCAGAGAGTTGTAGATGAGTGCCGCGATAGTATCCTTGCCTTGACAAGCCGGATTGAAGAGCTCAAGGGCTTACTTACTGCGACTGAGTCCGACCTTGCCGATGCTGAGGCGACCATGGTCACCGAAAGCGAAGAACTAGCCGTCACCGAGGTTGAAGTGGCCTCCGTAACGGTCGAGCTGGAGTGCCTCGAAGGACAAGAGAATCGACTGCGCGAGATGGAGAACTTCCCTTGTGTCGGGATCCTTCCTCTCGAGGAAATCTTTCAGGAAATAGACTGAGTGCCAATACCCCTGCTCTTTTTTCTTCTTCCCTTTTCCCCCTTTTTCATTTTTGACATGTAACACAGGGGCATGTCCCAAAGCACATGTAACTTGCTTTCTAAGAGGAATAGAACATAGTTGTTACACATGCCTCTCTAGTACGTGTGGCGTCCCAAAATCTTTTCTTTCCTTTTTTTTTTCTCTTCTTGTGTAGCGCCAGAGTGTGCTGGCCAGTAGGGCGTGAGTTTGCACGGCAGTCCCTGATCCTTGGCTAATTGTTTATTTAAACTTATTAAAATTTCTATTCCTTCAATTTACCAGGGTTGCTACACCCTCCCCCACTTAAAAGAATTTGGCCCCCAAATTCCATCGTACTTATGGACGTGGAGGGTGCAGAGTACATACCACTTTAAAATAAGTCTGGGAATCTTTTCTTCATGGATTCCTCGGTCTCACACGTGACTTCTTGCTCCGAGCATCTACTCCATTGCACCTTGACCATGGGAATCATCTTGCCCCTTAGTGTACGTACCTCGCGATGAAGGATCTTTATGAGCTTTTTTCATAAGTGAGATCCTTTTGTATCACCAGGTCGCCATGATCTATGATATGTGAGGGATCGTGTACATACTTCTTCAACATGGATATGTGGAACACATTATGGACTTCAGATAATTGAGGAGACAAGGCGATACGGTAAGCAACCTCACCAACTCTTTCTAGTACTTCGAAAGGTCCGATGTACCTTGGTGTAAGCTTGCCCTTAACACTAAATCTTCTAAGTCCTCACCCTGGAGAAATCTTAAGAAAAATGTGATCTCCAACTTGAAATTCCAGATTTCTTCTTCTAGTATCGGCATAAGCCTTCTGTCTTGACTGAGCCACTTGAAGTCTTTCTCTAATCAACCGAACCATCTCAGTGGTATCCCTAACCATGTCTCGGCCTAATAGTTGTTTCTCACCAACTTCGTCCCAACATAATGGTGATCGGTAATTTCTTCCATATAAGGCCTCAAAAGGTGCCATCTGTATACTTGCTTGGTAAGTGTTGTTATATTCAAACTCGACCAAAGGCAAGTGATCATGCCAACTTCTGCCAAAATCGATGATACAAGCTCTAAGCATGTCTTCAACCACTTGATTTGTTCTTTCGGTCTGACCATCTGTTTGAGGATGAAAGGCAGTACTAAAGTTGAGTCTCGTCACCAACGAATATTGTAGACCCTTCCAAAAGTGTGAAGTGAAATGCGGGTCTCAATCAGACACGATTGAAATAGGAACTCCATGTAGTCTGACTATCTCCTTGATGTACAAGGCAGCCAAAACATCAACTGACCATCGGCTCTTGATTAGCAAAAAATGTACCGTCTTGGTCAATCGGTCTATGATGACCCATATTCCATCATGTCCTCCTTTAGATTTAGACAGACCCATAATGAAGGCAACTCCAGTAGCGACTTCATGCAGACTAGGCAGGTTCTATTTATAGGCACAAAGGGCTTGGAAATTTCCTTCCAAAATGACTTCCTTTGAATAATAGAGAGGAAATGATGCACCTTGATTCGTGCGAGCTTCCAAGTCACCTCCTGATTGGCTTAGGATAGGGAGGTACTGTGCTCTACCCCAGGTGCTCCTTGTAACAATGACCTGATTGGGTAGATGCAAAAAGGTGGTTACCATGAACAACGACCTTCCCCAGATTTGTAGACTGACATATCTGTTGACCAAAATGATTGTTAGGGTAATCCAATGATGAAAAGGATAGTTGACTATCCTGTGGGCCTTTTCTTGAGCTTTTGGAATCGACTTCCAAGCATGGTTTCATGAATTCTGAGCTTGGTTATTATAGGGTCAACTTGTTTCATGGCATCTGAACTTCTTGAGGTCCGAGCTTCACGCAATCCGAGCTTGGTTGTTTGAGGCCCAAACTTGATCAGTTGAATCTGAGCTTAGTCATGAGGACCAAGGCAGTTGAATGAGGCCTTAACTATTTTTCAGCCTTGCCTAGCTATTTGTCACCCTTAATACCTATTTGTCTGCCTTACATCACTGTTTGTCACTCTTGTTCACCACTACTAGCAAGAGCCTTCTGGCATCTGGCAGGCTCGACCTCTTGAGCTGGGCTGCAACATGCTTGGATCTTGGTTCTGCTCAGTACCTCGACTCTTGGACTTACTGTTTGATAGCTTGACTCTGTAGAGCTTGAGTGTACATTTATGCTATAGTTGCTCGGCTTGCCAATCATGCTACAGACGCTCGGCCAGATCTTTCGGCATGCTACTGTCACTCGGGCAGAGCTATTGTTGCTCGGAGCTTTTACAGATCATTCCTGATCCGACTGAGCTTGATCCGAGCTAGAGCATGAAGATCGAGCTTGATCATGAAAGACCTAGCTTGATCCGTCCGAGCTTTATGAGAGGCTCAACTTTTTGCCTTGGCTATGATCACTCGGGCAGAGCTTTGAGATCTATTTTTCACCCTTGCTCACCTATTTTATACTCTTAAGGCCTCATTTGTCTACCTTAGCAAGCCATTTGTCACCACTAACCACCTTGAGCTATCGCCCTATGCTTCCTTGTGTCTGCTTGAGGACCGTCACCTTTGCCTTCATGGTGACCTATTAGCACCCCTAGAGTAGTGCATTATAGTCTGTACTCACTCCGTGACATAACGGACCAGCCAGACATAACGCACCATGGCTGGTCCGTTATGTGCATAACGTCCATAGAGGAGCATGTTATGTTCCCTCTTGTGACTCGAGACTTAACGCACCTGCGACGGTCCGTTAAGTACTATAACGCCTCTGGGCAGGCGCGTTATAGTCTGGTTTCTGTTGTGCCTTTGACGCACCAGAAGTGGTCCGTCATGTGACCATGGCACACCTATGTTGGTCTGCCATAGTCTATAATGCACCAGAGTGGGTTCGTTATGCCCTGGACTTTTTCGCGCAGCGGGCAGTCCCGTTTCTTCTCTGACTATGGTCACCGTGCTACGGTGCTGGTACGTTGCACGGTCCCTGTACTTCATCGGGTTCGGACATTATTTTTCGTGGCTTGAGAGTCTACTCCTTCAGAGACACTCCATTAGTCGTTGCCCACCAGTACGCGTGTGCTGGTATCCACCTGGGAGTGGTGGGATGGCTACCTAGAGGATGATTTTTAGACTGGTTTTCATCGGGCCCCATGTCATCGGCCAGAGTCTAACTGAGGGGAAAACCAGTTAGAGGCCAGACCTAGGACGCATGGTCTGTGTGTGTGCGCATGGTTGGGGGCAGTTGGACACGCGTCGACGGGCGCGACTCTAGCTAGTCACTTGCTTTGTGGTTACTTGTGTGTGTCTGAGTCTCGCATCCGAGACGTAGTAGCTAGACACTTGTGACGTAGTATAAGATGTCAGTGGATGCATCTGGTTGTTCTTCTAGTGGGAGGTACTTCTGTTCTGGACAGGGAGTGACAGACTGTCAGTCTCAGTTGCTTCGATCTTCGGGTTTGGTCGTGTTGACCAGTGGGTTCCAGTTGTTTCACCGTGGCGTGCGTGTGTGGGTTTTCACGCAGTGAGACCAGTGCTTGTAGTGCAGAGCTTCTATTTCTGAGGTACTCACTTAGCTGCTAGTGTAGCGGTCTTCCGTTTTGCGAGGTAGGGTCCGAGTGATCCCTATTGAGTCTTATTTTGAGACTCATTCCCTGAGTGTTTTTACCGTGTTTCAGGCGAGGCGCGACTTCAGGGAAGTGTGTCTGAGGCTCAGCGTGGTTTGGGTGCCCAGCGTTAGTGCTAGAGGTCAGAGTCGGGGTATGCCCCATGTAGTGAAATGGGACTCGATCACTATGACACGTCGACCTCAAGTACTCGCGTACTAGATATTAAATCCCTTCTTGAAGGTAGGTGCTTTCTCAACTGTTAATGGGCCTTGATGTCCATTGGGCCGCCCCAGGCGACTACCGACTGTGGGCCCGTAACTGCTCCAGGCGCTCACCTACACCCTAGAGCCAACAGTGCCGGCTACTCAACTCGCTCTTTCTTTCTCTTCTCTTCTCTTCTCCTTCACTTGATACTTCTATTTTTCTTATCTTCTCTTCCTATCCTCCACTTCACACCCTTCTCCACACTTCTTCTCCTCATCCTCATCCAACGGCCTCCAACGTGATCCACTATACAATAGAGGGGGAGGGGGTGTGTGTTGGGCATGCAAGTGTGAAGGAAATGAGTGTGCACATTGAGTGAGTGCATGTGTGTGAAGTGTGTAAATAAACACATGTGGGTGGTGGAGGAGTGAAGGTGAAGGGGGTTAAAAGATGAGGGCACCATGCTAGGCAAAAGAAGAGAGCGTATGAGAGAAAATGTGGGATCGATTATGGCCTAGTTTACACCAAGTGAGCATGTGAGAGAGACAGAGAGAGAACATACACAGAGTGTAGTGTAGCATACCTCTCTTCTTATCTCTCTCTATCCCTTCTCTCTCCTCATTGTCTCTTTGATTGTCAGATGACCACGGCGATGAGAATAATGTGATGATCACATAGACAAGTTTCACATAGAGGTCGTGAAATTCCGTGTTCTGATGAGGGACTCGACAACGGCTCTAGAGTACCATCATCGGATTCAGAAGGTGGACCAGCGAGTAGACTCACGTAGCCTATCCCAACTCTACTCAAACATGTCAATTTTTGTTATGCTTTCATCTCCGTTTATGAGTTGTGTAGATAAGGTTCTTCAATAACAACATAGTACTTGTGATTTCTATAATTATATCCATTATCAGGAGTTAATAACACTAACAAACTCCTTACACTGATCCTGATCGCCTCGTGACTTGTGACGGTGGCGGAATAGTTTAGCATTCCCGCTGCCTAAGTGCAGAAGAATGGAGCTGACGCCAGGTAGGCCATCAGGAGGATGTTAGGAATGCCGGGGCCTTACCTATTGGACGTTGTTGTATTGCACTAGGGGAGCATTTCTAACATTGAAGTATATTTCGATAGTTATTGGCTCAAAATTTCATAAATTTAAAAAAATATGAAAAAATAGCCCACAAAATCCTCAGAAAGAGCACAACGTATTTGTAGCGTCCTGGAGTCTCAAAACTCAATGGTTCACTCTCCATGAGATTTCGCAACTTATATAAGGGAAAAATTCGCGTGGATCGTAAAACACAACTTAGGACCCACGAAAGCATCTGAAAGCTCTCTGATTCAGATCCGAAGTATCCAAGGCATTACCGCTACGTTTAGTGGGAAGGATCACTAAAAGTGAGAGCTCGCTAAAGGAGCAGAAACCACCGGAGTACCACCTGTTCGCACTAATCCATCGTATACACGTAGCATCACGAGGTGACTTTGCATCCCGAAAACCCAAGAACCTCTGACCGGGTAGCAGATCTATCTACTGTCGATGCATATGGCACAAACCGGAACCACTGGTAGTGCGGAAACATGAAAACCCGAATGACAGCATAGTGGGTCCAGGGCTGTCACAGTGTTGGCCTCCTACCCACTTGGGCAGCCACATTAGTGGTCGCCACCCCTTGGCCTGGGTGGCCACCCCTCTGGCTGCCCAGCAGACGTAGGCGGCCACCCTTCTGGCCACCCAGGCAATGGGCAAAAGACAGTCTGGGCGGCCCACCCAGTGGCTGCCCAGCAAATGGGCAGGGCAGCCAGTGACTTGGCTGCCCAATGGACAACGACCTGGGTGGCCACTCCTCTGGCCGCCCAGCACCCCAGGCAGCAAGTGACCTTGTCGCCCAACTGGGCAGAGGCTGCAGCCCCACCGACCACCTCCTTGTTTAGGGTCCCTTCTAGAACCCACGCCGGAGGCTCATCCCCATACCCGAATCGCCCACGTTGGGCTCAGAAACCCCCAAAAAACATGGGGAGACCATCCCCGACCATAATGACATCCACCATAGGTGATCAAAATCACAGATCGCTATGAAATCTGGTCGAATTGCGCTCGCGATGCTAAACATGCATTTTCTCCCAAAAAGGTGATAAACCCCTCTCTCTCGCCCAAAACGCTACTAGATCAAGGGAAAACATAGGAGAAGTAGTTAGGATCTATCCCCCTACCTCTCACCAAGAAATCATGAGTTATGGATGTTGAGTCGCCAAGAAATGCCACGTTCGCATGAACTTGAACCCTGATCTTGCGACCACGCTGTTCCGCGCCACCACAGGGCACTCTCTCACCGTCCAACGGAGCTAAGAGGCAATACTAGTTAAGCAACATGAACTAGCAATAATAGGGGGGCCATAAGCTCACCTGATGGACATGAATATGTCAATCCCGGTCGGAGACGAGGGCGAGCGAGGAAGCGTGGGCTTACCCGCACGCCGCGTCGATGAAGCTTCCACCTGAAAATTCAAGTTACATGCACTACACCCCCTACAAGGGGGTTGGACTAGGGGTGGGGAATTAGATTAATACCAAAATATACCTCCACGCAGGGAGGGGCGGTCAGCCGGCCAGGTGGGGAGGGGAAAAGGTGAGCTAGAAGCTGAATGGAGGGAGCTCGTCTGTTCTGCCAGCTCTCAGGATAGCTTGATAGGCAGTCACTGTCGGCGCCGCCACGGGCTCTCCCGAACTCCGTTGTTGATGAAACAAGTGTCAAAATCTCCTGGGTTGGCCCAGGAGGACATCCAAATTTTGGGGGAATTCCTGGTTGACGGCGTTGGTCGGGGCAAAGGCGTGAACAAGGTCTCTATTTGCTAGTTCTGGTAGCTTCTGCACCTCTGCAGTAGGAAGATGAGGCCTCCACGGACGCTCCCGAGCTCTGATTCAGGCGTGGTTGGAGTTCTTGGATTTGTGGTTGAGTCCTCTTCGATTGGAAACCTGCAAGGATGCTGGGGGAGGTCAGAACAGATGGCGAGGACCCAAACAGTGCTGGGGTATTAGACTAGTTCCAGAGGAAACTGATCAGCACACCGGAGGGAGAAAATTTGAAAATCACAACTTCGGATGCCGAATGGAGTGACGCTTCTTGGTGGTTGAAGCGGACTCATAGATGAAGTTCTCAGACAAGCTCCACTTCAAGATCTTCAGGGGGTTGGCCGTGGGAGCTTTTGAAATTCGCTTCAGGTTGCTGGCCGGACCAATCCCGCGCAGTCGGAGAAGAACGGCTCTCCTCGGCAGCTCGGAGCTCGGATGGAGGCGAAACCATCTTGCTTGGAAATCTCTTTGGACGACCTTTCTAGAGGTATATGACTTGCTATCAGAAAACTTGGGGAAGGACTAGAGACAACACTGCTTCCAGGACTTTGCTTGCTGCCTGCGAACTGCAGGTTGAAGATGAGAGGTGGGAAATGACGTAAATGGGAGGGAAAAAGGGGTGGATGGGTGTGAAGGCAACCCTTGTCCTCTCAGTGCTAGAGAGGTTGGGGATGAGTTTTCCCTTATTTTCCCCTTCATGTGGGTGCGAACGGGGCGTGGAATGGAGTTTTTCACCAAATTTGTCATTTTTGGGTTTCCAGAATAATGGCAGTCCTAACAGGAACTGCCACTAGGCGGGGCGGTCCTTAGGGAGGACGCCATTCATTCGTCTTACCGTGTTTTGGTTCGCGGTCTTGTGATGGACCTCCAGGTGGCTTAGCAGTCACGGGGAGACCGCCAAGTAGGGACAAGTGGCCTGGGGATGACCGCTTGGGTCTCCCTTATGTCGGTTCGATCCTAGCGGTCACACGATAGACCGCTACTTAGCTTTGTGATCTATAGGGGACCGGTCAGGGTGTGACCGTTTCCTTGTTTTAAGTCACGTGAAGTCTAGAAGCAGAGTGGCCATGTGAATGATAGCTAGGTGACACCTAGCGGTCAGGCAATGGATCGCCATGCTTGGTTTTGTAGTCTGGGAGTGACCACTGAGTTTTGGAGGCGTCTGGGGCTATGCGATCTTGGCTAGACCACCATGCTTGGCTATGCAGTCCTAGCCAGACCGCCAAGCTCTAGGACGGCCTCGGGAGGACCGCCTCTTGGCTTTCATGTTTGTCGTGCTCATTTAAGCATTGGGTTGGACCCCGGTCGACCCGGTTGTGACCCAGTGGTCAACCTTTGATCTCGAAAGTGTCCCGGGCACCCCGTGGGTCTGGTGTCCCTGTTTTCGGGTGTATGGAGGTATCATGTTACCTCGATTAGCATGCCCGTGAGTTTGAGAGTCTGGGTGACTCCACGTGTTCCGGGTCTTTATGTTACACTTGATCGAGTCACCGTGTATCGGTGTGAGTGCGGTGAGGTATCCCCCGTACGTCGTGAGTTTCTTCGAAAGGTGGTTTCCGAGTGGGCCATGCGTAAGGCCTTAGACTGCGAGTCCAGTCACCTAGCCTGGGGCTGGAGGTTTCCTACTTTTCCCAAGGATTGGGAATCGGCTTAGCAGCTTATGAGCTACCTTGGGAATTATGCTTCTGTGTTTTTTGCGTGGGTCGTATGTGTGTGTGTGGCCCATAGACTGTGAGTCTGATTTACCAGCCTGGGGTTGGAGGTTTTCTTGGTTCCATTTTTAAGGGAATGGTCTTGATAGTTGTGAACTGCCCGTGAGTCATCGTGTCGAGATTTCTAACCCTAGGGTTAGGGCAGATTGACGGCATGGCGCCGTTCGGTGCAACGGTCTTGACCCCGAGTCTTGTGACTCAAGGACCGTTGGATTTAGTGAGTCTAGAGGACTGTCTAGAGTCTAGTGGCTTAGCGCCACTTGGTTCTTCATGACTTACGTGCAAGGTGCATGCGTGGTTCTTAGAGTTTCTCCTCGGAGAGTGGTCACATCAGTGACTCCCCACTATTCGTAGCCTTTCGACACGGGTGTGGTCCCACCAGGGAGTGGTGGCGAGGCTTTACCTAAGAGAGATGGCTTTAGGCTGGTTGTCGTAGGGCCTCCCACTATGGCAGCTCGAGTCCGGGCTGGGAGGAATACCAGCTAGAGGGCCTGACGTAGCATAGTCAGTCAGTGTCTGTACACGTGGTCAGAGACTTCAGACGCGTGTTGATGAGCACGACCCCCACTAGACCCTTGTTCAGTAGTTACTTGTACGGTGTCTCAGTTTCTACCCGGGGTGATGTAGGGAGACACCTAAGGCACGGTCTAAGACATCAGTGGATGCATCAGACCTTACTTCTAGTGGGCAGGTACTCCTGTCACGTGAGTCGTGACTCTCTTATTTTTGATTTCTGTTTCCCGTCTGCGAGACCTAGCTTCTGGACCGTTCCAGCGTGTTTTCCCGAGGTGGTGGCCAGAGGGGCTTGGTAGGGATTACCGAGGCCTCACCGGGCCGGTGTGGGACTGTGTGGTCCTGGTTGGTCGTGCCAATGTAGGCAGGCTTCCGTGGTAGAGTTGTCGCGAGTGTTTCCTCGGTAGGCTTGGTGTTAGAGTGGTCTGATTTTCAATTGTGAAATCGGGATCTTCCCTTTCTGTTGCTAGTAGGAGTAGCTGTAGTGTCGAATTTTGACCGGCCACTGGTTTGCTATTCCTGCTGTAGTCGTTTAGCTAGCATAGCTTTCCTTTTCACCGTTGTTTTCTCGGTTGGGGTTCTGCGGGACCCTACTGAGTCTCTGTTTGGAGACTCATCCCTGCTTTTTAGGTACGACAGTTCTTCGTCAAGGTTTGAGGGTGTTGCATAGAGATCATTAGCTGCCAGCTCATCGTGTCGAGTGTTCACTTGGCATGTGGTACGTTTTACTATTTTAGACTATACTTTCTATTAGACTGGACTCTGTTATAGTTAGTTGTTTATTTCTGTTATTATATCTATCGTCCTGTTTTATTTCTTATTTCTGTGTACACCACATCTATCCTTTTAGCTCTTCTGAGTCTTCGGGCTGGTGGATGGCGGGTCGAGATTCGAGTCACGTCGGTTCCTTTTCGGTACTCGGATCTCGGGTCGCCATAGCTGGTATCAGAGCTATGGTTGTGGAGGTACATGAGAATTCGAGATATTGCAGTGATCAGAGTCCGTAAGGTCCAGTATAGTCGACAGCTGGCATAGGGTTTCGTGCTTATTTTTTGCTTGGTTTCTCGCGTGAGAGCGTGAGTGCGCGACGTTGGCACTGTGAAGGTGGTTGCTCTCGTCGTCGGAGTGCCGGTGTGGGGTCTGAGGATCGAGGTCGAGAGCTTTCTCCCTCATCGATGGTGGCCCCAATGGTGTTGCGTTGGGCAGAGGTTGCCGGCAGGTGCGTTGCTGTGGTGCTGCGTTCAAGGAATTACAGCGAGGTCAGGTGGCTGGTGAGGATTGTCCGTGGTTAAGTGGCCGTGAGTGTGCTCTAGAGGAGCTGTTATTGGTTTTGGCCATCCTAGTTCGAGATTTATCCAGCCCCTGAGGTGTTGAGATCGTGGTTTGAGGTGACAGAGCGGGCTCTCTGGTCGAGATGTGCTTGAATGAGCAGAGGATCTTCTTGGATTGGGCTGTGGCTACCTTGGATCTGGTTCAAGATGTGAAGGTTCCGTGGCGAGCTTGCAGCTCGAGGATGAGTGTTGGCGGGTGCTGATTATGACTCGTGTTGTGGCTCGAGGCGTAGTGTGTTGCGGTTCGAGGAGTCGCAATGATGGTGCATCGAGAGGTGTTGTGATCGTGGTCCGACAAGACACTTCATGGGTGTGTCGGAGGTGCTGACCTGATGAGAGTAATAATTTTTTCGATGCTGAAAGGTGCTGTTCCCAGAGTGTGCAAGGTTCGGGGTCAGGTCGAGCACGGGGGCCTTCTGTTGGTCGGAGGAGTATTGAGTTTTCCATTGGTTGGAGGAGATCGCGTTGGGTTAAGGTTCGCCGTCTTGCATCGTGTGTTCGAGGAGTTTGATTGTATTTCTGGGACTTAAAGTCCATGCATATTCTTGAATCAACTCGGTGCATATCTTAGCTTTTATGCACTTCAATGTCTGTGCATTCAGTGTCCAACTCGATGCACATTTCAGTTCCTATGCTTGCAAGGGCCTAAGGTCCATGCATATCTTCGTTCAATGTGATATAAGTCCGTGCATATCTTCATAAGGCCCGTGCATACTCATAGTGTCGTTTACATGTAGGTCTGTGCTTATTGCACAAGGTCCGTGCAATACTCAAGTCCATGCACACTTTACTTAGTTGCATGAAAGGTTTGTGCATGCAATAGGTCCATGCAGAGTTCATTTCATGAGTGAAGTATGTGCAAGTTTTGAACTCAGTGCAATCTTTTGCCTTTTGCTTTGTGCATTCGAAGTTTGTGTATTTGAAGTCTGTGCAAGGTCTGTCTCGTGCATACTCAAGTCCGTGCATGTTTCCCTTCAGCGTATCATAAGGTCCATGCATGTCTTCCTTTCAGCGTATCATAAGGTCCGTGCAAGTTTTTGCTTTCCGCGTCTCATAAGGTCCGTGCATGTTTTCCTTTCAGCGTATCATAAGGTCCGTGCAAGTTTTTCATGTCTTAGCATATACCAGGTCCGAGCTCCTTTTCAAGTCTGTGCAAACTTTGTAGACATCCGTGCATATGTGTCTCGGACTAAAAACAAGGTCTGTGCATTTTTGTCCCGTGCTAGAACAACGTCCGTGTATTCTTGCATTAGGCAAAACAACGTCCGTGCACATAATAGTTACAACTACTGTGAGGTCCGTGCACATTTGATCCTGTGCTTTATCAAGTCTATGCAAGTCTGATATTTGACTAATTGTCTTATGCTGCCTAAGTGTTTGACACTTTGACAGAGAGTTTTCTTAAAGAGGTCCAGAGCACCAGGAGATATAGTGTTCGTGAACCTTAAGGAGAACACGTGATCCGAGGGAGAATGCAAGCTGTTGCTCATGACACATAGAAAGACTTTAAGCTCAGATGCTGACACGTGTCCAGTGGAGATCACATCTAGATGAAATGTTTGGGTGGGAATCGTGGCTTCCACACGCCCATCTATCTGCAGCATACAAGTATAGATTCGCAGGGAGTCATAGATCAACAATAGTGAAAGATTAAGAGAGCAGAAAAGAAGAGCAGTTCAGAGCGTGTATCTTCCCACCTTTTGAACGGCTACGAGATCCTCTGGGGATGTGAAGCGGCGCCCTTGAGGTAACTCTGAGAGAGCGTGACTTTTGGGATCCGTCGCTTCGGTTTCTCTGGATACGCATGAGGCGGTGGGAGTCTTTACTTCTGGGGACTTTGATCCCCTATAAGTAGCAGCCTTTGAACCGAGTCCGTGGTCATCTCCGTAGCGGTGAGAACTGAAGAGAGAGTCCTCCTACATGATGTCTTCTGGAGAGTCCAGTACTTTGTCAGATGACAACTCTCAGCAAGTCTGTCGTCAGCTTCTAGTCCTTCGCCGGGATCCTCCACTGGCTCCCTGGCGCCCATGACCGGAGCCGAGGGTGGGGGGTCCTGTCTCAGAGGACTATCGGCTCGGGTACTTGGATGGTTGGTGGGAGGCCTTGGAGAAGGTCAACTGCTTATACGTCGATCGGAGAATCTTATTCCTTGAACCAGACAAGTTTTATCCTTAGGAGGACGGCGAATGCCCTGGTTCTTGCTCCCCCCTTCTCACTCGGAGTTGCTTCTACTACATTCTACTCGTTACACAGTAGTAACGATTTTCTCTGCTTGCAGTTGAGTGGTGAGAGATTCCCCCAAGTTGAGGCACGCATTCTTCGGCCCAAGAAGGGCAACGGACAGGGTAGTAGACCCTGTCATCTTGTTTGCGATGTGGCCGGCGCACGACGGGGTGCTTCCTGCTACTGGGGCATCTTCCTTTTGAAAGGATGCCCGAAGGCGGGGAGGCTGTTTTCCATTCTTCCACTCAATGGGTGAGATTTCCACCTGGAGATGGCCGGTGCGCTGGGTTGGCTTCCGTAATGAGTGGGCCTCGTTGCTCCATCGTCCTCCGCTAAGCAGGGGTGGATGGATCGACTAGTCTTCTCCCCTGGTACGTGAGACGGTGGTGTCGATCCTCTTCTCTGGCAAAGGTGGAGGTCCACCGTTGGTCCACTTCTGTGGAACACCTGGGATGCGAGGTGTCCACTTCTGGGGCCACCGGAGATTCCCGACAGATGATCCAGCGGCGGTGGTGCCCAGGAATTGGGCGTTGATGTCGTGGTCACACAGCTTTTTACTTTTTGCATATTCATGTAATGACCCAAAGGGTCTTTGGCAGCTTGTATTTTGACTAAAGGAATAAAATTCTTTCACTTGTGCACACAAATCGACATTAGATACTCTAAATGTTTACATGCCATGTGAAGATCGTGGCTCATTTGCTTGTCCCATCTGTCCTCCACAATATATAAGATAGCGGGTCCGTATTTCTTGGACGTTGTAAGAATCTTTCACTTTGTAGCTTCAATTTTGCTGTACACCAACCCCATGGTTGGTCCCCGTCCACACATCTCAATACCACATACAATGGCTCTATCAATGAAACTAATATCTTGACTTTGTCCCAAAAGTTGTTGGTGTTGACAATCCCTTCGGCCTCCCCTCTTTTACGTGAAGCGGAAAAAGAAGAACTCAGCCAATGCTCACCCCTAAACATTTGCTTCAACCCATCCTTGTGCTTTAGAAGACTCTACAATGTGACGTAGTTAGTGACAAATTGTATGATGCTAAGCCTCAATATTTTACCACCACAATGCTCTCTCATCCATGCTAATACAAGTGTATGGTTGTACATGTATTTCGTGACCTTCTATGCCACCTCGACCATAGGTTTGTCTACACGAAGTTGACCAATCTCTTTCAGCATTAGGTCTACATAGTATGCTGCATAGAGGGTCTAGAAAAGGTGTCGTCTGGTTCTCATCAGCTCCTCCTCAGCCTTCTTATAGTTTGAGCCATTGTCTGTCACCACTTGAACAATGTACTCCTCCCCGAACTCGTTCACCACTTATTCCATCAATGACAAAATGTATTGGTAACTGTGGACTTGACCTGATGCATCAACCGACTTGTGAAAGAATACCTGTCTGTCACAATACACAAAGAACTTGATCAGGTTGCTTTTAGTGGTACCTGACCATCCATCACACATTAGTGTGACTCCATACTTTGACCATTTCTATTTGAAGGAGTCCACATAACTCTTGATCTCAGCAACTTGTTCATCAAGATATATGCCGGCCAACTCTCTCGATGTAGGTGGTTACACATGTAACCCAAGAACTTGTGCTTCTTGGAACATTGGCTTGTAGTAAGGGCTGTTGATCGTATTGAAAGACAATCCCGCGTAGTGCCACCATTTTGCAACAACATATTAGAGTTTTCATTTTAGCCCCTTCTGGCCATATGCATCATCCATCCTCGTTTGCTTGCCATGCTCTCGGGATAGTGCACCGGACTCCACATCTTCAATGTTGATCGATTGTGTCCTTTTTCTTTGTGCAGTTGTAACGTCCTCGAGTTGATGAACTAAGGAATAAACTCACCACAGGGTTTCGTAACTTGTACGAGAGAAAAATCTACATAGATCGTAAACTCAATTCAGGAGCTACAAAAGTGATTCGAAACTCTCTAAAAAAAGATCTGAAAGACCTAATAAGACTCCAGGGCATTACATCCTCCCCTCCTCTAAGAAATTTCATTGTCAAAATTTAAGGAACAAGCAAAGGAGAAGTAGGGAAGAATAACCCAACAATACTAACACAAAAATAACACGAATCATGTGAACAAAGCTCAGAGGAACACGGTCAGACTATAATCACAAGACACGCTCAGGACCGAGCACGACACAAGTGAACAAAAGTTTGACACCTCCAAAACAGGGCAACGTCGCTTACGTCTCATGGGAAAGGAGACACGACATATGCCACGATAACAAATTTCGAGAAAACAGAACGATAGATACGACAAGCATCAGCTTAAAGAAGGAAACATAGTCCTCTCAGCTGACAGCTCGACTTCAATGGCTCCAGTGCCAAAGGCAATAGGGAACACTCGGCACATAGGATGCCAACGACAACACTAGAATGACTCCAGTAGTAGCAGGGCAACAGACAACATCAAGGCATAGGAAGCCAAGATGATGTCACATTGGGAAGGATAAACCTCTCGACTGGCCAGAATCTCACAATAACGATCCTCGGCCCTTGGGTTATCAGCCCACATGCTTCCACTGCGCACTCATACAACGCACACAGGCATCAGAAATATCTCGGTATCCTTATTTCAGCACACGTACGGCGCCATCGCAATTCATGAAAATCACAAATAGCATGCCATGAGTACTGATCTAGTGAACAATCGATCACAAAGAGCCTAAGTGCAAAGGAGAGAGAGTACCAGCTTCAGCACAAAGCCCAAGGACAAATGCTAATCTCAACTTACCTTCACGTCCTGAAACAATTAATGAGCCTTCACAACACATCGATAGCTAGACACGGCACGACAAACATGGTGCACCATAGCTCTTAACACCATGACGGAGTCTAAAGCCAAGCAACCGTAGAGCAAGGAGCAGATCTGGCTCAGATTAAACACTGTCCACACTTAAGCAGACACAGGACAAAGGCGTCACTAAGATAGTAATTCCAAGGCTTACCTTGAAAAGACTCCACCAGACGGGCATGAAGGTACTTTGTTGCTATCATCAAAACAGAATATTATGTATGTTGACATCATCAAAGCTAGACAACATATGCACAACAAGTCCGTGACCGAGTACATTGAGAAGTTTGACTATTACCTCCTTAAGTGTGGGATTCGAGAGGATCCGGTGGTCACTTTTTCTCTGTTGAGGAGCGGGCTCCAAAGCCACATCAAGAGAGAACTTTATATGCAAGGGGTGACCACACTTGAACATCCTTACCAACTAGCCCGAGATGCCGAGAGGTTTGCTAGACTTGCTCCCCCTCGACCAACCGACCTAAAAGTCTTGGCCCCACAGGCCTACCTAGCTCCTCCCATGAAGGATTCCTCACCTAGTCCAAGTTGGGCTGCCCCATTGCGTCTACCCACACCCCACCCCCTATCAATCCAGCAACTACCACCCCTAGCGATGCCATTTCTCGGAAAGGAGAGAGTTCCAAAGGGAAAAATATGAGTGGGATAACCTCAGGTAATGCAAGCAAGATAGAATGCTATAGCCACGAAATTGGACACATCGCATGTCAATGTCCCACTAGGAAGCAACCTACTTTTCTCATAGAGGAGAAAACCTCCCCACCCCAAGGGGAACTTGAGGGTGTGATTGAGGTGCATGAGGCCTCCCCGACTAGGAGGAAGAGTATGAGGCACAATGCAATAAGTCAGGCTAGGAAATTCCCATCCCACACATCGGCCTACAGTTAGGTGTGGTTGAGTGTCTCCACGTTGAAGCCAGAGAAGATGATTAGCCTAGAATCCCTACCCTCCCCGCCTTTGCAGAAGTGAGAGAGATAATCATAGAAGAATCCCTAGATCAATGGCTAAAGAGATGCCAAATCTTGGGAAATCCAAGTCCATTTCACCCGCTCGTGGAGCACCATTCCCAAATAGTGCCCATCAACCCCTTTCACACCACTTTCCAATCCTACTACATTGTAGAGACCATGGATGATCTTATTGAGGGTTTAGGATGGCAATTGGAGTTGATTGGAATGTTGGCCCAAGGGACCAACTGACCCAAACACATTGGGTTCATCCTCCCATGTTTTGGCTCCATTACCTCTATCTGCACTATGGGGCGTTACACTAGTGAAATCTTGTTATTTCTTCCCACTCCTGATGAGCCTAACCCGAACCAATCCCAGATCATTGATGTCCCACTTACTACCCTCCAATTTTCATGCTAGGAGGACGAGTATCCAAGGAGATAGAAGCCTCCAAAGTCACTGATTTCATCATAGCAACCCAAAATTTAGAACAGAACGTTGTTGAAGATCAGGGAGTTAGAGAACCAAAACGAGGTAATTAAGGTTTAAACTTTTAGAACTTCTTGTTTCCCTTAGTTTCATCTTCCTAACCCTCAAATTTCACGTCTATAGGTCAAGTGATTGAGGAGTTAGAGCAGCTTAAAGTTGCTGCAAAATCACAAGGAGAAGAGGAGCTAGGGCAAGCCTTAGAAGATCAAAGGAATAGTTAAAAGCTCGGTTAAGAGATAGGTTATCTCATGAACAGCAAAAACAGCATGTTAGGGATAAAAGTCTTGATGGTAATTGATTCCATGCATCTTTGATTGTTAATTTCATGGTTTTAAATCATTCTATGCATACAAGCATGCCTTAGCCTAAACCAAAGTTAAAAAGGACATTCTCTTGTTAAAACATTATATCCTATGCATCTAGATGGCTTTATTTCGTTGGTCATGGTTAGCATAGTCAAATTAGAGCATGTTTTAAATCGTAGTTCTATATTTTCTTTTTTCTGGTAGTAGAGGACTTAACGGACCAGAATCAGTCCATTATAATGCTTAAACACACAGGGAATGATCCGTTATACTCTCTGTATGTGCTTTAAGAGGTCTGTAAACCATAACGGATCCAGACTAGTCCGTCATTCTCCATGACGCCCCTGTACCAGTCCGTTATGTACACTATGTTCTGTCAACTGGGACAGGATTAGAAATAGCCCATTTAACTTATAAGTATGCCTAGTTAATTAGATTTAACCTATTTCTCCTGATTTTATGTTTCAGTAGTGAATCATGATTAGAATTGCATGTTTCATGGTACTTAGAGTTATTTTTAAAATATATGTTAATTTCATGTCAAAACTCTATAGTTTGTATTAAATACATAATTTGAAAACTATTGCAATGACGGAGTTTTATGGTGGATTTTCACCGATACACATTCTTTCTCATCTATAGAGTCATTTTCTTTAAGTACATGGTGCATATTCTGGTATGTGTCCATTAGTTCACACTTTTGTACTATAGGAACACTTTCTTGGACTTGAGGACCTCTCCATTGGATATTCCTTCTAATGGACTAGGAAATCTTGTTCAAGGGGATTCGCCCTCCTCGGGGCACAACCGCGCCCGGGGCAAACTTCCCTCGAGTGAGCCGTGGCCCCAAGGGATGGACCTCGGGGGTCTATTTTCATCATCTGGGGGTTTCCTTTGAAGGACAGGGGGCTCTGGGATGCTGAGATTGGCATGTGGGGACTTGTTGTTGGCGCATTGTAGTTGCCACTCGCAAGGTGTTGGGGTAAATTCTTGACACATCTCGAGTTATCGAACGGCCTGGGTAACTGGCTAAGGGGCCTTAGAATTTGCCTCGAACTGAGGGTAGGAGCTTGCATAAGTTTGGAGAAGGCACTTTGGGCGTGCGGTCCCTACCTTGGTGGTATATGCCACGTTGTAGGGTGGGTTGATAGGGTAGCCCTGGGTTTCCCTAGGAGCTAAAAGTTTACAGCTCATCACTGTATATCTGAGGGTCGGGGTGGCCTCGACTTGCTGGAGGGTCATTGTATAACCCAAATGGTGTGTTGGAGCCACAGGTTGGCCTACGGTTTGCTGTAGAATGGCTGGGATATACGCGCCCGCAAGGTATTCAGGGAAATTCTCGACACACGTGCGTGGGCCGTATATGCATGCTGCGGGCATCCAAAGCCTGTGGTTGACTTAGCTAGGTCTCCCTTTGACCTTGGGGGGCTGGAGGAAGGCGTCTTGGGGATAGGCCCCAGCCTTGTTGTTGGGTGCCACGTGGCATGGCTTGTAGTCAGGGTGCCCCCAGGTTGGCCTGGGTGGTCGTGTAGACCATGGGAAAAGCCCGCAACTGAGTGATCGGGGGCAATCCCAATCAATTATTGATGTTACCGTGGGTCACTGCTAGCTGGTTGTGACCCTTGGTTGGGCCCGTTAAGCCATAGGAGGGGCTGGGTAGTCTATGCCTTAATGGTGTTTGAGGAAATTTTTGAACCCTTATTCCTTAATATTTTGCTGGGAAATTATCTGGGTATAACAAATGCCCCCCACGGGGCATGCATCAGAGGTGGAGAAGAGGACGTACGGCCCATGAGTGCCTCATTCTAGGTTGTAGTTGTTGTATTTTGACTGGTGAGGACACGAGAGCCAGTCGCCGATATCAGACACGTAGCACGACTCGAGTGACTCCGGCCTCTCTATGGTTGGGCGACAGCATGGGATCCCTGCCCGAGTATTGAGTTTTAATGTGTGGGACACTAGGGATGTTTACAGATTTTAAGAAAACTTTTAGCTTTTTGAAAAAGGTGTTAAAACCTTAACTAGGAAGTTGAAAACTGTTTAACTAATTCTCTCAATCTCTCCGTTCGCACACAGCCATATAACAAATATAACAATCAAACCACACAATTACACAACTCAAGCCACAATGCACAGCAGTTTTAAGGTGGTTAAGATGCAACGATGGCAATCCTACGTCCACCCCTCACCAAACTCGGTGAGGCTTCACTTGGGGTAAATTCCCAAACGGAGATGACGCTCCAAACACACACGGGATGACGCCCGCACACACACATGGGGACGCGGTCCAATACACACACACACGGAGACGATGTCTGCAACACGATCCGACAACTGGATCACCAACAAAAACACACGCTACCACAAGTGCAGTAATCCACACATGAGAGAGATCGGATCTAGATAGACCCACACACACACATGCAGATCTAAGAAGACCTACACACACACACGAATCAAACACGACATACACACACGCACGACCACAGATCCAACAACGATCCACACACACACAAGTGCTTAGAGTTTATGAGGAATATAAATATGACACCCAAAACATAAAGACAATGAGGCAGAATTTAGAAATCTCCTGATTTGGCTTCCCTTTCAATGTATGTTGCTGATCTTGAACATTGCTTCAATCTTCACTTGATCGGAGCTTAAATCTGTGCTTGCTTGGCTCTTCTTCTTTCTTGCTTGCTTGGCTTCTCTTCTTTCTCTGGAGGAGGTTGGCTTCAGATATGCCTTGAATCACCTTAGAGATGGATGGAGAACTTGGCATGGAGTACTGTTCACGGCTACAGTACCCTTCTTCTCCTTCCTTGGATAGCACCCCCTTGATCTCCCTTGGATCTCCTCGGATTAGCTAGGGTTTTATGAAACAAAAGAGTATTTTATAACTTGAATGGTCCATAAGCAAGCCCCAGACCAGATCCACAAATCATGACATGATTGGGGACAGTGGGATTAAAGAAATGAGGAAGGGAATCTATAACGCCCGTATTTTAGTGGATCCTTAGCAGTTCGAGTCTAGAATTTATCCTATGATTCTAGGTAATTTTTACGAATTTTTGGGCTATTATTGGGCATTTAAATGAATTAGTTAAGGTATAAAAGTAATTAAAATGGATATTTTAACAATTATGGGAGACACTAGGCCCGACACGAAGAGCTCCAATGGGCTAAACGTCGCTAATAGAAGTGCAAGCTCACTCATCGTTCCAAGTGAGGGAAACGCGGATCGTGCACGGTTGAGGAACCGGGAGAGTAAAGGGTAGTCCGACTCAACTTCTGTGCTCGGGTCGAGTCATGGGACGGTCACTCTCACACTCACAATGGTGACATGGACTCACGGGCTAGTTTCCTACACTTTCGCAGTGGCCTACGATCATATGCTAAACTAGCAAATGAAATGCAATGGAGTTTAGACCGTTACCTCCACGCTCCCGGCGTGGGGAAGACAACCCTAGCCAATCTCGGACTCCTAGATAACAATAATTACAGTAATACAATGGATTCGACCCACTCCACACAGGGAGGTAAAAGGTCGCATGTGGGGCCCAGGAGTCTCGACAATTGTGTTGACGGGCAGCATCTTGATGTCGCTCCGTTAGTACTGAATCCGCGTTTTAGGGCTATCTGGACGGCGCGATCTATGGGTCCGTGGGATCCACGGACCACTCTGTCATCTGGGCCTGATGGGGTGGGTCCCGCTGTGATGGATACCCATGGTGGAATGCCTCCCTGGAAGGCGGTCGGGCGAGAACGCCGGTCGGAGCCCGGACAACTCCGATCTCTGAGTTTTGGAAGTGCTACCCTCGGATCTACAGGTGCTATTTTCAGCCGCGCGACATGGCAAGATCGGCTGCTGTGATCACTCCTGACGTCAGATCGACACCCACGAGGTGCCGTTGGAAAGCCCTTTTGAAGTGCTTCAATCTAGGACCAGGGAGAAAAGCTAGATCTACATGGATCTAGTCTTGAACAATTTTTGAAGCTACTGTTGGACTGTTCCCAAAATCTCAGAATAGTGGATTACTTCCCTAATAACTACCTTTGATCGTGGGTTAAACATCTGATTGAGACCTCAAGCTCTTCATAAAATATGTGGAGGGGAGAGAGAGGAAAATAGAAATAATTTTTATGTTGGGTTTTATGGAGATTTGGTCGGGGAAAACAATTTTATGCTGACAGGTGGTCGGATCTGGATTGTGGCAGGCAGGGTTAGCTAAGATCTGGAAAGGGATTTTTAGAAAATATGATATGGGTGTTTTAAATCCAACGAAAATTTTTGGATCGAGGGTCTTGTGGATGGAACTTTCAGGGATTTTTCTCCCATATAATCTACGGAACCCTACGGTGAGTTTATTCCTCAATTCATCGACTCGCAGACGATACAGTAGTGATGTACTCTTCGCGAGGATCGTTTTGACTATTTTTGTAGATTTTTCTGAATTAGTACATTTTTGGCATGTTTTACGAGATTTTTGAATTGATTAAGATAATTTAATTTTCTTTTTTTATAAACCAAACCCACCCCCCTTCTCTCTCTCTCACACTCTCGTGCTCTCACTCTCTCTCTCCCTCGTTCTCTCTCATTCTCTCTCCCAGATATGCCCGACTGCAGATGGAGCGATTCGTGGGTGAGGTGACAACGCGTGGGACTTACTGAGATGCGTGGTGGAGCGAGGAACGGCGTGGATTTGGCGCGATCTCGAAGGGCGGATTCGAAGTTGGCAGTTCAGTTCGCGATGGCATTTTCGGCACGGTTTAGTCGCCCATGGCGCTCGGTTTCATCGGTGGAGGTAGGGAGATGGACCCTCTCCACGTTCTGCACGTTTTCCCTATCTCCATGCGTAGTTTGGTGGCCGATAGGGGGAGATCGAGCCAGTTTAGTGTAAACCATAATTTTTGGGGTTTGTAGGGTTGGCCAAAAAATGACAACCATTTGGGATGTAGTTAGTGTCAAACTGACCGCTGGGATGTCAGGATCCCAACCCCACCAGCTTCGTGTCGATTGGTTGTCATTTGGGGCCGGTAGGAGTCTGGGAACCCCGGTGACTCGATTTGGGTCAATTCGTCTGAATCACCCGGATCTCGCGATTTAATGCGTTTCGGTGAGTGCATGTGGTGTTTTTGGAATCCCTGAAGGATTTCCCACCGAATGGATGTGTTTTCCCTGCGCTACGGAGTGCATGGGGCATGGAACGGGCCGATTGGGCCATTTCACTGTTTCCACCGTCGGATTGGCATAACGTTCCCCCGATAGACCGTTATGCATCGTTCGTTGGTTTTTGTCTTTGGAGATCTTGGAGCATAATGGACCAGGTCTAGTCCAATATGTGGAGCATAACGCCCCTACCCAAGTGCATTATGGTCAGCAATTTTTGAGGTTATGCCATGTCAGATCACTCGATGACCGTGCCTGCCTCGAAGACTGTGTCAGCCAGTTTGCATAACAGATTTCTCCCCATGCGTTATGTGTAAGATAACGCCTAGGTGTAGAACCGTTATAGTCCATTGACCGATGTTTTGACTGGGTATGGTGGTTGATATAACGCGCCTCACCCTGTGCGTTGTGTGGTTATAATAGATTCGGCGTGGTCCGTTATATGCCCTTGGTCTGTGGTCAGTGTGTTTTTATGTCTGTTGGGTATAACGCACCTGCCCTTGTGTGTTATACCAGTGTGACGTGCTGGTTGTGGTGCGTTATACTTCGTGTCGTCAGTGCGTTGGTCTGGTTGGCATGACGCCCCTCCGGTAGTGCGTTATGTGGGTATAGCGCCCCTATGCTAGTGTGTTATAGTCCTGTTTGTCGTGTTGAACGCTTTCTTGTGCTGTGTTGTGCATATGTCTGTCTTAGGTCCTTGTCTAGGATGGTGTCTGTCTGTCGGTGGTTGTCTAGATTGGTCGGCTTAGGTGATTGGCTGTGGTCTTTTCCTAGACTACGACAGTACCCTAACGACTTAATCTAGAAGCTACCATTGTCCTTGTCTCTGGTTGCATAGCAGTTGTCTCTCGACTATCGGGTCTCCCCTAGTAGTTGACTGACAGGTCACTCTGCCCAGAGTATTGTCGTCATCCACCGCTCTTGTGCTTATTGTTTCTGCTTGCTTGTGCTGCGGTGGCGGTGGATGTGTTAGTATGTCGTGTCGTGTCTGGTTTCTGTCAACCCGGGCTTACCTAGTGGTTGACAGGAAGCCTTGTTGTGTCTCGGCGGCCTTGTCCAATTCGAGACATTGGTTCTGGATACTTCGAGGTACTATTCTACCTCAATTCGTGTGTCCAGGTGTACTGAGGGTTCTCAGTATTTCGTCAGGTCTCCGTGTTTCGGTTCTCGCAGAGCGTTATTTTCCTTGGCTTAGGATTAGACCGATTGGCGGCTTGGTTCCACTGTGTACGATGATCCTGACTCAGAGTCATAGGACTCAGGGATCGTTGTAGTTGTAGGTGTAGTTGCCTTGCCCTGAGTAGTCAGCAGTTTCCTGTACTGCCATGGTGCATGTAGTACGGCTTGTCTGTACTCCGGCACTTGTGTTTCAGAGTCTTCAGATTTTATGGCTCCACGTTGGTTGGTGCCTTACGAAACGCTTTGGCATGACGGCTCTTATAGCGGGACACTTTTCCCGAGACATGATTTTTAAGCTAGTTCCATGGGCTTTGGACCTTATCATATCGTCCGCGGGGGAGAATACTAGTTAGAGGCCTAGCTTAATGGTCCATAGCCAGTGTGTGCACACGGGGTCAGGGGTTTGGACTCACATCGATAGGCATGACCCTGACTGGTCCTTGCAGTGGTGGTTTCCACGTGGGCCTGTGACTCGGCCTTAGCTGTGGTAGACTACGTTTGGCTGGTAGTTGAGGCACTTGTGGCGCGAGTTGTGGTGCAGTGTAAGACGTCAGTGGATGCAGCTGACTGCTCCTCTTTCGAGTCACGTGTTGTGTGACTCTCGACGTTTCTCGTGCATCGTGACCTTCCGAGTTAGCCCTTTTGTTGCTGCACTCAAGGTTAGTGTCCTATCGCATGCGTGACGTTCTTGTCATGCGTGTGGCAGTGTGCACGACATCCTTGTCGTGTTGTCCGTTGTCCGTGTCGGTCATCTATCTACCCTTTTCCTAGGTTTCTTTTGTCTATTTTACAGGTTCCTTGCGTCGGTAGTTTGGCAACTCCTGACCCTGTCAACTCCGAGTCGCCCTCCTGCCCTTACTTGGAGTAGTTTGGGGTACCGAGGTTAGTTCTGTAGTCGTTGTCTGGTATGGCTTCTTCCTCCCCCTCTTCCTTAGCTTATTCCCTACTCCTGCTTCCTGTTTGTTTCCTATTATAGCTTTATGGTTTAGCTTTCCTGCTTTACTGCTTACTTACTGTTTACTGTTGCTTGCCTACTGTTTTAGCATGTTGGTGCGTGTTTTTCAGTGGGGATCCGCATGACCCCTACTGAGCCAGTGACATGAGGCTTACCCATGCTTTTCAGGTGGTGGTCGTTTGTTCTGCTTCCGTTTGTTTTCGGGCGTGTGCTTATAGCGTCTAGTTGTGGCCAGCTGGTACCCTCGTTGGGCTTCCCCTGACTCTTTGGTACGTCTTTTCTTTTCTGTTGACTGTACTTGGCACTTGTTGTCTTTTCTTTGGACTTGACTCTAGACTATAATAATTAAATTTAGACTGTTAATCAAAAAGTAATTTTATTTCTGCTACTTTAGCAAATCGATCTAATGAAATATTATTGCTAACTGCTATATTTTTGATTAAGAACTTCAGAAGTCCAATAGACAGGTTATTGGATATGCCTCGAATATTCCAGACAATGGCAATCATCAAGAATCAAGAATTGGCATTGCCCCCGCCGAAGAAGATCTTCTTAACATACTTTTGGTCATAGGCCTCGAAGGTTTCTCATGTTTCTCCGGGATATTGAGCAGATATAGCATGTTTTCCTTAACAACAAGCTGTTGGATTTTATGAAAATATCCAGGCATTTGGCCTTGCAAATTATCTTCTTCAGGTAAGGCTGAAGTCTTCAGAGACACTGAAGCAGGGAGGGTCAACATTTGCATTTTAGGAAGATCCTCAATAGCATCGGGCATAGCAGTGATTATCTCATCCTCTGTACTACAACCAGGTAATGCTGAAGTCTTCTGCAACACTAAAACAGGGGAAGGCCGAAGAGGAGGAGGAGCCTCAGAAGCATCATGCACAGCAATAACTTCCCCTTCTTCTGTATTGATGTCGCTTGATTTCGATGGACAAGGAGAGGACTGAAGAGGGGAGTTCCGATCATAATTAGGATTCCCAGAGATGGGGAGTACCAAAGAGGTAGATTTGCCAATAGAGGAAGCAAGTTCCACTAAGTTAACCGACCAACAAACATCACCATTAGTCGTGTCATCAAGTGATCGAAGGTTATCAAAGCCATTGAACAGAGGAATAACAGGATTGTTTGTAGCCTCTGTATTCTGTGAGTTACTATTAGGGGATTTAGAGCCTATAGGAACCCAGGCCATATTAGGCTTATTTGGCTCATGCGTAACAGAGGCAATACATGACATCTTTGCATTGTGTTGGGTAGGGACGCACCCAGATTTCTTTGAACAGGATTCTGAAGCATGGCCAATCTTATGACAAAGACTACACAAATTCGGAATGTGATGGTATTTGATGTATTGCCAGAAGCCAGTGCCCCCACAGTCGACCCAGATGCGTTCAATTAAAGGTTTCACAACATCAAGTTCAATGCAGACAAAAGCTTCAGAAGTATGAGTCCACGAGGCAGTAGAGTCATGAATATGTAATACCTTTCCCAGGTTGCCAGCGATTGAACGAAGGAAGTCTTCACCATAGAAGTTTACCAGCAGGGAAGGAATGCTTACCCATATCCGAGTTGAAGTCGAAGTCTGTAGACCATCTGAAAAATCTAAAGAGAGGGTTTTCAGTAAAGAACAAAATCAAACTATTTTAGAGACAATATTAAAAATAAAATGCCTCTATTTATGATAATTTAGAGACAATTTTAATAAATGTCTCTAAATAAATTGCCCCTATATCTATGATTTTTTGTAGTGCCTCACCCTCCTCCGCGGCTAACCACCTCCTCCTCTGCCATGCACGTGAGCCCCTCTCACCTCCACACAAACACCCCCCTCACCACGCTCTCCTTTCTCCCTCTCCTCACCTCCCTGCGTCCCTCACTCTCTTCTTAACACTCATACAACGGCTCTCCTCCTCTCCCCCATTCTCTCTCACACTCCCACCATCCCCATCTTCTTCTCCCGATGCTGGCCTCTCCTGTAGATAACACACGCACAACACAAGACACCTCCCACCGTCAAACTCCTTCTCTCCCTCTCCATACACCCTCTCCACACTGGTGCACCCCCTCCCATCTCCCGTTCTCTCACTCTCTCTTCTTCTCAGCACAGCAGTCCTCCCCATCAGCTCTCACTCTCCCAATCTCCCTACACACACGCGTCCACGGCACTGCCTGCCTCCTCCACCGGCGTCCCACCCCCTGCTAAACTCCCACTATCTACTCTCTCTCACTACACACACACCGCGTCTGCCATGACCTCCTCCACGCACGCACGCACGTAGCTCCCCCCTCACCATATCTCTCTTCTCTCTCTCACGCTTGCACTGGTACCTTCACACCACTCTCTCCCTCTCTCATTAACACACCATCGACCCCTCCCTCTCTTCTATACTATCTGCCACCACACCTTCTCCCTCTACTCTTTCACAACGCCACCGTCCCACCGACAGTCACCGTGACCCATCTCTCGACCCCCCTTCACATGTTAACACCACCACCACTAGCACCTTCTTTCGCAAGCCGCCCTCTTACCTAGCCCTCCTCTCTCTCTCTGCTCTGTCTCTCGTTTCCCTTCTAAAGGCACCTCTGACCCATGCATGATGCACACACTCCCAAGCCACCTTCGTGACCTCCCAGTCTTCACCCTCTCTCCTCCTACGTTTCTCTTGAAGTCCTGCGATCAATGACATCCAAGAGGGGGGTGAATTAGGTGTTTATCAATTTTAAGAAAACTTTTACCCTTTTTAAAATATGTGATAGAACACTAACTAGGAAGTTGAAATCTATTTAACCACGTAGTCCACAACTAGTACAGTAAGGAAAGGAAAGTACAACTACATGGGACATACCCCGGCTCTGGCAACTGACAACTAACCCTGGGAACTAGAACCACGTGGAGCCTCAAACGCGCTCCTCTGAAGCCTCGCCTCACCTGAAACATGAAAAAACATAGGGAATGAGTCTCATAACAAAAGGCTTAATAGGGATAACTCGGACCCCACCTAGCAAGACAAGAAACTGCAACGCAAAGCAGCTAAAGGTGAGTACTACACAAGACATAGGACCGAGTACAACTGGAATAAATAAACAGAAAAGTCCTGCTACGTCTGACACCGATCTCACGGTGAGAAAAATGAGGCACACGTCATGGTGAAAACTAAGAGTCGCCACCTGACACAGATAGGAGTACCTCCCACTAGAAGCACAGCCGGATGCGTCCCCTGACGACTTACACTGCGCCACAGTGTCTCCCTACTCGCCTCGGGCGAAAACTGAGACACACACAAGTAACACCGATAAGGGTCTAGTCAGGGTCGTGCTCGTCAACCCGCGTCTGAAGTCCCCGACTACATGTGCACACACTGACTGACTGCGCTACGTCAGGCCCTCTAGCTGGTTCTTCCTCTCGGCCTGGACTCGAGCCGCCACAGTAGGAGGCCCACGGCAACCAGTCTAAAGCCGTCCCTTTCGGGTAGCCTCGCCACCACTCCCTCGTGGGACCACACGCATGTCGGAAGGCTACGACTGGTGGAGGGTCACTGAAAGAGTAGACTCTCTAACTATAAAAAATTGTGCCTGAACCAGACAAAGTAGAAGGACTGCTCCTCGTACCGACACCGACTCACGGTGACACAAGTCGAGAACACACCACCTCCCGGGACCCCACGGCACCCTCACACATGGCCCCCATCCAATGCCCGGCATCAGTCAGACCACAGGTCAGCACGTGGATCAAGGTCCACTCACCCAGGATTCAAATCGGCAAGAATGGAACTCCGGTTGGACAGAACCCAGGTGGTGGTTCACTCTGGACCGTCCCAGGACAAAAATGGTCAAACGATAGACCGCAAGGTAAAGAGGGGCGGTCACCCATAGGTCGCCACTCAAGGAGGAAAAATTGTCTCCTTCAGACCGTTTGAGACCTAAGTGGTCCCCTCTGGGCCGCCTCAGGTGTTAAACGGTTCCCCTTGGGCCGCCGATCATAAAGATAAAGAACGGCTGGCTCCCTCCGGATTGGGCTCAGAGGGTGCAACTGCTACGCAGGGCAACATCCTACCAGTTGATTGACGGCCTGCTCTTTAGGCTCGTCCATGAAAAGGACCGGTCGGTCCTCCTATGGTGCCTTTCATCCAAGGAGGCGAAGGCCGTGATGCATGAAGTCCACTCTGGATTGTGCGGGGCTCACCAAGCAGGAGCTAGGATGAAAAACAACATCAAGCTCAAAGGGTTTTACTGGCCCACCATGTACGAAGACTGCAACCAATATGCTTGTACATGTCACCAATGCCAAGCATTCGGCCTAGTGCCTCGGAGGCCGCCCAATCCGCTCCATCCGACTGCGTCTACTTGGCCTTTTGCGGAATGGGGCATGGATATTGTGGGACCATTCCCACCATCATCTCAAGGTCACAAGTTCATACTTGCCGCCACTGATTACTTCTCCAGATGGGCAGAAGCCGTTCCGCTACGGAAAATTACAGGGTAGATAGTTGCCCGATTTGTGCGGCATTATATCATATACAGATTCGGCACCCCCAGTCGGATTATATCCGATAATGGCACGTCATTCAAGAATAAAACTATTTATGTTTTGGCGGCCAAATTTCATATTGACTGGAGGACGTCGTCGGTCTACAATCCCCAAGTTAACGGGTTGGCCGAGGTCTTCAACAAGACCCTCTGTAAATTGCTGTCCAAGATAGTAGGTGGTCGCAAGCGAGATTGGGGCGAAAAGGTCCACGAAGCTCTATGGGCCTACCGGACCATCTACAAAACCCTCACGGGTTGTTCCCCATTCTCCTTGGTCTACGGAGCTGAAGCAGTGGTCCCCGTAGAGATCGAGCTGGCATCTTACCGCGTTGCTGTGCACGCTGGATTGCCAGGCCAAGACCAATCCGAAATGGAAAGAAGGCTTGAAGAATTGTCAAACCTTGAAGGTGAAAGACTCAAAGTCTACAAGCACTTACAGGTGTATCAAGCCCGCATGACACGTGCCTATGACAAGCTAGTCAAGCAAAGGGCGTTCAAGAAAGGCGATCTCGTCATGATCAAGGAAAAGGAGGTTCTCGCTAGAAGATCCAGCGGCAAGCTCCAACCCAATTGGCGAGGACCTTTTGTCATTCAAAAGGTCTACGAAAGAAGGGCCTATACGGTCGTAAAGAAAAGGAAAAGGAGCAAATAGGAATAAAAACAAGCAAACTCATGGAACCAAATTCATCGAGTCCAATCCAGACGCTCAAAGAAACCATTAAACCGAAAGAAAGAACTAATTCCCAGCCATCGAATAAACATTTCAACCAAGTCACATGACAGACAAGAACACGAAACCCAGGCAAAGCAATCATAACAATTGAAGTACACAGATGGAAGAAGCGTGGGAACAACGGAGTCTCAGCATCAACTAAAAGGAACATGCGAAGCCAGAAGAAGAGGAAGGGGGAACAAGGAACATCGGTCCATGGCACCTGAAGCCCTGATTAGGGGCGGCGGCTGCCGCCTGGCGGTCGGCGGGCATGGGGGAGAACCACTGGGAGAAGTCGCGGTCGAAGAACTCCCAGTCGGGGAGCACGACCCCGCATATAGCCAGGATGCCAAAGACGTAGGTGGCGATCATCTTCTTGAAGGAGAAGGTGCAGAGCCCCACCAGGCAGATAGCGACGCCCAGGCACACTAGGCTCCCCCGCAGGACCGCCTCCCTCCCCATCACTTCCGACCCTGATCTTCCCAACCCAGAAGCCCCGAAGTGGAAGGAGAAGTAAAACCCCGAAGTGGGAGGAGGAGCAGACCGCGGGGTGGGGAGGAAGAGAAAGCGGGGGACGTGGCGGCGATGGAGGTCACCGACGGAGGGGCGTGTGCACGAGGAAGGTGTGAGGGGGTTGGGTATAGGCCTGGTGGTGGTCTTCCTGTTGTCCTTGCCACCGGCGTGGAACCGCCATGAGAGGCGTGGGGGGTGAAGGTGGGGAAGGTCGAGGGAGAAGGCTGACGCGGGTAGCATAAAGGCGCTGGCCAACTTCAAACCTCCCCACCTACCTCCCCCTCCCCAAACACTCCCTCGCTCTCTCTAGGTTAATGCGGGTATGGCGTGGTGCGCCCGACCAATAGAAGAGGGATATTTCTGTGATGTACCCAAAAAGGGCCATCAGACTTAATTATTTGACGGCTTGGATCCGAAGTTGTGGGTGACGTGGGATGGACGGGGATTAAGGGCACCGAACCGAGTCTCTGTAGATGGAGAGATTTAATTAAGTGATCGAGATGAATTATTATTTTAATTGTTAATAGATTTTGAAATAAATAAATAAATATGATTTTAGTTCAGATTAAATAAATGGGATTTGCATCCGTGAAGTCTAGGGCTACGTCTAGTGGTTCCATCACATGAAAAGTCCAAGCACTCCATTGGGATACTAGGAGCAAGCCATTAATCATAAAATAACACGACTATAACATAGACGTAGCATGGAACACATTAAATGGGAATTAAACATGCTTTCCCAAAATTCCCAAAACAACAGAGTGTAACGGACCAAGGGCGGGGCGTTATGTGACCATAACGCGCCTCCCCTAGGCCGTTATGCTCACCCGTGCAAATGCCAAAACTCAGACATGCAGACTATAACGCGTCATCGCTGAGGCGTTATGCTCAGTATGACGCGCCTTCACCTGCGCGTTATACTCACCTGAACAACCATCAAAATCACATGAAACATAACGCGCCACGACTGTTACGTTATGTGACTATAACGCACCAGGATTGGTCTGTTAAAGTCACCTGAACACGGGAAATCTACGAAAATCCACAGTTTTAATGCACCACATAACGCACTATGAGAAGGGCGTTATACCGGCCGTGACGGGCGGGACCCGGTCCATCATGCCAAACAACCTATAGACCTATGGAAATGACTGTCGCATAACGGTCCAAGAACAGTCCGTCATGTTTAACATAACGCATCCCCAAGGGTCCGTTATGCATATAACGGCCTCTGATAGGTGCGTTATATCAGATGGGAAACGAGAGGGACGAGTTCAAGACCGAACTCCCCTCCGGTCAAGTCGGATCTATGCGAAACAAAGGAAAAGGGGTAGGAGAAGCTAAATAACAACTTTTTTACAATTACCGCATGCATCAAAATATAAATACAATGGCCTTAATGAATTTTACAAGCATTTTAGCCTAAAACTCCCCAAAATACACCTTGCACGGAAAATGATAAAAATGCCTATGCACGGACGTGCATGTGGTATCAAAATGATCCAAGCGAAGCAAGGAGTCCATCCCCCTATCTCGATCGCGACGAAGACCTCAAAAAATGTGCATGCGGATGACGGAGCTCTGCGACCTTCCCTGACCCGTCCCGTTCCCACGCCCCACGAATCGTAGAATGGAAGGCACCGGCGCGATCCTTGGGACGAGCCGAGTCCAACGGTACCTCTTACGGGTGGTGACAAATTCTGTCCAAGTGATTTGTCGGAGCGGATGGGAACGAAAAGTGACTTCCCATTCTGTAGTCCACCAGGCTTTTTACCACTATTCTACCCAGACTATTTCCTGACAAAATTACAAGAAATAAGGGTTCTGGCATTTTACCGAACACCTTCCAGGCACGGGCTATCCAACCCTCTCTACAGTCCCATGAGTCCCTACAAGGGCCCTGACCAGCTTGTCGTGAAGCATGACGACACAAGCAACTCCCCGGAGTCAACTCCGGCCAGTTACAGATGGGCCTGGCCCGTATCCTGCATCACCACCCCGGCCAACCCAGGGGCACCCCGATGTCGAGACACGCCACGTGGCACTCAGTAAAAAAGGCCAAGGGCCTACCCAGAAGCATGTCTTTCAATCCTCCAATGTCAAAGGGAGACTTGACTAAGTCAACCATAGGCTTCAGAGGCCCGCCGCACTCATGTACGGCTCACACGGGCATGCTCGGCATTTAGTCGAACACCTTGTGGGCGCGTATTTTCCAACCCTTCTACACCCAACCATGCGGTGACCCATGGTTCCATCACCTCAATTGGGTGCTACAATGACCCCCTGACAAATCAAGGTCAACCTCGACACTCAGACATGTGGCGATGAGACATCTAATCCTAGCATTCGGGCCAACACGAGGCTACCCTGCCAACCCGCCGAACAACGTGGCACACAACCCGAGGCCTAGCTCACAGCCACAAGTGCCTCCCCTTAGCTCCCACGAGATCCCACTGTCAACCGAAGGCCCGCCGTGCGGCCCCTCAGCCTTCTACTTAAGCTGTTCGGCAATCCGGGTGTGTCGGGTATTTACCCGGACACCTTGCGGGCGGCTACGACAACTCAAAGAACGCCCGACGCCACAGGCCCGTTCCGACTTCCCAGGGCTCAAAGTTCATCAAAGGATAACCCCAAATGATGCAAGAAGACCCCTGGGGGCCATCCCTCGGGGTTACGACCTCCCCCAGGGCCAGTTAGCCCAGGGGCGGCCACGCGCCCCAGGGAGGGTGAACCCCCTATAGGTCGCGCCCCTCCCTCCAGCCCGGTGGTCCCATGGCCCCACTCCATCCTAGTTCGTTCGATTTACAATCTTACGGTGCAGTTCCAGTGCCGTACCAGTCCGAGAAGTTGACGAGTGAGCACGAGAGCACAAGGCGATAGCACGGGGGAATTCCTCAAATCTGGCATGCTCACATGCTTCCATGTATCCTCCCAGTCAATTAGTTGCAACCGAGCATGCTCAATGGAGAGATATGCAAATGACGATTCAAGATTTGACTCAAGCATTGCAGCAAGTGGCTCAAGGTGGAGCGAATCATGGAGCTAGAGATCTGCATAGGAATTTTCAAAGATTACATCTGCCCAGGCTTAATGGATCTACCGATCCTGATGAGGTGGAACATTGGGTGGAGGAAATAGAAAGAATATTTTGGGTAATGCAATGTTCGGACCAAGATAAGGTCCTTTTGGCTACATTTCAATTAAGGAAGGATGCTAGGACATGGTGGGAGTCGATGGAAGTAACTTTACCCTGTAATCAGGTGTCATAGGAAGAATTCTTAGAGTATTTTAATGATCAATACTTTTCGGAAAGGATTCAAGAAAGAAAGGATGGGGAATTCGCCTCACTTAAACAAAGGAGTATGTCGGTGGCCGAGTATGAGGCCCAATTCTCAAGGTTGTCTCGATATATGTCTCATTTGATCATGACTAAGAAGATGAAAGCTAGGATGTTTATGAACAGATGAAGGCTCCAGTTTATACCTCAATTGGCACCAATAGATATCCAAACGTATCTCGAGATAATTAAGAGAGCGTAATTATTAGAGGATGCCATGGAGATGGCCGAGAAGGTTAAAGCTTGGTTGGAGAAGAAGAAGCTAATGGTTAGTTCCGAGAATGGCAAGAAAAGACCCAATGGTAGTGATGGATCTTTAAAGGGTAAGAAGCTTAAGGAGGAGAAGTGTAAGCATTGTGATAATGATAGTCATCGATCTAAGAAGTGTCGATGGAAGATAGGAGTGTGTTTATGTTGCAGGAGTAAGGATCATAAGGTAGCAACCTACCCTCTTCCTAAGGACCAACCCCCACAAGCTACCAATGGAGCATGGTGTCAAGGAAGGCTTCAAGCTTTGAGAGAGACCGAGCCTGCTAGTAAAGAAGTAGTTGGAGGTAACCCCTTACCCTTACCCTTAAGTTAGTTTTATTCCATTCCTTTGAACTTAGATTTCATTGTTACCTTTTTAACTATAATATAATTGTTTGGTGATTAAAGTCATGGTGTAATCTGCAAACTATTTTGGAAAGAATGGCATGTGAATTTAGAGAACCAAATTCTTTTTAAGTATGAAAGGGTGTAACAACTCGGATTAAAATAATGTAATAAACAAATGAATATAATTTCTTCCTAGTATGAGCTACTTCCACGACTTTCGACGCCTCATCGTCATCCAGACATCTCATAAGAACTCCATTAAGAGCTCCCCTGTATAGTTCTCCAGCGACGATCGTATATCTCGAGGAGACCCTTCTAATGGCTTCCGCTGCTCAGTGTTGGCCGTCTCTGGAAAGGACCCATCCCTATAATATTGTTTGATCTCATGATACCCCTCTCTCTCTCGATTTTCTCCCCCTCTCACTCTTTCTCTCTCCTTCATTCGCTTCTTCGTCCGTTCTGGGCTGTGCCGACCCCGGATCGAGACGCAGGAGGTACCGTTGGAACCGGCTCATCGCGAGGATTGCGCCAATGTCATTCTTTTCACAGTTCGAGGAGTGTAGGATCGAGTCGGGTCGTGAGACGTCCCGGTGTTTCGTCATCCGTTCACGCGCTTTTCGAGGTCATCGTTGCGATCGAGGTACGGGGATGAACTCCTTACTTCGCTAGGAATATTTTGATACCACATGCATGCCCATCCATAGGCATTTACATCATTTTCTGTGCAAGTCCTATTTTAGGGATAATTAGGTTAAAAATATTTTAAAAATTATTTAGGAGTGATATATTTACATGTTGAGATATGTCGTAGTTGTAGAAATCATGTTATTCAACTTCCTCTACCCCTTTCTTTTTGTTTCATGCCGATCTGGCTTGACCAGAAGGGAGTTCGGTCCGAACTCGTCCCTCACGTTTTTCAGTCGGTATAACGGACCCTAGGGGGTGCGTTATGCATTGCATGGCGGACCGATCGTGGTGCGCTATGTGAGCGAGGTTCTCGGTAAGTCTGTAGGTTGTGGGACATGACGGACTAGTCCCAGTCTGCCATGTATTATATGACGCCCCTATCGTGATGCGTTATACTCAGTGGTTTTCTGTGGAGTTTTCTGAGTTTTTAACGTTCGGGTGTCTTTAACGGACCGCTCCTGGTGCGTTATAGTTACATGGCGCATCTGTCCTGGCGCGTTATGTTCTGTGCGTTTTTGAAGGATTCTCTAGAGAATATAACGCGCGGGCCAAGGCGCGTCATACATTGCATGACGCCCCTAAGGAAGTGCGTTATAATCTGCAGGTCTAGGTTTTCCCTGTGTGCGGGTGAGCATAACGGCCCTGGGGAGGCGCGTTATAGTCGCATAACGCCCCCAACCCAGTCCTCCTATCGGGTATATCTGGTATCCGGGATCTGGGTCGTCACAGGTGGTATCAGAGCTGTTGTTGTGTGAAGTACATGAAAATCTCAAATATACAGTTACCCGAGTCGTAAAACTCCTATACAGTCGCCTAGCTGATGGCTAGTGGAATTTGCTGGCATTAGGTTTCGTGATTCTGTATCGCTTGGCTTCTCCATGATGTCTGTCTCGACCATGTTGTACTTGGCAGTGTTCGCTGAAAGGCTCGAATCTGCGATACATTGTTCGAGGTTTTCGTGTAAGTTGCTCAGGTTGCTGTTGACTTTTAGCGTTGGTGTGATGGCCGTACACGTCCTTACATTATTTTGGTCACTCCAGCTAAAGTCTGTTTCAGCTCCTGATGTGTTCCGCTTCTAATTGAAGTGCTCGATTAGATTCTGTGATTAAGAAGTTGCTTAGGCGAGCTAGGATTTTCCCTTCCTGGTGAGCTTTTGTTAGTGAGCTTATTGTTTCTTGTCCCTTCTAGTGGAGTCTTTTCGAGATTAGCCTTGGAATTGCTATCTTAGTGATGCTTTTGTCCTGTGTCAACTTAAGTGTGGACAGTTTTATTCTGAGCCTGATCTGCTCCTTGTTTTACGGTTGCTTCGCTTTGGACTCCGTTATGGTGTTAAGAGCTGTAGTGTACCGTGTCCGTCGTGCCGTGTCCAACGGCCGATGCGCTGAGAGGGCTCATTTATTGTTTCAGGACGTGAAGGTAAGCTGAGATTACATTTTTCTGTGGGCTTTGTGCTGAAGCTGGTACTCTCCTTCGTTGCACTTAGGCTGCTTGTGATAGGTTGTTCGCTAGATCAGTACTCGTGGCGTATTAATTGTGATTCTGATGAGTTGCGATGGCACCGAATGTGTGTTGAGATGAGATTACCGAGGTCTTTTATGATGCCTGTGTACATGCTAGAGTGCGCAGCGGAAGCATGTGGGCTGATTACCCACTGGTCGAGGACCATTGTTATGAGATTCTCGCTGATCGAGGGAATTACTTCTTCTCGATGTGACTTCGACTTGGCTTCCTGTGCCTTAATGTCATCCGTTGCCATGCTATTACTGGTACTTTTTCTACTGTTGACATCGGCGTTGCGAGTGTTTGGGAATATGTCGACTTTCCTGCTGATTGAATACCCTCCACTCTGCATTTCCTTTCTCTTGGGTTACTTAACCCATGCATCTCCATGTTTAAATATGGTGTTATTAAGCCATATTAACTTGTTGTCATATTTTTATTATGCATTTATTGGCCTTAGGTTTTCACATATTTTGTTTAACTTGCTATTTTCAGTAAACATGCATAAACATTCCTTCTTCAGACCGCATAGCATTCCTTAGCGGCCATACGATAGACTGCTAAGCCCAGTGAAATGGTCATCTTGAGACCATTTGCGTTTCTGCATTCTGTATTAATGTTAACCCGAAACATAACGCATGACAGCCCTAATTATCTTATGATAAGCCTAGCTAATTAGGTCTTGATCCTATTTTAAGTGCTATTTTCATATACTTGGTGTAGTGGACCTAGGGTCACAGGATTAATCCCACATCGGATGTTGAGAAAGCATCCGAGTGCTTATAAAGAAGGTCTTCACCTCTTAACCCAAGAGGGCCCTTTTACAAGGATAAAATCCAAGCCATCCTTCAGTGTGGCGGGGACAATACATCTTGGGGGCGCCAGAAAAGGTTCATCTCGCATTACAAAGTGGGGTCGTCTGTGGGAAACAAACAAAGGGCCAACATGGTGCGAAGGAGTTCTAACAGGAGGACCGCTGATGATAAAGGGAAAGCCGTGGTGACGGAGGAAGGCGCACCTTCCCATCCTATGGGGGATACCCCATCTCACGCCAGTGACCCTGCCTGCAGAAATACCTCCCCCGTGGTGGAGGGGCAACCACCCACCAGGAGCGCAGACACTCTTCAAACCCTCAATGTAAAACTGGATAGCCTCATTGATCTAATGAGGACCCAGGCGACCAGGGAGGAGAGGTCGCGATTCCCCCCCCCCCCCGTGGGGATGCCTCCCTACAAACTACAGGAGGCCGTTTCACCCTCCGGGGGCGGCGACTAATCCGCAATCAGTTAGGAGGACCATCACATGCCCCTCCCCTGGAGCAAGAAGCCTCCTTTATCCCGAGGAGGGAGAAGTTCAGAGCACATCGGCCACTCCCAGAAACTGAGGCCCTTGAGGGGCATCGAGGTAGCATGCAGGAACGCCCCCAGAGCCCCTCAATCCAATGACAACCAAAGCTGTCCCTCCAGCTATGAGACTTTGAGAGGCATTTCGCAGAGCAAGAGCGCGCCCTCCGTGCCCTACAAAATACCTCTACCGTGGAGGACGAGGAGCAATCCCCGTTCTTTGACCATGTTTTAAAGGCTGAGATCTCCCCCAGGATCTCGCTCCTGACCTTCAAGGCATACGACGGCCAGGCATGCTATCCTGTGGGAGAACTGAGCCTACTGGTTACCATCGACACCCCACCCAAAATCATTACGATTATGGTGGACTTCATCGTGATTAAAGGGATGACAACTTATAACGCCATCTTCGGCCAATGCCTCCTCAGTCGAACGAAAGTGGTGCCCTCTGCCTATCACCAAAAGATGAAGTTCCCCACCAAGAATGGTGTGGGGGAGGTTCGAGGTAACCAGGCAATGGCCCGAAGGTGCTATATAATCTCGATCGAAGCCATAAGGCCAGAAGAGAAGAGCAAAGGGATTAGGGGAACCAAGGAAGGACCGACAACATCCGAGCCTGGCAGCAAGTTGTTAACGATTTTCCTCAGTGGTGACCCTGCCCTAGGAGTCAAAATTGGAGCTGACCTCCCATCTGATATTCAGGAATAACATAAAAAGTTCCTTGCTTAGTATATCCAAGTCTTCGCATGCTCTAATGAGCAACTTCCCAGAATTCCTAGGGAGATCGTGAGCACATGCTCAACCTTGACCCGGTAGTGAAGCCTGTCCAACAGTGCAGGAGGAAACATGCCCCGGAGAAACAGACGATCATCAAAGAGCAAATCACCAAGGGGAAAGAGACCGTCCTTTTTCGTCCAATCCTTTACCCGACGTGGCTCGCCAATATCGTTCTAGTACCCAAAGCTTCGGGAAAGTGGCGAATGTGCGTGGACTTCACCGACCTTAACAAGGCCACTGCAAAAGACTGCAACTCACTACCGAGCATCGACTAGCACATCGATTCAACCTTTGGCAATGAGTTACTCAGCTTCCTAGACACCTACTCTGGCTACCAACAGATCAGAATGGACCCAGAGGATGTCGAGAAGACCACCTTGATCACTGACTTCGGCGTGCACTGCTACACCCAGATGCCGTTTGGGTTAAAGAATGTCGGGATGACATACAAAAGGCTGGTCAACGCCATCTTCGAGGGACAGCTCGGTCGAAACATTGAGGCTTACATCGACGACATGCTCGTCAAAATAGCAAAGGCCGAGGATCATTTTGCCGACCTAGCAGAGACCTTCAGCACCCTCCTCAAGTGCAACATGAAGCTCAATCCCACCAAATGCGCCTTTGGAGTTAGGTTTGGGAAATTCCTAGATTTTCTGGTAACTCAGCGTGGGATCGAGGCCAACCCCGACAAGGTTCAGGCCATCCTGAACATACAGCCACCCACCTGCGTCAAAGATGTCCAGCGCCTTACTGGATGCATCGCCGCGCTCAACCGTTTCCTATCTCGGGTGGCCGAACGATGCCTACCCTTCTTCAAATTATTTAGGGGACCCAAAATGGCACCTGCCACATTCGCCTGGGATGAGGAATGTCAAAATCCTATGAAGACCTCAAGGAATTCCTGACCTCGCCCCCGGTACTATAAAAGTCAGACTTGGGTGAACCATTGTACCTGTATCTATCGGTGACTCCCTCCACCGTAAGCTCGATCCTAGTCTGAAACGATGCGGGAGTCGAGAGGCCGGTCTACTACACCAGTAAGGTGCTCAACGAGGCCGAAAGAAGGTACCCTACAACTGAGAAACTCGTGCTAGTATTGGTAACCTTGCCAAGTGCCTCCGACCTTATTTCCAAGGACACTCTATCATCGTGTTGACCGGTGAACCTCTAAAGAAGATCCTCTCTCATCCCGAAGCTCGGGATGCCTCGTCAAATGGGCCATCATGCTCGGGGCCTACGATATCTCCTATCACCCCCGAGTGGCCATCAAGTGACAGGCCCTGGCAGACTTCATCGCAGAGAGCACAGTCTCGATCGAGGAAGCATCTCCATCCACACACGGACCTATCTGGGACCTATTCGGTGACGGGTCATCCAACTCAGCTGGAAGCGGTGCTGGGGTCCTCCTCAAGTCGCCCGAAGGAGCAAAGCTATAGTACACCTTGAAGTTCAACTTCCAGGTGTCTAACAATGCCTCTAAGTACGAAGCCCTAATTTCGGGGGCCAGGATGGCACGACAACTAGGGGCCGAGCGGGTTAGGATCCACACTGACTCCCAACTGGTCGCCAACTAGGTCAACGGTGATTACGAAGCCCAGGAAGCACCAATGATTGAGTACCTTCAAATGGTCTGATGATTGGCCCAACTATTCGAGAGTTTAAAATTTTAAAATCTATTCCAATATAATAATTAAATAATATCGTGATATTCGATATTAAAATTCAGTATGCTACATGCTGGGTACATCAACCTATCTGACGGACACCATATTCCGAATGCAGTGTCCTTCATGAGGACTCTTGATGTGTCGAGTCATCCCTTTGATTTTAGCAACACAGTTCTGTAACTCTCTTCTGAGGTTGTGGCTGTACTGAGGCATCTGCTAGAAGCGTCGATGCATCTGCTCTAAATTTGCTAGTTGCGTCGATGCATCATACTAAAGTTGCTTTGGTGATTTTGACTACATCGAGGTGTCATCCCCATGCATCTGCTCTATATCTACTGATTACGTACATGCATCATGCTGGAGTTCCTTCGGTAACATTGACTGCATCGCGGTGTCTACCAGATGTGTCGATGCATTATCTCTGTCTTTGCCTATTCATTTCAAATGATCCATGCTCTTTAATGGTTCTTATCTTGGAATATTCTGACTCAATTTTTTTGCAAGAGTAAAGTCAGTGTCAGTCCGAAGAATACATATTATATTGACATCATCAAAACCTAGAATTCAACATTCTCCCTCTTTTTGATGATGGTAATACATCTAATTAACCATGAAATATTTTATTAAATGGAAAGTTTTATTTTTCTATGTAGATAGAAAATGATAGAGAAACGATGGGAGATGGACTGAGATGGACCGATGGACAGACAGATCTAAACCAACCAACTCTACTACTCCCCCTTAAACTTAAATCAGCAGCAACCTACTCTCACTCTCCAAACTCTCCAAACCACACACATTTTCTCTCCCCCTTTCCTTTTCTCTCCCACATTCCATAATCTTTTCACTCTTTCTTCCCTTATTTTTCTTGATGCCATTCTCCCCCTTTGACCACTGACTCTCCCCATTTGACATCATCAAAAATAAAGGACAAAGGTGGAGATCGAGAAAAACAGACCAAGGGATCAAGAGGTCCCTAAAATAGTAAGTTCACAGATTTGGGAATTGGCAGTGTTGTCTCTTAAGAGTGTAAAGAAGTCAACTGAAGTAATCTACTTAGATGTTTCACACTGATGATATTGTATGATTTCACATGATGAGCTTGAAGATTATCTTCATACAGAAATAATGAAGTTGAATCAATTTGTTGTATCAATGCCTAGAATAGGCTATCGATCTCTACATTGTAAATTTTTTATTTCCCGGCAATCAATTCACCCACTATTGTTTGCCAATTCAACGGGCCAACAGGAGTTTTGGGTTTGTCTGCCATAACGCCCCTTTTGTGGTCCGTTATAGCAGGTAACGGCTCTATGCTGGTGCGTTACAATCCTATTGTGGCCGTGATAGTCCTTGTTCTGTTCTATGTGTCAGTCGGTCTTAGGTCGTGTTCTAGGGCGGTATCTGTCTGTTTGTGGTTGTCTGGATCAGTCGGTTTAGGTGACTGGGTGTGGTCACTTCCTTAACTACGACAGTACCCTAACGACTCAATCTAGAATTGTCATTGTCCTTGTCTCTGGTTGCGTAGCGACTGCTCCTTGACTGCCAGTTTCGTCTAGTGATCGAGTGATAGTTTGCTTTACCCAGAGTGTTGTCATTATCCACCGCTCTGGTTTCTGTTTGTGCATGCAGTGTGTGTGTTTGTATGTGTCGTCATTGTCGGGTTCCAGTCAACTTGGGGTCTCCCAGCAATTGACAGGTAGCCTTGTTGTGTCTCAACGGCCTTGTCCAATTCGAGACCGTGTTTCTAGATGTCTTGAGGTATTGTTTTACCTTGATTTGCATGTCTAGGTTTTTTGAGGGTTCTCGATGTCCCCTCAGGTCTCCGTGTGTCATTTCCTCGGAGTGTCATTTTCCCTAGCTTAGGATTAGACCGATTGGCGGCTTGTCCTGCTATGTACTGCGATCCTCACTCAGAGTCGTAGGACTCTGGGACCGTTGTAGTTGTAGGTCTAGTTGCCTTGTCTTGAGTCTGTTGGCAGTCTCATGTGCTGCCTTTGGTGCTTCAAAGTACGTGTTATAGGGCACTTTTGCCTGTAGGTACTTCGGTGCTTGCGTTTTAGAGTCTGCGTCTTGTGAGCCTCCACTAGTCGTAGCCTTACGACACTCTTCGGCGTGACGACTCTTATAGTGGGGCACTTTCCCGATTTATGATTCTTAGGCTAGTTTCGTGGGCCGCTTGTGAACTGTAGCGTCCTTCAGAGGGGGAATACTAGCTAGAGGCCTGGCTTAGATGAAAGCCAGTGTGTGCACACATGGTCAGGGGCTTTGGACTGGCGCCAATGGGCGTTCCCCTGCCTAGTCACTCACGACTTGGTTACTATTCTGGTTCTGACAGTGTCTTGGTCTCTGCCTAGTGTGTAGGGGGAGAGGAGAGTAGGATTGAGAGGGAGGAGGCGGAGGGCCGGGCTATTCTATTGTCCAAATGAGGATTGTCTCGTGGAACATGAGGGGGATTGGTTGGGGAGAGAAGAGGAGGGCAGTGAGGGAATTAGTAGGAAGATGCAAAATTGACATTCTATATTTGCAAGAGTCCACGTGCAAGTGAGATGGGGAGTTAATTGAGGGAGATTGGGGTTGCTAGACTCTCAAAGGGGGTCTCCCTCCTGACTAAGGCGAGGGTAGGAGAAATTATGGCCTTATGGAACCAGTTTGAAGTGGAAGAAGTAGAGGAGGACAAACAGGTGGGCAGTGGAGCTGTGTCCCTTCTTTTCTAAAATGCCAGGGATGGCTTTTCATGAGATGTTTTTGGAGTCTATGGACCACAAAGTAGAGATGGAAAGAGAATTTTGTGGGAGGATTTGCTTCGTCACCATCATTCTTTAGGTCGGCCATGGTGTCTGGGAGGCAACTTTAATGCAGTTCCAGCAACGACCCTCACACGGGGGAAATGGAGGACTTTCTAGGCTTCATTGCAGAGACAACTTAGACTGATATCAGGATGTCTAATGCCCAATTCACATAGTCCAACCTAAGGATTGAACCTACATTCTCTTGTCTAGATGGATTCTAGGTGTCAATTGATTGGGAGGATCACCTTCCTCATGTGCAGTCTTGTTGCCTGGCTAGGCATATACCCGACTACAAGCTCATATTGCTGAAGACTTCTTGTAGGTTTTAGGGAAAGCTCATTGTCAGAATGGAGAGATATTGGTTCAGAGAGGTGGACTTCATGGATACTGTTAGACAAGCATGGAACATCCTTAGGCGGATGATCTGCAATAGCTAGATTTCTGTGCAGATTAAAGAGCGTAGAACAAGTGCTGAAGGAATGGGGTACATCCAAGGTGCCACTTGGTACGGCTGCCAAAGGTAGGATTCTAGATCAGTTAGAGGGGCTAGACTACTTGGAGGTGGTTGGGCTTATGGATGAACAAACAAACAACAAAGGGACAGATTAAAGGTAGAGTTTGATGAGATCCTGGTGAAGGAAGAGATTTATTGGAAACAAATATCAGGGAGAAATGGCTCAAAGAAGATGATGGGAGCATGGCTTTCTCCCAATGAGTAGCATCAGGAAGGAGAAGGGTTAACACCGTGGAGCGTGGAGACGCGTGCGAGCGGAAGGACGACGTGGCCCCCGTCGCCCGATCTGCACCGATTCGTGGTCTTCACCACACAAGAGGTAGGGGAACGGATTCCTCGTCTCGCCAGGAACCCATTGATGCCACATGCGTCGCCATCCACCGCCATTTTCGTCATTTTTTGTGCAAAACTCTGTTTTGTCAAATTTTGGGCTAATTTCTCATAATGCATTCCTCTCTCGATTTCTGGTCCAAACAGTCACTGATCGATGCAAGGGAGGTACCGTTGGATTGGTCGCATCGCGAGGATCGCGTTGACGCCTATCTTCTCTCGATCTGCGGAGTGTGGAGCCGAGTCAGGTCAGGAGACGCCACGTCACCCTCTCATCGGATCGGCATCGAATCGTCATTTTCATCATAATCCAGGTAGGGGGATGGACTCCTTGCCTCGTTAGGATACCACCGGTACCACATGTGCCGTGGTTTGACGCCCTTCTCCTCATTTTTCGTGCATGTTCCCGTTTAGTTTATTTTTAGTCCATAATGCTTGAAATCGTCCCCATGGGCATCATCTTTTAATTCTAATGGCATGCTTAGGTATTGAATGTTGTTATGGCATGGTAGGGTAGTTTAGAAACGTGTTTCCCCGCGTCCCCCATCGATTTCGATCGATCGGGAGGGGGTTCAGTTCCGAACTCCAAAATCTCGAAACCCAGGCGATTTAATGCGTCCGCCCCGACGTGTTATAGCCAATTAGCGCGCCTGTATTGGTGCATTATTTCTCCTTGTGGTGGTCTCCCTAGGTCCGTTGTAGTTCTTTAACGCCCCTGTTTAGGTGCGTTATATCATTCATGAAACTGTGGGTTTTCTATGGATTTCTGAGTTTGGGTGACTTTAACGCGCCTAGTCTGGTGCGTTATATCCCCTATCTATTATGTTGTGTGCTTGTTGACTTTAACGCCCCTACCCCCGTGCATTATAGTCCTATAGCGTGCCTACCTGGGTGCATTATAGTCCCTTTTGACTATGAATTTTTATGAGTTCTGTTGAGTATAGCGGTCTTGCCCTGGTCCGTTATGGTATGTATTGGGGTGGGCCTGATCCGTTATATACCTGGAGATTTTAAAAGAGGGTTTATGCAATTTCTAATGCATTTCATGATTCATACATGCCATGTTTAAAGTCTTTTGTACGGACCGAGGAGGGATCCTGTCATGTGGTTTCACCGTGCTCCCCTGAGAGGGTAGAGTTGGCGTGAGGCTCGAGATCGATTGTGGTGTCCGAGCGAGATTTGGATCGAGTTGTAGTAATGGTCTATGGAAGAGTTAGCAGATGGCCTGTCGTGATTTCGAGCATGCCTGTTGGGCCGGTGGAGGTTTCCCGTTGACGCGTATATGGTGACCAGTGGATGATTTTTCACAGATAGAAGATGCTGGTTGTTGGGGCTCGAGAATGGCGAGAGTCGTGGACCAGCGAGGCCTTGGGTGACTGATTATGAGGTGTGCATTTTCCCAGATTGGATTTGGGGTTTGCTAGAAGTTTATCTTCTGGCAGAGTTGGTTCTGTGCTGCCATGGGTGTTCGGGTTGCTAGGTGTGAGCTGGTGGAAGCTCAGTGTTGGTTGCCCCTGGTGCAGGGTGTGAGAGAGGTCAACGTGTTGTGAAGCTAGCGTTTGGTTGGTCCGTCGAGCATGGACGTTGACCAGTGCTGGTTCTCGTGACGAGGAGCGCGTTCCTCGGTGAGCGAGATGGTGGTTGTGATGTTGTGGTTGATTTTTGTGTTGGCTGAGGTGACGCCAGACTTGTACTCCTCTACATGATGCCTACTCTGATGATCGATGTGTCATGGATTGTGAGTGAGGCATTATCCACGATCATTGTCTGGCTGCGTCCCTCAAGACCGTGATTTTTATGAGCATTAAGGTTTGGTTGGGGATCTGACGGTGTCGTCAGTTGGTCCAGGCGTTCTCCCCTTGTCGCTTGGTGCTTGTCCTGAATTTCGAGGATGAAATTCTTTAGATACGGTGGTCAAATCACACCAAAGGTGATAAGAAGCAGTCAATTCAGCATTTAATATTGCTGTCATCATATATATAAGGAAAATTTTTACATGGCCACACTAAAGAAAAGAAAGAGAAAAGACAATACATTAGGCCTCCGGCCCATCGCGAAGCTCAGCAGATGAAGGGTCCTGAGCAACAGGCGACCTGCCCCCAGCACCCTCGGTGACGGCCGGTCTAGGCACTGACCCCGCTTGCGTGGGAACTGTCTCGACCGCATGCCCTCCCGAAGCTGTCGGAGATGGCGATCGCTCGGACAAGATGGAGGTGTCCCAGCTCCTCCCTTCGCTCAACGTTGAGAAGGAAGAATCGGTAGGCTAACAGCCAATCACAAGCCACCATAGTGTAAATCATCATGCCAAGAGCCATAGCACAAGCCACAACTTAACCTCAAAACAATGCCATACGACAGAATGAGAAAGTCAAACTCGACTCACAATAGCTCACCAGGAAGAGAAGTCTTAGCTCGCTCGAGCACTTTCTTAAATGAGGCATCCAAACGACCACCTCAAACACAACCTTAACACCTCAGGGGCTAACCACCCTCAGGCTGGGACGGCCAAAATGACATTAATCTCCTCCGGAGAACATGCACAGCCATCGCAAGACCCATCGGCCACTTGAACATGCCACGAAAAAATGCAAACGCTGCACCATAGATTCACACCTGCTGGCAAACTCTGCCCAGCGTAGCACAACCAAGACCAACACCACAACAAAAAGCACTCTTAATCACATCTTGACGAGAGCAAAACCACCTCGCACAATGCCAACACAGCACAGGTAAGCGCTCATGCGAGAATGTAAAGCGGAATAGAAAACATAAAACCTATGCCAACTGTCGACTATACTGGGCCTTATGGACTATGAGCACTACAATATCTCGAATTCCCATGTACGTTCACAACCAGCTCAAAAACAACTCAAGCTACCTCTGATACCACCTGTGACTACCCATGGAGGTAACCGGCCTCCTACCGGCCCCACATCACAACCAAACACAATTTAACTAGTGGGATTGGAATCCCAACATGTTAGGGGTTCAGATGATTCCATTTAAATTGAAAATCGTCACCTGAAACGGTGAACCTGACTCACACCCCCAAAGCATGATTCCACCCTTAGCATAGGAAAACCCGCTCAAACTCACATTGTTCAGCTCCAAACCATGAGGGAAAGCAAGAAAAGAGTAGGGCATCCATCCTCCTACCTCCACCGAAGATCTCGCGAGTCGAAACAGCCAATCCTCACCAAAGACCACCACACAAACCCACGTCGTGACACTTTGAATCTACTGAGGGATCACGTCAATGCTACGCTCCATTCATCGCACCTTCACGCTCCACGACACCTCCACGGCATCCCTACCTCGTCCCCCTCCGCCTCGATCGCGTGCTCGGGGGAGATGAGAAGAGAGGAGAGAGAATGGAGGGGGAGAGAGTGAGAGAAATGTGAGAGGAGAAAGAAGGGGTTAAGGGTTTTAAAAGAAGAGAAAATTTGAGTAATCACCTCGTGCTGCTGCTGTTCCTTCTCCATCCTGTTACGGCTAGGAATCACGTCTTCTTCGATCTACTACCGTTATTCTGTTGGTGCTTTAGTTGCCGTTCCTCTGTTGTAAACAGAGTCTCGACTTCTTCTTCCTCTACACCAGTTCAAACACAGGTCCACATCAAGATGATGTAAGGCACTCAACCAAAATCATAGCAGTCCAAAATGGAGGATGCAGAGCTTTTAACCTTACGCAAGGACACCATAACAATGAAGGAGAACACCCTCTCGAGTCATGCTCTTTCCCCTGAAAATTGTTTTACTCTGTTCTTCCTGATAGACCAAAGCATTGCATGTAGAATCAGCCACCATACAATAATATCACCTTTGAGATCCTGTCTTCAGTTCCAGCTATCAATCAGCCATGCCACTCCATTGGAAGCTGGTGGCCACAATGCAATTGTTGAAAAGAATGGTGCCAAATCTCAGCAAATAAGCAACCCATGTATAAAAAGCAACCCATGTATAAATGGTCTCAGTCTCCTCTTCCCCTCCATAGGCAGCATGTTGTCCTAATATCTTCCAAGAAATTTGCTACCTAATCACATGTAGAAGGCCTTCCATGAAAAGTACTCTGCACAAGGACCTTCACTTTCGCCAGCCTACTAGGTGACACACATGCAACACCTTAGGGGATAAGGATCTCTGGCATTGTTGCCATGACACTCACATAGGCACTAGGTGTAATTGCAAGGCCCAGGTGGCGGCCTGCCTTTCCAGACTCCAGTGGCCTAGAAAGGCAGACTAGGCAACTACTTAGGCAGCCAAGGCAATCCGCTTACTGCCTTGGATCTAGAGGTGCCCAATCTAGGCTGACAACAGGATCCAAATGGATCCACAGTTTAAAATCCCCCCTCCAACCTGCAGACTTGGCCCCGATCAATCTCCAATCTCCCAAGCCCTTCTCACCTCCCCCAACCCCCAGGTAGGGTTTCATATGCAGTTATTGTCTGCTGCCATCGATCCATTAGCCACTGCAACCACAGCACTTGCACCTAGGATTTCTTTGTCTTGTGACTATCATCTAGTGCCGCTAGCCACCTCCATCATCCGATGCCATCATTTACTGCCCTCCCTCCGCTAGTTGTATGAAGTGGCAGCAATTACAACATGCTGATAGCCTAGCACCCTCTCCATGGTTCAATTTTGGGGTGGTCCTAGAAGAATCGCCTAAGCTCCTAAACGGTCTACCTTAGATCACTTTTATCCCCCTAACGCCCCGCCTGTTCAACTCCTATCAAGCGGTCACCCGTGGACCGTTTTGTCCCCCAAACGGTCCTATGTGGACCGTTTATTTCCTAAGTGGTCCCTGTTAGGCCGTTTTCTACTCACCGTGCCCGATGGCATTCAACCCCCTCCCCACCGTTGGCAATGGCCCCAAGGGCCCTACAACTGCTTCTGAGGGGTGGGTGTGCCCCTTCTTCCCTGTCTAGACTACATGCAAGTGAAATGGGGGTTTTTTAGGGGGGGCTTACCTCGGAGGTCTTGGCCGATTTTTCCACTGCCGCTGTTGCCGCCTCCGACGGCGCTTCTGCCTCCTCAGCCGCTCCAATGACCACCACGGTTGCCTCGCCCTCAATCGCAGGCGGTGGAAGCTCCTCTCCGGCCACCTCCAATGATGGCACATGGGTCTCCTCCGTGGGGTTCACCACCGGCGGTGGCAGGGCTCCTTCTTCGGCCATCCAATGGGTGAGGCAGTTCAAGACCTGTCTCTTGAAGTGCATACGAGGGATGAGAAGAGATTGGGGGGTTGAGCTTGGAGAATAGAGAATGAGAAAAGGGGGGGAATGGAAGCCAGGCGTGGTGAGCTCCACCTGGTGATAGACGTTTGGCGGTGAGATAGAATGAGGAAGACAATAGGGCGTTGGTTTTATTTTTTTTGAAACCGACTATCTAAAAATGGTCCATCAATAGACCGTTTAATCATTAGGGCGGTCTACATAAGACCGTGTTTAAGGAACGACCCAACTGCCCTCACGCGGTTAGTCCATGACCGTTTATCTATTTGGGCGGCCTTACATATGGCCGTTTTAAGGCACGATGAAATTCAAATCCTGCTTACCTTTACAGTCCAACTCGGACCATTTTTTATTTGTGGCGGCCTTGAACGGGCCATTTCTATGTTGCTTTGGCCAAAATGATGAGTGAGCTTTTTAGCCTTATTTTGCTGCATTATGTGCCAAATTGATAATCTTGTGGCTTGAATGATCTTATTTCATGATATATGTAATTGTAAAACTCTATTCATGATCTTTTGCAGCATCACTCCACTTCCATAGTCCAGGTCAGGTAAGTCAGGTAAGTATTCCGTAGTGACAGATGACTATACTAGGGGCCTTTTCCTAAGCTTGTGGAATCGACTTCCGAGCATGGTTTCCGTTCCTTTTTTTTTTGCCTGGAAGTGCGGGTTCCGCCTTCCTCTCCATCATTTCGTTGCCGAACTGCTTCGGTTCTACCAACTGACCCCAGTCCAATTGGTCTCCAATTCTTATACTTTCGTGTTCTCCTTCATATTCCTTTGCCGTTCGTGTGCGATCGAGGCTTCGCTGGATCTCTTCCATGCATTTTTTGAGTTGAAGGAGCATGCCCACGCGGGTAAGGGCTTCTTCTTTCTCCAGGCAAAGAGGGGAAGGAGCTGCGTGACCCTCTCTCCCAGAGATTCTTCCCACAAGGACTAAAAGACCTAGTATTTCTGGGTGGACGTAGCCTTGGATAGCGGGGCTTGAAACTTCCTGCTGATCCCCAATTTTCAGCCTAACATCCCTCCAAAGCCGGCTATGATTTCCCCGGAGGTGGAGAAGAAAGCTGCCCTCCTTCAAGAGAGTCGCCGATCCACGGCCGAGTTGATGACTGAGGCCAACATCGAGGAGTATCCTTCTCGGATGGTGGTGTCTCCAGGTAAAGGCTTTAGAGCCTTGTGTTGATGTTGGGTCGCCCCAGCAAGCTTCTTTCTAACTGTCCGCTTCTCTTGGCCCAGATTCGAAGCGAGTGGCCGATGCAGAGGCGGCGCCGGCTGAGGTGGTGATCATTGACCAGGAGGAGGCGCCTGCTCCCGGTGGACCTGAAGCATCCGGGAGTTCTTCCCGTGCCCGAGACAAGGGCAAGCAGCCTGCTCTGGATGGTTCTTTCGAGCGTCGCGGGGCCAAGTGCAAGGATCCAGTGGAAAAAATGTTGTGGACCTCGATAAAGGCCATGACTATCGAGAGGAAAAGGGCGAGAAGGGCGGAGGCCGCTCGCCCGGTCGAAGAGGGCGCGTAGCTGGCTCTCTCGATCATTGAATCAGAGGGGGCCATCGCCGTCAGAGGAGTCGCGACCAAGGTGACTGTGCTCCAGGCAGCGGCAGCTGACGTTGGGGCACCCATTGGGGCTGACGGGGGCATAGGACGGTGAATCCCGATTTGAGCCGGTCGAGGCCGAGGGGTCGCGAGGTGAGGTGACCCAGACCCAGCCGATCGAGGCTGCGGAGGTGCGGGATGAGGCGGCCCGACCTGAGCCAGCCAATGGGACCCCAGGAGGGGGAGTACCCCGGGGGGATACCCCTATCCCAGCGATTCCAGAAGGGACCTTCCCTCCTGCGGTAGGTGCCTTTGCCATCTGAGCCTCCTTGTACCGCAGGTGCCGCTCTGTGACCTCGGGGGCAATTCGGGGAGGTCTCGGGTGTAGCTCCCCTTCCGTGCTTCTCAAACGAGTCATGGAAGGTGGCTTGATTGTGGCCCAGCTGGGGGCCGAAATGACTGATCTATTCACTCAGGTCAACTCAGAGAGGGAGTCCCTGGCCTGGGCTCGTGGTGCATCCAACCGAAAAATTGAGCGTCTGACCCGCGACCTTGAAGACCTTCGGTGGGAGGCGGCCTCACTCAGGGCGCAAGCGGAGTCGAGCCAGAAAGAGGCTTGGGAGTCAACTAAGCAGCTGAGTCAGGCCCGTTATATGGTTGAGTTGAAAGATAAGGTCCTGGACACGGAGCGTAAAGTGCAGGCTGAACTTGCCGAGCGATAGAAGGCTGAGCGTGAAGAGCTCGAGGGCCGGGTCTGAGAGGCCGAGTGGCAGCAGGTGAAGGCCGAGGTCACGCGAGCTGAAGCCAAGCGGAGGCAGTCTGAGGTGAAACGGGAGGTGGCCGAGATCGAGGCGAAGGCAGAGCTGGCTGGGTTGGAAGCGCTCAAGCAATACAAATGCTTGGAGGGTTACCAGGCGGCGCTCCAACAGGCTGCCTTTGCTTACTACGAGCCGGGTTATCGTCGGGGCCTACGGAAGGGGTTTTCCCAAGGCTACTACCAAGCGACCTCTCTGGCCTATGAATAGGCACACGGGAGCTCGATTTTCCTTCTAGGCAACGCTATGACTCAGACGAGGATACCACAGATTCTTCTGTTCAGACGCCGAGTGAAGGTGGAAGTCGGGGTGCCTCTGTTTTGTCTAAGCGATCGCCAACTCTGGTAGTCTCGGGAGGGCACACGATCAAGAAAATTCCCACACTGGTGGGGTCAGTGTCTGGACCGGCCGTCACCGAGGGTGCAGGGGGTGAATCACTCGTTGCTGAGAATCCTTCATCTACCAAGCTTCGTAGTGGGCTCAAGGCCTGATGTACATTTTTGCTTTTTCCTTTTCTTTTCTTTAGCATGACCATGTAAAACTTTCCTTACGTCCACAAGTTTTGGTAATAGTAAATGTTGAATTGACTATTCTTTGCTGCCTTCGGCGCAATTTGACCATTGTACTTGTAGTTGTTGGAAAGGCGGTGATTCTTTCTATGGATATCTTGCGTGTCAATTGGTTGGCGTGGCGCTGGCGTCTGTCCATCTTCCCATGCTTTAAATGACTTGCCAATTCACGTGTTTCCATCGAAGGGGTGGTGGTGGAAAACGAGGTAACCATCTTATGGAAAAGGGTTTTTACCTTTCGTGATTTTTCGAGGGGAAAATCTTTTAATTCAACAGCTCCTCTTCGGCCTATAAAAGGCTCCGAAGGGCGTTTCCTCCTCTCTTCACCGCTTTAGGCCATCCCTGTAGTTTCTCCTCTCAACGAAGTGTTGTGCTATTAGTCTTGGTGAAGCATGGAAGGCGTTTCAGAGGATGAAGATGCAGATGGCAGGAGAAAGGAGGGTCTTGTTGCTCCAGCTTGAAAGAGGGATCGACGGTCGGCAGACGACTTGTAAGAGGGTTTGACATGCGGGAGTATGTCGCCTTCATACCTCTTGACTGCCGACACTACCTTCGGAGGAAGGTAGAAGCGGACTGATGAGGGCATGCCACTGTGCCCTCATTCCATTCTCGCCTCTCCTCCTCCCCTCCCCCTTCCGCCTTTCCATCTCGTCGCCTCAGGGGGTAGCTCTTCCAGTTTCCTTCTATGCCTCCTCTACTCTTCAACTAGCCTCTTTTCCTCTCTGTTTTTTTTTCTTTTCTTTGCCCTAGATCGACCTCCCCTCCTCTTTCTTTCACTCTTTAGAGGACACCCCCTACCATCCTCTTTTTTGTCATATGCCACTAAAGGGGGCTCTTCCAAAGAGTTGGTAGAGGTGGCCCTCTCTTGTTTGGGGTGGCATCCGGGTGTTCTCTCCTCTTCTTTTCCGCTTCTTCTGGCACCCTCTGAAGTTCCCAAGCAAACTAGGTCAGTCACCCCATTTTCTGAGCCAGTTTCTACACTGGGTACCAGGCTTGTTGCTCAAGCCTCCCTTGATTTCCACTAACTCAGGATCATCATCTTGTAAAGACTTAATTTTCATCAACCAACTTTTTACAGATGCTTCATCAAAGATTTTATCACCATTATGGCACCCATTACGGATTGCATCTATAAAGGAAATTTTGAGTGGACTAAAGCCGCCTCCCAGGCTTTTCTTGGAATAAAGGAGCTCATGACCAAAGCCCTTGTCCTCCGCCTGCCAGACTTTTTCAAAGTCTTTGAGATATCCTGTGATGCATCTGGCGTAGGTATAGGCAGAGTACTTAGCCAGGAAAGTCACCCTATGGCTTATTTCAGTGAGAAGCTTTCTGATGCAAAGCTTCGTTACTCCACCTACGATAAGGAGTTCTATGCCGTGGTCCAAGTTCTCAAACACTGGAGACATTATCTCTTACCTCAAGAGTTTATCTTATACTCGGACCACGAAGTTTTGAAATTCCTTAGTTCTCAGAAGGGGTTAAACCCTAGACATGGTCGGTGGGTAGAATTCCTCCAGTCCTTCACTTTTATCCTGAAATATAAGGCTAGAAAAGAGAATAAGGTGGCCGACGCCTTGAGTCGAAGAGTCTCCCTTCTTTCCACTGTTCGAGTAGAGGTCACAGGGTTTGACCGCATGAAGGAACTCTATGGAGAGTGTCCCGACTTTGGCCCTGCCTACTCTGCCTTGTCCGCTGGATCTTCGACCACATTTGCTGACTATCTACTCCTAGATGATTTTTTTTTCGAGGACAGTAACTCTGTGTCCCGAAGACTTCTGTACGGGACTTCCTGATTTGGAAAATACATGCTAGAGGTCTTGCTAGTCACTTTGGACAAAACAAGAGCATCCATTATGTGGAGGAGCACTTTTATTGGCCTGGCCTGAAGAGAGATGTGGCCAAAATTATAGCCCAGTGTCAGATATGCACAATGGCCAAACAGGTCAAACAAAACACTGATCTCTACACTCCTCTCCCCATTCCTGATAGACCATGGGTTGATGTGAGCATGGATTTTATCCTTGGTTTACCTCGCACTGCTCACAAACATGACTCCATCTTTTTTGTAGTTGATCGATTCTCTAAGATGGACATTTTCATTACATGTTCCAAAACATCTGATACATCTAGAGTAGCCTGCATGTTCTTTGATGAAGTAGTGCGTGGTCTCCCCCAAACCATAGTGTCTGACCGAGATGTCCAGTTCACTAGTAACTTTTTGGAAGATACTTTGGCACCTAGTTGGCAGTCTCTGTGTCTTGTGAGCCTCCACTAGTCATAGCCTTACGGCACGCTTCGGCGTGACGGCTCTTGTAGTGGGGCAGTTTCTCAATTTATGGTTCTTAAGCTAGTTCCGTGGGCCCCCGGTCTAACCGTAGCGTCCTTCAAAGGGGGGATACTAGCTAGAGGCCTGGCTTAGACAGTGGGCCATTGTGTGCGCACGTGGTCAGGGACTTTGGACTTGCATCGTTAGACGTGACCCTGACTAGTCACTCGTGTTATGGTACTGCTCTGGTTCTAGCAGTGTTTTTGTCTCGACCTAGTCCTTGCGGTAGGTGACGTGGACAAGACGCTAGTAGGCACAGCATAAGACGTCAGTCGACACAGCTGGCTATTCTTCTAGTGGTGAGGCACTCTAGTCACGTGGCACGTGACTCCTCGCGGTTCTCTTCACGTTTCTTGTGCGTCTTAACCTTTCTGGGTTGGCCTTCTCTTGGCTTTTCCCGAGGTCAGTGTCTATCGTATGCACGACGTTCCAGTCATGAGTGGGACAGTGTGCATGACATATTACTCGTGTCGTCTGGGTCTGAGTCTGTCTAGGTTTTCCTAGGTTTTCTTGTTATTCTTGCAGGTCTTCGCTTTAGGCCTGGCATCTTGTCGGCAGATCGGTAACTCCTGACTTCGTCAGATCAAAGTCTACCCTTCTGTCATTGCTTGGAATAGTTCTGGGAGCCGAGGTTAGTTCGGCAGTCGCACCTGTTCGGTACGGCTCTTTCCCTTTCCTTTTTAGCTCTCCCAGCTCTTAGCTTGCTCCCTACTCTTGCACCCCTTTTCTTTACAGCTTTGTAGTTTAGTTTTTCCTGCTTTACTACTGTTGTTACCTGTTGCTTACCTGTTATTTACCCGCTATTTTAGCGTGTTACTACATATTTTTCAGTGAGAATCTACGTGACCCCTACTGAGCCAGTGACACGAGGCTCACCCCTGCTTTTCAGGTGGGTCGCGGTTCGTGCTGCTTCCGTGGTTCCTGGTGTGCGAGTTCGTAGCTGCCAGCTGGTACCTTAGTCGGGCTTCCCCTAACTTTTCGGTACATCTTTTCTGTTCTGTCGACTGTACTGTTAGACTTGTTGTCTTCTTTTGGATCGAACTTTGATATATAATTGTTAATTTTAAACTGTTAATTAAAATGTAATTTTATTTATGCTACAATCTCTGTAAAATATTAAAATAGGTGTCATGGAGTCATGGTATAAAGTCGGTAACAGAGATTTGTATGCATGCAATACTCTTTTATTATCACCTTTGGCTTAGAGTGTTTAGATAACCTACCTTTATGTGTTGCGGATAGGAAGAAGAAGAAGATGACGAAGGTGACAGCAACTGCAGCAACAGCAGCACACGATTGTTCACACAAATAGGAAGAGGAAGAAAGAAGATGTAGCAAAAATGGCAGCAACTGTAGCCGCAATAAGAAACAACGAAGGAAGAAGCTACTTCGTTCCTTCATTGACACAGACGAGGGAAGAAGAGGAAGCAGACGTCCTTCATCGCACACAGTAGTAGCCGCAAGAGGAAGGAGAGGACGTCGATGCAGGGACTCGAACAGCAGGAGCAAAAGATGCTTCTGCATCGATCAAGGGTTGTATTTATAGGAGTAGAGTTCCTACGTGAGTTAGGGAGTCCTACTCCGTACTTAGAGTCCTACTAGGTTTCAAAATACCAGGTGTTAATCTTCACCCTGTTGTACCCACAGTCGGCTTCCTTGTTAGGTTTGAACCCTAATTTCCCATGCATCTTATTTGAATGTAATAAGACTTTGAGTTAACCAAAAGCCCTCTTACACTTAGTAATTATACATATGCCCCCTTTTTAAGGCCCCTTTTTGCTACCCGTAAGGCCCATTAGGATGGATTTTGGTTTTGTCCATATTGGGCTTTTAATGTAGTTTGTAGTTTATGTTTTATTATTTTAAGCCAATTTCCATTCTATTGGGTTGGTGGGGTGTGCAGGTTAGATAGGATTGGCGTCCCGTACCTGAGAGCCTAATCCCCATTTCATCTTATTCTCTTTATCTTCAGGGGAATGCCACAATGGACGCTATAACTTTGTTTGATTTCAATAAATTTTAGCCTTCGACTATGATCTGGTGGAGTGAGCACATTCATTCCCCCTAGGAATGGGTGCACTCTCCTAGATCCAGTCTAAGGTGTTATTTGCCAACAAAAGGTAGGGATTTTGTCATTTCTAAAAAATATATTTCCATTCTATTATAGACACATATATAAATAAATATTTATACATTTTATTTGGGGTGCTACACCCTCTCCCACTTAAATGAATTTGGCCCCCAAATTCAATTGTATAAAATCTTGGAGGGTGCAGAGTACGATGATGGTCACGTGGGGTAAGGCCCCTACCGCTTCCAATGTCTCCCCTCAAGCCACGCCACCTCGGGTCCAATTCCCCTTTCAAGGGTCCTCTAGCTAACCCCCACGGGAGGCTCCACCCCAACCCAGCCACTTCATGCCTTCCCTAGGGACCTCTCAACCCCAGACTCCTCCCATCCCTACCACACCATCAAAGGGGGTGGATCCCACGTTCAAACAGGAGATCCAAAGCTACATTTAGTAGGTGGCAGCCGAAAGTATGCCTACTTCACGCCCTTATTCCCTGGTATAATATTGCAAGCTCCCTAATGCTTACTTCCCGCCTGGTCTCAAGGCCCCCAAGTATAGGAGGTACGATGGTACCACCGACCCTCACCATCAACTTTCGGGTTTCCTTATGGACTCCCACCAATGGCTACATGACCGGGGTCCTATTGGTCCATCTATTCCAAAAATCTCTCGAGGGTGAGGCTCTTCGATGGTTCTCCTCACTTCTGGCTGTCGATCTCCTAAACTTTGATATAGTTTTTGAGTAGTTTCTTGCTCATTTCGGCCATATGTCCTCATTTGCTCCTACGTAGTTTGATTTGGTCATGGAAAAAATGAGGTCCGATGAGGACTTCATTGACATGGCCAAATGTTAGAGAATCATAGCCTCTAGGATGGAGGTACCTATCCCGGAGTCTCAGGCCGTCACCATGCTGGTAAGCAATGCTACACCCCAACTCAGGGCCATCCTCATGCTCAGCGAGCTCCATACTTTCCCTCAGCTTTACAATCGAGCTCGGATTGTGCAAGGCCTGATCAAGGACTCAACTCTGCCTCCCCTCTTTGAATCACGTGCCAGGGGGTGAAAGGCCCCAGCTGTCCCTACTATCGAAGGAGTCACAATCAATGAGCAAGTGAATGTTGTCGGCGCATCCTTTAGGACTAACAATCGCCAGGCCCCACATCGTAATCCACCTATCTCCAACCAAGGCCAAGGCACTCCCAAGCAGTATGCCAATGTCCCTCCGCCCCAAAATTACAACCGCACAGGACCAAAGAGGGCTTCCTACCCTCCGTTACCTGGGACGCTGGGTGACATCTTCTTCGCCCTCATGTCCTCGCAGGCTATACAGCTTTCCCCTCAAAAGGGATTAGGTTCACCGTAATGTAGATACATCTAAATACTACCCGTATTACCAGGAAAAAGCACTATGTGGAAATGTAAAGACAAAGTTATATTAGTGATGTGCGAGTAAATATCTATGATTACTAAGTTAAACCAGGAAAATATAAGATCTGGTATTTGGATTAGTGTATCTCAGAGAATAAATAGCATGGTCAGTTCCCCTCTGCCCCTTACATGGAAGCAAACCTCAAATGACCCTCAGGTATCAATTGCTGAGGATCATAGGTTCAATGAAAATAGTGGCTATACCTCAACAAACAGTCAAAGTGAGTTTTATCTCGTTTCCTTTTCAAGGTGAAGAAAGTGGCTGCACCTGATGATGGCAACGATAATCCTTACACTTGTGTGCAAGGCAGATCCTGACATGGATGCCTCTTATCACAAAGCAGCAAGACATCGTGGCATATGTTTCCACCTTATGTAATAAACCATGGCAGCGACTAAAGGAGAGAGAAAGTGCTACAAGGGCTTTTGCAGATAATTGCTCATAATCACTGTTGCTCTTGCTGCACCATCCTTGCTACCAATCTGCCTCCCCTATCTCCTGCCTACTTCCCTTCCTCACCATCTCCAATCCCTGACCCCTGAGGAGGTGAGCAGCAATGGAGGAGAGGCCTCCCCAGCAGCCTCAATGAGAAGCTCTCTCCCTCTGTCTCGAGAGACATGGAGAGCCACATGATTAGCTCATGAGCAAAGTACCAGACACCCCGAAAGACGATCGAAATAAGCTACACAAGTAACTTGCACTCAACAGCCCACTTGCAGCCTAAACTGAATGCAGATATGGTGAATTTCAAGGAGATACAGAAGTTGAGAAAAGGCCCACAAGTGGTTTTAACGAGAAAACAGAATCACAAGCATAGGTATGCAGGAAAACAACCAGTAGTGTTGACAAAATTCTTTCTTACATTTATCTAAGGAACTCTCAAAGATGTTTTCATTCTTGTCTGGCATTCAAAATGAATAATTTTCAGGGACATCATCCAACTTATGAGAGAAATTGGGTGAGATTACCTAATCATTCTCGTATTTATAAGAGTACTGGAAAAAGTTACACTATCTGTTATCCTATTGCTTACCACTGCTTTTACTTTTTTGAATGCTGCCACCCTTAGACTTCCACTCCTCCTCTTTCTTTAAAACTGCAAGAAATAATAGAGCTGTTAAGTGAGGTTTGCTGATCATGGAAGAAGGATAAAAGCCTGTGTTGTATGAGGCTGGCATAGACCTATGGGGATGTGATGATCCACGTGGTTAGGGCTACTGAGGAGATTCTGGAGTGTGCCGGTTGTAGACTGAGCGATAGGGTATCGGCTAATGTCATGTTGTTAGTCGGAAATGTAATTCACATTAGCCTGGGAAACTGGGGCCGAGCTAGTCGGGGAAGGCATTGCGGTCAGGAACTGGGACTGGGACAGGGGCTGGAGGTTGGAACTGGGTCTGGGACTGGGATTGTAACCGGTGATGGAGACTGGAACCTGAGCTGGTCGGCTGGCCATCGGAGGGGTTGTAGTCGGGATACTGGAGCTGGACCTGCAATTGAGGCTGGGCGGCTAGCTTGCAAAGGCATTGTAGCTAAAATGATGGGCTTGGAGACTGGAACTAGGGCAGGGTGGCTCGCCTGTGAAGGCGTTGTAGCCAGAAAATTGGAGCTGGAAGCTGGGGCTGGAGCTGGGCGGTTGGCTTGTGAAGGCGTTATAGCCGGAATACAGGAGCTGGGAACTGGAACTGGAACTGGGCGGCTGGTCTATGAAGGCGTTGTAGCCGGAATACAGGGACTGGGAACTAGAACTGAAACTGGGCGGCTGGCCTGTGAAGGCGTTGTGGTCGGAATACAGGGACTGGGAACTGGAACTGGCGATGGCCAGTGAAGGCGTTGTAGCCAGAATACAGGGACTGGGAACTGGAACTGGGACTGGGCGGCTGGCCTGTGAAGGCGTTGTAGCTGGAATACAGGGACTGGGAACTGGAATTGGGACTGGCGATGGCTGGTGAAGGCATTGTAGTCGCAATACAGGGACTGGGCGGCTGGTCTGTGAAGGCGTTGTAGCCGGAATACAGGGACTGGGAACTGGAACTGGAACTGGTGATGGCCGACCCTCGGGGATGTAGTGGCCACCATTGTTGTGGACCGATGCTGAGGTCGCCGTCGACAGAATGTCGCGGTTGACGGCCTTCATCAGTGAGGGGTAGAGAGGGAGAGAGTTTTTTTTTTGTTTTCTCTTCACCAGCTCCACCGCCCTTTCGGGTTTTCGCCAGAGCTGGCCCCCTTTTCCTTTTTCCGGTGTGCCCTTGCGGGTTTTCACACCGAGGGTCACCCGATTTTGTCTGAGCGCCCTCGCGGGTTTTCACCTCAGCTGGGTTAATGGCAAGGGCTCTCCATGCTAGCCCCCCTCGGCTGATTGTCGGAAACGTGCTATAAACCATGGGGTATGATGATACTGGCGTCACATTACGCTGGGAGTACTTTCTTTTATAAATGAGTGAAAATCACGAGACAATCTAGTGAAATTACATTCTTGCGTGTTAAGTATAGTGCATAGCGTTTATGATTATGAAAAGTGCATTCTTATTACATTCTTGTTCGTGAAGGGCCATACTTACATTCTTGTCATGTGCTTGCTATATCCTGCTCGTGTATCTCTTACCTTGATCTTATCTTGTTACTTGTGTTATTTTGGTTTACACCGTATGTTCTATCGCATTTCCTTTATTTAGAGCAAAAATATTAATCATTTAAATATTGTCTCCATGTTAATGCGAAGATACCTACTAGACAAGTGTGCTCATTACCCTAATTTCCAACATTTTCAGGAAACACTAGCGGGTCGAATTCGGATTATGCAAGTAGCGGGTCCGAGAGCGATTGAAGGTCAAATGGAATGAGAGCAGCCCTAGTTGCTTAGTGTCTAGTCGAGTCATATTGTAATTTTCTATTTTCTTGAGTCTTATGATATGAGTATGTCAAAAGTCAAGGATCTCATGTACTTTTTGATTATTATTATGAAATAAAGTTGAAGTTTTGAACAATTACTTGTGCAATTACCTTTGTGTAATTGTCTTGCGCTCTGATTTCTTACTTGCGAGAGGCTTACCATGTCGGCTGTCCACGTCTCCGAGGTTCCTTCCGCTGTATTAAAAGTTCGAGAGTTCGAGACGTGACATTCATTTAGAAAAGAGCACACAAAAATGCTCTTTGATCTATGCATGAAAGAGAAGCTGCTCTCCCTGCCGGAGCCGCGAAAACCGGCAGAGATAGACAAAACAGATGATCCCAACTACTGTGTGTATCACCGGAGGTTGGGATATACCATTGCAGATTGTTATGTCTTCAAAGACATAGTTGAGGACCTTATTCAGAAGGGTCTAATAAATATGTTAGGTCATGTGGTTGAGCCTCCGCAACCGCATCCCTAGAGCCGGCCAAACCGATCGGCCAATGTGGTCTATATGGCGACCCCAGTTTCAAACTCAGACGACGCCGAGGCTGGGTCATCTAATCAGCGACCACGAGTCGCCCCCGAACCATCGCGCTGGCCGATGGTGGAATGATACACAACAAATAAATATTATTACAATTCCAAAAATATGGCCCACTCCACGTAGGGAGGTAAAGGGCTACAATAGTAAATTTCTGGGCTGCTGGAAAATGGGTTGACAGGCTGCACTCGTAGGAGACAAGGGAGGCGAGTCGAGGTCGATCGAGTGAGCCGATTGGAACCCGAGCGGCTCTGCCCGCGCTTGTCACCCAGCGCAGCAAACTTGCAGAAGTCGGTACGGCTGGATCCGACATCCGATCAGGGTGCCGTTTGTGGGACCGCATCGGTAACTGGATGAAGAATGCCTCAGCCAAATTACGCGATCGGATGTGATTAGAGCTGGGCGTGACAGCACCTGTACCAGGGCTCTGGTTCTGCTTGCACAGAACTACACTGGAAGACTAAAAATTACAAAATAAATAGCTCCAGTCTCTGAATGGATCGCCGCTTGTTGGAGATCATCGGTGACGTCTGGAGGAAGGATCTGACCAAGGGGTTTGGTTAGATCTACAAGGGGGAAGGTAGGGCAGCTTCTGCAAGTCATCTCTGGATCTAGATCAGATCTGCACGGATCTACTTGCGCAGTCTCACCAAAACCAATGCCACGATCAGCACAGACCTCATAACGGCACGATCTTGGTGGCAGTGTAAAGAAGACATAAAAATCTATGATCACTAAGAATCTCAGATTTATAGGAGTTGAGAGTAGATATGTAGAATTTTACTATCATAGAATTGAAGATCTGGACAGTAGGCTCGGACAGAGTTGTGTGACTTCACGACGAGAATTGTTGCTAGATATTCCGAACTCCGATCGACACGAAACTGGCGCTTGATTGCTCGTGGCTTGCAGAGGCTTCACTTGTAAAATCACCAGGCTCAGATCTCAAGAGGAGATGACTGTGGGAGGTTCGTGATTTAGAGATGATATCTGGTCAAGCAGATCAAGATCTGCACACGGGCGCGAATCGAACAATAACTTCGACGTCGCACCGATAGGAAGGGGACTCGCACCCCGGCTAGATCCTGTCGCGGGATCTCACACCCATGGAATAACAAAGAGAATCACTCTCTACAAATTTTCTCTCATAAAAACTTCATAATTTCATTAGCTTTTTAACAAGACACTATACATATGCTTATATAGAATGGAAGGAAGAGGCATGGGGAGAGGAGGGCAGCCAAGAGAGAGAGTGTGATCTAGATTCTGAGCCAAAAAAGTTTGTGGAGCACAGAGTTTTGTATTTAAAATCAGATAGTTGGATGGATGTAAAAATCTTGTATGTTGTAGATCTTTGAGTCTACTTTCCAACGGCACTGATCTTGCCTCGATCTGACACCAGATCTGAGCGTGGCGATCATTTTCGTGGAGGCGCGCAAATCTGCTCTGTGAACAGGCCAGCAAGAGCAGTCCAAGGTTAATTCTCCCACAAATCCTCGGCTCCGAACCAGCGACTGCCGCTCCCGGGGATCGACCACAACCCTTCCAGTAGCATCCCAGCTAGCCGCCCTAGTAAAGAGATGCCTGGACACTGCCATCCCAGCAGCTGGACCCACCTACTGTCCCGTGAGCCCAGCAGAACCGAACCGGACAAGCAGCCCGTCTCAGGCCCGAAAGCCCTTCCGACTTGCTACCCGTCAACCCGAGTTCGCTACTCCCGGGTCAGACTATAGCCCTTTACATCCCTGCATGGAGTGGGCATAAAATTCACTGCTGTAACTATTGTTTAATTACTGTACTGGGAGTACGAGTCTCAGCTGGGGTCGTCTTCCCCACTCCCGGAGCGTGGAGGTACATTCGCCTCCCTTTTTGTCTCATTTGCTTAGTTCGTATGTGTTCTTTTTATGCCACTGCTTGAGTGTTAGAATAATTAGTCCGTTCACATTAATTTAATCACCGCTGCGAGAGTGAGTGCGTGACCCATCCCGTGACTCGATCCAAGCACGGAAGAGCCAAATACCCTTGACTCATTGTCAATTTCTCAACCGCGCACATCCGCACATTTCTCTCACTAGGGACGAGTCGCGAGTTTGCCTAGAGTCTCAAGATCACATTCAATTGGTATCGAGTCTCGTCATCCCATCCAACATCAAATTGGTATCAGAGCTCATTCGTCCCACATCAAATTGGTCAGAGCAAGGTTGAGTCTAGGGTAGTCGTTGTTTAGAAAAAAAAAAAGTCTTGAGTCTAATGTCATCTTGTCCTAGGTTTACATTTCATCCCAGTACCCGGTATATCAAAAGGCGGTACTGGAAAGATAGGTAAAGCCTATTTAGAAGGTAGTCTCCTTGCGTGAGATTGGTCTTCGGATTAATATCTCTGTCACGTACCGAACATTGGTTAAGTATAGGTTCCTCAGTTTGCATTTGCTAGTGCATTCTAACTTTTTGTGTCGATGTATACCCACCCAGTGAGGTACCCAATACCATCGTCCCGCGTCTATGGCAAACCCACTGGATGCCACCTCGGAAGACTTTCACACCTTGCATGAGGCGATGATGGCCATCATGGCATGGTTGGACCAGTCCGAGGCTACTTTTCAGAGCTTCTCCGACAATATGGATGGTCACCTTAGGGCCATGGAGGAACGCATGGAGTCATCTGATAGATCTGTCTAAGATCTGGTTGGACGGTTAGATAGAATGTCACACGGGGACCCTCCTGGAGCGGCCCAGGGTCCACCCGCACCCACTCCCACGGCGGCCCAAAGCCAAGTCACTCCCATGGCCCAAGTCCAGCCCACTCCCGCGGCCCAGGACCAGCCCGCACCTGCTCCTCAGCCTGCCCCTCACTGGGCCATTGAACCACAGCATCGTGACCTTGGTCTAGAGGAATATGGGTCCGATAATGCCTATGAGGGGTATGGCCGACGTCGTCGTGACTTTCATCAGCCGAGGGATGAAGAGGACGATAGAGTCCTTAGGACCGTGTGGGCAGACCCTCCCACTTTTGATAGGTCTTTGGACCCGAAGGTCTATCTAGATTGGGAGGTTGGGATGGATCGATACTTCGACTAGTTCGATATGACAGACCGTCGAAGAGTCCTATTCACGACCATGAAGTTGATAGGACAGGCACAGACTTATTGGAAGAATGTAGAGAGCCTGTTGTTTTAGTGTTTAGAGCCCCAGGTTGATACATGGGGTGAGATGAAGATCAAACTTTGGCAAAAGTACCTTCCTGCCACAAACCGTCAACGACTTATCGATAGGTGGCAGAGTCTCATCCAGGAAGATCGGTCCATCTCCGAGTACATCACTGAATTTGATGAGTATTTTCTACGATGTGGTGTCTCAGAGGAGAGCTCCATGCCTATTTCCCGCTTGTGACGTGGTCTGCGGCAGCACTACCAGTATGAGCTTTTCCACCGCAATGCGAAAATGTTGGAAGAGGCGTATCAAGTTGCTCTCGAGTTGGAGTAGTTCGAGGCAGAGTTCGAGCCGGCCCAACGATTGGGGCCCTTTCCTCATCGTGGGGTTGAGCCTCGTAGCTCGTCGAGCCCATATCAAAGGGCTCCCTTGGCTCGACCCCCAGAGTCCACCCATCAGTAGTAACCTAGGCCTCGCCCTCTCCTACCGAGGGACGTTCCACCTCTACACCAACCATCTACACCCATTGCCCGACCCCTGGCACCCACACCTTCTACTCATCCACTGTTGCCTCCACCCCCTGTCCATCAGGAGGATATGGGCAAGGGGCCACTTATTAGGGAGACTAGTGGGTCACGACAATAGTGTTATCACTGCCATGGGTTTGGCCACATTACCAGCCAATGTCCCACCCGTACATCACTAGTCAATGGGGACACGAGAGTCGAAGAAGCCTCAACGGCAGGGCTTGTGTCTATTATCTATGAGGTCGAGCAGGATTTGGCTGACGAGTTCTTTCATGAGGAGGGCGATGTCCAGGGGGATCCTCCGGACCTCCAAGATGCCCAGTAGCCAGTGTACTAGTTACACTTGAGGGTGGCCTGGACCACCACTGCATTATATATGAGTCTAGGGTTGTATGTGAGTCTGTGTTTTGTTATTTGTTCAGTTTTTCAAGAGTCTATACCTATGTTTGTCTAGTGCATAGGGTTTGCATACGTCGAGTCAAGTCAGTCTAATGCAAACTCATGGTGTCAGTCCCTTTCGAGTGTCAGGCAAGTTGGATCTCATGCGTACGTTGTGGACTTGCCTGACGAATATGGGATCAGCTCTATCTTCAATGTGTCAGATCCAATCACCTATAGAGACCCAGCGGTGATTCCTAGTGAGTCATTGAGCCGTCTCCTTCCTTTGAGAGTGACCCCACCCCTGAGTGTCTACCACTAGCCTCATTTCCACAGCAGCGTAAGCATATAGAACATATACGGGATGAGCAGGTGACGATTACTAGGAGTGGAGCGTACCCTCTCTACCTGGTACGGTGGAGAGCCGACCCACATTTGTTGACACGAGGATCACCTAGGCAGAGCTACGGAGCATGGATTGAGATCCGTAGGAGCGAGCAGCCGCACCCGTTACTCGACGGGGTTGAGTTCTTCCCACCCGGGGAGAATTGATGGGAATCAACACCATGCACTAACATTTTTTTTGTTTGCATCAGTTTATATCTGTATTTAAAGCTTCTCACCCCATGTCTTTTATTCTTTTTCATGTCTAAGCTTCTCTGTTGCCTTCTAATTTCCCCTTTCTTTTCAAGATTACCCTAACACCTCGAGTGCCAGGAGATATACCAAGAACAAGTGGCTCCTACTTCTAATCTCCAAGATTACTCTAGATATGAGGTCCTTTCTATCCAGGTGACATTTCCTAGGGTTGATTACCCATGCAAAGCACTACCAAGACATGCACTTGGACTGGGTCGTGATAGGTGCACTAGTGGAGATATGGCACCCCGACACCCACACGTTTCTATTTCCTACATTTGAAGCCACAATGTTATTGGAGGAGATAGAGATGTTACTTGGGCTCAAAAGATTGAAGCAAGTGGAGGAAGAGAAGATGGCAAGCATGACTCAACCAATAGGCTCAACAGAGATCCTCACCAGCCTAATCCCAAGCTCTAAGATTGTGGGTTAAATCAAGATGAACAAGGGAATCAACTTGATGAAACTAACAACATGGGTGTACAAGAAAATGGGCCAAGCTAAGGAAGAAAACATGGAAAGCATCATGAGGGCATTCGTGATTTGCTTGTCAGGAGCTCTACTATTCCCTTCTGCGGATGACTTCCTAGAAGAAGAGCAATTGAGTGCCATCAGTGAGATATGGGAGGGAAAGAGGATTGGTCCAGTAGTCCTAGCCTACTTGTATAGTGGGCTCACTTCAGCGGCCATGGGAAGACCTTTATATGGGTCCATGCTCCTTCTCACTAGCTGGTTGGATCTTCACCTCAAGTTCGACCCATGTGAGGAGTCTCAACTGGCGTCCAAAATCTTCTCTAGGAGCCCACTCTACTACATGACAGGTGTTCTTGGGTTGAGTGATAGGGTGGTCAATCTAGTGCCCAAGCTAAAGAAAAGGGTAGAGTGTAGAGAACACTTCAAGACCATGCCACAGATGATGTTCACTTATGCACTGGGCTTCCTCAAGACCCAAGACCTCCGTGCTCAGCTTTCCCATGGTGTGGAACTGTGACTCATCGGCGCCATGGACTTCTTCTTGTACAACTCGCACCAGTGTCTTCCTCAGCTCGGCTTGCCACGTCAACATATGGAGGACACTTCTCATCTTCCACCTATCAAAAGGAGGGATCTCCCTAGCAAAGAAGATGAAGAAGAAGTCAACACTATCAAGGCCTCACCGAGCACCTTCCAGGCATGGGCTATCCAGCACTTTCTACGAACCCATGGGTCCCTACAAGAGCCCTGGCCAGCTTGTCATAACTTATGGTGACACAAGCAATCTCTTGGGATCAACTCTGGCCATTTACGTATGGGCCTTGCCCGTATCCCGCACCGCCGCCCGGAGCCACCCGGGGGCGCCCTGACGTCCGGCCACGCCACGTGGCACTCAGCCAAATGGGCCAAGCGCCCACCCAGAAACACATCTTTCAACCCTCCAAGGTCAAAGAGAGGCCTAATTAGGTCAACCACAGGCTTTAGGGGCCTGTCGCGCGCATGTACGGCTCACACGGGCATGCTCGGCATTTCGTCGAACACCTTGTGGGCGTGTATGTTCTAGCCCTTCCACACCCAACCATGGGCTGACCCATGGTTCCAGCACCTCAAATTGGGTCCTACAATGACCCCCCAACAAGTCAAGGTGGACCTCGACACTTAGACACGTGGCGATGAGCCATTTAATCCTAGCATTTGGGCCAACCTGAGGCTACCCTGTCAACCCACTAAACAACACGGCACACAGCCCGAGGCATGGCTCACAGTCACAAAGTGCCTCCCCTTAGCTCCCACGAGCTCCCATCGCCAACCAAAGGTCTGTCGTGTGGCCCCTCAGCCATCTACTCAAGACATTCAGCAATCCGGGGTGTGTCAGGTATTTACCGGGACACCTTGCGGGCGGCTACGACAACTCAAAGAACGATAGCCCCCACAGGCCCGTTCCAACTTCTCGGGGTTCAAAGTCCAGCAAAGGACAACCCCAAATGATGCAGGAAGACCCTCGAGGGCCATCCCCCGGGCTTACGACCTCCCCCGGGGCCAGTTCGCCCTAGGGGCAGCCATGCACCCCAGGGAGGGTGAACCTCCTTGGCGGCCGTGCCTTCCCTCCAACCTGGTGGTCCCATGACCCCACTTTGTCCCAGTTTGTTCGATCTATGATCCTACGGTGTAGTTCCAGTGCCGTACCAGTCTGAGAAGTTGATACGTGAGCACGAGAGCACAACGCGATAGAACGTGGAATTCCTCAAGTCTGGCACACTCGCAAGCTTCCATGTATCCTCCTAGTATCCTCCCAGTTAATTGTCCTTTTCTTTCTTAGCCAAATTAGGAAGAAAATAGGGGCAAAAATCAAATTTTATACTTACATATAAACTTGTAAAGATGATATTTTTGCGGAAAAGCATTCCATATGACCCTCTCTATTCAGTTTTCACTTTGTCTAGTGTTGTATCATGTGGTCCAACTCCGATGGTTGCAGTGCCTCTTTTTTTTTTTGGTTGAAAGGAAAGGATACCAGTATTAAAGCAGATGAAGAGAGTTTACAATATCCACGATATAAGCTGGGACGGCAGGGAAAGTTCAGGACCTGCTAGTTTTGGAGATAAGAGCCGCTCTCGCAAGAACATGAGCAAGCCGATTGGTTGATCGTGGAATGAACTGAACCTGGGTGAGCGACTGGGTCAACCGACTTTTGCAGTCCTAGATGATAGCTGAAATCCTCCATGGAGGGGGGGAGGACCCGTTAATATACTTGATCACATTGAGGGCGTCTCCCTCCACAGTCACCGACTAGGATTGAGCAGCGGCCAAGTTGATAGCTTGGAGCATCGCCACAGCCTCTGCCATTTCAGGAGAGTGAGCTTCAATTGGGCACTGCATGCAGAGAAGAGGATTGGCAGCTTCATCTGTCAAGATAATGTCAGTAGCCCCCTGCCCTTCCGAGAACGCCGCGTCCACATTAATTTTTAGGTGGTGACCATCAGGAGGGCGCCAGGAAGGTTTGGTGTGCAAGCTAGAGATGCTCTGAACCTCCGGAGATCCTCCCCAGCTGAGATGGTGAGTCAAGGCTTTAGCAGTAGTGGAGCTCGGGTGTTCCTCTTTCCCTTCGAACACCTTCTTCTGCATCTAGCCACCCAAATTTGCCACATAATGGCGTAACCCATGGATAACACCCGGATGTCCCTTTTACCTGAGGAGAGCGGTGGGCTGGACCAATCCAGGATTCTGTCCTCCAAAGATCTCGGATCCTCTGCTGAGTGATAGTTTAAAGGAGACATTTTCCAAATAGCGCGCGCGGAATTGCAAAGGAAGAGCATGTGTTGTATGGATTCATCCTTGTCCTGGCAGAGCGGACAGTTTGGTTCTACGGCCTTTGTGCGTTTGGTTAATTTGGAGTTAACTGGAATGACTCCTGCAATGCACTTCCAGACAAATGTAGAAACTTTGGGAGGAATTCTATTGTACATAAAAGGATTCCAGATCACCTTCCAGATATTTTGACTTGTGGACGTCGATGGAGGGAGAGACTTCTCAGCTAACATAAACCTCTTCCTCAAAGCTATTTTCACCAAAGCAAATGTTCATATTTATCATGTCTTAACAAATACCCCGATTTAAGGCCAAACAAGCTCATATGATATGGACATTGGTGCAAGCATACACCTTCAATATATGGATATGAATTATGGGCTGAATTGGACTATTTGTGCAGTTGAACTATTTGTGCAGGTTTCCACAGTTCGGTCGACCGAAGGACAGGCGGCGGTCGACTGATTTTTTTAGCAAGTAAAAAGGAACAGTCTTTTACAGTTCGGTAGACCGACGGGCATGGGCCGGTCGACCAAAATTTCTAGGGATGAAAAAAATAGCAGGGATTTACAGTTCGGTCGACCGACTGCCCCTGTCCAGTAGACCGAACCCCCCGAGGTAGCTAAAATTGACTTTTTATTTCTTGAACGGGGAGAGGTTCAATCCTTGATTTGTTTAATCCTAAAGTCACCAGACATGCCATGATTTGTAGATCTGGTCTCTGGCATGTCCCTTGACAACCCAAGGTGCATATAAACTTCTCTTTGGGGTCAAAAACCCTAAATCACTCAAGGAGATCAAGGAGGCTATCAAAGGGAGAAAGAGGGTTACTACTGTAGCTCCGTGAATAGTGCTGCGTCTAGGATTTCTTCATCTAAGAGCAAGGTTCTCAAGTTCATCAGCAGGCCATTCACGTGGAGATCAAGCTGGGGAGTAAGCTTCTTCTAAGATCGTCTTCATCCACTAAGGGGGAGCTTGAATCTGAGTTTTCACTTTCTGTTTTCTCCTTCCATTCTTATTAGGCTTGATTCATGTGTTCTTGTAATATCAAACACTCGTGTGTGTGTAGATCGACGTAGATCCGTGTATGTGTGTGAGTGATTTCTTCGTTTCTTCACATCTCTATGTGATTCGGTGCTTGTGCACCTTCGTGGGAGTTTCGAACTCCTCACGTGTGTGTGTATGTGTTTTGATTTTGTAATCCTTTACAAGATAGTATGAGAATCCTCACAGATCGTAAGGGGTGGACGTAGGTTACCGTTGTTGCATCCAAACCACCTAAAAATCACTGTCTATTGTGTGGTTTGATCCTTTTCTTCTATCCCCATTCTGTGCAAGCACACACGTACATTAAATTGATTGAATCTCTTAAATTAGATCTAGCATAATTTATCATTCTCACGTTAGATCTCGGAAAAATTCACTTATAAATATCAAAGGTCAACTTCAGTGACCGCCCCTTCCAGGAGTCGACCAAGGACGTCCCACCGACGATCCAACCAAGCGGCACCTCCAGAAGAGCTCAGGAAGGTGATGTTCCTTTAGAAGTCGCAACTTGCTATCTACCAAGTCAGAACCGAGTCGGCGTAGGACCGAGTTGGCGCAGGACCGAGTCGGACCAGCAGGCCGAGTTCGACCTGTACGCACCTCCAGATTGCAGCCTGTCAACCCAAGGTCGATCCTCCCGGGCCCCACTGTAGCCCTTTACCTCCCTGCGTGGAGTGGGCGAAGAAATTAATTTTTGTAACTGTTATAAAATTATTTTAATCGGGAGTTACCGTAACTGGCTGAGGTCTTCTTCCCCACGCCCGAAGCATGGAGGTATCGTCTCCGCTCCTCTCTTTAGCATTTACTTTACTCATATATTTACTGATAGGATAATAGCTCATTTTACATTCAATCACCACTGCGAACTTCCTTTGTTTTGTGGTCACGAGCACCTCCGCGTGGCGTGCACGCGGGCGTCGTTCACGTCTGTGTTCCTTGGCGTGTGCCGCACTGGGGGGTTCGTTGGGACCACCCGCGGCCAGGGGGGGACGAAGGGGCATCGAACCAGACTGGTGTGGACCAGACCGACTGCTTTCACCCTGCGGCTCCTCTGATGGACGGACGGACGGCGGAGGAGGTCAGGGTCAACAATTCGCGGGTGTGTCGGGATGTGGAGGATACGACAATGATCCTTCTGCAGGTTCACCTACGAAAATTTTGAACCAACTTGAGATTTTAGCTCTTCGAAAGAGCCTTCCAATGTCACCAACCTCGCGTCATTCTGACGTCGGGGCTGATCACAGCAGCAGTTTTCGCCAGGTCGCGCGCTGTAAAATAGCAAGTTACAGCTCGTGGACAGCAAACCCAACGCTTGAAGACCGGAGTCTCCTCGCCTCCCACGAGGCAAACCAGTGATCCACCTTCCGAGGGAGCATCCCTCTAGATGTCCCCGCCACAGCGGTGTCACTCCGGGCCCACTCGGCCCCACTGAGCAGCACGTGGGCCCCACAACCAACCGAACCGCGCCGACGGGGTGATCAAAGTGCTACCCGTCAACCCAAGAATAGTCCTCCCGGGCCCGCTGTATCCCTTTACCTCCCTGCGTGGGTTTATATATAGGTATATACATATGAATACCTGATCACCCACCCAGGGACGGCCCACACTGGGTTAGAGCCGTCGTCCCCTCCGGACGCCGGGATCCGTAGTCCTACCCCAGAGCCAGTACACCCACGGGCACCGCCCGACTCATCCTTCACCCGCGCTACCCGTGGGTGGGGGGAATTTGTGGACGTGCAAAATCACACGTCCATATGTCCCTGCCAGTCCAACAGCAACAACAATTTCAACCGAAGAGACTGTGGAGTACACGTCCCGTCTGGACTCTCCGAACAAACAACATGCCGCCATGGAGCCGTCTATTGAATCACGAAAGCAAAGAGAAACCAACCCCTGGGGAAGCTCACTACTTGTGGGCCCCCGAAGAGAATCAAATGGATCGTCAATCGGGTCCAAAATAGGCCCAAAAATTCACCTTTTATCACACTTTGCATGCCCTTTCAACGGCACGGCCTCATCCTTCAACGGCACGCTCGTGTGCCCTTTCAAAACATGCTTGGCGTAGCCTTCAGCGGCACACCTTTAGAGCCTTCAATGGCACGCTCCAAGATGCCTTCAACGTCACGCTCCAAGATGCCTTTAACGGCATGCTCACAAGAGTGTCTTCACCGGCACACCCTGCAGAGCCCGTTCCCCTGCACACTCCTATGCCCCGTCAACGGCACACAGCTCGGGCGCCTTCAGCAGCATGCCTGTTTGCCCCCTCCAGCGGCACACCCGTCCGAAGCTCCCAGCGGCACACCCTTGTGCCCTCTTCAATGGCACGTCAACTGCTCTTTCAGTGGCACAATCTACTTCTTCAGCGGTACACCTCCGCAACAGCGCAGACCAAATCTTATGGCCACGTCGTGGGGATCCTTGGCGCGCAGTGGCCCGTCCGAGGTGGCAAGCGGAGAGCAGGGCACATTGCCTACTCCCCTAGCACCAGGGACGACCAGAGTCAAATCGGCATCAATGCACCCCCATTCCCGCCTCCGACGGCCGGCCCATTGCATTGTGCCGCTGGGGTATAAAAACCCCTTCCTTTGCGGCAGACAAAACACACAGAGGAGGAGACGCACACACACGAATAGGAACGCAGGCAAGCACGCTGGAAGAGAAGAAGAAGAAGAAGAAGGAAGGAGAGCGCCGCCAGCTTCCCCCCTTCCACCACCATCCAAAGCAACAGTCTCGTACCCTCCAGAGTGCATAAGTAATACCATCTCACATTTTTTCTTTTCTGTTTCTTTCCGAAATCTCTTCCAAGTTGCCCCATTAGTTGCCAGGGGTTCATTAGCTCCCGAATGTAACCTTTGTGTGTCCCTCTGAGGGGTATATGCTGGTTTTGTGCCCATTCTCCTCATGATTTCACGCTGCTATTGATTTCGTTCTGACTCTTTCTCGAGGGGTTCGATGGTTGATCACTGCCACAAGGGAAGGCTAGGGACTTGTCAACCCATGACATGGCTCCTGGTTCTTCCGTGGATGAGAGAGGTACAGGAAACCCCCTGTTTCTTTGCTTTCACTATGTATGCAACTTATTCCGCTCTGGCCTCCATCTCATTGAGTTTTACTCAGATTGAGCTTGGGTTTAGTCTGTCATTGGACTCTGGGGAACACTATGGCTCTCTGTGGCATTCCCACGTAACAGCTGAAGTCCTTCTCCACTCTATCTGCTCTCGTTTTACCTCCTTTGTTTGCATACAAACTGCACACGGCGGCTAGCCCTTTGGGCTCTAATTCAACAGGTGTGACGCACTGGATCACTAGCTTCTCAATTGTCCACCAGTTAACCTCTCTTACCTTGGCCACCGAGTGCATCCCATATTATTAGCCGTCCGACAACCCTCCCCGCACAAGGCTGGCATTTAGCATGGAAAACACCCCATTTTGATCTGCCTTTAGCATGCCGGGTAGCCCCCCCTCTCCTTGGCTGCTAGATGGCCACCTCCTACCTTGGCCACCAGTTATCCCTCACTCCTCATCTCCTCCTTTGCACGCTGGACCAAGGGAGCTTGGTTGGCCGCTGGTTAGCCCATCTTATGCAGCCACCGAATTGCCTCCAACTCTCAAGACCATGCATGGCCATCGGATTGCACTGGCCACCGGATTATACCTACTGTCCCTCCAAATCCTGGCCGCCGGGTAACCCATCTGCCATTTTTGCTGGCAGTGGGAACACCCCAGGTGGCTGGCTACCGGGTTAACCCCCCCCATATGGCCACCAGATTATACTCCCTTTTGGCTACCAGTTCATACCTTTACCCATATAGAACACTTCTTATCCCCTTTTTGACAGTTGTTTAAACTTTCATTCTCCTATTCTGCCTGCCATATCATCCTCCCCATTGTTCCCATCGACTATCAGAATGACTCGAGAAAATAGAAAATTACATAACATGATCAACTTCACCGCCTATTATAGTGAATGATTCTAAATTGACATAACAGACTCCTGTAGACTTATCTAGGGCTTTTCTCAATCTTCAATCACTTGCTCTCGGAATGATTCTAAATTGACATAACAGACTCATGTAGACAATCATCTAGGGCTTTTCTCAATCTTCAATCACTCGCTCTCGGACGTATCACTTGAACGATCCAACTCTGATCCAGTAGAGCTTCTTGAAAAGTTAAGGAAAGTAGGGAATGAGCGCACTCGCCCGGTAGGTAACTTCGTATCAACATGTTGGCATAGTTTACATATTAATGTTTTAGCTCTCAAAGAGCAATAACGAAAGAAAGTGCGATAAACATGCGATAGAAACAACAACAGCAACAAGTAGTAAGACTAGCTGTGAAGATAATAGATATCAAGAGTGTATGAGCATGATCTAGCAAGATTGGCCTTTCAATCAAGAATGTATTATCATGTAACGAGAATGTACTTTTCATAACTTTAAGAAGGCTATGCACAAGAATGTCATGTAACAAGAATGTACTTTTCAAGTAAGCATGTATAAGTTCATGAATTACTCTCGTGGATTTCACTAGTTTATAAAAAAAGTACTCTCAGCGCAATGCGACGTCAGTAATCGTTATATCACATGGTTTTCAATATAGTTCTGGCCATCTGTCGAGGGGGCTAGATTGGAGCCTTTGGACACCGTCCGTGTTCGCACTTGCATCTTCAAGTTATAAATCTAGTTATTTTCACGAGAAATATCAATAAGTTAGGCCAAGAAAGTCAAACTCAATAATACCTTTAGGGTGATAGTGAGAAAGGTAAGAACATACCAATTACTTTGAAAAAGAAGTCAAGAACGAATTAACAGGATGTTGTGCTACGGAAGGATTTTGACAACATAACGGCATTTGTGGACACCTAAGATTCACCATCAAGATCGTCAAGCAACTTTGAGCAGAAAAAGGGCGATGAAAGAAGAAGAGAAGAAGTGTGTTGATGCGACTTACCAACTACGTCGACGCATCCCACACGCCACGTTGATGCACGCACAAAGCCATAGGTTGCCTTCTAAGGCAATTAGCAAAGGTGCGTCGATGCAACCCCTAGCTATGTCGACACACATGCAGACGCATCCACAAAAAATGGATAGTCCTATCGGGTATATCTGGTATCCGAGATCCAGGTCGTCACACATCCCGTGTTTTGGCGAGGTGGTTGCTAGTGAGAAGCGTTGCCCATTTCCTGATGTGTAAGGGTGTGTTGGCGCTACTCCGGAAGGATGCGCTCCCGCTGAGCGGTGTTCGCGAGAACTTGTGGCTGGTGTTGTGTTTTCCGAGGTGTTATGAATCGGAGCCTGTGGAGTCGCAGAGGATTTTCGGGATGGAGAACCTGAATTGTCGTTGTGGTGGCTGTGCACGTAGATCTGAGGGTGCAGCGGAAGGTCGTAGCGTTGGATGCTACAGGTGGATTTTCGAGGATGTGTAGAGCGTTGGAGGATTGGTTCCTCGGTGTGAGTTTATCTCAGTTGTGTGAGACGTGTTGTTGCCATGCCGTTGCTTGAGGCATTGTGGTTTGTGGTACTGGCTGGATTGAGAATTGGGGAAACGTGCTGGCGAGGTTGTCGCTTGAGTGCCCAGTTTCTGTGTTGGAAGCTGTGTCCTTGGGTGAGATCGCATCTTTGGAGAAGTGATCTTTGGTAAGATTATGGGTCCCGGTTGGTGGCCGTGAGCAGCTGGTGAGGTCGACCGAGTGATCAACCATGGTAAGAAGTGTATTGTTTGGGGACCCGGGTGCATTGGTCGTGGCGCTATTGACCAAGTTGCTGTGGTAGCAGGCGGCACTTGCTAGTTCTAGAGAAGTGTGCCGTGGGTTGTAAGAGGTTGTGTCCCGAGGCACTGTGGTAAGAGCGGAATCGAGATTGGCAGGCATCCTTTTGGATCATTTTGAGACGAAGTGTTTGATGAGACAAGACGAAGGATGATGCCCGTGTGCGAAGGTCTCTGGTGAGACATTAACGTTGGATGTGGTGATCCCTCGTCTATGGTCAGCAATAGAGGATGCCCCGTAAGTCTGTGTTGAGTGACCAGAGGACCGAGGATTGTGGAATCTTGTCATGTGGTTTCACCATGCTCCCCTGTGAGGGTAGAGTAGGCGTGATGCTCGAGATCGGTTGCGGTGTACAAGCGAGATTTGGATCGAGTTCTGATAATGGTCTGTGGGAGAGTCAGCGGATGGCCTGTCATGATTTAGAGCATGTTTGTTGGGCCGGTGAAGGTTTCCTGTTGACGAGTGTCTGGTGACCCGTGGATGATCTTTCACAGACAGAAGATGCTAGTTGTTGGGGCTCAAGAGTAGCGAGAGCCCTGTGCCAGTGAGGCCATGGGTGGCCAATTATGAGATGTGCTTTTCCTGGATTGGATTTGGGGTTTGTGAGAACTTTATCTTCTAATAGAGTTGGCCGCGTTGTTGAGGGCGTTTGGCTTACAGGTGTGAGCTGGTGGAAACTCAGCGTTGGTTGTCCTTGGTGCAGGGTGTGAGAGCAGTCAGCGAGTTGTGAAGCCGGCGTTTGGTTAGTCCATCGAGCATGGGCGTTGACCGGTGTTGGTTTCCGTGATGAGGGTTGTGTGTTCTTGGTAAGCGAGATCGTGGCAGTGTTGTTGTGGTTGGTTTTCGTGTTGGTTGAGGCGACGCCAGACTTGTACTTCTTGCATGTGCCTACTCTGATGATCGATGTGTCTTGGATTGTGAGCGAGACGTTGTCTGTGATCATTGTCTGGCCGCGTCCCTCAGGATCGTGATTTTTGTGAGTATCGAGGTTTAGCTGGGGCCCTGACGGCGTCGTCAGTCGGTCCTTGGCGTTCTCCCCTTGTGGCCTGGTGCTTGTCCTAAATTTCGAGGATGAAATTTGTTCAAGGGGGGAGGGCTGTGATGTCCCAGACCCTTCGGATCCTTCTTCTCGGGTCCTGGACTTACTTTCTCAGAGAATTTATGCTCGTTCTGTCTGAAATTATCTTCTGGACATCTTTTGTGTTCAGATCCGTGTGATTCAGGTCAGTTTCGGAGGTCGAAACGCGTTCCGCGATTTTTTCCGCGTGTTTTTCGATTCCCGTGTGTGTGTTTCAGAAATACCTACGGAACCCTGTAGCGGGTGAACCGGGTTGTTCATCTACCCGCGAGTGGTACCATTACGATCAGCGCATCACGAGGATCGAGAAAATGTATTTTTTTATTTTTTGAGATTTTTTAATTTTCTAGATTTTCTATATAAACCAACCTTTTTCCTTTTACTTTTTCACTTTTCCCTCTTTTCTTCTTCCTCCTTCTTCTTCCCTGACCGTTGGAGCGCCCCCCTCTCACGCGGCTTCCTCTTCGTCTCGGGCGACCGAGGCGTGGCCCCACTCCCTCCGGTAACGGCGTGGCAATGGAGGTAGCGACGAGATGAGCGCGATGGTGCCCTTTTCGTGACGAGAGGCAGTGAGGTCGACATTCTAAAAGCTTCTTCCTTGCGATCGGTGGCATTTTGGCGGAGCTCGAGCTCCATTGAGGTGGGGGGACGGATTCCCATGCTCATCCCGTCGTTCCCCATGATTCGTAGGCCGCGGAGAGGCCGAGAGGGGCTTATTTCACGCGGGGGGTTAAAAACCATGTTTAAGGGGTTGAGTGCCGATCTACCATTTCATCTCATTTCAGACCGATTTGAGGGTGTAGATGCATGCTAAGGGGGTTAGGGGAGCTTCCCCCTTGTTTTCCCCATCATCCGTGGATGATCGGGGCGTGGAATGGGTTTTTGGGCGTCTTCTCGCTGGCCCGTTCTTGGGTTGGCATGGCGATCCTTCCAGTGACCACCAGAGGCCCTGGCGGCCCAAGGTAGGAGCGCCAGAGGCCGTGGCGGCCCAAGGAGGGTGCGCCACAGGGTACTGTTTTGTCGGTAGAGAGTCCATCGGCCTGGCAGCCGCACGATAAACCGCCAGAGCGTGTAACGCTCTATGGTGTGACCGCCAGAGGGGTGAGTTGACCATTGGATTTTTGACCATTGGGGTCATGTGCCTCTAGCGGCTGTAGGTACGGGCGCTAGAGCGCTGTGGCAGCCTGAGATTGGGGCGCCAGAGTTAACGTGATCTGTCCTCTAGCGCACCAGGGTTGGTCCACTAGAGGCTGTGGCGGCCTGAGGCATGGGCGCCAGAGCTAGTGTGACCTTTTCTTCTAGCGCTCCTGGGTTGGACCGCTAGAGTCCTGTGGCAGACCAGAGTTAGACCGCCAGAGCCTGTGGCGCTCCAGAGTTGGACCGCCAGGCACTGGGCTACACCGAGTGGGTTGCAGTTGCGTTTGTCTTCGACCGTGATTTTCGTGAGTCAGTTCTTACTTCCGGTGACCCGAGCACTAGTCATAGCTTTCCCACGGCACGCGTGTGCTGGCTCGCCTGGGAGTGGCTGAGCAACGTACTCGAGAGAGACGGTGAGTAGGCTAGTTACCATAGGGCCCCCGTGTACAGTCAGGTTCGGGCTTGGGGGGAATTACCAGCTAGAGGACAGGCCTAGGGCGTATGGTCTGAGTGTGCACCTTGGGCTTGGAGCCCTCCTCTAGCCAGACAACAAAAAGTCCCCTTCACCTTTGGCTCGGGCCTTCTACCTAAGTCAAGTTGTATGGTATCATGACTTTACGTCTAAGCTGTTAAATATCCTTGTCCGACGTCATAGCTTTTCGCTTAAGCCGATGAATATTCTGCCTTGGCGCATGACCTTCCGCCTAAGCCAAGTTGTACGACGTCATGACTTTACGCCTAAGCCGTTAAATACCATTGTCCGGTATCATGGCTTTCTGCCTAAACCGCTAAATATTCTATCTTGGTGTCATGGCCTTCCACCTAAGCCAAGTTGTACGGCGTCATGACTTTATGTCTAAGCCGTTAAATGCTATTGTCTGGCATCATGGCCTTCCACCTAAGTCGGTAAATATTCTGCCTTGGCGTCATGGCCTTCTGCCTAAGCCAAGTTGAACGGTGTTATGACTTTTCGCCTAAGCCAGTAAGTATTCTACCTTGACGTCATGGCCTTCCGTCTAAGCCAAGTTGTATGACGTCATGACTTCATGTCTAAGCCGTTAAATACTCTTGTCCGGCGTCATGACTTTTCGCCTAAGCCGATAAATATTCTGCCTTGACGTCATGGCCTTCCTCCTAAGTCAAGTTGTACGGTGTCATGACTTTACGTCTAAGCCGTTAAATATTCTATCTTGGCGTCATGGCCTTCCGCCTAAGCCAAGTTGTACGGCGTCATGATTTTACGTCTAAGTCGTTAAATATTCTATCTTGGTATCATGACCTTCCGCCTAAGCCAAGTTGTATGGCGTCATGACTTTACGTCTAAGCCGTTAAATTTTCTCATCTGGTGTCATGGCTTTCTGCCTAAGCTGGTAAACATTCTCCGACGTCACGACTTTATGTCTAAGCCAAGTCATTCGGTGTCATGACCTTCGGTCTAAGCCGACAAACCTCTTACCCTTGGCTCAGAACTATTGTCTGAACAAATGAATGAAAAGACCCCCCTCTGATTTCACGCTAACCCTTGATCCCTCCAAGGGTTCACCACAACATATGACGCCTTCTCTCCACTGCCATGGCATCGAGCTCCTAATGACAGAATCACCAACCTACGGGCATGCCCTGTTGTAAACCTTGTTTTGATGATGGCCAACAACCTTGTTTTGATGATGGCCAACATTGATCTAAAGTGATGGTGTGCCTTGATTAGGCTCTACACTTCTGTCTACTTAGTAGTCAGAATGTGGGTGTTTCTCTACTCCGTATCAAGTATTCATAAGTTGTTTCAATCAAATTTTTAAATAGGGGGTGATCTGTTCAACCCCCCCTTCTAGCTCACTTTTCGTCTCAAACTTTCATCTCCTTCTTGCTTTAGTGAGAACTACTCTAGCTCTTGCCATGGGACATGGTCCCATATCAGTAAGGCTTCAATTCGGGCTGCACATATTCATCTAGCCTATCTATATAATTTTGCAGCTGCTGGGCTTCGGGACTAATCTCCTTGGCCGTCGGCAGTGGAGTTTGTCTCCTCTGGTTGTGTGTATGTATTTTGATGACTGCGGGTGGGTTGATCCACACAGGTGCTGCCACTGGTGGAGTGGGCCATGGTGTGATGCCACAAACATGCGCGCCCACTTTTGGCCAAGGTGCCTTCTTTTTCCTATTCATTGCAGGGAGTTGCTGCCATCCCTGTTGTTCTTTTATGGGTGCCAGGAAACAGGCTTCATAGGTATGCCAAGTGTTGGCTTCCGTGACCTCTTCAGGCAATGCCTAATTGAAAGAGACCATGTTGACTACAACTCTCCTTAGAGGCGCCTCATGCGGTTGTCTAGGGTCCACCTTGTACTCTCCCAGATCTATCTCTTCTTTCTTCACCATGCCTTCAATAATATCCTAGAAAACATAGCAGTCTTCAATTGGATGCCCCAGCATCTGGTGGTAAGGGTAAAATCTTGGACTGTCTTTTCTTTTTAGGTCCTTTGATCTCTTTGGCTCGGGCAGGGTGACCTTGTCATATTGGGTAACCCAGTCAAACAGGTTCTTGGTCTTCTCCTTCGGGAAAGAGTAGGCCTTCTTCATCTTGTCTCAGAGCGAGGGACCCTCTTTATTGTCTCTGACCTTGGCAGGCTGTGGGGCAACTACCTTCTTGCCCTTATCCTTCTGCTGTTCAAACGCCTTGATATCAAGCGCGTTTGCTTCCTTAGGCGATTGACACCGTTCTGCTGCCTTGCCTTTTTGTGTAGTGGCAATAGCCGATGTCGGGGCGGGTCTCACCAAGAAGGCTTCTATCTTGGCCACCACATTGTTCAAACGGTCAAATGACCAGATTTTCATCCCAATCATCTTTTCCAATACCTCTCTCTTGAGGTTCTGTTTGCATATCTGTGAGAGAGAGCTTCTCCTTCTTCCTCCTTGGGTGTGATGCCCAAGAACCCTAGATCCTGCGATGGGATCTAGTCGGGGTGTGACTCCCCACATTGAGGTGCGACATCGAGGCTCCGTTATCGCCGTGTTCGTGTGTCGATTCTACTTCTACCCGTCTAGATCTTGCCTCTAGAGTACGAATCTTCCCCAGCTTCCTCCTACTCAGATCTGGTACTGGTGATTTTATCATAGATATATCTGCAAGCCAGGAATGATCCAACATCAGTTTCGTGTCAATCGGAGTTTGGGATCTCGAGAAACAATTCCCGCCATGAAGTCGCGCACTACCACCAGTTTCTGCAAGGCAGATCACAATCCCCATCTTACGAATTTCTCCCAGATCTTCCCTCAACTCCTTTTGGGATGAGATTTGGAGGGTTTGTACCTCTTTCTGTCTTCTTCTCACTGCCATAAATCTCGCGTCGTTCTGAGATCTGTGCTGAGTGTGGCGTCGATTTTGGTGGGACTGCACCAGCCAACTAGTGCAGATCCGACCCAGATCCAGCTGCTACTTGAATGAGCTTCCCCGGTTTCCTCCCTTCAGATTTGACCAAACCCCTTGGTCAAGATCTTCCTCCACATGTCGCCAATGATCTCCAACAAACGGTGATCCATTCCGACACCAGGAACCATTTTTCACATAACTGTTTGTCTATCTGTGCAGTTCTGTGTGAGCAGAACCTCAGCCTCAGTGCAGTTGCAGTCACGCCCAGATCTGACTAGATCTGATTGCGCCACTTGGCCAAGGTGTTCTTCATCCAGTCTCCGATGTACTCCAACAAACGGCACCCCGTTCGGACGTCGGATCCAGTGGTACCGACCCCCACAAGTCTGTTGCATAGGGTGACCAGCTTGGGCAAAATCGGTCGGTGGCCGATCTTCGCCTTCCGGTCGGCTTCGGCTCATCTCCTTGCCTCCTATGAGTGCGGCCCGTCTGTCCGTTATCCAATAGCCCAGAAATCAGTGTTATAGCATGTTATCTCCCTGTGAGGAGTGGGCAATAAAATTTGGGTTGTAATTATTCTTTCACTAGCGTGTGTCGGGGTTGTCGGAATCGGCCGAGGTTTCTTCCCCATGCACTAGTCGTGGAGGTATGCGTGACGTTCCTCCCCTCCGGCATTTACTTTATTTCATATGCACTCATGTCTCCCAAATCCAACCCATCCTCTCCCTCTTGCTCTTCCTCCCCCACCCCTTTCTTCTTCATCCTCCCAAATCTGACGAGCAAAAGGAGATATGAGACACTAGATCAGCCATCTACTAGACGAGATCCTCATCAACATACTCTCCCTCCTTCCTACCACCATGCTCCACGCCGCCATCAACATCCTCTCTCGCCGCTAGAGGCACCATTGGACCCACTACTCCACCCTCGACCACTACTGCGAGAGCGACGGCTGTCCCTTTAACTCCCGCATCGTTGGCTACTGCATACAAGCCTGCAGAGAGGTGACCCTCTGATGCTTCACCGTCGACATCATCTCGGTGTGGGACGAGGAGGATGACAGTGGCGAGAGGGAGTCCCCCATCAACGAGGAGCACCACCGCACCGATCGGTGGGTCCGGTTCGTCGCAGGGAGGTCTACAGAGGAGCTCCACCTGATCTTCTGGGCTGCGCCCTTCCTCGAGCTGCCCCGGTCCGTCATCAACTGTGGCCAGTTACTAACAGCACTGACGCTGAGCGATTGCGACTGGATCAATTTCACCTACCGCGCCGGTGGTTTCTCGTCTCTTCTCACCCTCCAACTCGCCAGAGGCATCCTACCTCAGAAGATGCTGCACTCCCTGCTGTCCATGTGCCCCCTCCTAGGGAGCCTCAGCATTGAAATGTGCTATCGTTTGGTGTCGATCGAGGTGTCTTCCATGGTGAACTAACACTTCAGGGGTCTGGGCATCAAGGCTTATTCCTGGGTGGTCGCCCTCAATGTTCCCCACCTCAGGTCATTCATGTTCAGTTGTAACATCACCACCCTATCCCTGAAGAGCACGCCGCTACGACTGCACGAGGCCAAGCTCCATTCACTCCACCGGCGCACCTCTTGGTCGAAGCAGGCTTGGAAGGAGATCATGTTGGCCGTCTCTGCTGTGGAGATACTCTCTGTGAACGATTGGTTCTTCAAGGTTCGGGGATCATTGTTGCACGCTCATTTGATTTTGATTTCTCCAAGAATATATACCTAGTGGAAGGTAAGTTCTAATATTATTTCCTATCCAATTTGATGATGTTGAAATATGTCTGACAGTTCATGGCTATCGCGGGCAGCATTGGAGGTGGGAAATTTGTGTTCAAGAATATGAGAGAACTACTCTGGTATGTGAGCTACAAGCTTTGTACGCTGGGAGAAAGCAAAGGAGAATGTCTGAACCAAAAGAGGATAAAGTGGAGACATACTCTAATGAAGAAGGTTGAATAGCCAGTCCAAGGAAAAAGGGGGTTTGTTCAAAGATGGAAAGAGAAGCTAGAAGAAGCAGCTGCCTCAGAAAGCACTCAAGCTCACAGAAGTCTTTGTGGTGTGAAAACTTATTTCCCTGGCCTTCCTATATATATGAAGCTTCCTCAAAAGAAGAAGCCATTGTTGCCTTGGAAGAAAGCCATCCCCTTGAGCATCCAAAAGGAATTTGTGAGAAAGAAAAGAAGAGCACAGCCCAGCACTAAGGGCGTCTCAGTCCAGTGCTGTAAGAGAAGGAGAAAAGGAGATCAGCCTTGAAAGAGAGCAGCCCTGCAGTCTACCTTTGCTTGAAAAGATAGATCTTTGGATCTGATCTTGTAGCTATAGTCACCAACTTCCAGATCTCTATTTGAAGACTCAGTTGGTGTTTCCTCTTCTTGTTCTTGTGGTTTTTTCTACTGCACTTGTGGTGATTTCCTTTTGAGTTCTTTGTTTCACTCATTTCATTTAAAATCGTCCCTACCAGTTTTGTGTGTAGGAACATAGATAGAAGGTGGTTCTGTTCTATGGGTTGGCCGTGTAAGCCCGTAAGTTGTGTGTCAGTAGTTGGCTTGGTGAAGCCCACAAGCTGTGTGTCAGTAGGAAAACCTCATCAGGTTTGGTGAGGGGTGGATGTAGGTTGCGGATCTACAACCGAACCACCTTAAAAATCTCTTGTGTCGTGGGTTGTGCATTTTGTACGATTGCTCCATTTTTCCTATCCCCATTCACAGGTTGATATGCTTGCTTTATCGTATGCAATGTGGGTTATTTCCACCGCACACTAAAGCATTGTGGTTTCAGTTATCTTATCTATACATTGCTTATCCTCTGCATTGCATTCACATTGCCTTAGCTGCCTGCTGCACCCTTGCACATAGGCACTAAGGAACATAGAGCAAAGGAGAATCATCTTGCATACAGATCTAATTCATTCTAATCATAGACCTATGCTTCACTATCAGCGTGAGAGTATCTACCTCACATGTTCAGTGCTTGGACCTGTGTAGTCTTTGGACCATGCCTTATCATTTCGATTTGAGCATTTCTATTCATTCCGCTGTGCTTTGAAGGTGACCGTTTTTCTTTTCTCGCAGTTCCACGGTGTGGCGGCCCCAAGGGGGATCGTTTCACACCTGAAGCGGCCCAGGGTGGACCGATTTTGTTTCAAACGGTGTGCAGAAGACCGTTCCTCTCCTTTGAGCGACGGCCTGTGGGCGACCGCCTCTCTTCGTCATGCGGTCTAGCATTTGACCGTTTTTGCCCTGGGATGGTCCAGAGTGGACCGCCACCTGGGTTCTGTCCGACTGGAGTTCGGATCGTGTCGATTCAAATCTCGGGTGAGTGGACCTCGATCCACGTGCTAACCTACGGTTCGAATGATACTGGGCATCGTGTGGGGACCATGTGTGTGGGTGTCATGGGGTCCAGGGAGGCGGTGTGTTCTCGACTTGTGTCACCGTGAGTCGGTGTCAGTACGAGGAGCTGTCCTAGTACTTTGTCCGGTTCAGGCATTGTTTCCATTGGTTAGAGAGTCTACTCCTTCAGCGACCCTCCATAGTCATAGCCTTCTGACACACGTGTGGTCCGACCAGGGAGTGGTGGCAAGACTACCCGAGAGAGACGACTTTAGGCTGGTTGCCGTGGGCCTCCTACTGTGGCGGCTCGAGTCCGGGCCGTAAGGAAGAACCAGCTAGAGGGCTTGACGTAGCCCAGTCAGTCAGTGTGTGCACACATGGTCGGGGATTTCGGACGCGTGCTGACGAGCACGACCCCGACTAGACCCTTGTTAGTGTTACTTGTGTGTGTGTGTCTCAGTTTTCACCTGGGGTGAGTAGGGAGATACTGCGGCGCCGTGTAAGTCATCAGGAGACGCGTCCGACTGTGCTTCTAGTGGAAGGTACTACTATCTTTATCAGGTAGTGACCCTTAGTTTTTACCGTGTCGTGTGTCTCGATTTTCACACTGTGAGACCGGTGTCGGGCATAGCAGGGCTTTTTCGTTTATTTATTCCTGTTGTACTCGGTACCACGACTTGTGTAGTGCTCGCCTTTAGCTACTTTACGTTGTAGTTTTCTCGGTTGCGAGGTAGGGGTCCGAGTGATCCCTACTAAGCCTTTTGTTATGAGGCTCATTCCCTACATTTTTCTGCGTTTCAGGTGAGGCGAGGCTTCAGAGGAGCACGTCTGAGGCTCCATGTGGTTCTAGTGCCCAGGGTTAGCCGCCAGTTGCCAGAGCCGGGGTATGTCTCAACTATAAATGGAAGCAATTTAAATATCAGAGTGATAAATATTCATAATAGTCTAGATCCACTATATACAAGTCCAATAACAGTACAAGAGTCAAAAATATACAACTAAACTGGGCATACCCTGGCCAAAAAGGTACAGTAAGACAAAAATACTACTAATAACCTACTGACAGACTACTACTGGCACTAAGGATAGCCGTCAAAAGCACAGGAAGCTCCGGTAGACGGCTGCTGCTGCTCACCTGGAAAAGTAAGGGTGAGTCTCACAACCAGACTTAGTAGGGGTCACGCGGATCCCTACCTCGCAACTAAACATGTAAAAGTAGCAAAGCAATAATACTTACAGTGGCATAATAGATAACAATTTAATAAAGCTGTAAAACTATCTAAATAGTTTAAGAACAGCTAACTATGATGCCAATTAATTTACACACGAGAGTAACTAAATCTACCAATAGAATAGACTTTAGCATTTCCAAGTGACAGGAGAGAGAAGGAAGACCACCAGAAAGAGAAACCAGATGCGTCCACTGACGGCTAACACTACATCTCAAGTATATACACAAACCTGGAATGCGGTAAGTGAGACACGTAATAGTACCAGAAACAAGAACTAGTCAGGGTAACACTCGTCAGTGTCAGTCCAAGCCCCTGACCACGTGTGCACACATAGGCACAATGCCTTGAGCCAGGCCTCTAGCTAGTTTTCTCCCCCAGTAGGATGCTACTTCCAAGCAAGGGAGCCCATAGAAACTAGCTTAAAAATCATAAACTGGGAACTGGCCTGCCACCACTCCCAGATGGGCCGACACTCGAGGTCGTCAGGCTACGACTAGTAGTTTCGCCACAAGGAAAGAGAAAGTAACTCTATTGGGATCAAAAAAATAAGCCACAATTTATAAAATAATTTAAACATGCCGAATATGCAACCTGAAATGCATAAAGAAATGAACATGCTAACATTTGATTTCTGTAGGAATGAAATGGTGGCAAACGGATCGCTATGCTATTTACAGTTTCAGATGACTGGCCGTTCAAGGGGTCTGAACGGTCCACAGTGGGCCGCGTAGCACACACCACAACACCGGTACACAGTCTTGATCCAGCCGTGCAATGGTGGACGGTCCTACAATTGGCCGTCCAAAGAACCTAAACGGTCCCATATTGGGCCGTGCTACACCTTAATAAGAATCGGGGGTGAATATGGGATAAAATCCAGCCGTTGGAAGATGAAAATCAGACGGGAAGGAGGCAAGGTGAAAATAATGGTCGAGCTCCCCCCTCCCTTCATACATCGGGCTGCCTTCCTACGTACATACTCCATAATGCGCACCTCGGGTCTTCTTGAACTTTCTTTCTCAGTAAACATCTTAGCGAAAATCTTTGAACAATTAGCGACATCATCAACTGGCCCTTTCGACAACAAAGGCGGTCCTGACATGGCACAAGTAGTACTTTCTTTCTGGTCTTGGCATGATGGTGTCTTTAGATTACCAGGCTTTAGTGGCCCTTGACAAAATGTTGACGGTAATTCCATGTCAACAGCCCGAAGTCTCCCAGCATTGACAATGATGACTCGCGGTACCCGAGGCCTCTTCTGCTCATTTTTCTGCCCCTTGGGATGGGCTTAGTCTGCCCCTACAACTATGCGATGAGGCCCATGCCCGGCTGGTAGCCTAACTTTAGTATCATGTGCCATCCTTTGGAATCTCTAATTTTAGACTTGACTTTAACATTAACTGGTGCAGTGGCGGGCTTGCGTGACACATATGCCCAAGGAAAATTCAAGTCTATCACAGACAAAATTGGCTTGTTGCTTGGCCAGAGGGTTGGCAGTATCTTGGCAGAAATAGCTTCAAACAGTTTGCACCGTGGATATACTCTTAACCTTGACTACCTGCCCCTGGAATGAAAATTTGAGACATTGGTGAGCGATTGAAGGTACAGCATGCAGACTATCAATCCACGGATGGCCTACAATAGCCTTAAACATTGGATCAATATCCAATACATAAAATTCCATGACCATAGACAATGGCCCTAGCTCCGCTTGAACAGTTATCACCCCGTGGCATGCTCTACTGGAATTGTCATAAGCAGCAATGGTCGTCGGAGTTGGCCTTAACATGTCTTTGGAGATGTTGCAGGCACGCAGGGTGCTCAAGGGACAAACATTTATCGAAGCACCTGTGTCCACTAGAGCTGCGTCGACAGCCACTGTATTTAGAGTGATTGAAATACAAAGTGGCCCGACAAGCACGATAAATCAAGTGAGGAAAGCTTAAAGGTAAATTCTGATTTTGATAATGAAGATGAATTTAGTTATGAAGAATTGATGAATGCTTATGAAGAGCTAGTTGATAGTCGATGAAATCTTCATCATCTGTGTTAGCTTTGTGTACTTCTTGATTTTTGAAGCCACTAGTTGAGGCTGATGAAGCTGGAGAACTGTTGTTACTAGGCTCTGGCAAGGATTGTTGTGAATTACTAGTGCCTTGCTGGTAGTTGCTGGTCGGTGCCATTGAAGCTTCCCTGGGGTTGCCTGCTAAAGCTGACAACATTCCATGGCAAGTGCTTTGGGCACCCTCCTCAATGGGAGAGTTTGTCGAGTTGGTTTCTTCGACAGATTGGGAAGCACAGGGAGCTTCTTCATCCCTGATATCTTCGTAGGAGAGCAACGAAGACCCCCGATCACTTGAACTGGGGTGCTGGCCTTGGCGAGGAGTGAGATTAGGATCTCCTCTTCCTTGTCTCCGAAGCTGTCAAATTTTGTATCGACATTAGCTTGGTCGTCAACTGGCTGTGTCAGGCCTACAATGTTGATCGCATAGTAGACGTGAAAGTCTAGGTCTTGGTCATAGCCGAGCCCCCTGGTATCTTTGCGGGAGAATGGGGGTTGCCCCCGGACCTAGGAAGGAGTCCACAACCGGCAAAAGTATCTACACTGTGCAGAATCTTGCCATTGGGGATTGTAATGCTTCAGGCACATCTCCCGAATGTGTTGTGGCAAGTCGTCCATTACTTGGACTACTTCATGGGTATCATCAGCTTGCTTGAGCCAGCCGAAGTCATCTTTAAGTGGGGCTTGAGGGGACATGCCTCCCTTATAGAAGACAATGGGCTTATCCCTGTTAGCCTTCTTATTTCTGGGTTGTCATTTGTAGGTAATGACGAATGTTGTAAGTGGATCAACCTTGTGCTCCTCTGATGCACAAGAAAGTTGTATGCAATCTGGTAGAAAGCATATGTTTTTGTTGATGGCTCAAATAATAAGATTAGCCTCGAAGTCAATTTTATGCCTCTCGAGGTGATCTAGAGTTGACTTGGAACTGAGGCATAGCCGATGAAGCTTGGCCTTTTCTTCGTCAACGGAGAAGAGTTCAACTTTATCTTCCTTTGAGAGCTAGCCGTTTCTTTTGCTTTTGATTACGGGATAGGCACTGAATAGCACCCTAAATTTTTCTAGGGATTAATTAGGAATTTTAAAGGATTATTACTCATTATAATAGGATTAAAGGGCTATTAATTGAATTATGAGTTAATAAATTTCGATGTGAAAATGGGATCATATTGCAACTAATTTTATTGTAGGTTTACCTCGGACTTCACAGGGCTTTGATGGTATCTGGCTGCTTGTTGACAGATTGACTAAAACATCTAGATTATTACCGATAAAGATTTCTTGGAATGTGCAGAAGTTGGTCGAGTTGTACATTGGAAAGATCTTGCCACTACATGGTATTCCAGTTTCACTAGTGTCAGATCGTGACCTACATTTCACTTCCAGCTTCTGGTGTAGTTTCCAGAAAGCTTTGGGCACTGAGCTTACTTTTTCTCCAGCGTATCACCCTCAGTCTGATGGTCAGTTAGAAAGAACTATTCCGACCTTAGAAGATATGCTGAGATCGTGTTGCCTTGATTGGCAGGGTTCCTGGAGTCAACATTTGTCGCTAGTAGAATTTGCTTATAATAATGGCTTTCATCCCAGTATTGACATGGCTCCGTATGAAGCATTGTATGGTCGTCCTTGTCATACTCCTCTGAATTAGTTTGGCGCTGATAATCAACTTTTGATAGGACCAGACATGGTACAGCAGTGCACTGATGTGGTTCATCTGATTAGGCAAAGGTTACTGACATCACAGAGTCGGCAGAAAAGTTATGCAGATCGATTCAGACGTCTACTCCAGTTTGAGCCCAGAGATCAGGTGTTTATTAAAGTATCTCCAATGAAAGGTGTTTCGAGATTTGGGAAACGTGGTAAGCTTAGTCCGCTATATGTTGGCCATTTTCCTATTGTGGAGTGTATAAGCCAGGCAACTTATCATCTTCAGTTACTAGCAGCTATTCAAGCTATTCACGATGTATTCCATGTATCCCAGTTGAGGAAGTATGTTTCTGACCCATCTCATGTCCTCGACGATTCAGTGTGGCCAAAAGTGACTGCTGATTTGTCCACGCCAGAGTTTCCTGTCAGAATTGAAGACCATCGTGAGCAACGGTTAAGGAACAAGGTAATTCCTCTGGTTAAAGTTATTTGGCAGTGTCACTCAGGTCATGAAGCTACTTGGGAATGCGAGGATGAGATGAGGTAGCTTTTTCCTTCTTATTTCAGTAAGGTATAATTCCTTTCTTAGTTTCTTCCTGTTCCTTTCCTTTTAAATTTCGAGGGTAAAATTTTTATTTGAAGGGAGGGACTATAACACCCGTGTCTTAATGGATCCGGTCTAGGATGTGAGGAGCTTGGTTCGATATGATGGGTGGTGGTAGGGTAAGGTGGGTTGTGAGTAGGGTGGGTGGTGGTAGGGTAAGGTGGGTTGTGAGTAGGGTGGGTGGATCACATGGGGATCTAGGCCCCCATAGGAAGGGGTTAAAGGGGTCATGGAAAGGGCTACCTAGAGGGAGGGGCTCCATGTCCTCAAGACCCTCACATAGCGGTGAGTCATCTTCCTCTATTGGAATGATTGGGTCGGTGTATTGAGTGGATGGGTTGGCCAAGGTTCTTGGAATCTCAATGGTAGGGAAGTGGGCCGAGATGGGTTCTTCCACCATGGGGAGAAAGAAAAGGAGGTCGCTAGTGTAGCAACCAACAGTGCAAACCGAGGTGATAGACCCGACACATGGGTGGATGAGGTCAAGGCTCTTGGGTTGGTCTGCCCCTAGGGTCAACAAACAAGTCAGCTCAAGTTGCCACTTTAGGCCTTTGACGAGGTCATCCCAACACTCAACCTCGTAGAAGGATTGGATTGTGGTGCATGAGGTGTGGATGGGCACAATTTGGGATTGATGTCCCATGGGTAAGAGGTATGGTGGTGAGTTAGGAATGATGGGGCCTTATTTGATCCATTGAAGTATGGACTCATTTATGGTAAGGGTGCCACGTGGAGGGGTGTGTGGCTCTTGAAGATCTAGACTATGAGGGGTGGGAGGAGTTTGAGGCTCTTGGGTTTCCTCTATGGTAGGAGGTGGATCCGGATTGGCATCCATCTCCGCTTGAGTGGGTGTGTGGACCACAACCTCCAAGGACAATGGGGTAGGAAGGTCTATGATGGGTGGAGTGGTGATAGCCGGTGCGTGATGCACCTGGGGTGGAGGGTAAAGGGAAACTTAGTTTGGGATTGGTAGGGGAAGTAGTGGGGGTCTAGGTTAGGGAAGGATTGGAGTTGGGAGGGGTAGATGGGTTGGTTGAGGTAGCTTGGGTTGGTTGATCTTGGGGGGAGTGTCCCTTATGGGGGAAGGTGGAGAGGTAGAGGCTAATTGGGTTTGGGTGTGGGTTGGAAAAGGGAGTGTGGGTCGGTTGGTGGTGGTCTTTGCGTGGGGAACCGGGTTGGTTAAGGGTCTCTTGCCCTTGGGATCGGCTAGTTGTAGAGGAGTGAGGGTGGGGGCCAATTTGGTTTGAATGGTGGAGGTTGGGTGGCAAAGTGTGGAGGTGTTGATTGGGGTAGGAAGTGGTGGGTGTTGTGGGGGTTGGGAAGTGTAGAGGGACTTTATGGCGACCTTGAACTGGTCAGGCGAGAATGAAGGAGTGGTAGTGCTCCTCGGGCTAGGGGTCTTTAAGTAGGAGGATGGGAAACATTTGGGGACGTAGATCTTCCTAAGTTCTACCTTTATCTCTTCCCATGAGTGAATGGGTTCTTGTCTCCTAACATCCCTTAAGCCCACTATGTTCCGTCATTTTTCCTTGGCTTGATCCCGAAGTCACCCCTTGGCAATGCGGACTCTTGCGGGTCCATATACCCAAGTCTTTTCAAAGTACTTTTCCATGGTAGTCTCCCACCTAAGATAATCACTAGAACGTGATCCGTAAAAGGTAATGTCCTCATCTAGAATGATGTCCAAGGGTGGAGGACCGATCGGACCCTTGTGGAGGGCCGAATTGTATGGACTTGACCAAAGAAATGTAGCCATGCTAGAGGTTGATGCACGGGTGACAAATGTAATGGGTCTAGGACAAGACTTAGTAGAGACAAGTCTAGAACTTGCTCTGATACCAATTAATGTGACACAACCTAGGATGGATGTGGTAACCCGAACACTAAGCGGTACATGGCGAAGGACGAGCCCGAAGGCTTCCTCGACGCTAGAAAGGCTGCGTTCCGAACCGGCTTAACCGGAACGTCTTGTGATGTCTTTTGATATAGCACTTTGATGGAGGGGCACCACAATGGGATGAGACACTAATGGGAATGCAACAACTAACCTAACGACCCCTCAGACCTAGCAAGCAAGCACAATTCAGCGGACTGGTAGCTTCACTCGAGTGGACTCACCCGCTAAGCGCACACTCGTGCCCGTAGGCAACCCGATGATGGTGGTGAGGGTTCGAGGTGGGACCTCGCTACTCCGGGGATTGGCTAACTTGGGATTGAATCCCCAAGTTTCCAGGGATGCCCACTCTCGCAAGCAACCAGCATGCCGAGGGTGTGGGATGTAATGGCTCTCTCGCAACTCGCCCACGGTAATCACTCAAATATAAGCAAATTCAGGATCGGGCACTCTCTTACCACTGATGGCACTAAGATGCGACACTAAGCAAGCAAATGTAATTCCAGTAGAGAGGGGTGTTCAGTTGCTCACTTGATTGGTGTGAAAACGTCGATCCCGATTGGAGATGAGGCGAGCGGGGAAGCGTGGGTAGAACCCGCACGCTGCGCCGGTGTAACTTGAACCAGAAATTTCAGAATGATACACCACTATGTCTCTCATAGGAGGGGGATCTCGGGGTGGGGGTTAATTTCAGATTACAAGTAGACACTACCTCCGCGCAGGGAGGGGCTGTGAGCCGGCCAGGCTGGGATGGGGAATTAAGTAAAGCCGAGTGGATGAAGTTCGTAGGTTCTGCCTGCTCTCAGGAACAACTTGATAGGCAGTCACTATCGGCGCTGCCACGGGCTCTCTCAAACTCCGTTGTTGACGAAACCAGTGCCAAAACCTCCTGGGTTGGCCCAGGAGGACGTTAGAATTATTGGAGAATTTCTTGGTGACGACGACAGCCGGGGCAGGGTCGGGATCAGGACTACTGCACTCTGCTTCTAGCAATGTATGGATCACTATTGTTGGAAGGGGAGGCTGTCACGACCACCTGTGCTTAGTTGGTGGTGAGACCAGAACCGTTGCATTTATGGTCAAGTTCTCTTTGAACGGAGACCCACGGGGCCACCGGAGGAGGTTAGAGTAGACAGGGAGACCCCGAATAGTGACAGGGTATCAGGCCAATCCTAGAGGGGACTGACCCAGCGCACCCTAGGGAGGAAATTCGGAACTTACTGCTCTGAGATCCAAACGGAGCCCTGCTTCTTGGTGATGAAAGGGGACTTGTAGCAGAAGTCTTCAGCCAAACTCTTCTCCAAGATCTTCAAGGTACTGGTTGTGGCAGCCTTTGTAAACTGCAGTTGGGTGTATGCTAGGGAGGAATTGCACAGTCCGGCGGTGAAGACTCCTCCGGGCAGCCACGAACTCAGACGGAGGCAGGATCACCTCCGTTGCGAAGTAGACTAGACGATGCTTCCAATGGAACTAGGTTTACCACCAGGAACTTTGCGGAGATGATGATGTAGGCTCTGCAAATAGGTGCCTAGACTGCTACCTCCGAACTGGCATGACAGGGTGGAGATAGGTGATGGAGAGTGGGGTAGACGAGCAACGTGTGATATCCTCATCATCTCCACAATAGGAAGAAAATGAAAGGATATCAATGATTGAAAGGTTGATCTTCTCTGGTCAGGCCAAGAGGGGATTCTGGAGGCAAAGAAAATGGATTCAAGTCTTTATTTGCAACATGGCAGGGGTGACCAGTAGATATGGGGCCCTACTCGAAGAGCCAGAAGAATTGGCTAGGCTAGTAACAAGAAGGGGCAAAGCTACAGGAGAAATGCCCAAAGCATCCAAAGAAAGCAAGCTATCACCACTTGGACTGCCAACGTGGTGACTTCTGAAGAAGAAGGGATTCCTTTGCCGCCTCATCTGAGGGCTTTCCGATTAAGGCATTGGAGAGTGCTCCCGCTATGGCAGCGCTGGATCCAGCTGTCTTAATGATGCTGCAAAATTACTGGCAAGAGATCGAAGTCTTGAAAGGCAGCTGAATGAAAGAAATGAACCAGTCCCTTTTCCCTGGCAATAGGATGTGCATGCTGAATCATCCCGGGAAGCTCCTAACCTGGTCGATGTTACACTCCCAGCTACTTATCAACCAATAGACCATGGCGAAGCCACTCTTCAGCCACATTTTTTGCAGCCACCACTAGCACAATTGACACTTTCGCAAATGCAGCATATGCCACCAATGATGTCACCGACACTTCAGGCCATGGCTTTAACCTCTCCTTCTACATAGCAACCCGCGCATCTTCATCCCAGAACAGTGGACCCGGCCATGGTGAATAAATCAATGGTGGAACAACTAATTGAAATGAAGCTGGCCAAGAGGATCGATGGTGATTTCAACACTTTCAATGTATACAAAGTGTCGTATCCACCGTAGGATGCTGCAAAGAGGCTCCTGCCTGGCCTCAACAAACTGCCTAAGTTTAAAAAATTCAACGGACAGGGCTATCCCAAAGTGCATATTGCTGATTATATGACAGTGATGGGCGATCTGGTAGCAGATGAAGCCTACCTGCTAAAATTCTTTGGGTCCTCACTGGTGGGCCTAACTTTTGAATGGTATTCAAATCTGCCGACTAGCTCTATTAGTGACTCGGCAGCTATGCAATGGAAGTTCCAAGAGCGGTTCCATGTTGCTAAAAGAGAGGTTACTGTAGCCAAGCTATACGCCTCCAGACAGAGACATGATGAAACAACCCTGGAGTACATTAAAAGAATACACTTGACATTTGCACTAAAGACCAAACATGTCCAACGGTGATTAAAGGGGTCTAATTGACTCTAACATAGGTAAATAAATCACTAACCTAGGTACGCGACTCAAATAAGAGGAAAATTACATGATAAGACTAAAAAAAAATGAAAAATATGTCATATGACTCGAAATAAAGTGACGAACAAGATGTAACACTGCTGGCGGGCATCAGGAGCCTCAAAAAAATGTAGAAGGGCTGGAGATGTCCCCACCGTACCCCCGGAGTGGGGAGAACTTGACTCCATCGAGTATGGGTCCACTGGGGTGGTAGCACACCAAAATAGCAGTAGAGTTGGGTGAAGTACATCCTCCCAGGTCATCCTCACGTCCTTGGTCAGGGGATGGTTCTTCCACCTCTCTAGATGGCATTGGGACACCCTCTTCCTGGTGACGGTACCTTGCTTGCCCAGCATTGCCCTTGTGTGCTCACGTTAGGCTCTCAGGTTGATATGTAGAAGCACTCTGATCGTGTCATTGACAAAGGTGTAGGCAGGCTCGAGTAGCTCGCAGGGTTCCACCGTGGGGCCTTTATTAGGTGCCAGACCCGCCACGCGAAAAGTGGGGTGTATCCCAAATCCTATCGATAAGTCCAACTGGTAAGCTGGGTTGCCAAAGGCACTCAGAACTTGGGAAGGTCCAAGTCCTCATGCCCTTGATTTGGAGATGACCCTCGGGTAGAGCCACTCCAATCTCACCATCACCAGGTTGCCTACTTAGAATCCCAAGTGGTGCTGGCGAGCTTTTGCCCGCTCCTCGTGAACCTCACGACTCGTTACTAGATGCTTGCTTCAATGCCTATGCCATGCACTATGATGCGGTGTGGGTGTGAAGACTATTGAGTGCAAGGGTGGGCCAAGACAACTAAATGTAGACCTATCATGCGTTGGTTTTGTAGTGACTCTAACAGACTTGGGTTGGCCGGGCATCAATAGGTGAGACTATCATGTGTGAATGGGGCAAATGCTGGGGGCCCAGGGAAAACCAAATGTGTATCCTTCATGCACAAGACCCATCTTACTAATGACGACAGACGGGGGAGGGCCGGTACACCCAAATGTAGACCAATCATGCATCTGAACTGAAGTGACATGTATGAGATGGCCTAACTTACTAACCATGCCAGATGTTGTAATAGGCCATGGTGGAATATCCCCTTGGGTGAATGAAAGGCTGTATGAATTCGGTCGTGCTCAGCTATCCAGATTTGGTTATAACCGGACGATCCGTCCATAAAGGATAGGGCATCATGGCCGGTAGTCTCATCAATCATCACTTCGGTAATGGGCACCGGGAAGTCATCCTTCGGGCAGGCTTTATTCAGGTCGCGAAAGTCCATGCAGATCCTGATCTGTCCATTCTTCTTCTTTACTGGCACAATGTTGGCCAACCAGGTAGTGTACTGATTTTCAGCTATAAAATCGACATCTATGAGTTTGTCGACTTCTTTGCAGATCTGGTTTATTAGTTCCGGTCTCATGCGCCGGGGGGATTGCTTCACCGACTCCATCTTAGGGTCAATAGCCAGAATGTGCTGAGTCAGGTCGGGGCTGAGGCCGGGCATTTCTTTGTAGTTCCAAACAAAGCAGTCTCGGAACTCTTGTAGCAGCTTTACATATTGCTCCCTCTCCTGTGGGGGTACGAGGGCACTCAGAAAGGTTGGCCTGGGGTCACTTTTCGTGTCGAGGTTGATTTCAATAAGCTCCTCGACGGTAGCCTGACCAACATCTTCAATTTTCGGGGGTGCCAGTAGCACATCGACAAAATCTTGATCTTGCCCATCCTCAGCCTCGAGGATGCCATGTGCCTCTTCTTGTACTGCCTCGCTGGGTGTAGAGGCCGTACTTGCTTTGCATCCGCCTGGGGTTGCAGTCGGCAGGCCCGAGGGGCTCCCTGGCGTGGAGAGGCATAGGGCCACTTTGGGTTCTTCTAAGTAGTTATCATAGATAGCTTCGACGGGGACCGAAGTGGTTTCTGGCCATGCTTGGGGCTGCTCCGCCACTGATAGCCAGGGCTGCTCATTCTCTGCTGCATCTTCAGAAACCTGGTACTGGACTGATATGGTATATATTCCCCTTTTGGGGCTGCTTGTCATATGAGGGCGGCACGGAGCCACCACGTCATCTCCCATTCTGAGCTCGTCCCTGTCAATCAGGTCTTGAGTAATGTCTTTGAAGACGTAACAGTCTTCAATGGGGTGTCCCAGTATCTGGTGATAGGGGCAAAACAGGGGGTCATCACTTCTTTGGGCATCTTGCGGCCTTTTAGACCTCAGGAGGGAGACTTTGCCGTAGTGACAGGCCCAGTCAAAGATCCATCGAGTCTCACATTTTATTTACTTAAATACTTTAACAATACCATTTAATTCCCAAAAAATGGACTAAAATCACCAAAAATAGTCAAAAATCACAGAATCGAATCCAGATCCGAACCACTAAGGATCTACTAAGGACACGGGCCTTACAGCCCTCTTCGTGGGGATGCTTCCTTGCAAACTGCAGGGGGGCGCTTCATCCTCCGGGGAGGGTAGATAATTCACAATCGGTCAGGTGGACCGTCGCAAGCCCCTCCCCCGAAACAAGAAGCCTCCTCTACTCCAAGGAGAGAGAAGTCCGAAGCGCGAAGACCGCCTCATGAGACAGAAGCTCTCGAGGGGCATCGAGGCAACATCCAGGAGTAGCCCCTCGACCCAGCGACAACCGAAGTTGTCCCTCCAACTGTGAGACTTTGAGAGGTGTTTTGCAGAGCAAGAGCGTGCCCTCCGTGCCTTGCAGAAGACTTCTCCTGCGGAGGATGTAGATAAATCCCCATTCTCTGACCACGTCTTGAAGGCAGAGATCTCTCCCAGGATCTCCCTCCCGACCTTCAAGTCGTATGACGGCCAGGGTGAACCGACCGACCACTTCGATAGCTTCTACACCGTGACGACTCTTCACGGGGCGTCCGATGACATTAAGTGCCGAGCGTTCGTGACCGCACTGGTCCAGGGTGCTCAAGCATGATTTCGGGCCCTCGCCACTGGTTCCATCCGAGGCTTCAGGCAGTTCGGGCGAGTGTTTAAGGAAAGCTTCGCCAGCAACAGTCCTCCTAGGTCAGTAGCGGGGCTGTTGGCGCTCAAATAGGAATAAGGGGAGAAGCTATGGGCCTACAGTAGTCGATTTAAATCAGAGGTCCTATGCATCCCCCACCTGGATGTAGCCTCAGCCATAACCATGCTGACTGGAGGCACCCACGATGAAAACCTCCCGCGTGAGCTAGTCCTACATTCTCCCACCTCCCTTGTCGAGTTACTGACCCTGGCATTGCGCCATGTTAAGTGCGAGGAAGTCCTCAGCACCTGGCACGGCACAACCGGTTTGGGTAGGGAGGGGGGCAAGAAGCGAGCGTCCGAGCCAAGCTCGGGCCAAGGAAAAAGGCGGAACCGAGACAGAGAGCATAAAGAGCCGTCCCGGAGATACGAGCGGTACACGCCCCTGACCGCTCCGGTGTATGAGATTTACGAAGACATCAAATAGACTATTGGGCCTAGAGGGTCACACACAATAGAGTATTGGACAGACCGGGATGGGTGGACTTTATAGACAGTTATTGGGTTTTTGTGAAAAATGCCAAAGGTCTATAAATATACGTTGAAGGGATAAACCCTGGCCAAACTACAGGATTAACCCTGGCCGCCCTCCCTCCTCCCTCTCTCTCCAGGCTACGCCCCCCTTCTCTCTCCTTCCTCCCCGGTGGATGGTGGTGTTGAGATCGGGTCGGCGCGTGGAGATCGTGGAGGAGATCCTGTCTGCTTCCACTACCCGTGTGGATACGTCTAGAGGTCGGATGCTTGAATGGCTAGCGACCCCAAGATCTTCCTCTCGTCCGTCTTTGAGGTTTTGGGAGATTCTCGACCCCACAAAGGTAAAGAATCGTTATTTATGTCACGGGATTATCATTTTTGTTCGATTTTAAAAAATTGGTAACGATATGCAATCTAAGATTTCAATGATTTCCGCTGCATATTCTAGTCGAAACCTCACAGTGGTATCAGAGCTAGGTTGTCGGTTTAATCAAAATCAGAATTATTTTATTATTTGCCATCATTCCCATTCTTGCATGAGGCTCAATGTTCGTCGCTCGATTGGGTCGCTCATAAGATGAGCAACAGCCAATTGATTCCATGGAAATGTTCTCGGTATCAAGAGGATCAAAACGCACATCTTGGTGGGATGTTTGACCCACTGCCCAGGCCGTATCGGCCACCACAACCTCGATGGGCTCACTGTTTGCGCGTAGGATGGACGTCCGATACAGGCCATCGAATGTCGATTGCATGCGCTCATAGGGGCTGGCAAGGGGCTTGGACGGTCCTCCAAGGCGTGCGGCGGCGTCCGGTGGCGTGGGGTGGCTGGTGTAGGCGACCGCGGCGGTTTTCTCTGGCGAAAGGGGAGAACACAGCGTTCTCCTCTTCGCGGGCTCGATCTCTGGCAGGAGGATCGATGCCGGCGGCTGGACGGTGACCGGTAGGGGCGTGGGCTTGCGCAGTGGCTGGAGGTAGGGCCTCCCGAGGCGTGCTCAGGCCGCGGCGGTGGCTAGGGTAAAAACCCTAGTCGCGGCGTGTCCGGGCGGGGGAGATGACCTCGCGGGTCTCTGGCGGGCCGGATCCAGCCCGCGTCGGATCCGGACCCGTTAAGGGCCCCCATATCATCTATCTGAGGGTGAAATACTGTATTGAAGTTCAGACGGGTTCCCAAGAATTCTTGTAATCCTTTCCAAAAGTGTGAGGTGAATCTGGGATCTCAGTGAGACACGATATTTACAGGTATTCCGTGTAATCTTACCACTTCCTTCATATACAAGGCAACCAATACGGTGATTGTACACTTCATCTTGATGGACAAGTAATGTGCAGATTTAGTCAATCTGTCCACAATCACCCATATCGCATTGAATCCTCCACGAGTTCTTGGTAAACACATTATGAAATCTAGGCCGATGCTCTCTCACTTCCACTGTGGTACATCGAGAGGCTTTAATTTCCTGGCAGGTCTGAAATGCTCAGTCTTCACTTGTTGACATACCAAGCACCTGCTCACGAATTCTGCTACTTTCCTTTTCATGTTCGGCCACCAAAAGGTCCGTTTTAGATCTCGGTACATCTTAGTGGCTCCAGGATGAATAGTATACTTGACCTTGTGGGCTTCCTCAAGAACCTTGCTTTTTACCTCAGCTAAATCTGGAACATAAGTTCTTCCCTGAAACAATAATCTGCCATCATCAGCCAACACAAAATCTAGTTTATTACATAGACTACCTTTGATTTCTACCAGCACTGGATCATTATCTTGCATAGCCTTAATTTCCATCAACAGCTCGGGGTGAAGCTGAAACTGTGCGATCATGACTCGATCCTTGCCAATATTAAGATCTAAAGTAGCCATCTGTTCTAGCAATTTCCATTCTTGCAACATAAGACTTGACAAATTGGCTATCGGCTTGCGACTCAAAGCATCTGCCACAACATTACCCTTCCTAGGGTGATACTCTATAGAAAAATTGAAATCCTTCAAATACTCAAGCCATCTTCTCTACCTCATATTAAGCTCCTTTTGAGAAAATAAATATTTCAAACTCTTATGATCAGAAAACACCGTGAATGTTTCTCTATACAAGTAGTGCCTCCAAATTTTCAAGGTAAATACTACAGATGCTAGCTCCAAATTATGGATTGGATGATTCTCTTCATGCTTTCTTAACTGTCTAGAAGAGTAGGCTATCACCTTTCCATGCTGCATAAGCACACAACCTAAGCCAATACCTGAAGCATCAGTGTAAACTACAAAACCTCCTTCCCCATAAGGTAAGGCCAAAATAGGGGCAGTAGTTCCACTTCATCCCGGTCTATCCACTGGTAGACCCCAATACCCCTCCTGTATGAGGTCTCCTTCTCAGGCCTCTGGAAGGCCTGCCCCTTCTCCTTCAAGGCCTCCAGGTCAAGCCGCTCCTCCAAGGTCTCAAGGTCGACTTTCTAATTCACAAGTCACACCCCTCCAACAAGCTCTCATTGAAAAAATTGATCAAATGGAGGAACAAATAAAGAGGGTTGCGAGTTTGCAACCACCTCCTTCTCCTCCTTAAGTTAATCCCCTTCACACCTTCATTGATAACATTACTAAAATAGAGAAGGATTAGAAGGAGAGAAGAGATGAGTATGGCATTGAGGACATAAGTGAGCAAGATGTTCTTCCAAGCTTTAACAATCAAGTGGATGCCGTCTGCTCGCCACCGATTTATCACACTCATTCACATGGTCCTCCACCCCCACATTCGCATCTACAGAATCCTCCACATCGTCATGTTCTGCCGCTCATCAACGCGCCTCCAACACGGTGCCCATTTGAATTTGATGATTATGAAGAATTGGAGATAGCATATTATGAAGATTTTGAAGGTCTTCAAGATACACCCACTCTGAGTTTTCCCCGTTTCCCTCTTCCACTGCTTCCACAGGACCCCCCTGCTTAGGATGAAGCCACTATCCCTACCCTTGTCTATGAGACATTACGGTGTTATGATGATGGTTCAATGCTCCAACAACCTACGTCAATGCACCGTGAATCATCCATTATCTCTACCCATGTCTATGAGACCTCATGGTGTTACGATGATGGGTCCATGCTCCCACAACCCGTGTCAATGCACTATGAATTACCCCCTACACTGGACGCCCCACGTACTACCAAAACCTCCACACCATTGGCCTCCGCCGAGCCTACCATTAACCCTTGTTCTCAACTTAGAATCCCTTCATCACCTCCACTTAAAACCTCCACTATCCTCATAACCCCGAACCTAACCACTCCTATTCCTCCACTCGACCCCTTACTCAAACCTGTGACTAATCCTAAGCATGGCCCATCTATTTTTGCACTTGAGCCATCCCCGTCTGCTTCTGAGCAAGAGGAGAAGCCTGTCATATTTCAACCTCTGCCTACCCTTCTTATAGCACCTCCCATTAAGCATCCATCATTTATTGAGCCTTCCACCTCCATCTTACCTCCTTCCGCTGAGTTCGCTAGTGTGACGTTGCCAACTCATTAGGTTGCTTGCCATACTAGGTCCAAGAGAGTCGTTTCACATCACATTCTCAGCATTCCTTGGCCGAGTGGCCAAATTTCTCATAGCACAAGCAAGCCGTTGTGACTTGCTTTTTCTCCTCTTTCACCTTCTTGTTTTTGCGGTTCTTGCTGCCATTCCCATTACGGGACATCTTGTTGTTATCACGGATTGTGTAGGACCCCATGATGCTAAACTTCTCCTCCGTTCATCCTCGTTTGTCAAACCTCTGTCTAGACTCCTCACTCTTACCTTTGAATTTCTTGACCTTCTCAAAGGTCCTTTCACATAAATGAGCCCTATGGACCATCTCCGTATAAGTACGGATATTTTGAGGTCCAAGTTGAATTATGAAGACGGGCCTTAACCCATCCATGAATTGGTTAGCCTTTAATAGGTCTGTGCTAACCAGGTGAGGAGTATATGGTGCCAGACAAGAGAATTGAAGCTCGTATTCCACCATGGACATCATACCTTGCGTTAAGGAGGTGAATTTCACAGTCTTTCTCTCCTTGACATGTTTAGAGAAATATTTTACTCAGAAGAGTTCAAGAAACTCTTCCCAAGTAATTTGGACATTTTATAGATGTACCGAGGTGGCCTTCCACCAAGTACGGACATCCTTATTGAGTTGGAATACGGCAAGTAAGACCTTCTCTTGGTCGGAGCATTACATAATAGTGAAGATCCGGTCCCTCTCATCTATCCAATTCTCTGCCTCGTTCGGATTAGAGGAACCCGAGAATCATGGAAGATCCATACTCCTGAAATTTTGATAAAGGTCCCTGACGATTGCCTGTGTGTCGGACTGAGCAACGGTTCGGAGGGCTTGGGTGCTTGGGTAAGACTCACAACTATTTGTTGCATCGCCTCCCAATTTGCACGGTTCGTGGCCATTGTGAGAATAAGATACCAGGGAAAATAAGCAATTAGTTATTTCCTAGGGAATTTAAGAAGATTTACCTAAAGATAAATTTCTAAATAACCATCTCATCTCGGGCTCTACCCAATTCTCACATGGGTTCAAAAATTTCTTCCTATTTCAAAGGTATGGGTCCTTAAACCTTTCACTTAGCCTATGACATGATATTTTCCTAGGACATACTTATGTCTACGCTCTAATACCAACTTAAACTATATGAATATCATTAATGTCCTGTTGTGGTGCCTCAATAACAACCACGGAAGCAAGAAATCCTTGGCAACTAGCATCGAGTAGCCTACATGCTCAAATAGCAGAAATAAGCAAGCGAGAAGAACAAGATCAAATACCTTAGAAATAGAATGTTGATCCCTCAGATGGCTGAAAGTAAATCTTCTTAGCTTTGCAATCAACCACTGCACCATAATCCTCTAGCCAATCCATGCCCAAAATAGCATCATAATCTACCAACTGCAAGGCATACAATCTAGCCGGCAGCTGCTGATTCCCAATCATCACTGAGGCCTTATCAAGACAAAAGGGAGTGAACATGATTTCTCCCATAGGCAATTCGACAATCAACTCACAAGATAATTCTGAAGTCGGCTCCTCAATACAAGCAACAAAGTTCTCAGAAATAAATGAATGAGAAGCACCAGAATCAAATAAAACACTTGCAGCTTGACCATAAATCATAATAGTACCTTCCACTAGATGAGCTACAACCGCCTCAGAATGAGTCATATGCATAACCTTCCACAAGATTTCTTTCCGCCTGCGGTAGATTGCTGTGATGATGACTGTGCCTGAGAAAATTGCTGCAACTACTGCGGTGGTGGAGGTCGAAACTGCTGTGGCTGTGAAAACTGAGTAGGCTGCTTAGGCCTTAATGGACACTCACGGGCCACGTGTCCCACCTGATGACACCGGTAACAAACCATTGGCATCGTACACTATCTACCAGGATGGCTTTCACCACATCTGGGGCATGCTCGAGGTTGATTCCCTGTCGATCCCTGCCGCTGGGAAGTGCAGGTTGCTGCACACTACTAGCTGAAGCTTGCCGATCTTGCAGCTTTTTAGACTTCCTAAACATCTGCTTGAACTTTGATCTCAAAGAAGGCGAATCACTAGCAGAAGGAGTAGAAGATGGCACCCCTGGCACACTCGACTAACCACTCGGCTGCTACTGCTGCCCACTTTGCTGCATTGGCCCCGCTTGGATCCACCCTTGAGTTCTTGCCATATCTAGCTCTAATGTTGCCGCTGCTTGACCAGCCCTATCCAAATCTACCACACTAGTTATAATAAGAGGTTGCCTTAATTCGAGACTCAAACCACGCAGAAATTGCTGAGTCTTCAGCCCTTCATCTGCCATGATATGTGGAGCACCTGCAAATCCCAATTTTCTGTCTATCCATAGTGTTCCAGGCCCGACCCCTATCCACTCTAAATTTCACCAAAATTCCATACCTCTATAAAACTGTACACAAAAAATATCTCTGGTCTCCTGACTTCTAGTTCTAAAACTTTCATGAAGACCACTCCACCCATATCCCTCCTTAACCACCCAATCAACCCCTGTTCTCAAAAAATCCCATGTTCTGCCCTGTCAATCCCCATCCAGTGGATCAGTAGCTTCTAAAATCTCTCACGGCTAGCACTGAAGACTCAGAATTATTTCTCCCATCTGAGATCGAAGTATTTTGAAGGAGCTTTACAACGTCGCCAACCTCGCATCAATCCGACATCGGCACTGATCGCAGAGACATTTCTCGTCGGGTCACGCACTGCCAAATAGTAGCTCTGGTTCGTGGACGACACCCGGTGAACATCCCCGGAGCAACCGCCTCGCCTCCCGTGAAGTCGAGCAGCACGCCTCCGCCCCCGGGACCGCCCAACCAGGAGTCATCAATGCTGCAGTAACCTCCCGGCTTCCCCGAACCGTCAGCCAGGATGTGGGCCCCCCAAGCGCGCATGCTTGCCTTGTCAAAGCGGCCCCGAGTGCTGCCCGTCAACCTGACCGCGTCACTCCCGGCTTCCGTGTGTAGCCCTTTACCTCCCTGCACGGAGTGAGCAGAAATCAACACTTCTGTAATTATAATTAATTATTGCACCGGGAGTACGAGTTCGGCCAGGGTCGTCTTCCCCACGCCCGGCGCGTGGAGGTACACATGCATCCCTCTTTAGTTAGTTAATTGCTTATCTAGTATAGTTCTTGGCGCCGCTGCTAGTGAGTGTGATAGGACGCCTAACTTGCTAAATTAATCACCGCTGTGAGTTGTGAGTGTGAAACCCATCTCGTGACTCGTTCCGAATATGAGAGTGAGCCGACCACCCAAGACTCAACGCCGATTTCTCAACCGTGCAGATCGACTCGTTTCCCTCGTCGGGGACGACCGTGAGCGAGTGCTTCTTATTTTAGGGCATCTTTGTCCCTTCGGGAGCCACGTTAGGTGATGACTTGGTCGTACAGTTGCTGGTCGCATCGTCAAGTGAATCGTGTCCTTTCGTCTAGGTCATAGGTTAGTGTCCACATATCGAGTCTCATAGTCGTCCCGCATCACCTGGTACCTTCCCTACTTAGTTAGTATCGTATCTTGCTACCCGTCAGATGGTGAGAGAGTGCTCGACCCCCATTCCACTTATTTGTGCACCCCACCGCGGAGAGAGCTGCGAGTGCCAGCTTGAACCCACACCCTCGACATTCTAGTCACCCACAAAACGTGGGAATCCCAACCCCTTCGGGGGTTAGCCCTGAGCCTTGCCACGCCTTTGAACAGCGAGGTCCCACCCCGGACCCTCACCACCATCCCGAATTACCTTTGGGAAAGAGTGCGCACTGAGTGAGTGCAACCGTCGAAATTGAGTCTGTTTTCTTGCGTATGTGCTTGCGAGCCTAGGTCCAAGGTGCATTCGGGTCATCCCATTGCATCCCTGGGTCATCCCACATCAGTTGGTATCAAAGCAATTCATTGACTTGTTCTTACAAGTCAAGTCCTACGGCATGCTTGCATTAGAGTCATCATCGGGCCTCCCCGTGCATCATCACTTCCTCGCTTGAATGGCTACCTCATACTGGTCACACCGTTCTTCTTTGCCTCTCCCAATGGATCCCAAACCCCATGGAAGCCCCACTGCCAACAAGGTTGACTGCATCAACTCCCTCATGGAGGCCATGCTCAATATTTTTGGGGGGCTTGATGATATCACTGCCTGACTCGATCAACTTAGGGAAAATGGGCCTACATCAAGGGAGTATAAGAGTTACCCATAGAAAAATCTAGATGACCACCTCTTGGAACTCTTGAAAGTCAAAACCCCTGCCTTTGATGGATCCTACAACCAAAGCCTCTATCTAGATTGGGAGGTTTCTTTGGACCAATACTTTAATTGGTACCCCTTGACCGAAGAGAGGAAAGTGAGGCTAGGCAAAATGCACCTCTCCAAGCAAGCCAAAACTCGCTGGCTAATGGTTGAGGGTTTAAGGAGGATCCGCGGGTAAGCCCCGATTGACACTTGGGAGGAAATAAAGGTCGAGCTTAAGAAGGCCTACGCTCCCTGACCCTCCCCCTCCTGCCTGGATAGACATAGCCCAAGGAGCACTACCACTCCTCCATCCCTATCCGGCCAACCTAAGGTCACCCTAATGGCCCAATCACCACATCTGCCTACTAGACCTACCCCAACCCCCACCTCTACCCCTCCACCTGCCTCCATGAAGTGCACACCCCCCAACCCCAGCCAACCCAAACTCCCTCACCCATTCCACCTCCCACTCCCTACCCCAACGCTACCCTATCATAGACTCCCACTACTTCCACTCCCTACACCAACCCAATCCTACCCTCGCCCACTGCCCCGAGTGCACCATTCGTCGGTTACCACCACTCCACCTATCAAAGGCCTCCCCATCCCACTTGTAGGGGACGAGCATACCACCCTCTAAAAGGGAGATACAAGCACCCTTGAAATCTTTGAGGCCCCCCTTGAATGGGCCACGGAGTATGAGGAAATCATGACCCATACACTCGACCATCTGGAGATAGAGAACATCCCGGATCCTATACCCACCATGGATGAAACCCATGCCCAAGTCAAGGAAGAAGCCTTGCATTTTGGTCTTCACTCTACACCATCCCCTCTAGTTGGGACCGAGCTCATCTTAAGTGGACCCCTTATTAGTTGGCTAAAGGAGAGCCCAGTTCAAGATATTATGGCCGACATCTGCCCTCCCATGGAGAGAAACCTCCCTATGGTGCCCCTCACTTCCCATCGCACCACCATCCAATCCTACTACAATGTAGAGACTTTGGATGATCTGATCCAAGGGCTAGAATGACAACTTGAGCTGACTGACATGTTGACTCTAGGGACCGGCTGACCTAAGAGTCTTGACCTCATTCACCTATGTGTTGGGTCCATCACCTTAGTCTGCACCATTGGTTGCTACACTAGTGACCTCTTTTTACTCCTCCCTACACTCGAGGAGCCCGACCTTATCCACAATCTAGAACTTGTTGTCTCGAGTAGGAAGTCAAGCCACCCCATTGAGATCAATGTCCCATCTCCCTTTACACTTAGGGATAACCCATCATTCGTTGAAGAACCTGTGAAGTGGGAGCCTCCAGGAGAAGACCTTATGATCCCAAGCGAGTCATTCTTTGATCCCTTTTGGGAACCATGGCACCATCATATCCCTTTCCCCTCCTACCACACTATCGACCATCCATCACCACCCACCCCACCCCCACATGCCCATTTGGCCCAACACCCATCCTTGAGCTCAAACCATGTGCCTCCAAAAGAACTAGGCATGGCAAGAGTGGTAGTAAAGTTTTTCCCGCGGGACGTTATGAGCCCGATAGTATACGTGCCTAGAGTGGACAAAGGTTCGATGACGGACATAAAGCCTCGACACAACAGACTAAATCTTTGAACGGGTTGCCTAGAGAGAAAATCAAGTCCTAAAAAAACTTCTATACCTGGCCTAAGCTTGTCCCCGTGCTCTATTTTCTCTTTTTCAGGACTAGATAAAACCTTGGGTATGGCCTCGGTAGAAGCACAGTCACGCCATTTGGCCCTGGCCAGGACTTGTCAGTTCTCAAAGCACGTCGACCTCGGGGAACTCTCGATGGAATAAGGATAATGATGTAACACGACCTATGGATGCAAAGGTACCGACCGAGTGAGCCTCGGACCTAGACTTGCAAGCACACTTTCAATTTGGCAGACTCGATGTTGGCGGACTAATATCATAGTATAACCCATTCCCGTGGTGACTAAGTGATGGTAGGGTGGGTCCGAGGGTCTAAACCCTACTAGTAGGGGTGATGGCTTAGCCTAATGTGTTTCCTTCTGTAGGATTGGAGCACCCACATCAGAGGGGTGGACATCGTGCCTTGAGGGCACGGGTTCTCTCCTCACTCAATCTGTGGTGGCCACTCGTGAGTAGGAAATCACGGGATCATGTACTCTCTTCCTCACCGGATGAACTTAGAAATGATACTAGTTGAACACAAATATCTAGGGAGGGTTTAGCGTATACCTGATCGGCGTGAAGACACTAATCCCGAGTTGGAGATATGGGCGAGTGGGGAAGTGTGGGTTCCCCGCACACTGTGTTGGTGAAGCTTGGATCACTAACCTGCTAATACATGCACTACGCCCTCACAGAGGGGATAGATTAGGGGTAGGGAGACTCAAATTACAACTAAAACTACCTCCATGCAGGGAGGGGCGGTAAGCCGGCCAGGCGGGGAAGGGAAAAGCCTAAATGAGACCGAACGGGTGGGCGACTTTGGTTCTGCTCGCTCTCTGGGACAGCGGACAGATGGTCGGAGTTGTCACTACTGTGGCCCCTCCTGAATTTTTTTGATGATGATACCAGTTGAAAAAGCTTCGTAGCTGACTCAGGGTGACGTCTGAATTTTGTCAAATTTCTTGGTCGCCGGTGCTGGTCGGGGACAGGCCGCAAACAGGGTCTGAAGAATGAAAGGCATCCAGAATTCCAGAAGAGCAACAGCCATCCCTGGGATTTCATACGGCCAAAATAAGATGAACTTTTGCCTAGTTCAGTCATTTAACTATTTTTTTTGAAAGTGGGTAGTACCACAAATTGTATGAAATGAAAAAAGGAAAGATATACAAGTGTAATATACTCCACACCAAGACGGTGTGGCACTCACTAACCCCCCAAGTAGCCAAAAAAGGAAGAGTTGTGTGAGTCCACTACATAGACCACACACCACTCTCTCACTTTCTCACAAATGAAGGAGGCCACCCTATCTACATTGTTGTTTCTTTCTCCCCATGAGGCCCATAAGGTAGCGTGGAGAATGGACCACCATATGAGTCTGGCTCTCTTAAAAGTCCATCTCTATGTCATTTCTCAATCAGCTGCTTCAGATTGTCTTGTAAGATGATGGCACACCAAATCTTGCTCGCAAACTTTGTCCAAATCTCCCGAGAGGAACAGCAGCCTGTGAAGAGAGAGTCCAGGTTTTCCTCCTCCACAAAGACAGCAAATACTAGGTATGCCTGCCATGAATGGAGCCAGCCTATCATAAGTCAGCAGTCATCCGTGTGAGATCTTCCATATAAATAGCTTGACTTTGACTAGGCTCTTGAGGAACCATATCCCCGAGGCAAAAGGATATAGCAGTCCTCCATCTACTATCATGGTCTATGCTGACCTCACTATGAAATGTCCATCTTTATCCCACCTCCACCACCATTTGTCCATGTTGTTAGCTTCTAGAGTGAAATCTAGGAGTGAAAGGATTTTCTCCAATTGTTCCACCTCTTCCACTCTAAGATTCCTCCTGAAGGATGGGACCCAAGTCTCCCCCGATAACTGGGCATCAAAAGTTTGGGAAATTGTTGCTAGCGGTGTCGATGGAATTGCAAATAGCTGTGGGAAGGTATCCTCTAGTGTATGCTCACCACACCATCTATCTTGCCAAAGCAAACACTTCTACATTGTTTTCAAGGCGACGCCTAGGCGACAAGGCGCTCCAAGGCGCCCAAGGCGACCAGGCGCCTAGGCGAGCAGCCCATTAAGGCACTCACTTGGCTGCCTTGGTGCACATAGGCCACCTTGGGCCTGCCTAGCCTGCCTTGGCAGGACATCCACTCTTTCTTTTGAGGTAAGTTTTAGTATTTTGAGAGTGGAAGTTATTAGAGCAATTGTCTAAACTTAATATAAGTATGGACAAGGAGAACAGGTATATTACTCTATCCCATATGAGTATACAACTAGATTTACTTTCTGAAAACCAAGGACTCTAAGACAATGATCCCGAGCTGGTAGAAATCAAGAGCAAGATGGAAGAATGACCTGATTTCATGCTAGCATCAGATAGAAGGTTATTGTTCAGAGAGAGAACCTGTGTACCGGATTGTCCAGAATTAAAGGAGAAGATATTAGATGAAGCTACCACATTAAGGTACACGATTCATCCTGGATCTACCAAAATGTACCAAGATTTGAAGAGGATCTTTTGGTTGCTGAACATGAAAAGAGAAGTGGCGAACTTCGTGTCACGCTGTCTCACGTGTCAGCAAGTTAAGGCAGAACACCAAAAGCCTGCCGGTAAGCTACATCCTCTAGATATTCCCAAGTTGAAGTGGGAGGATATCGGTATGGACTTTATAATGGACCTGTCTAAATCGAAAGGAGGACATGATGGAATATGGGTCATTATTGATCGATTGACCATGTAATACCCTGGATTCCTTCGGATCTATTCGGAGAGCTTTTGGGTCACTTTTGTGGGTCCTGAGTTGTGTCTTACGATCCACGCGGGTTTTTCTCTTATACAAGTTACGGAACCCAGTGGTGAGTTTATTATTGAGTTCATCGACTCGAGGATGTTACAGTTGCGTTGTGCTCTTTCCGAGGATCATTTAAGCTATTTTTTCATATTTTTCTGAATTAGTAACTTTTCGTGTGAAAAATCAGATTTTTGGGAATTAGGAAATTCCTAATTTCTTTTCTTTTTATTCTTTTCTCCTTCCTCTCTCCTCCCTCACGTTTCACTCACTCCCTCTCGTTCTCTCTCCTCTCTTCTCCTCTCTCCGCGGGGCACGTGACCGTGGCGAGATGGGCGAGGTAGGAATGCAATGGAGTGAACGTGGAGCGTGCTACTGTGAAGGATGGAGCGTGGCGTTGGCGCGATCCCTCGGTGGACTAGAAACTGGCATGGTTTTGTTCGTGTGTCATTTTCGGCGTGGTTTAGTCGCTTTGACGCGCGAGAACTTCGGTGGAGGTAGGGAGATGGATCAACTACTTCTCTTCCACATTCCCTCGCGATTTAGAGGTGAACGGTGTACGTATGAGCGGATTATCGTATGATTTATTGACTTCACCATTTCCGGTGTCTTTTGTCTTTTGCATCAGGGCGAGCATGGCGCCGAGGCGGAGGACTCACTCCCAGCAGGGACAGTCGGCAGAGATTCAGGATGAGCAGGAGGAGCAGAGCAGAGTGCCACCAGTTGCCACTAAGGCAGGGGATGCAGCGAGAGTTCAGGGGGCAGAGGATTTCTTTCGGGGCATGTTTCACTTCATGACTCAGCAGTTTGGCGGAGATGCCGGTGAGGGCTCGTCGTCCAGGGGTGGGCCTGGTCGTGCAGTGAGGGACTTTTTGCAGTTCCATCCACCCTCTTATGGCGGCCAGCCAGACCCAGATGTGGGTAGAGATTGGCTCGATGAGATGGAGAGAGTGTTCAACTCGATGAACTGCACCGAGGAAGACAAGGTGATGTTGGCTTGTAACTAGTTATAGGGTACGACTCGAGCTTGGTGGTCTTCGGAGTGGAAGATGTCCTTTCAGTCTCGTCCACTTCAGCAGGTTGAGTGGAAGGACTTCATCAGGATCTTTGAGCGTGCTTACTACCCATCCTATGTTGGTACGCAAAAGATGCGTCAGTTTTTGGAGTTGGTTCAGGGCGACATGTCATTGTTGCAGTACAGGGCTCGATTTGTGGAGATGGGACATTATGCTCCCCATATCATGGAGAATGAGGAGCTAAAGACCAAGTAGTTCATCCAGGGTTTGAGGCAAGAGCTAAGGCACCTTTTGATAGCAAACGTTGCCAGTGATTTGGAGATGGCTTCTCGCATAGCGGCGTCATTGGAGTTGGATATACAGAGGACTCGAGGACAGGTTAGCCAGGGGTAGTCCCAGTCGGGCCGTAGCCAGCAGATGACTACCCAGTAGCAGAGCACCTTTCAGCACTCCACGGGTAGTTCGGGAGCTCTGACTCTAGCGGCGTCAGCGGCAGGATCTGCATCTTTTGGCTCCAAGGTTAAGAGGTTCTTCAGGAAGAACTTTGATAAGAACCGTAAGGAGGGCAGAGATCAGAGGCAGGCATCCTTTGCGAGTGTTCAGCAGCCGATGCCTTATCAGAGTCAAGGATCAGTTGGTGGTTCTTGAGGGTCGTGTCCCCAGTGGTGAGGACACGAGAGCCAGTCGCCGTTATCAGACCCGCAGCACGACTCGAGTGACTCCGGCCTCTTTATGGTTGAACAGGCGGAGTACCTCGGCCACGAAGTATCTGATCAGCTGACGGCCGTGAAGCTAGAGAGAGCTAATTGTCGAGCCAATACTGCCTCATTGAGAGGGACGGTGGGAAAATTAAAAGATGCGGCCAACACTTCTTCAGAGCGCAGGTCCTTTCTGATAGCGCATATAGCGGAGCTGCATGCCGAGCTCGCCAGGGCCGAGAGGGTAGTGACCGATCTTGCCGATGGTGACAAGGGTCGAGAGGGTAGTGACCGATCTTGCCGATGGTGACAAGGGTCGAAAGGGCAGTGACCGATCTTGCCAATGGTGATAAGGGTCGAGAGGGTAGCGATCGATTTTGTCGATAGTGACAAGGGTCGAGAGGGTGAATAAGTAGAATGACGAACGAGGGTAGCCTCATTGCTACATCATTTTTTTTTATCACATTACTGACTTAAGCACCCTTTCAGGTTTTCGCCAAAGTCAGCCCCCTCTTACTTTTGCCCACACGCCCTTTCGGGTTTTCATGTGGTGGGATACCCGATTTTACCTACAGCGCCCTTTCGGGTTTTCACCGCAGCCAGGTGATAGCCATTTTTGCCCTTGTTCCGATGTAGGAACAAGACTAGCAGGGTATCTCTATTTTTAACCCTATTTTTTTTTGAATCGGCGTTGGCTCTGCTAACATCACGGTCGGCCTTACCAATGCTGGCGAGGGTTGGACCTGGGCTTGATCGTCAACATTGGTTAAATGCCGAAGCAAGGGTAGTTCATTAACAAGGACGAAAGGTCCAAGCTAAGGGACAGAGGTCGATCGATCTCGTCGATGATGATGAGGATCGACCGCAGGTTTGTTTGTCGACATGGGTTACATGTCGAAGCAAAGGGTAGATTTATCAACGAGGATGAAAAGTCCAAGTTGAGGACAGAAGTCGACCGGTTTCGTCGATGATGATGAGGGTCGAGCACATGTTTGTTCATTGACATGGGTGCCATGCCGAAACAAAGGTAGATTCATCAACGAGGACGAAAGGTCCAAGTTGAAGGGAGGGGTCGACCGGTCTCGTCGATGATGATGAGGGTCGAACAAAAATTTGTTATGGGATTTTCGGTGAGACTTTTGATGATCGTCCCTTTAGAGTCTCATTGGGAGGAGAACAAAGAGGAACTTTTAAATTACCACTTTATTGGCTTAAGCGTCGTGGGTTGCAGGACTTCTACCCTACGTGGTCTATTTATCTAGTCTTCCATATGTGCTAGTTTGTGGGAGATTTAGGGGGCGCGGAATCATCTTAGATATTTGGGATCTTCCTATTTTGGATAGACAATCAAGGCCAAAGTTATTGATCATGTCAAGCTAGTGTTATTGCATGCTTCTCTATAGGAGTCTGATGGTCAGAAAAGAGACCTTCTTATATCTTTTGGTATTCGAACTCCCCCTTCATTGCCGCGTCCCTACCACATTGTCTATTGGCACCGGCCTTCTACCCATACACTAAAGCTCAACTCTGATGGAGCCTGCAAGCTTAACAATGCCTCAGGTGGAGGTCGGATCATAAGGAATTCGGATGGGAACATCATCTTTGCCTTCTCCCACTTTTATGGCAATTGGAGTAGCCTTATGGCTGAAGCTAGAGCACTTTTAGACGCCCTCAGATATGCACATGCATTATCGTGCCCTTTGCAATTGATTGAGTGCGACTCAAAATTGCTAGTTGATGTTTCAGCGTATACTATCCCTTGTCCTTGGAAGATTATCACTATAGTCTGAGAAATCAACACGCTATGTGATATGACAAAAGTTACCCATGTTTTCAGAGAAGCCAACCATGTAGTAGATTGTCTCGCTAACTTTTCTTGCCTCTCTCTGTCACGCCCCGAGCACGGAAGATTACCCGGAGGTGTCATGACAAGTCTATATCAATTATGTCAATCAGAGCGTAGTGCATTCAATACAAAGACAGAGCACACAAGATAGCAAATAAGCACAATCCTTTATTTATTCAAAATCATCCTCAACTACATTCGCTAATAGTTTGACTCAAAATAAGAAGAAAACTACAAGATCGACTCAAGAAATATAGAAGTAGACAAGACTATGGAACTCTAGACATATGGATGGCTCTATGACTTCACTCTTGCTCTTCCCCATCCGTGTTTGTTTCTTCATCGGACTTACCTGAAAGAGAGGAGAAAAACTATATGAGCGAAAGCTCAGTAGGTGCTAAATCTCAAATACTAGCATTGCTTTAAGTGAATTACTCGTTATCATGAAATGCAATAAGCTATGCATGATCGCATGAAACAACTCTATAGAGAGAATGTGTATAATCATAATCAAGAGATGATATCAATAGACATTTGATGAACAAGTATATCAAGCAGAGCGATGCCAGTTCTATCCGCCTTCAGGAATGGGGAACAGGCAGTTGGGGATGTTGCTGCTGCAGCAACTCATGATTTTTGCCGGGGATGAAACTAGTGGGAAGGTCTTCGTAATTGGATCAGGATGACGCCTGATATTTTCAGAATTCTCCAGTTGCTGGATCCGGTCGGGGGCTGGCCGCAAGCAGGGCCCTGGGTTTCTGGTTCTGTCAGCAGAGGTACTCAGTAGCAGGAAGAAGAGGCCGCCACGAGTGCTTCTAGACTTGGATTTGAGCGAGGCCAGAGTCGTTGGAGCCCTAGTCGAGTCCTCTTCAAAATGGCACTAGTGGGAATGCCGGCAGTGATTGGAGATGACCGGAGCAGCCAGAAAGGTGGGCGGGGGTCTGCTCAGTCCAGGAACAGTCAGAACAGAGCACCTGGGGGAGAAAATTAAGAAAACACTCTTCCGGATGCCGAATGGGATGTCGCCTTTTGCTGATGGACGCTGACTGGTTGTAGTAGCTCTCGTCCAAGCAGCGCCTTTAGAAGCTATGGGATGTGACCGTGGGAGCTCAAGTAAGTCACCTTAGGTCACTAGCAGGTCCTGATCTATGCAGTACAATAGCAACTGGATGCAGGCACCACGGCTGCTCCCGAAGTTTAATCGAGACAGGACCAAGTCGAGGATGACCGTGGATGAGTCTTCTTCAACCAGCAATTAGGGGGAGCTCCAGACGATGTCATAGTAGGGAGAAGGAAGCCGTTGAGTGAGGGGGGGTCAGAGCAGACTGATAGGAAGCAGAACCGCGCACTAGGAGGAAGAAAATGAGAACTCTTGATGTCGAGATCTAAACGTCGCTCTGCTTCTTGGGGATGAACTAAGATGGGTAGAGGATGTTCCTAGCCAAGTTTGACGCCGAGATTCGCTAAGGAGAAGTCGTGGTCAAATGTTCTCTGAGGCTCTGGTTGGTTGCCTGGGTGGCTTTGCGCAGTCGAGGAAGAATTACTGCCACGATCAGCTCGGAGCTCGGATGATGACAAAACCACCTCGCCTGGAAAGCTCTCTAGAAGACCTTTCCAGTGGTATATGATTTTCCACTAGATGATTCCGGGAAGGCTTAGAGAAGACACGGCTTCCACGAACCCCAGATCTATCTACGAACTGGATAGGGTCTGCAACTTGTTGATGAGAAATGGAGTATGGGATCCACTTCGATTCCTCAGTATTTGACGATAAACTCGAGAAACTTGCCACTGGGTACGCCGAAGGCCATTTCATAGGGTTCATTTTGAGCCCATATTGCTGGAGACGGTCGAAGACCTGGCGTAAATCGTGTAGATGGTCTTCCCATCGCTTAGTCTTGACGACAAGGTCGTCGACGTAGCTTTCGACGATATTGTGCAGCATTTCGTTGAAGATTTTGGTCATGACCCTCTGGTATGTAGCATCGACATTCTTCAAACCGAAGGGCATACGCTTGTAGTTGAAGATCCCTTTGGGGGACCTAAAGGCAGTGTGGCTCTTGTCTTTGAGGGACATCCGGATTTGGTTGTAGCCAAACGATCCATCCATGAAGGACAGGGCTTCATGCCCGGTGGTTATGTTGACCATTCTCTGTGATTGGGACCGAGAAGTCATCCTTCGGACAAGCATTGTTGAGGTCCCGAAAGTCGATGCAGATGCGGACTTGACCATTTTTATTTTTGACTGGAATGATGTTGGCGAGCCAGATCGGATAGATGCACGGCTCGATGAAGTCAACCTCTGTCATTTTGTCGATCTCGACCGAGACCTGGAGTTCCAGCTCATGGCGCATGCGCCGCTGGGGTTGTTTGACTGGGGTGGCTGAGGGAGATATAGCCAGGTCGTGCTCTACCACGGAGGCCAAGCATCTCCTTGTATGTCCAAGCGAAGTAGTCCTTGTATTCGAGCAGGAGTTGCTTGTAGTCCTGCCTTTCTGCCTCGGTGAGAAGGGAGCTAACGAACGTCAACTGAGGGGCTTCATCTTCACCCAGGTTAATTTCGACGAGTTCGTCGACAGTCGCCTGGCCACCGTCCTCCAGCTCGGGAGGACCGGGTTGAAAGTCGATGAGGCCTTCATCGTCAGTGTCGGCTTCGTATACCTAGGGGTCCTCGAAGCCAGCAGTTGAAATTGATGGAGCTAGGGGGTTGTCGTTGTTGAGCCCGGACTGGGATTGTCCCAGGCTATCAATGCTAGGCTGACAACTATCAGCTGGCGCCACGGAAGCTTGGTTGGAGTTGCCTACTAAAGCTGGTAACGCTTCATGATCTTTGTTTTGGAAACCTTCCTCATGGGGAGAGTCTAACAAACTGGGCTCTTTAGTGTGCTGGGAGACCCCGGGGACCTCCTCCATCTTAAAGTCTTCGTGGATGGATGGGGAAGCCTCATCGAGTGCTTGAACTGGGATGTTGGTTCCGACGGGGAGTGGGATTAAAATATCCTTTTTCTCATCCCCGGAGCTGTCGAACTTGGTGCTGACAATAGCTGAGTCACCGGTTGGCTGTGTCGGACCTACGACGTGGACCGCGTGGTAGACACGAAAATCTGGGTCTTGGTCATAGCCGAGCCCCCTGCTATCTTTGTCGGAGAACGGGGGTTGCCCCCGAACCTGTGGAGTCCACAAATTGCGGAAGTATCTCTGCTGTGTGGAACCCTGCCATTGGGGGATGTGCTACTTAAGGCACATCTTCCGAATGTGGGGTGACAGGTCGTCCAAAACTTGGACAGCTTCGGGCATGTCGTTGGCTCACCTGGACCAGCTGAAATAATCTTCCGGTGGGGCTGGAGGTGCCATGTCTCCTTTGTAGAAAACAATGGGCTTGTCCCTGTTAGCCTTCTTCATGGTTTTGAGTTGTCATTTGTAAGTAAGGACAAATGTTGTGAGCTGCTCAACCTTGTGGTCATCTGAGGCACACGCGAGTTGGATGCAGTCTGGTGGCAGACATATACTCTTGTCGATTGCTTGGCTAATGAGATTAGCCTCAAAGTCGACTTTGCACCTCTCCGGGCGATTTGTGGTTGACTTGGAGTTAAGATGTAACCGATGAAGCTTGGCCTTTTCTTCGTCAACGGAGAAGAGGCCCTCCTCCTCTTCTGAGAACCAGCCATTGCTCTTGCTCTTAATCACGGGGTAGGGACTGATTCCCCTGAAGTAGATAGCAGCATTAGCCAGGTGGCACTCTGCTGGAGTAAATGGAGACAAGTCTGCAAAGATAGTATGCTGCTCCCCATCTTTGTCATATTTGATGCACTGATGGAGGGTTGAAGGGATGACCCAATTTTCATGAAGTCAGAGCCTGCCCAAGAACACTCGATAAGACGTGTTAACGTCGATGATGTAGAAGGTCGCCTTGGAGGTGAAATCATCGAGCGCCAAGCTGACATCCACTCGACTGAGGACATCTTTGGTATCTTGATTGAAACTAGATATCTTGACTGCCTGGACCTTCTGGAGGTAGGGGGTCAGATATAGGGTTTTGAATGTTTTAAGGGGCATGATGTTAACGGCTGCATCGACATCCACCAGGATTCAGTTTACTTCATGCCCATTGATTTTTCCCTTCATGTAAAGTGGGCGATTATGGCACGGAGGGGAGAGCAGCAAGTCTTTCTCCGTAAAGTTGACAGCGGTAGCGAAGGCCTCATATGTGGCGGCTTTCATTTCTGTCGCGTGTGCCTCATAAACTTTTGGCTCTTGGAGTGTCTTGGTAAGGGTTTCCCTCAACTCTTTACTCCAAGTAATGGCTTCCCAGATTGTGATGTTGGCAGGGAAGCGCTTCATCTGGTGGAGGACCTTCCGGTCGGCTCGAGCTCGAGCATCCTCCAGTGATGGTAGTATGTCAGGCTAAGTTTTCTGTGGACTGTCGCTCTACTTCTTGTCAGGGAGCTGCACCGCCTTGCCTTTGCCACTGGGGTCGGGCTGACTCTGGCCACCCACAGGCTCTTGGAAGAGGGGCACCAATGACGGCTCTTCTGGGGATGGCTGGAGGGACAAATCGTCCTAGCCGGATGGCCCTGCTTGTGCTACAAGAGAGGGTGGAGCTAGTGCCAGGACTGGAGTGCTAGCATCGGTCTCCTCTGAGCCAACAGGATCGAAGATGCTGGGTCCCCCCCGAATTTTCACCGGTGGGATTGGGGTGGGTTGTTCTCCTCGGAAGAGGATGACCCGCTCAGGGTCGAAAGTAGATGGGTGAAGAGGTAGCTCGGGGATCCTCCTGCGACCTACTACGTCCACAGCCACGAACCCAGCCGCGGCCTATGTGTTCTGGAACCGACTGTAGCCCCAACGGGGCGGTGGTCCTCTGTCTGGTTTGGGAAGCCATTGGCTCGCCTCGCCGAGAGGCATAGATGTTGTCTGGAGGTGGGATGGCCACCATGTTGCAGGTGCAGTCGCGAAGCATTTCTTCCCGCTGCTCTGTCGTGATCTCTTTGTCCTTGTAGAATAAAGAGAGTTTAATGAGTGCACATTTCTTTATGATAATTCACATCACATATATCATTTCATATACACATAATTAGCCAATTATACATACTTTACAGTTAATCTCAACCTTGCATTAATCGGGCCATTCACGGAAATTAACTTAATTTGATTTGGTTCAGGGTGAAATGACCGTGTTGCAGTATCAGAACAAGTTCATCGAGTTAGGTCGGTATGCACCGCATATTATTGTTGATGAAGCCTTAAAGACCGAGCAGTTTCTCCGAGATTTGCGAGTCGAATTGAGAGTGCCACTTCTTACTACCCGTGTCACTGTCATGGATGATGCATATCAGGCAGCAATCACAGTTGAGCTTGATTTGGCAAAGTCTGCAGGGTTCTCTCAGTCCAGTGTCGCTCATTCATCTGTGCCATTCCACCAGTCCTTTCAGCCATCAGTGCCTGGAGTTCCATCTGTCGTGCCTACTTCTGGTGGCCCCTCGAGGCAGATGTTTAGAAAGTCCAAGAAGCAATTTAACCGTCAAGCATCTTCAGGTTTTGTGCAGCAGCAATCAGTATCTTCTGATTCCATCCAGCAGTCTGTTTCTCCTTTTCAGTAGCACCGAGAGTTTCCCGTGAGTCAGTTGAGACCATGTCCGAGGTGTGGTGGCGGCCATCCCGGTGTACCATGCTCCTTACCGGTAGTTCGCTATCGCTGTGATCAGCCAGGTCATGTTGTTCGAGATTGCCCGATGAAGTCTATGCCGGCGCAGTTCTCGCAGGTTACCCAGCCACAACAGTCTCCATTTCGTCTTCCTGCACCACCTCTGCCTCAGCCGTCATTTTTGCAAGTTCCACCTTCTTCCCAGCAATCTTCTGCAGCCTCTAGTCAGAAGCCGAGGAGTCAGATCACTCACATCACTCGTGCAGAAGCTATTGTATCCACTCTCGTAGAAGGTAAGGTTTTGATTTTTGGTCATTCAGCTCGTGTCCTATTCGATTTAGGTGCCACTCATTCATTTATTTTCGAGGATTTCCTTGCTCGTCTCGAGGAGCTGGTAACTGAGTCACCCTATGAACTGCTCGTTGAGTTACCATCCGGAGATTTCATGTCCACTCCATTTTGCTTGGAAGATTCTCCTGTTATCGTTAGTGACCGACAGTTGCTAGCAAAGTTGTATGCGCTGCAATTGGCCGATTACGATGCGATTCTAGGCATGAACTGGTTAGAGCGATATGGCATCGTGGTTAACTGCAGATCCAAGAAAGTCTCCTTTCAGCCAGCGAAAAATTAGCTTTCTATTTTCAAGGTACCTGGTTCTATTTTTTCTCACCTTCTGTAGTTAGGTGTAAAAATAAGATATCTAGTTTTAAATCTTTGGTTTTGACTTCTAGTAGTTTTGTGGCGCCCCCTTCTCGGGGCACTCGGTGCCCGGTCGGGGAGGCGTCACCTCATACGACTGCATGTTGTGAGCTCAGCTTTATTGCAATGCGCTTACAACCATACCATTGATTATTCTAATGACACAATCATCCTATTCCATTTAAATTACAAATGCACATAGATAACAACACATAATCCTTTGCATAATTCTGAACCTTAAAATCGCTTACATAATAAACTATAATACATGACCCACTTACTAGAAACATTCTCCCAAGATCACACTCAAACTTAAACTGACCAACATTGTTTAATTTCTACTTCAAAAGAACTCTCAAAAATAAAGTAAACACTCAGACAACCATTAAGACCTTAGAGTCTCCTGGGCGGCGGCAACTGACAACTCTCCAAACTCCTTCTAGACCTCCTACTTGACGGGTCTACAAACACACCTCTTTAACTTCATGAAAATAGTTAAACTGCAGGCGTGAGTCCTAAGACTCAGTAGGCATTTGAGTAATCAATCACGTACATATCATATAAAAGATTTTTTATAAAAAGGTGGATGACTTTCATGTACAATATGTACATATATGAATACACCTATTTCTCAGCAGGTTCTAACATATGCATAATTCAAAGAACGTAAATATTGAAGTAATGTCATTGTCAGGGGTTCAGATTTACAGGAGGCTTACATGTCAGATTTTATTAGAATCATACGGCTATGGGTGGCCGATCATTTACACCTGCCTCACACAATCAGGTTATTCTCTGTTACACAGATTAAACCCTGTCTACATGAGATCTTTGAATCATCTTTACTTGCACATTACTAGATATGCATCTAATCCATAACATAAGGAGTTACCTTATCTACGGTGGCCTAGAGGCACATGCACTGCCACGAACGGTCTAACACTTATACCAACCAGTCTTGATCAAATGTACAGGATCAGGGGTAAAGATCCCACCATCCACCAGATCATCGTCTGGTCTAGCTTTCAGATTTTAACCGTCAGTTCATCCTTGGACGAAAGTCAATCTCCAGGCAGATGCTCACCTGAGTACCCTTCTCCCTCCTTACGGTGGCACTGTCCATGTGGTTAATCTTATATTAACATCTTCATTGTCTTTCATTTGAACATCCAGGCACATGTACAAAAAAAAGGAAGAAAAGGAGGAAAAATGACACAAGTACACAAGTGCTCAAACTCAGGTAACATCAAGATTTTCATATGTATATAAATATCTGAGTACAAGATATGCAGGTGGAGGAGTACGAGTCTCTGCCTAGCTCTCGCCTCCACCCTCCTCTCTCCTACTCTCTGCCTCATCCTGATGGCACATTTGTGGAGGGGGCATGGACCCCCGGGAAGCTGTCGGAGCTTAAGCCCGCTCCTCTACCCCGTTCCTCGGTCGAGTCGAGGAACCAGTCATGTAAGAAGTGCTGGCGAAGGTGCTCGAGTGTCCCGTAGCTCGTGCACACTCTCGGCCCCTCTGGAGGCGCTCCTCGGTCACTCGGAGTCACTCCTGCATGACGCCTAGCTGCATCCTCAGGCCCGCAAGCTCGCGCTCGCGTGCTAGCTGCTCCTCTCGCTCACGAGCCCTCTCTGCCATCTACTCCTCCCTCTCTCGAGTGCGCTCCCTCCGCTCCATCTCGAGGAGGACTCTCAACTCAGACACCTCTCTGGGCAGCTCCTCCTGCTGCCCCAACATCTGCTTCAGCTCCGCGACTCGCTGATCACGGGTGATGATCTCTGTATGCCCCAATGCTATCTGCCTCCTTGTCGCCGTCAACTCTATGGCCTACAAACATCACATCATATCCACATCATTGGTTTTTGAAAGAAAAGAAAATAATACACATAAATATTGTCTTATAAACTAACCAATGCACTCCGATCATGATGCTTCCTCACAATACCGATAAATGCTGCTTGAAGCTCTGCAGTCTGAACATAATGAAAAGAAAGAAATCATAAGTTTTGCAAGAGCACATAATGATATAATGAACTGAATTTGAGTTTGAACTTACCCGTGCGGCGAGGTCGCGCTCTACCTCCTCCGCCCGAGCAACTGCTCCTGCAAGCTACTCCTCCAGTGCAGTGGTCTCCGTACTCGGCCCCCTCGAGCTGGAAGCCCCTCCTGCACCTCCTGTTGCTGCTCCCTGCTGGGCACACTGCATTCATTAAGATTGTCAGTGGCTAATCATCAGTAATTCAGAAAAAACATCATTTGCATATAGATAGATTGCACTCACTAGGATCTCAAGATCAGCTCGTGTGGTCTCCAGCTGGGCCTCCAAGCTGTGGAGATGAACCTGTATGTAGGGAACCGAAGGCTAAATCAGCAGAAAACTCGGATGACCCGATCAAGGTTCCCGGAAAGCCATAATGGTCCGTAAGTGACCAAAAAGCTATCCCGTAGGGATAAAAACTTTTACAAGAGTTGCCCACTCAATGAAGATGCTTCGTACAAGTGCAAGGCAAGCCCAAAAGCACGATATCTAGTGCCGAGGGCGATATCAGTGGAAAATCCAAGAAGCCCGCTTAACACACGTGGAACGTCAAAACGGTCTGTAAGTGGCCATAAAGACGTCCAGTCAAGGCGAAAATACTCCGAGGGATGGCTCCCCTCATGAAGACCCTTCACGTGCCCTCAAAGTGGAGTTGGCGGCACAAATCGATGTGTCAAATAAGAAATCAGGGGAAACTCGTGTTACTTGATTTAGGTGCACACGACGCTGAAAAATGGCCGTAGAAGACCTAAACGATGCCCAGTGAAGGTGAAAATGCTTCGAGGGATAGACCACTCAACGAAGAAGCCACAGGTGGCTCTAAAGCAAGACTGGCAGCACGAGTCATAGTGCCGAAGGCTGAATCAGAACAAAACCCAAAAAAAAAAATTGGTACGGGTTCGGCACGTGCCAAAAATCACCGAAAACCCCAAAATAGGGCTCCAAAGTACATTCTGAGCCCAGTGAATCAACCCTAGAGCTACTCTAGACTACAAGCTCTCACCGAGTCAATTTTGGGATCAAACATCAAAATTATAAAAATACCCCTCGCTGAGTCTGTGACGTCTTGAAGGGTTATTCCGTGGCGCTCGATCCCTTATTCGGTGACACTAGCATGTGGTGATGATTCAGTGGTGCTCCCTTCGCGGCTAAGTTGGTGGCGTCCACGGCATAAGTGGGTTGGTTAGTCGGTGGAGCATATGAATGGCGGGCCGGCGATTCGGCATAATCGCCACCGACTCATCCTACTCCCTTTCATCTATAAAAATGGGCATTAAAAGAGACAGAGAGACGAGCGAGACAAAAAGTGCAAGAGACGAAGAGCAAGAGAGGTAGAGAGCAATAGAAGAAGGCAATCAAGGAGAGCGTCAGAGAGGGAGAGAGACCCCAGAGAAAAGGAAGGATCATAAGGAAGGAGAAGGTAGGGTACAAGGCGAGGGTCTCTTACGTTGTTCCCCCTCCCCCTGTGCTCATAATACACTTCAATTTTCGCTCTTGTATTTTTGTGGAAGAACTAATGAAGAATTAAATTGGAAGAAGCTTGGTGTGCCCCCTCTCCCTCTCTCCTTATTCTTGATGTTCTTCCCACTCCCTCCTCCAATTTCCTCCAGATCTGATCCTAGATCTTCCATCTCCCTCAACTCTCTTCCTCTTCTATTCTTCCTCTATCTGTTGTGAATGTTCACCACCGTCGTCGTCGCTGTTCGTGCCGCCGTTGAGCCACCACAAGCCGGTCTTCATCCCGCTGTCCCAAAACTCAGAGTTGTAGGATAGCAGCTCGGTGAAAGGGCTGGTACGGGAGATCCGACCATTGGATCGTGACGAAACTTTGAGGGTAGGTTCCCCCAATCATAGGACATTCCCAGTTTAATTTTGAGGTCGATCAAAGTTCGTTTTGGCCTTTTCCCAACCACCTGTTCTTCCTTCTCAAAGTCTACCTGTGTGTAGATCTGCGAGATAGATCTTGGTAGCCGATGTTCCCACCCCCTCAAATGTTGTCTAAAGTTTACAAAAGACCCATGTGCGTGACCACCACTCTCCCCTCTATCTCCACAAAAATCCCTACGCCCTATATCCCTCATCTAAACTTCGGTCAAAGCCCATAAATAGGTAGATCCCATTCTTCCCTGTGTGTTCTGTATTTCGGGTTAGAGAACTCAGCCAGTTTTCAGAAGCTTTCATTTCCAGCTCCACCATTGGACGGATGTGAAACTCCCATTGGTCGAAGATCTTCGAGTCCTCTTTCCAACGGTGCTAACCACGCTCTGATCAGACTTCAGATCTAGTCGTACTGGTCAGTCTCGTGGAGGCGCATAGTTCTACCCTGTGACAGGCCAGCAACAAGGAGCCCCCGGATAATTCCAGAATAAATACGTCGGAGAAGAATCAGTGACCGCCGCTCCCAGGGGTCAACCTGGGACCCTCCGTTAACGTCCTGGAGCACCGCGGCGTCCGGAAGCCCCCAGAAGGCCAGCGTCCCTTTGGACGCCCGTACGTGCTGTCCTGTTCACCGGAGGTTGCAGATTCGGAGCCAACGCCCGCCACCGCCCGGAACCCGCCACGTTGCTGCCCGTCAGCCCGAGATTGGCACTTTCAGACTGTTGTTGTGGCCTTTTACCTCCCTGCATGGAGTGGGCCATAATTTACATGCTATAATTAATTCAATTATTGTAAAAAGACACTCATTAAAACTTCAACTAACACCTAAGACTCTTTAAACCTCTAGTGGTAAGACCAAAAGACACTAAAATGACTCTTTTACATCTTTTTCCATAAAAAGAAAAATACACATTTAGGCCCACTATTGTGGCCCATTAACATAAAACACTTCGTAATAGCAAATATGATTTGATAGTTGTCCGCATTGCTTGACGACCTTGTGACAATCCCGTCACAAGGAGCACGAACTCACGGTCATCCCCATCGAGGGAAGTGCGATGATCTACATGGTTGAGTAACCGGCTTTGAGTCTCGGGTGGTCGGCTCACTCTCGTGCTCGGAACGAGTCGCGGGATAGGTCTCGCACTCACAACTCACAGCGGTGATTAGTATATAACAAGCTAATATAATATCCTACTCACATGCAGCGGCATCTAGAATACATATTAGCTAAGCAAATATGACAAAAGGGGGGTGGCGAGTGTACCTCCACGCTCGGGGCGCGGGGAAGACTTCCCGGCCGAGATCCGTCACTCTCGGAACAATAATTGAATTAATTACAGCATGTAAATTATGACCCACTCCACATAGGGAGGTAAAAGGCCACAACAGCGGTCTGGGAGCGCCGTTCTTGGGTTGACGGGCAGTAATTGGTGGCACTCGGGTGGGCACGGTTGACCATTTCAGCACTGTTCACTTGGGCCCGCAGGATAGCACGTGGGACCCGCTACTGGTACGGTGACGTCCGGGGTGGCTCTTGGCTGCAGCAACTGGTGGGGGCGTTCCTGGAGTGTCCCGGGTCGATCCTCGGGAACGGCGGTCACCGAAGTGGAGGCGGACGATTTCTTGGGATTTATTTCCCAAGGCTGTCCTGCAACTCAGTTTCTGGCCAGAACTGCGCGCTCCGACGAGATCGGCTGCCACGCCCAGCCACGATGTCGGATCGAGGCATGGTTAGCGTTGTTACGAAGAGCACTCGAAGAGATTCAACATACTGGAATTTTAGAACCGTCCAATGGTCTGAATAGAAATGAGAAACTCTGCAACGTGGATGTTGATTCTGTCCCGAAACCCAGAACACACAGGGCAGAATAGAAGCTGCCTATTTATGGGGCTTGAACAAAACTCAAATGAGGGTTTTTGGGTGTCGGGATTTTTTTGGAGGTAGTGGGGAGAGATATGGTCACACAAATAGAGCTCAGTGTATCAATAACCCGATATAAAATATCGGACTACCGCTACCAAGAACTGGGGATGCCACCCAAGAGGTTGATGAGGCCCCTGAAGGGTTAGTGGGGATTTGTCGAGGGAGAGTATAAACAATTGGAATTACACCACGCGTAATATTAATTAGAGTAGTAAATTAAATTAAAGTGTAGAAGTAATTAAAAATATATCAGAGTGATAATCATAAATAATAGTCCAAAATTTACAAATATGCAAGTCTGATAATGACAAAATAGTCCCACTGTACAACTACACGGGACATACCCCCGACAAAAGTACACCAGGACTGATGGACCACAGTTGGTGCTCTAGGCACGGTCCCCAAAAAGACGCGATGGACCGGAGGACGGTTGGGACGACTCACCTGCAGGAAGGAAGGGTGAGTCACAGCCAGACTCAGTAGGGGTCATGCGGATCCTTACCACGCACTAAACACGCAAGCATGCAGTAATAAAAGTAATTAAAGACTAAAATGAACTAAGTAGGAACATGCACGAAAAATAAGACAAAGGGCATCGGACCACGGCACAAGTGGTACCGACAGTGTCCTAACGAGGTAAGGAATCCATCCCCTACCTAGATTACGACGAAAATGGTGATTCGATGCCGATCCGGCGAGAGGGCAATGCGGCACCTCCTGGCTCGACTCCACGCTCCGCGGATCGATGGAAGGCGGGCGTCAACGTGACCCTCGCGATGCGACCAATCCAATGGTAACTCTCTTGCTTCGATCAGTGGCCGTCTGGGCCAGAAATTGAGAGAGGAACATAAATTGAGAAACTAGCCTAAAATCACGTAAAATAAGACTTGCACGAAAAATGAAGAAGATTGCGATGGATGGTGACGCATGTGGCATCAACGGATTCCTGGCGAGACGAGGAGTCCGTTCCCCTACCTCTTGCATGGCGAAGACCGCAAATTGGTGTAAATTGGGCGACGGGGGCCAAGCCATCCTTTCGCTCGCATGCGTCTCCACACTCTATGATCCGAGGGATGATGGGTACCGATGCAATCCCCATGTCGAGCCCGTCCCATCGGTACCTCCCACGCGTTGAACGGGGTCCGTTTGGATCGCGAACCGAGTGAAAGGGGGAGAGAGGAGAGAGAACGTGTGAGGGAGAGAGAGAGGAGAGAGAGAGAAGTCGAGAGACAGAGACGACAGTGGTGACCTTGCTAGAAGGGCGAGAGGAGGCTGGCCAGTGCGTGGGCATGCGAGTCACAGAAGTAACGAGTTTATCGTGTGCACCGTCTGACCGATCAAACAAAGGTGGGTGATCGTGTCGGGACTAGAAGTCCATCATACCATAAAGGTTATGACGTTAATTACACCCTTTCGAAGAAGGACAACTCTTGAGTAATCGCCAGGATAAAGCTGTCGCCAGGGCTAAATGAATGCAGATGAATGCGAGCGACAGAAATGATGTTCGTTATGCGAGGGAGATGTTTAAGCATGCATTCAAACATACAATGTCATAGTATTTATTAGATTGACTTACGGTAAATGACAGAGGACTTAGATCTGAAGATCACCTCACGCATGATGAGGACTTTCGGTCAGACTTAATTTGACTTTCTACACATCATCATTTGATATACCGATAGGTCGGGGTAGGCAGGCACACATAGCATGATAGATATATGTATGTGTACGCAAGGATCATTTATTATGCGAGGCAAGATGTAGAACCTACACCTGAGCAGACGCCCTTGCCGTATGGATTCCCAGTACATGGCAAAGAATATAGATCCAATGATCACCATCACGCATAATAATAGCTTCCAACCAGACGCAATCTGACTTTTCGCACATCACCATTTCATATATCGGCGAACCGCAACATACGGGAATACATAAGGGTAAGTGTACCCATATCTACTCACACACGTGCAATAGCGCACACGGATTTAATTTGGTAAATTTATTATTTATTATTAGCTTTGTGATTGCCATAGATTCAATACTTTTTTTATTTACCCTTTTCTTCTTGTCCATCCGGGGCATCAATGCGACTCCGGTGCTTATTTCATTTATTTTTCAATATTGATCATTCATTGTTATTAAAATGCTCGACTCATGCTCCATAGAGAGTAAACGGCAAAACTATGAGACAAGTGTACATGTCGGTAGCATCTCCCCTTGCCCCAGGATGTGTCGGGGAGATATATATAGGAGGCTCATCCACAGAGGGCTGAGGCGAACTCCAAAAGAGTCGGACAAGTTATAATAATAGCCCGGACCCCATAGTGGATGACGGCCCTCCAAGGACTCACCCATCGGAAGACCCGCACTATCCAAAGGTCATATGTTGTGATTGCCAACTATGTCAACCCTACTTTCATGCATTTTGGGGTTTGTTTTGACTTCAATTTACTCAATTTGAAACCATTGATTGATTAGAGCATTTGAACTTTCCATGGGATATTCAAACCGAGACTTAGACCTTCTTTGACTCGTGTTTTGATTACATTGACTCGACACAAGTTGGAATCCTTAATTCTGAGTTTTGTTATCATCAAAATCATTCAAGGAGACTCAACATGCATCCCTCCTTCATTTGCCAAAGTGCACTATATGCTTTCATATGATGATCACCTCGGGCCCCCGGGACACGCTCCTTCATTGAGTGATCCTCGGGGAACTCCATTCGAAAGGTGAATAAAAAAGGGATAGCCATATGAAGGCCAACACGAGAAGTCGATGCCCCGACCTTTGAATTCAACTGCCCATGGGCCGCCGGAGCCCCTCGTCGGCTAGTCCTCAGGGTTTCGTGCCCAACCCGGGTCTGAGGGTAGCTGTCCTTGGCTTACCCATGATTTTCGAGGCCGCCTGGACTTGTCCATGGCCGTGTCTCTCTTTCATACCCTGAATAACCTGAGTCCGGAGAAGGTGCTGTCAAAATTCTGCTAGGAACGCATATAATAAATAAATAAATACGTGTCTTAACAATGCTAATCATTAAAAAATGAAACGAATAAAAGGTCATTCCATGAACAAAAAATGTGTAGACCCTCTCGAAGATGGGCTCTATCTGGTCTTGATTTGGGTCACTGCATCGACTCCCTGTCGCCCCCCGGGTCGACCCTTCCAATGCCCAGTGAATCGGCACCTTTATGCCACCTCCTTGCGCCGTATCACTCTTGTGCGTGCCGATCCACTCCCCTCATCTCCCTTTCCATCTTTCCACTACGCCGATCCACCACCTCACCTCCTTTTCATTGCGCCGATCCACTCACCCTCACTCCCTTTCCACTGTGCCGCTACACAATGCACACGCGTAATAGTTTCAAACCGCATGAATCGGCACCCTATTCCCTGTATTCCCTTTTTATAAAACACACACACACACATTAAAACTGTGAATCGACGCACTTTATAAAAAAAAGGAGGGCTAAAAAAGCTGAACCGGCACTGCCACTTCCCTCCCCATCCCCATCATTAAAAAATATAATAAAAAAAAACACATATCTTCACACAATCACGTTAACATTAATACACACACATGCATTAACCGAAGGTCAAAGGATCAAGCAACAAGTAGAACCAGAAGATGCAAGGAGCTCACCCCCCAGACTACAAAGGCGCGCGAAGGAGTTTTGTATGTTTGCTAGGCTCACGCCGAGGGCATGTCGCATGAACATCCCTCACACAACATCTAGCCCAAACACCAACCTCCTAAAAGGTGCCCCTTGTTTTGATGAATGTATGTCATCTCGATAATCGTGCATGACCCCTGATGTCGTTTGGTGAAAGCACTCTGTCTGGGTCTGATCTCGATATTCGTGCATGACCTTGATGATGCTTAGTGAAAACACTCTGGTCGAGCCCTATCTTGATATTTATGCACCACCCCAGATGTTGGTTGGCGAAAGTACCCTACTCGGCCATGCCTTGGTGTTCGTGCATGACCCAGATGACGCTTCATGAGAGCACCTTGCCCAGTCCCTGCCTCAATGATCGTGCACCATCAAACGTTGCTCGATCGAGGTGCCCTGCCTAGTCTCTGCCTCGACGTTCATGCACGACACAGACATTGTTTGATGAGAGTACCCTTCCCAGTCTCTATTTCAATGATTGTGCACCATCAGACGCGGCTCAATCGAAGTGCCTAGTCTGGCTCCCCGCCTCGATGATCATACGCCACCTTGGTGTCACCTTGATATGCGTGCCCTCAGGGCTATTACCCAGACGATGGGCATACCTCTCAAGTCCCAGCGCAAGATGAAGTGTCAAGTCCATGTCTCTGTCAATGGACCCCTAGCACGACGATTGAGGTCTCACGGCACCCATCTCTTTCAGTCACAACGGTGCCTCTGGCACCCAACTGCCAGCTACTCCAGTCACGTCGGAGCCCGCGGCGCCCGACCACTCAACAACCTTAGTCACAACGGTGCCCTCGGCACCTGACTTCCAGCTACTTCAGTCACGTTGGAGCCCACGACGCCCAACCACTCAACAACCTCAGTCACAACGGTGCCCTCGCCACCCGACTACAAACTACTCCAGTCACGTTGGAGCCTGCGACGCCTGACCACTCAACAACCTCAGTCACAACGATGCCCTTGACACCCGACTACCAGCTACTCTAATCGTATCAGAGCCCGCGACACCCGATCGCTCAGCTCCTTCGGTCATAACGGTGCCTCGGGCACCAAACTGCCAGCTACTCTAGTCACATCGGGGGCCGTGGCACCCGATCGCTCAGCTCCTTCAGTCACAACGGTGCCTTCGGCACCCGACTATCAGCTACTCCAGTCATGTCGGGGCCCGTGGCACCCGATCACTCAGCTCCTTCAGTTACAACGGTGCCCTCGACCCCTGACTGCCAGCTCCTCCAGTCACGTCGGGGCCCGCGGCACCCGATCGCTCAGCTCCTTCAGTCACAACGGTGCACTCGGCACCCGACTGTTAGCACCTCCAATCACATCGGGGCTCGCGACGCCCGACCACTTAACGACCTCAGTCACAACGGTGCCTTTGGCACCCGACTGCCAGCTCCTCTAGTCATGTCGGGGCCTGCGACGCCTGACCACTCAACAACCTTAATCAGAACGGTGCCCCGCGGCACCCGACCACCCACCTACTCCAATCACCGATGTGCCAACGACACCAAACTACTCCGGTCAAAGCGAGGCCTATGGCCTCAATGGCTCTTGTCCCACCGGTGCCCATGACACCCGACAACTCCGAGCTCAATGGCTCTTGGTCACTCCAACCATGGCGATGCTCCCGCCGTTCCACCGCTCTAGTCCCAACCACACTCGTCCGCCTCTACGTCAACAGCGCCCGGTCGCTCCAGTCACAAGTGGTGCATGTGCCGTTCGGTCACCTCGATCTTTGTGACACCCAACTGCTCCAACACAATGGTGCCCACAGCACCCCTACTACCCTGACCTTGACACTATTTCATGTCAGGAATACACTGTGTCGCCCCTCGGGCGGTAGCCTACTGAGTCATGGGTCCTTTGACGGACGCAATGTTTGAATGCGGAACTAACTACACAATAATGCAATGACCCGGGGACCGTCCCAAATGACAGAATTGTCCTACGGCTTGCAAGTACTTGCAATCGGGCTTTCATGCCCCCATATAAATGCCTTTCATGGCATATAAGTCATGTGATCTAGTCGGGGAGCGGATCCCACTCCTCGCTGGAACCAATCTCTCTGCCCCCAGTTATCCATGTTGCGTTGTTGTTGCCCTGTTGCTGTTGCACGGGCGAAGCCCTCCCGATGTCGTGGCTCTCAAGGTCCCTGACTCTTTCTTCGGTGGTAGAAGCAAAGGTGTTTGGGCTCCGCCCGAAGTAAAATAAACACTGATTGCCTGCAGTCGGTGGGGAAGATGTCCAGTACATGAGCCCTCACAACCGTCTGCACTCGTACCTACAGAATCTCCTTCTCGCCATGTGAGGCACAACGTTCCGTGCTCACGTGTCGTGCCCTAGTGGTACATCCCATGTTAAACATTTTGTTCCACAGGTGATCGTCGAGAAATCGACTGGCACGTCCGCACTCCATCCAGCCATCCATGTTCCAATCTTCCAGAATGATTAACCATACACCACCCCTTTCAGTGTGTTCCTAACGCTCTTTCCACCCTTCTTTCAATACCCCTGGAATCCCCGCGTGCCAAATCAACCCATCTCGGCCTTCCGTAAAAGGCGACTGTGCGTCCCTGCCGCAAGGGAAAGAACAAGAAGGAAATTCCCCCACGCACGTAAACCTGGACATTGGAGATGGATTTGCTCTTACTAAGATTAATTAGGGAGGAGTTGATATGTGGAGAGATCACTCTATTGGAGTCATGGGACGTTGTGCAGGAAACATTTAACATCCAAAGTGGACTAAATTTTTCCACCTCTTATTTGAAGCATAGGCTTGGCTTCTACAAATCATTTTATGTCGTAGCCAGTGCACTTGTGTCTGATGGGGGGTTTCAAATGGGATGAGACTTCCAAGCAGATATAAGGCCCTAACATGCTATGAGATGCACACAATGAGGTGTGTGAAATGACCACCAAAGAATGCATAAAATGAGGATTTCTCTAGTTTTTTTGCACACTAATCGTATACGCATTGTTTTTACAATTTAATCCACTTGTCATGTGATTTAAGGGGACGACATTACACTCGTATTGGGAGATTATGTATTCTCTTCGTACGTGAGACAATCTCAGACTGTGAACAACTATGCATGGCATCCATAATGTGTATAGATGAACTTTGCATGACTTACCTCCTTTAATTTCATCTACTAACTATGATCTCGTATATTTACTTCATACCATTATAAGGGGAGGATGTCTTCCTCACCTTCCTTGTAGACAAACTCATAGCAGATAGTAAGGGGAAGGCACGAGTAACAAACTTCACGACTAGGGAAGGCAAAGTGTTGTTAAACCTCTTGATCGACCAGTATCACAAGAACACATGCAATCAAGACACATTCAAATAATGTGTGGAATGATAACATAGACCCCTTCAATGATCATACGAAAAAGGGGGTAGACAAAAATAATTTACAAAATAGGTGGAAGAACCTGAAAAATAATACCATACACTCGAATAGTTGATCTCACAGACTGGTTGGGGATGGAATGACGTTACGAAGATGTTTGTGCCACCTGAAGAGGGTGCTTGGGCGGAGACAATTGCAATATGTAACATGTTATTTAAACACACTCATTAAATGTCATGTGTCTCCTACAGGTTCATTACAAGGTACTTAGTTTGTCTTCTTCTTTCGTAGGCCAACTTTGAATACAAAAAACTCCTTGGGAAGCCATATGAGTTCAAAGTAGAAATGAACATCATGTGCAGTAATACTATGTTCAGGGGATGTTTAAGATTTGGAACCACAATGGACAATGACTTATCACATAGGAGGTCATGGGGAGATGAAGAGTCACCTCACCTACAGATGCGTTCAGATGACTCAAGTTGTTGCCGCTTAAGTGGCATGGGTCTTCAATCTAATACTTCCCCCGTGTGGACCTAGAGTTTGAGTTTAACCCTTTCTTCATGCCAAGTTATGTGGGTTTCTAAGGTCGTACGCTGATTCAGTCACAGGGGAGGGGGACTACTCCATCGTTAGTGGGAGGAGACAGTGGCATGGGGAAATTCACTCCACCACCACCTGCAAACCGACCATCTGAAGATCATGCAACCTCTCCCTACAAGACGAGGACATGTGGCACTCCATCATAAGGGACTGGTAGGGAAAAGCGTAATAAGAGGTTAGAGAATGCCACTGATGCACTAAATAGGTATTATGCTATGAACACCAATATGGCATAATGTTATAAAGTCCTTACTGTTAGACATTCTTCTGCCACTTCTACTTTAGAGCAGTTATCCACAATCAATGACTGTCTCCAAACATTGAAGGAGTTGCGAGGTTACAATCAGGATATTTTCTATACGACAGCAGATATTTTCCATGACTCTCATGTTCAGTCAGTCTTTATGGCATTGGATGACGAGACAAGTTGGGGTGGATTGCTCATCGAATGGGATGAGTCACTTTACCTATGCACTTGGGCATTTACTATGTGTTAGTCATCTTTGTATTTGACTATCTTACTTTCTACTTCGTAGGACTTCATCATTTTCATTCAGGCATGTATTAATAGTGGATGTTTGATGTACCTTTCATTAAGTATTTTGTAATGCAAGCTCATGTCATCTTCCTACTTTTGCACACTTAATTACACATACTATGCAGAGTGTTTTGCAGGTGGATCATGGGGAAGTGTTATGTGGTATTGGTTGGCCATTGCCCGGGTGTGTACTACTCCTGGGATGAGTGTTATGCACAGGTTAATCGGTTTCCAAGTGCAAGATACAATGGATTTGCATCAATTGATTACACAAATGACGCATTCTGAGCCATTACCGCATGCAACACTAGTTCTGCGATCTATTCAAGGGGAGTGATGGTCGACCAGACTGAAGACCCCCTCCTCCCATCCACATGCAGTCGAAGGCTACCCCTATTGTTATACATCAGCTAGTTATCATTGTTATCCTTTTCATCATTGTTCTCTTCCTTTTCATCATAGCGCTTGGCATCTTTGTCATTATTGTTCGTGACCATTGAGGTTCGTGTTTGTTATAGTCTAGTATTAACTACAGTATCATGTATCTAGTATTTTCTTGGGCTTTGGATAGTTGACATCGATGTACTAGTATTTTCTAGGATTATCGTGGACAATGTCCCTTGAAACTTAAAATTTGTCATGTCTCCTGTAAGTGTATGATAGGACATTATGGATGCAAATAATTTGATAAGATAGCTTATGTGGGAAGGGATTTTACTAAGCCAAAACATGGCCGACTGGATAGTGGAGGATTTAGTAGATGCGATCGATGAAGAAATTAGTGATGTGCGTGTGCCCATACCCATGCATACATCTAACTACACAGGACATGTGTGGGTACATGACTTATTAAGGAGTCATGAAAAATGATGTTACAACATGTTCAGACTAACCAAGCTATGTTCATTCATTTGCGTGACATCCTTTTAGAGAGGGAATTGATTAAAGATAGGCGGTTTATCACTGCAAGTGAGCAATTGGCAATGTTCTTATATGTAATGGGTCACAGTGTTGCGGCGGGTGCTATGTGTGAGCACTTCCAGCACTCATCGCAGACAGTAAGTTATTATGTGAAAACACGTGTGCAATGTTATAGTTGAACTTAGGCAAACATACCTCCAGCTCCCCGCGCGAATAGAAGATGTACATCCATTCAGTCGACACAATGACAAGTTTTACCCCTACTTTAAGGTAACTTACAATCATCGCCACCTCATCTATTTGTAAATTCTTATGGGACATTACAACAATTGCAGGATGCATTGGGTGCAATCGATGGCACATACATCCCCGTCAATGTTCTAACATCGAAACACGCATGGTATCGGAACCGTAAGTAACAAATATCTCAGAATGTCATGGCTGTTGTATCCTTTGATTTAAAGTTTCAATATCTGGCCGCCGGATGGGAAGGCTCAGCTGGTGATCAAAAGGTGTTGACTTGGGCCGTAGAAAAGGGGGGTTTCAAGGTGCCTCCAAGTTAGTTCTTCTTGAACCTTAACTTTTGTAAATTTCATACCAGGATTAAGATACACATTGTGTGATTGAGCAATGTACTAACTTCAGGTAAATGTTATCCGACCGATCTCGGGTATGCAAATACTGATAGTTTCTTATGCCCTTCTCGGGGTGAGCGTTATCACATTTCTTAATATCAAGGCCGTGGTGGTAGAGGCTATCAAAGTTTGCGAGACAAGTTTAATCATCGCCATGCTCAGCTAAGAAATGTTGTGGAGTGGGCATTCAGGATAGTCAAGATGCAGTTCTAAATATTAAAAGAGAGGAACATGTACATAATTCGCACGAAAATACTAATTGTGGTTGCATGTTGTGTCGTACATAACTTCATAGGATGGGAGCAAGGGGATGACTTTTACTTTCAACATGAACTGCTTGACGTTGAAGATGATGGTGACGAAGATGTGGATCCCATCGTGCCTATGACTTCTCGTGACATTAGAGAAGGGGAACATCTTAGGGACACAATTGCTACACAAATCTGGCTTGAAAATTGATCTATTTTATCATGCACCTTTTGTTATTAAAGCCTATTTTGTCCACGTACTCATGTGCAATGATTTATAACATAGTTGATTCGACAATATATTGTATTCCCTTTCCTATATGTGTCATTTATATTAATATCAATTGGCATGTGTTCTTTTAAAATAACCCTTAGTAGGGATCCATGTTTATTGCCCCCGGTGCATGTTCAACATGTCATGCGCGTGCATGGTTGGGTGTCGTAGACGACATAACAATGCAACTCCATCACAACTATGTCCCTTGTGTTGTTTGGGTCATTACTCCGGATGAGATGGTATCATGTGTGCACCGATTACGGGTTGGGGCGATGAGGAATGAGTTTTATGATTTCATATTGTGGTAAGATGAGCACTTGTGACACCCCAACATAAAAAATGACTATAAATACCCCCAATACCCATACTGAGCCCACCCCACCATCGAACATTTTTGTTAAACATGAGCTTGGATTGGCCTTAGTTGAGGTCATCGGGAACCATTTATGCATAGTTAAATTGATGTCCAATTATCTTTACAATTTCCTCCATAAATTTTTAGAATAGGGTACTAATATTATGATTATTTTTCTTAGATGTAGGTGTTGTTTGAAAAGAATCTTTGTGCAGGTCTCCCTGTTTGCTGCACCCCGTGTACTTTTCTATGTCCTTCAATTGAAAGGCAACATCATTGAAAGTCATGAACCATTTATTTTTAGTGAACTATACTATCTGGTGGTGGTGTTGGCCTGCTGCATCTTCTGTTTTCTCTACGCTCTTATATTCATCTTCCCTTGTGCAGCTTTAGAACAAATGATTCTCCAAACTTTTAGTCCTGTTTCTAGTTGTCTTATGGAACGATTTTGAATGTTGTTCCGTGATGTTCACACATCAAGGAAGTTGCATAGTGCCTATAATCTTGCGCAAAGTTACCATGTCCTTTTTTCTTTCGTTTTTAGTTTAGTGTGATTAGTCAGAATTGAATTGATTGGTATTTATCTTGGAAGTTTCACACTAGGGTCATTCTAGGTTAATGTGAAACATTGGTCTGTGCTATTTATAATAAATGGATAAACATCTGTTGACGATGATGATGATCTGTCTATTGTATTTATGGCTCTGTTCATACACACGAGTTATCTTTTCTTGCACCTTAAATGACAATACCTAGTTTCGAGAAAATAGGTCAACCCTTGTCATGGGGTTCTTAAGAGGAACCTTTTTCACTAATCATGCAAAAATGTTAGTAGTGCTGCCATTACCATATCGTCATTCATTGGACTAATGTGATCTCTTGATTGCAGGACATCTGAACCAGGAGCTTCAGGTGTGTTAGCATACCCTTATGTGTTTACCACTTTCCGGCCTAAAATCCCATTTTATCGAAAAATAACCCCGGTTCAATTTGTGCTTGCTATAACTATACAGGCTTGCCTTCCTCAGCATGTGCATATGATGTTTACTGCTTGGGAAAGGTTCTGCTCGAGTTAGTGACCGGCAATCTTGGGATTAGTGGGTCAAATGATACCTCAATGAATGAATGGTTGGAGAAGACATTGCCATATATTAGTATCTATGAGAAGGAACTTGTGACCAAGATCCTGGACCCATCCCTTGTAGTAGATGATGACCTTCTCGAAGAAGTATGGGCAATGGCGATTGTGGCCAAGTCCTGCCTGAACCCGAAGCCATCAAAACGCCCACTTGTTATGTACATTTTGAAAGCCTTGGAGAATCCATTAAAAGTGGTGAGAGAGGAGAACTCCGGCTCTGCACGGCTGAGAGCCACGTCATCTCGAGGCTCCTGGAATGCGGCTTTGTTTGGGAGCTGGCGACAAAGCTCTTCAGACATAACATCTGTTCCTGGGCCGTCAAGGGAAGGGGTTAGTTTAAAGCGTTCTGGCACAGCAGGCTCCCAGGGGAGTCCTGGAGAGCAATCCCTTTCTCACAAGAGACCATCTAAGGAGATCTTCCCAGAACCATCGGGAGCTGAACGTGACATCGAGTAGAGGTGGCTTTGTAATTCTTTTTGGAATAAATCATGGTGGGCGCCCCATTCGAGTGCCTCCCAGCATCTAACCCCAATCCTCTTGGCCCTCGGCGGAAGCTAGCATTACGGGAAGCTTCAATCTGAGGTGCAGTTACTGAAAGAACATCGCGGTGTATGACCAACAACTAAGGTGGTTTTTTAACTGCATTTACATGATCATGCATCAGCATTTGAGTGGATGAGGTTCCAGTCATGGAGGCGAGTCTACATTGAACCGGACATTGGTTATTGAGGATGAGGGTAACGCATGTGGAGAGATGCGTTATGCCCAGCCGGAATCCAAAACGAGTGGCCACAGGCCACAGGCGTATAACGGACTAGGGGCCATCCGTCATAGCCATAAAACGCGCTGGGTGAGGCGCGTTATGCCACCCCTCGACCCAGACAAAGCCACAGTCAGTGGGACATAACTGCCCTACACTTGTGCATCATCCAATGCATGACGCATGGGGAGAAGTCCGTTATGCAAACCGACTGACCCAGCCTTCGAGGCAGGCACGGTCAACGAGAGTTCTGACATGTCAGAACCTCAGAATCTATTGACCATAACGCACCTGGGAAGGGGCGTTATGTCTCACATAATGGTCCAGGTCTGGTCCGTTATGCTCCAAGGCCTCTAAAGACCAAAAACGATACGCGATGCATAGCGGTCTATCGCGTGACCGTTATGCTGCATAGCGGTCTCTGGGTGGACCGTTATGCCCATCCAAAGGTGAAAACGGTGGAATGGCCAATTCGACCCGTTCCACGCCCCATACACGTCGAAAGACAGGGGAAGCACACCCATTCGGTAGGAAATCCTTTCAGGATTCCAAAAACACCACATATACGCATCGAAACACATTAAAACGCGAGATCCAGGCGATTCAGACAAATCGACCCAAATCGAGTCACCGGGGTTCCCGGACTCCTACCGACCCCAAATGACAGCCAATCAACGTGAAACTGGTGGGGTTGGGAGCCTGACATCCCAGCGGTTAGTTTAACACTAACTACGCTATGAGAGGTTGCCATTTTTTAGCCAACCCAATGAACCCCAAAAATGACGGTTTACGCTAAACTAGCTCGATCTCCCCCGATCGGTCACCAATCTACGCAAAACTACTGTCAAAACGTGTAGAACGCAGAGAGGGTCCATCTCCCTACCTCCACCGAAGAAACCGAGAGCCAGAGGTGACTAATCCGCGCCGAGAATGCCGCCACGAACCGAACCGCCGGCTTCGAATCCGCCGTTCGGGATCGCGCCAAATCCACGCTATTCGTCGCTCCACCACGCGTCTCAGCAAGTCCCACGCGTCGTCACCTCGCCCGTGGATCGCTCCATCGGCAGTCGGGCGTCTCCAGGTGAGAGAACGAGAGAGAACGAGGGAGAGAGAGTGTGAGAATGTGAGTGAGAGGAGATAGAGTGGGTTTGGGATTTTTAGCAATTTATTCTTTTTATTCGACGATTAAAAGGTAGAAGTTGACTTTGACATTGCTCTAATTGTTCGTTACTTTATTCGAATGTTCATTTGCATGCATCTTCAATGAAAACAGACTCAAAGAACATTTTGGCAGCACCTCCCCTGTCCCGAAGAGTATTGTGGATGTTATAGGAGACTCATCCACGAAGAATAGGGATGATCCCAAAAGACGGTCATTCATAGTCCGCAGTCCCATACCCTATGGTAAATGAGGAACTCGAAGACTATCCCTCCAAGTAATCCATACCACTTGCAGGTCAGTCAATCCATGCTTGTTGTTCTCATTTGTTGAACTGCCTTTATTATTGCTGCACATGCATGTAGGTTCGTGAAAGCCAGCATATAGGAGATTCGTCCACAGAGGGCTGAGACGAACTACAAAAAGAAGTGGGCATGTTATGATAACAGCCCAGACCCATATGTTAGAATGAAAGTGCAGATACCGATTGAAGGAATATAGGACAGGATCTAGAAGGGGGGATGAATAGATCCTTTAAAAAAAATCGTGAAAACACAACCACACACTGAATTGAATAGCAATCGAAACAAGCTTATACAAGAGCTAACTCAAGGTTAACACAAGAACCTTCAGAGTTGCAAGGATTCAGAGACACATAATGCAAGCAGTATAAAGACGCAATGGATCCTAATTTAAATGATCTGTGTCACGGTAAGACCACTCACCATGTGTCGACCAGTTGACAGTCTTCCAAGGCGGCAACTAGAAGTGAGCTATAAAGTGAGTGCAACACACGGAGATATCATCGAACACATAGTGGAACCAGTAATGAAGTAACTAAACACTCATAGTAGGGGAGTAAGCTCTGTTAAGGCTGAATAGACGTCGAGCGATATAGAATAGGTTGGACTCAGCAGAAGACACTCATAATAGAGGACTTAGCCATCTGGTACTAGGCAAAGATTGGAGCTCAAGAGCTCTCCTAAGGCAAGGTGTATGAACCCACCTTTTGATATACCGGCCCAGAGCTTGTGAACCATACAAAGCAGTGAAAGCTAATCGAAAATGGGCAAGCAATCGCACAAGCAAACCATGGACATGAAGGATTTTTGGGTGGTTCGATCTGCCAAGCAGATCTATGTCCACCCCACACTCAAACCAGAGTGTGGCTTTCCTTGCTCCACCCAGCTCGTAGGCAGCAACAGAATCCCAACCTGCAGAGCCTACCCCGGGGTCATTCGGTGACTTCTGGAGGTGTGCCATACACCGACAGAAAGCTCTCCCAGCTAAATTCACAGGCGAGGTGATCTCGCCCCTATCCGAGTTTGGAGCCACCTGGGAGGCTCATTTTCATCCGACTGCGCAACTGGGGCCTGAGCAGGGACCAGAGCTGCAGTTCAGAAGCTACAGCGACCACACTGGAGCTCCCCTTGGTGCGCCACTTAGCCGTAGTGGAGTTTTACCAGTCACCTATCCAACGCATCAAGCGGGGCACCAATGGAAGATCGGAGCAGCCCGTTCTGATTTTTCTACCCCAAGGTCACAGATCAGGTTAGTCAGGGTCTGCCCAGACCCCCTCCCACTCTTCTAGACATATCTCTCGACCCTGACATTGTCTGGTGCTCTTCCTGGCTGCCACTCAAAGAAGACTCGACCACGGTCGTATTCATCTTGATCCCGCCACATTTGGACTCCGGGAGTGGCCATGACGACTTCATCTAGTTGCTGCTGCACCCCAGGACCAGTCTGAGCCAGAATGCAGAGGACCAGTACCTAAGTCTACCCTGGCCAGTGATGAAGACAGGACTACCCACAGAAATTCACAGGCATACCAGGACCTGTCAGTGACGTTTCGACACCAACCACGATGACTTCTGAGCTCGGTGGAGTGCGTGGCAGCGTCTACAGCAACTCCCTGTCCTGCTGTTCCAGACCTGGATAGAACTGAAGAAGCGCCCACCAGGCAACGTCTTAGCTTCACTCCCCTCCCCGCCTGGCTGGCTTACCGCCCCTCCCTATGTGGAGGTAGTGTTTGTTTGAACTCCACTTCTCCCCACTCCGAGGTCCCCCTCCTGTGCGAGGCGTAATGCTTGTATATTATCTAGCAGGGTGAAGCTCCTTTCAACGCAGTGTGTGTGGAACCCACACTTCCCCGCTCACCCTTGTCTCCGAACGGGGTTGGTTTCTTCAAACCAACTAGGTAAAGCTCCAACCCTTGCTCCCCTCAGTGTTTATTCCTTTAATATTCGCAAAGCTATTCAGCTGGTTGGTGAGAGAGTGCTCGGCCCCGAAGCATCTGGCATATGTGCGGTCATCGTGGGCTTTAGGGTGAGAGAGTGACCCAGTGCCCCCTAGGCACCTAGGGATGCTATTGCCTCAAAACGAGTCAGATGCATGGCTCTCCCTTTTTGTTTCTTCCCAGCTGCAGTAGACTACTGCGATGACGATACTGAAACTTGAGAATATTGCTGAGATTGTGGTGGTGGAGGAGGTCTGAACTACTGTGATTGTGAAAACTGAGAAAACTGCACAGGCTGCTTCGGGCTTTGGGGACAATCACGAACCACATGCCCCACCTGATCACACCGAAAACATACCACAGGCATTGAACATGGTCCACCTAGATGGCTACCACCACACCTCAGACACGGTCTCGGCTGACTAGGCACCAATCCCTGTCGCTGGAAAGAAGAGGGGGCTGCTCGTTGCACGGTACCGGAGGAAGCTTGACGGTCATGCTGCTTCTTGGACTTTCTGAACATCTGTTTGAACTTGGATTTTGTAAAAGAAGTGCCACTGACAGTAGGAACAGAAGATGGGGCTCCTGTCACACTCGGCTGACTGACCTGCTGATGTTGCACACTCTGCTGAACTGGCTCCACTTGGGTTTGCCCTCGAGATCATGCCATATCTAGCTCTAATGCTGTAGCTGCCTGACATGTCGCATCCATTTCTGCCACTCTGGTTGCAATCAGAGGTTGCCTTAACTCTGCCTTCAACCCATGCAGAAATTGCTCAGTTTTTAACCCATCATCAACAAGAATATGAGGAGCATAGCGACCCAATTCCATGAATTTATTGCGATACTGCAGAACTGTCATATCGCCTTGAGCCAATTCCATAAATTGATGCATTTTGTCCATCCTCAGATAAGCTAGACTGTACATACGCTCGAATGAAGTAACGAAGTCCTGCCAAGTAATTTGTCGAAGAGGTCGAGACCTGAAAGTTACTTCCCACTCCGTGATCCACCACGCTAGTGTTGCTCCTTGCAATTGGAATGCTGCCAGCATCACTTTCTCATCTTCCGTGCATTCCATGGAACAGAACACACGTTCAGTTGCGTCTAGCTACACTCTCGCTACATCTGGATCTCCTTACCCTTCATAAGTCATGGGTGGAAAAGAAGAAATTCTTTTAAAGCTCTACCATGACCACCTTGAAGCACATCATCACCAGGAGCAGGGTCAACATGGCTTTGATCTTGAACATTCACTGGAGGAGGCGAAGTACCACTCTTCTCCCTTCGAATGCGAGCTCTCCGCCTCTTTCTATTCAACTTCGGATGTCCTTTAGAGAGTCCCGATCGAACTCTGCTACTGATTCATTTAACGGTCTATGGTGGACTCGTTATAGTCTCATAACGCTCTCATGTTGGTCCGTTAAGCTTTGGCTGTCGACCGTCTTCGCTCTGTTGAGTATAACGCATGGACAATGGTCAGTTATGCTTACTTAATGGTCTTAAGGTGATCTGTTAAATGGTCTGTTGCAGGATGAGATCCATTTGTTCCCTCTCTGTTTGATTAAACCTGTCGGTCTAGTCTCCATTCCACACACCCACACCCGTCACATATCATATTCATTTCCATTTCCATCTCACGAACCTGTTCACAATCACAATCATGCATTTCACATTCACATCCGCACATTCCCATTCACAATCATGCATTCACATTCACATCCACACATTCCCATTCACACATTCACATTCACACTCACAAACCATCCATTCACACAAACCTATTTGAATTTACACAATCACCCATCCACACATTCATAATCATGCATTCACATTCACAATCACTTTTTCATGAACCAAAATTTTTCTTCATTTCATCATATTCTAACTGTCATATACAAATGTGTGTCAAAAAAATAAAAAAAAACAAAAAAAAAACATAAAAACCAAGAACAAACATGTCACTCGACCGGTCTGTCTCCCAGGCCGCCACTATCCACAGTACCCTCTTGCCGCTTTGGTGGTGGCCCCATGGCATTATGCTCCTCCTCCCGTGGGCGTCTCCGCTCTGCCTCCTCGCTCCTCCGACGACTGGAAGAGCTAGCCAAATAATCTCCCACCGACGCACTCGGTGCCACACTCCACGAGCCTCCCGCTGCACCGCTCCGGGATGCACTCCGCTCGAGTTCTCGGCCCATCATCCGGACGGTCCGCTCCATGGTCCGGAGCTCGATCCTCAAGTCGTGAACCAGGAGTAGTGCCTCACGAGCCTCGGTTTGATATCTCTCTATGTCCACTATCTATCCACTCAGCCGAGTCACTTCCCCCCGGAGTCGCTCCACCTCCTCTCGAAGTCGGGGTACCTCCGCCGCTTCTGCTCGGGATCGCTCTGCCGTAGCCAATGCTACGGTTAGTTCTCTCGCCTGCATATTGCATTCACATCATGGTCAGCTTAGGCACATGCATAAATCATAAAGCATTTTAGGTGCTTGACAGCTTATCGATCTACTTCCTCTCGGTCTCAGATTCCCAAAGACAGTGGCGAAGAAATTGGAGTCTATTCTGGCTAGATTTTTTTAGCATGGCAATGGGGATAAAGTCAAGGGTTGGCATTATATTTTATAGGGTAGAGTTTGCAAGAGCAAGGAAATAGAAGGTGTAGGCACCAAGAACATAAGAGATTTCAATTTAGCTCTAATGTGTACGTGGTTGTGGAGGCTCGGGACAGAGGGTGGAGGGTTGTGGACTCAGCTGATCAGACAAAGATACTACTATTCATCCAGAGTGTGGGATCTAACCTCATCTCGCATGTATAATGTCTCTCCAATGTGGAGAGGCATCCTCCTGTGCGTAGACTTCATCAGAGCTAGTGTTCACTTTAGCCTGGGTGATGGAGAGAGGTGTCTGTTCTGGCAAGACAGGTGGTGTGGAGATTTCACAGTAGTAGAGGCCTTCCTGTCACTCTACGCTATTGCAAGTGCATCTGGGGCTTCTGTTGCTCTGTCTTTTGATGCGTAGTTGGAGGGGGGGTATTTGGTCATCTATGTTTAGGAGGAATCTCACTCTAGGGGAAGATGGATTAGTTGGAAAATCTTCAAACCAGATGCCAGTAGTGGAGACCATTGGATGTGGAGATGGGAGAGGGAGAGAGGGTTCTCAGTTAGCTCGGCTTAATCCCTCATTTCGGATGGGGGAATGCGTCACTCTCTAGCATAGGTGTGAGTTCTGAAGAGCCCAATCAAGGTGAAGTTGTTGGTCTGGAGGATATCCCACGGCCGTCTTCTCACGTCTGATAGGGTGGCACTTTTCCTTCAGCACATTTCTACTTTATGTTGTTTGTGCAGGGATGTGGAGGAAGATATGGACCATTTGTTCGCAGGCTGTCCCTTTGTGAAGGGCATTTGGGTGAGGATCGGCCAAAAATTCAATCAGCCTCTTGGTCACTTTGAGGGGGTGCACCAGCTCTTCCTCAAGTGGCACAGGAGGTGGATCCTCAAGGGCAACAATGCTATTTGGTGACTCATTCTTCACACCGCACTTTGGGCTATGTGAAGCGAAAGGAGCAAGATAATATTCGAAAGGGAAGCGAGACCGGAGCATAGCTTATTCTCTTTTATTTGTGAGATAGTGATTTTCTGGGCAAAACACTTATGTAATTTGGAGGCAAGAGTGAGAGGGAGAGAGATCCATAGAGAGGAGGTGGCTTCGGTGAGGGTTCACGGGAAAGAAAAAGAGAGGGAGGGGAGAGACATCGGCGATGGTGGGGAGGCGCTCGGAGGAGGCGGAGTGTAGTGAGAGTAAGGAGAGAGAGAGGGGGGGAGAGGCTGGCTGGCAGGGCGGTCTACGGCTAGGTGGTGTGGCTGGTGAGTGAGAAGGAGGGAGGATGAGATGGAGAGGGGTGTTCACGGTGTGCAGCAGCGGGAGGAGGGGACGTCCGCAGTGGTGGTATGGGGAGAGGAGGTGGCCGGAGAGAGTGAGGGAGGGGAGGCGGAGGCTACGCCGGTGGGTGCTGGTGGGTGGTATGGGTGGTGGCCGCGGTGGTCAGAGGGTGTGGCCACGGTGGTCGAAGGGGCTCACTGGAGGGAGGAGGTCTCGCTGTAGTGGGAAGGTGAGAGGATGGAATGGAGGGAATGCCGTCGGGTTTTACAGGGTGGTTGGGAGAAGAGAGTGATATGTGGAGAAAAAAAATAAGAAGGGAGTGTGAGTGGGTGGTGACTTCCGTGGGGGGTTCGCGATGGCATTGGAGGGTGGTTTAGCAAAGACAGAGAGAGGGGGGATGGGTGGCTCGCAGGCATGCATAGAGAGAGGGAGGCTGGGTGTTGAGGGGTCACTGGCGTGGGTGCGGTGGCGATCGTTGTCGGCGGCAAGGATGGTGATGGTCGTCAGCTGGCCGGTCGTGGCGAGTGATGAGAAGGAGGGAAGAGGAGAGGAGAGTGGGAGATAGTTCGCTGGGTCTGGGTTGGAGCTGGGTTGGAGAGGAAGAGGAAGGGGGGATGGGGTGGTCAGATGAGAAGGTGTGTTAAAAAGAGAGAAAGAGAGACCGAGAGAGTGGACAGGGGTTCGCCACCATTCGCCGTGGGTCACCGGTTGAGAAGGGTGGGAGGTTGTCGATGAGGTGGCTTGAGGAGGAGGTCAGAAGAAGAGAAGATGGGAGAGTGAGAGTTCACGCGTAGAGGGGGAGAGAGGAAGAGAAGAGAGAGAGATGCGTGAGTCGGAGCTCCCCCCCCCCCCTCTTTGGAAAGAGAGAGAAAGAGAGAATATATACGAGGGGGGTGGGTTATGTGAGTGTGTTAATTGAGAGGGGGCTAGATCCATGAAAGAGGGGGGAGTTAATGTGGGTAAGTTATTCTTCTTTATATGCTTGCTGGTCTAGGTCCTAGGGTTGTCATTGCATCCAACAACATCATAGGGCTGTGCCACATCATTTAGTCACCTCGGCGCTCGATTTCTTCGGTGGAGGTAGGGAGATGGATCGCCACTTCCTCCTGCACGTTTTCCCTGCTTCTGTGCGTGGTTTGGTGCTCGAAGGGGCTAGATCAGGCTAGTTCTAGTAAAATCGTTATTTTTGGGATTCGTAGGGTTCGCCGAAAAATGACAACCATTCTTAGTGTAATTAGTGTCAAAATGACCGCTGAGATGTCCGGATCCCATTCCCGTAAGTTTCATCGTGTTTGGCCGTCATTCGGGGCCAGTAGGAGTCCGGGAACCTCGGTGACTCGTTTAGGGTCGATTCGTCGGAATCGCCCTGATCTCGCATTTTGATCACTGCATGTGCCCCTTACGGCTTGTGGAAGGTTAGTTTTGTCGCCTGGCACTGTTTCCCCTACACTTCGGTGTGAATGGGGCATAGAACGGGCCAATTTGGCTTTTCCATTGTTTTGATCATCGAATCGCTGTGGCGATCGTACCAGAGACCGTTACATGCTCTGACGGTCCTATGATAGACCGTCACATGCCTTTAGGCGTTTGGGTCAGTTGATGGCTGTGGGAGTGTGACGGATCACCATTGGTGCGTCACAGTCCTCTGACACCTCCTTCTTGGTGCATCACAGCCTTGTCATTCTTGATGTTCATGTCAGTCAGTTCGCTCTGATGACCTTGCTTTAGACCGTCAGGGTGATGTAGCGCGCCTACCTTAGGCCGTCACAGTGTTTGACCAGGGTTTGACTAGTTAAGTCGATTGGCTTTAATGGTCCTTCCCCTGTGCGTCAGAGTCGTGTAACGCGCCGCTCTTAGGCCGTTACAGTGTCGTGCATTTTAGGTTACTGTAGGGTGGTGTTTGTGACACTGCATTCCTCGACCGTCACATTCGTGTGGCACGTCTTCATTAGACCGCCAGAGTCCTATCTCCTCTAGAGTGTAACGGCTCATCCTTAGACCGTCACCTCCGTGTAGCGTGTTGGGTTGATAGACCTGGATACAGAGGGGGGGTGAATGAATCCCCTTCAAAGATTTATAGCGGAATAAAACTTTTTACCACACTTAATGCGACTGATTAAATCTAAAGACTCAGCACAAATGTGTCCCTACTTGGAGCGATATTGCATCAAAGACATATCTCCTTGAGTTAGCTCCATAAACTGGTACATCTTCTTGGATCTAACATGCTCGGGGCTAAAACAGACTCAAATACTTCAAGAAATTCCTGCCATGAAATCTACCGAAGAGGGTGGGACTGAAATGCTGACTCCTACTCTATAGTCGACCATGACAAAGCTAGGCCCTACAATTGATAGCTAGCCAATGACACATTCTCATCTTTTGCACATTCCATGGAGCAGAACACCCTTTCCATAGCATCAATCCAAGCTCTTGCTGCATCTGGGTCCGGCTATCCCTCGAATTGAGGTGGATGGAATAGTTGAAACTCCTTCAAAGCCTGCCCGCGACCTCCTTGAGATGAAGAACCCTCTGAGGCTTCCCTACCATACTACTGGGGCTAGAACTGATACATGCCTTCGATGAACTCCTCACATCCTTGAGCTCCTACTACTGTCGCTCTAGCCGCAATCGATGCTCTACTCTGACCCTCTTGGTCCTCAATTGATTGCCCTTGCTAGGAGTAGGTCCTCCTAGGCGCCATGATCTTCTAACACACAAGAAAAGAAAATGATAGAATCAACAAAACACGTGGGGTCCTATACCAGTTGCCAACATTACAACATATTATGGACATTATGGACTACTACAATCAACTTAGATTCTTATACATACCCATAACCACGCTCTGATACTATCTGTAATGACCCAAGATCTGAACACTGAGAAAGACTCGATATCCTTAGATCCTGGCCCACCACCCACGAGCTGGGGGCTCGGAAGAGTTAAAGGGATGGAGTGGAAGTGTATAAGAATCTAAACAATTACAACTCAATAACAATTAACATGATTAATTACAGGAAATAAGTAGTTATACAATTTAATAAATACACAGTCCAGAATCTACATGTCCATACATAAGTGTAGTAAACTAGAAAGGTACAAGACCACGGGGCATACCCCGCCTCTAACAAACTGGTGCTACGACTGACCATCGGCTCCACGCGAGACCTCCAAAGTGCAATGTGCAAGCAGCACCTCACCTGAAAATAAATAGGGGTGAGCCTTGCCTCATCGGCTCAATAGGGGTCCCGTAGATCCCCACCTTACAATAGCGAATGCACGATGCAATAAATAACAATACAAAACAATAACCATAGCAAAAGAATAACTATCTACACAAAGCTCTAAATATGGTAGAACTTATTTGTTTAAGTAGCCCAGGAGTGCTGGGATGGAAGGAATATAGACCTGAAACTTTTTAGCAAAAGGTGGTTTTACTTTAATGGCTTTAGCTGCAAGGCTTTCACCAAAGATCTCAGCATCGATCCCAACGATGATGTTGGGGAATCGACAGTAGTTTAATCATCGGCATGTGGTAAATGCCGAAGCAAAGGAAGTTTTTTTTAGCAGTATAGGTGTAAGGCCTACATCAGAAGATTTTAGCATCAATCCTGACGATGATGTCATGGACTCCACGACAGTTTGATCATCGGCATGGGGTAAATGTCGAAGCAAAAAAATGTTAGTTTTAGCAGTATAGGCGTAAGGCCTACACCGGAAGGTTTTAGAATCAATCCTAACGATGACGTCGAGGACTCGATGGTAGTTTTGTTCATCGGCATGGGGGTAAATTTCGAAGCAAAGAATAGATTATTTTAACAGCATAGGCGTAAGGCCTACACCGGAAGGTTTTAGCATCGATCCTAACGATGATGTCAAGGACTCGATGGTAGTTTAATCATCTACATGGGGTAAATGTCAAAGCAAAGAACGGTTTGTTTTAGCAACATAAGTGTAAGGCCTACACCGGAAGGTTTTAGTATCGATCTTGACGATGATGTCAAGGACTCAACGGTAGTTTAATCATCAGCATGGGGTAAATGCCGAAGCAAGGAATGGTTTGTTTTAGCAGCATAGGCATAAGGCCTACACCGAAAAGTTTTAGCATCGATCCTGACGATGATGTCGAGGACTCGGTGATAGTTTTATCATCGGCATGGGGTAAATCCTGAAGTAAAGAATGGTTTATTTTAGCAATAAAGGCGTAAGGCCTACACCGGAAGGTTTTAACATCGATCTTGATGATGATGTCAAGGACTCCATGGTAGTTTAATCATCGGCATGGGGTAAATGCCGAAGCAAAGGAAGTTTTTTTTAGTAGCGTAGGCGTAAGGCCTGGACCGGAAGGTTTTAGCATCAATCCTGACGATGATGTCAAGGACTCGATGGTAGTTTGATCATCGACATGGGGTAAATGCCGAAGTAAAAAAAGTTGATTTTAGTAGCATAGGCGTAAGGCCTACACCGGAAGGTTTTAGCATCAATCTTGACGATGATGTCGAGGACTCGCTAGTCGGGGGGTTTTGCCCAACTCTATAAAATCCCCATTTTTTGCTTTCTTGGGCCCACCTTTGACTAAGTGTGAGCAGAAGATGACAAGGATACAAGGACTGGACTGGTTGGCTGGCCGCGTGTGCGTAGACCGAGAAGGTTGACCCATGTGGTTCTAAAACTCCATCTTCGTGAGCACCTTCAAGCTGGTACATCGATTGATCTTGCACGGGGACTGGGACCGGGATGAGCTTGCATGGAGATTGGCCGGGCTGGGTGGAAGGCCCACCAGGGGGAGTTCATCCCCACTTAGGTGCGATCGCACTTGGGATGAACTCCCCCTCAGGGCATGCCGTTGCCATGGGGGGTGTTCCTAGGGGCCTTTTGTCATTCTTTGGTGTTGTCCTTTGAAGGACTCGATGTTTCAGGGTGCTGGGATTGGCCCATGGTGGTCAATCATTTGGTGTTGTTGTTGCCGCTAGTAAAGTGTTTGGGAAAATTCCTGAGACACTTTCTGTTGTCGAGCGGCTCAGGTAGCTGGCTGGTGGGCCCTAGATTTGGCCTCAGGATGTAGATGACAGCCCGTAGGAATTGAGGGAAGGAGTCTCGGGTGTGTAGGCCTGGCCTTGGTGAGGCATGCAGCATTGCATGGCAGATTGACGGGGCAGCCCCAGGTTGGCCTAGGTGCTAAAATTAGATGGCTCTTCGCCGCGTGTTTGAGGGTCAGGGGTGGCCCCAATTTGTTGGAGGATTATCATAGGATATGGCTAGTGCGCTCAAGCCATGGGTCGTCCCTGGCTTGCTATAGAATGGTTGGGATATACGCACCCATTAGGTGCTTGGGGAAATTCCCAATTCGCGAGCATGGGCTGCATAAGTGTGTTAGGTGCTTTTGAAGCTCGTGGTTGATTGGGAAAAATCCTCCTTTGACTTTAGAATGATGAACGGAGGCATTTTGGGGATAACCCCTGCCTCGTTACTGGGTGCCACGTGTCGTGGCTTGGTGTCAGGGCGCCCTTGGGTTGGCCCGTTCGGCTTAGTTGAAGGTGGGCAAAACTGCAAGCTAGGTGATCATGGGTGACTCCAATCAATTATCAATGTTGCCGTGAGTCACGACCAACTGGCTAGGGCCCTTGGTTGGGCCCGACACATCATAAAAGGGGCTAGGTAGATGACACCTTGAAGGTGTTCGGGGAAATTCTCGAACCCTTGTTTCTTGTCATATTCTCTAGGGAAATGTCTAGGTACAACAAATGCCCCCCATGGGACGTGCATTGGAGGCGGAGACGAGGGCGGACGGCCCGTGAGCTCTTCGTTTTGCCTTGTTGTAGTTGTGCCGAACTTCATATGCACTTCATGCACATATATATATATATATATATATATTGTATGCTAGCCTTTTGTATATTGCTAACGTTATGTACTCGCCCTCTTTTTGTGCAATTGTTTTGCATCTATGGCGAAGTTTGGCAGAGACGACTGGGCTCAGAGACGCGCTACCCGTGAGGAGGACCACTGGGTGAGGCAGGTCAGATGACCCATGCCTCCTTTGGGCCCGCCTACCATTACTGCGACCACTATTGGCCAGTTGGACTTGGGGAGGTCCTTGGTGGTTGAGGGTCCGGTTGGAGAGGGGTCGAGTGAAGCCAGAGCCATGGAGTTGGCTAGGATTTTTGAGATTGGTGGCATTTACACATACGACTGCTCGAGAGGCTACCCGAGAGAGTTTCCTTTGGACCGGCACTTGTTCGAGTTCATGAGGAGCTTCATCCCTCTTGGTATAGAGGATGGAGACCCTTTTGTGGCCGAAGAGCACCGCCGGTTGAAGCGGGCCATTTTTCTTGGCAGGAATAGCCTACATAAAGTTACGGTATACAGCTTCCCAAGTTTTTCGGTGGACTTCTAGAGGCAAAGGCAGTTCCCCAACGTAGATTGCCTGGGGTTCTTCAGCAGGGTGGACCAGTTCAGGGTTCGTGTTGGAGTGTTGGATCTAGCTTCTTGGGATCTACATGGCCACCACCGAGTTGAGACTGAGGAGGTGACAGGATTCGTACTGGAGTCATCAGGGCTGTAATTTGCTTCAGAGGGGTACGACGATCACATTCTCCTAGAGGGGATACTACGGCAAACCGTCGTCAGTTGGTATGGCCATTGGTCCGTGATCTCTTCTTACAGATACCACCAGGGCACAACGGAGTGGTTGATGGGCATGGTCCACCACTACATGATACTTCTGGACTAGACGAGGATTCGATCTACAGTGACTACAGCATTGTATGGGTACCCCTACTACACGGTGTCACGCCCTGACGTGGAATATCAAGGCGCGATGAGTCATAACACTCATGTCGATCAGAGCATGCATATAAGGGGAACCAATTACAAAGGATATAACGACAAAGGGACACTATTATTTCATCAAAATAAAGTTTACAACTCATTAAGCCTTAAGAGGCATAATACAACTTCAAAATACACTAAATTCTTGCAAGAGCAACTAATTTAAAACCTAAGTATCTAAGATAATCTTTGTCCATCTTTTCACTCATGCCTGCCCCCATTTGTTTGGGGTTCATCATCGGACCTACTAGAAATGTTAACCGAAAATACAAGGTGAGCAAAAAGCTTAGTAGGACTTATATCTCTATACCAGGTAGCGTTCAGTAATTAGCATTTTTAAGTAAGGTAAATGTGCTATGATGAGAATAGTGATTAAAACATGAAACATGAGCATGAGGAAGTAAATGAATGCTTGTATATAGGATCATAGGTAAACAAGATAACAAGAGTAAGATTTCAAGTAATGAACGATCAGGTAACAAGTATAGAATTGGCCATTTCACGCAAGCTTGTACGAATCAAGTATTTCATGAAATTCAAGCAAGTCAAGTATTTAATGAATGAGTGGAATGTCATAAACGAATCTAACAAGCAAGTACTTGGTGCAATGCCACACCAGGTCAATAATAGCTCCCATGGGTATAAGTACTTTCGGGCGCTCCTCCCAGGAGCAGACCAGGCCCCATTAATGTCAGACATTATAGTTATGGATCATAGATTCTAAGTATATTTAAACATCCACATAACATGTATGGCCAAAGAATTTCAAGAAAATCTTAAGAAGCATAGTATAGCACACAACTAGACATTTAATTGTGGAGGACTCTAGAGGTGGCCCCTACAGGCTCAAGAGGTGGCTCCCATCATATAGCACTTTGTGCCATTCCTGTCTCAAGAGGTGGCTCGTATAACGTAGCACTTTGTCCCGTATGACACTTAACTCCTACACTCCCAAATGGTAGTTTGTGGCTAAAGTATAGATTTTCATTTCCATTTTCAAGGACAAGTAGTATGAAGAGTAAATGAAGTTTAATTTTCATTTCCAAGGACAAGTAGTATGAAGAGTAAATAAAGTTTACAAGAGAAGTTGCACTTGTCTTATAATTTAATGCACATCCGTGCATTCTTATGACTTTTTTCTTATGATTATTAAATAATGTGTTTTAATTTTATAAATTTGATATTTAGATTTTCTTTATTTGTTTGAGCTGATCTTCACATTGTAAAGAACGTTCTACCCGTCGTCTGGCCTATGTCACTGTGATGTCTTTTTTTTGACTCCTTACCTCATTTCAAACTCTATTATTAATAAAATTAGCACTCTTAAGTGTTGTTTGTAAAAAAAATAACCATACTTTTTTAAAATGTAAGATTAGGTCATTTTTTAGTTAGGTTACATTCTGTTTAATCTATTCACAATCATGGTTCACCGACTCGGATGATCCAAGTTAGATGACTCATAGATCATGGCTTTAGCGGTCGAAAATTGGTCGCCCAAATCACGAATCACATCTCTAAAAATGTATTTGATTGGAGAACGAAAGAGTGTTCGACGGAGAAGGACCTGCAGCCACAAATGAAATGTCAGAAGGAGCCCTAGAAGTTATCCTAGGGGATAACCTTCCAATAGTCAAGTCATGCAATTCTGGGGAAAGATGGCGACCACTTGAGGAGAGTGAGAGAGAGGGAGATCAGAGTGAGAGAGTGAAGGCTTGAAGGGATTAAGTCGCATACCTGCCTGACCATTGGGCCATGGCTCTATTTATACCATCGCTGGAGAGTTTACCATTGGGCTATCGTGGTCAGAGGAGACGTGAGTCGCCCAAGTCACATGCCTAGCGATACAGGGAGGCACGGGAGTTAGCTCGCGGTCTCTTTACCGGAGGGACAGCTCTGCCATTAATGTGACATGACTCGTCGGAGGGGACATGAGACTGATTTGTTAGGGAGAGCGACGTAGGAGGCATCCTTCCTTCCCGTCACCGGATTGGTGCACCTCCTGCCATTAATGTACTACCGGGGACATGTATTATAATGATCCAAAATCTGAGTACCGAAAAGTAACCGACGTGATCTTAATCTTGACCCATCACCTAAGAGCCATAGAGCTCGAGAGGGTTAGATTAATATTGTGGGAGTGCATCAGAATTTAAAATAAATACAAGAAATTAATTACATGATTAATTAAATGATAGAAATAAAATTAACATTTCATATTTAAATACTTACAATCTAGAGTCCAAGTCCATCAAAGTACAAAGAGAAACGTACCATTAAGGGTTTGGAGGGCATCGGGGTTCCTAGGGGTGGGTTGTCCCCCTACGGCTGACAAAGGTAAGGCATTAGCTTGATTATTGGCATTGGAGAGGGGGCCCGTGGAAGAGCGAGAGGGCACATGTTCCCCCTCCACAGTTGCCGGTGCCTTTTCTTTGTCACTGGAGTTTCTCCTACTCGAACTTTTTCGCACCATATTGGCTCTTTGTACGTTTCCCACAGACGACGCCAGATGAAGAGGGGTGATCTCGTGCTAGATCCTGAGCCGCACCATCCTTGATCGATCCTCATTGTCGCTACCACAATTGAAGGTTCTACAAGGCAGGAAATGGATCAGAGGAGCCCAGGGTTAAAACCCCATGGAAAATCCTCCGATGCTTAAGTCAGCAAGTTGATAGAGCGTAGATGGAAGGGATGCAGGAGGAGAAAAAGTGATGGACACGAGATCACTCTCCACCAGTGAGTGTGGTGTTGAGTACTCAGGATCACTTACCTTTCCAGAGGGTTCTCTTGAGTTTATATAGCTGCTTAGTCTCCTAATCGGAGGTCAGGTAGCCAAAGGGACCAGGGGGCGTTACGTCCTGGAGGAGGGCTCTCCACTGTTGAAGAACTCTTGCTCTCCCTTATCCCTTTGAGCTTCCCACCTCTGAGTTATAGCTTGACTTTTGCCGGGATAAGCGCCCCATTGAGAGAAATCTCCCCTCATTATTAGAGAGACTCTGTGTGATGAATCGATCAGATAACCCTTAGGGGATACCTTCCGGCGCCCATTGGAGGTTTGAGCGTGGAAGACCGTTTGAGGGGCTGCTTGGGCTTCTCCTGAGCGATGTGGGCAGCATCAACCGGTTACGCTTGGATGCTGTTTGGGCTCTTCTCGAGTGACCGTTACTCAGACTTTTGGGCCTGAAGGCTACCTAGGAAGGGTTGGTCCGAGTGACTTTGGGCTTCAAGATAAGTGGGCCCATTTGTGGGGCTATCACTTAGAGAGTTCGGCCTGGTTGGGTCGGATTGGACCCAGTTGGGCTATCCCGTGCCTCATGTCTTTTTGGGCCATAGATTTACCCCTCTCCACAAGTGAGATTGGTATTTTGGAAAAAGTCTCTCTACTGTCAAACTCTGTACGATTAGGGAGATTTTTGAAAATCTATTGTTCCCTAAAGCATTTTCAAACTATGTCTGCATGACTGAGTATAGTTTAGTGCATCATCACATGCCTTTTGCATAAGATCCTTATGAAGTTCAAGCTTTGGTTTCATGTCTTTCGAGCCTTGGTTTCACGTTGTCCGAGTTTGGCACGTCGTCTGAGCTTTGGTTTCATGTCATCCAAGCCTTGGTTTCACATCATCTGAGCTTGGCACATCATCCGAGCTTTGGTTTCACGTCATCTGAGCCTTGGTTTCACGTCATCTGAGCCTTGGTTTCACGTTGTCAGAGCTTTGGTTCATGAAGTCCAAGCCTTGGCTTCACATCATTTTAGTTTTGGTTTCATGTAGATCGACCTGGCTACGTTAAGCTCATCCCTCGATTGATTTCACTCAGCTTATATCCTTCAAGCCTGCTCTTCTCGGCTCGACTCTTGGCTGAGTTCACTCGGCTTATGGCATCGCTCGGCTTACGTCTTCTCGACTTCGCTCGGTTATGTCTTCTTGGCATTGCTCAATTTTTATGTCTTCTTGACTCCGCTCGGTTTTTGCCTTCTTGGCATCACTCGGATTATGTCTCCTTGGCATTGCTCGACTTATGCCTTCTCAACTCTCGGCTGAGTTTGCTCGGCATATGTCTTTCAAGCTTATTTCCTTAACTTCATTTGGCTCATGTCTACTCTTCTTTGCTTTGCGCGGCACCTGTTCTTCTTGGTTTGGCTCAACATCTATTCCTCTTGGTTTTGCTAGGCATCTACTCTTCTTGGCTTTACTCGATATCTATTCCCCTCAGTTTCGCTCAACATTTGTTCTTGTCGGTTTCGCTCGATAAGCGTTTGGAACTTGTTCCGACTAGAAAATGGTCAAGTATGTTATGCTGTATAAGAGGTTGGTTTGAGTTTTGAATCTTCCTAAGTCTATTCATAGACTTACACCTGATAATCTTTCAGGTGATTCCGCTGGGGAAGACAAGGATTTAGCACTGAGTAAGTCTGAGCCGGAAGTCTGAGAGTGACTATTGTTTAGCTTTCTTTCTATTCGAGGTTGCCTGGACAAGGCTTGAACTTATAAATTTTGAATGGTTATTGTATCAATAAAGTGGCGTTTAAACACTATTGGACTATTGTGGTATTGGTATTTGCTCTTAGCTGATGCAATGAACTTCTTCTTATGCTGTAAATTTGGCTCTTTATTAATGTAAAATTCAACCCGTCTCCGATTTATAACTTGAGCTTCAGGATATTATATCATGCATAAAAGGAAAGTTTGAGGCTTCCGATCTTGCCTGGAATAAGATGAAACGATGAAAACCTTTTGCCTCCAGCCAGAGACGAAAAGACGATGCTTTTCTCGAAGAACAATGATCTAGCAAAAAGCCAACGGAATGAGGAAGCCACTCAAGAGTGGGGATGATCCACTCTCCCTCTGCTACACTTCTCTGGCCTCCCTCTTGAAGGATTCTTCAAAACCACATCGAGCAATAGCAGGAACACAGACGCCAGCGAGAGAAGAACAAGAGAAAACTTTTGTGAATAGGGCAGGGGGTTCCACACCAATCCTCCGATAGTTAACAAGTTTAGGGAAGGGATAAAGACCAATTTAATTGCTCAGGGAGATCGACAGTTATAGGAGAGGAATAAGGAGAGAAAATGTTTGAAATGTCAGTCATAAAGAATCAGAAGTAACTATTCATCTGCTCATTTGAAAAATCAAATCAAAAAAATATAAAAAAGATTTAAAAAACTATTTATTTAATGCATTAAAATGTTATAACATCTTGTTCAGGGCTCTTTTTTGTGCACTGAATATCTTGGTCAATATATATGCTTCGACTTCAAGTCTGTTACCGAACTGTTTTTTTTGTTTACTGCTCGGTTTGGTAACATGTATCAGAGACGATTTGCTCCTTGGGTTTCCCTGTCTAGCCGTGTGGTTTCAAGGAATGCCATCATTTGCCATACGACTTAAGTCCCACATCAGGCATTGATGAGCCATGTGTGCCTGTACTATTTCTAGGCCTCTTCACCCAAAATTCATGTCTCATGTCATTAAATGGAACTGCCAAGTTTTGGGTTGGCAGTTCAGTTCAGTAACATGGTACCAGAGCCGTTTTGCTTTCAGCTCCCCCCTTGTCGAGCCTTGTGGTTTTGAGGAATGTTGGAATTTATCGTATGACTTAACTGGGGGGTTGCTGGTCAAAGCCATTTAGTCCTATATTAGGTATTCATGAGCCACTTTGCGCCTATATTAATTCTGGGCCACCTTTTTCAACCCCAACTCACCATGTTTGGCTCAATCCACCAAGTCTTTGATTTGGGTCAAACCTTCGGAGCCTTGACCTTGCGCCACATTTCCCTAGGTATTAAGGTTGTGCCCCACTCCATGGTGTCCACCTTCTAAAACTCCCTCAGAAAAATCCCAAAAAATTCGTGCATCATCCACAAATCCCCATCCATCTTCCATAAAAATTTTAGATCCAAATTCCACCGTTAGTCTTTGGTCAAAGTCAGTTCTCAGGCAGATCTTAGTCTGCCCAGTCAGATCTGGTTCTGTGAGCTAGTCTGTTGCAAAATTCAGCTACAGAGCATACAAACACGGGGAAATTCCTGTAACACTAGGAGGTCGTAGATCTGCAAGAGAGCTTTCCAACGGCGCTAGTCTCACGTCGATCCGACATCGGCGCTGATCGCAGTAGGCGTTCTCTTTGAGTCGCGCACTGCTAAAACAGGAGAACCAGTTCGGGACAGCAAGCTGCCGCCCGAGTAGCCGTGCACTGGAATCGTCGGCGCCGCCCAAGAAGCTGCCCATCAACCCAATATCGGTCCTCCCGGACCCCACTTGTAGCCCTTTACCTCCCTGCGAGGAGTGGACAGTGAAATTTATTTCTATAAATTATTGATAATTGTTTGTACCGGGAGTACGAGTCTTGGCCGGGAACGTCATCCCCATGCCCGGAGCATGGAGATATCGTGTCCGCTCCCTTCACTCGGTATTTTGCTATTCTCATATAATTTTTATATGCCATTGCTAGAGTGTTAGGATTAATTAGCTCATTAAATATTTTATTCACTGCTGCGAGAGAGAGTGAGATCCATCCCGTGACCCGATCCGGGCACGAGAGAGAGTTGACTACTCGACTCATTGCCGGTTCCTCAACCGCGCACGTCCGTACGCTTCCCTCTCTAAGGGACGAGTCCGCGAGCTTGCTTAGAGTCCCAGGCTTACATCAACTTGGTGTCGAGTCCGCTATCTGTCCCGCATCAAATTGGTATCAGAGCGGGTTAGAGTCTAGGGTAGTCGGTCCAAGGTGTCGCATTGCATTCCAAATTTGCATTGTTGCCTTAGGGTCGTGTCTAGTCTATTTGGAAGTCAATTTGTCTTGTCACCAAGTGTCAACATGTCAGCCCAATAGAGCACTGTGTCCCATTGATTCCCAATCACCTAGGCGATATCTGATGGGGTCATCACCATCTGATCCCGCACTCAGGGCCCATTCCCTCGTCACGGGGACATCCAGCATGGTCTAGTTATTTATCTTCAAGTCCTATGTAATTTTTATTTGAGTCATTTTGATGTAATTGATTGACAGAAAGAGAAGATGATGAAAGAAGCAGCAACATAGAACGATATTCTATTTTGAACAGAGCAATCCGAATAACTGGTAGTAACCCCTTACACGTGCAAAGGAAGATGGTGGAGCTCCTTTACAATAGCAGAACGAAGAAGAAGTAGCAGCGTAGGCTTCTAATCGCTCCACGGAAGAAGAAGGGTGATAGAGAGCAGATGTAGCTTCAGTGGTAGTGGAAGAAGCAGCCCACTTCCTCTGACGAATGGAAGGAACGGTCGTCGGTGAAAGAGACGAAGGGAAGAAGTAGAGCTCCTCCTCGTCGGCAATAGTAGTAAGAACTGTCTAACAGGAAGATGATGAGCAGCAGGTTGCCGTCGAAGCAGAGAACCCAGATGTAGTAACCTCTGCAGGGTTCTGGAGGGGTATATTTATAGGGAAGGAAGATCCTACGAGTTTGAGTTCTAACGGGATCCATCTTTTCCATGTAATAAATCCTATGAGAACTAGACTTCCCGCGTAAGAATCCTATTAAAATTAAACCCTTCCTAGATAAAGACCTTCTCGAATATTACCCAGTATCCTACTCTGAACGAACCACTAAAGTCAGCTTACCAAATTTTTATCCCTCAGAGAAGTAGCTGTTGTATCCCTGTGATTTTGATGATGCCAAGCACTATGACTCATAATGTGCATGATATCTTTTGTGTTTGGACTTGCTCTGAGTTGCTGTGATGTTTTGATCTATCTATTTGACCACTAATGTTACATTGAACGGTTATATACATGGTTTCATTGATAATTATTCATCCAGATCAATGTATTAGTATGACTGGTCAACGCTCAGTCAAGTCAGTGTACATAGATCTAGGTCAATGCATCTGCATAAAGTTTGTGCACATGTTACTTATGTGTGTATATCATTTTATCAAACAGGTGACATGCACATTCAATTCATTGTACTAGTTGCACACAAGGTCGATGCATAGTTTCATGTTAAGTCAGACCTAGGTCAGTGCATATTTCAGTTCATGGCATATAAGGTCAGTGCACGTCTCGGTCCATGCCATATAGAGTCTGTGCACTTTACTGTTCACACATATAGAAGGTCAGTGCACATTACTATTCATGCCATATGGAGTCTGTGCACTTTACTGTTCACGCATATGGAAGGTTAGTGCACATTACTATTCATTGTGAAAGACATACCATGCAACACACATAGAGTCACACATAGAGTATCATGCACCAAACACACATTGACATACCATGGAACAAATGCACATTAATGCACAATGAACCATAGTGTGTCATGCAACAAATGCACATTAATGCACAATGAACCATAGTGTTTGCTATCATCAAAACATAGGGACACAACAAGAGATACTGGCCTTTGCCCATTTCTACAGCACTGGCACTAGCCTCATCGCTGAGGTTCGAGCATTTTATGACGACTTGCATCTGGCATCTGACTACGGTATCTCTTTGTCGATTATCCAATCAAACTCTGTGGCTCTTATCCAATCCATCAGCAGTAACACTTGTCCCGCTTGGAGTACCCTTCGTTGGTGGCGAGAGGCCTTGTGCCTCCTTAGGGGTCACAATGACAACCATGTCCATGACTATAGGGAAGCAAACCATGTTGCTAATTCCCTCGCCCCCCACACCTGCAAGATTGCAACTAACAGATTTTTCTCCTTTACTGAAGATCTTCCTAATGTTTGCAAAGGCGCTATAGGTTTGGACAAGCTCTCCTGCGACAGTATCAGAGCTGCTTAGCTCTTTAGGAGGCGGCTGCCATCCATTGGAGTCGACTCTGGCTAGTCTTGATGATGACCTTTCGATCTTTTCAGCCTTTTGCTTGTACTCCTGGTGCGGCCATGTAAGGTTGGGCATCACGATGCCTGTGTTGCAGGGGATTCACTCTGCTGGCTCCCGATTTTGTCATTGCTCGTAGGGGTATTCCCTGCTGACATTGTAACCTTCTTTCATATTAATAAAAGATTCTTAGGCAAGCTCGCCAGTTCTTTGCTGGGGTTTGCAGTTGCCAGGAGAGAACAGAATGCCTTTTTGCGAGGCGGACCTTACGCTTCATGGCTACCAGAGCAAGGTTATCATCTCAGGCATTGACAGCCTTTGAGGTCAGCAGGAGTTGATGCCACTGGGGTTCTTAAATGGAGTGGATGGGGAAGCGAAGGAGTTGAGGCTTTGCTTTTGTATGGGGTTAAATGGGCCAAGTTAAAGGGCCTAGTGATCTTGGTTTGTGGGCTTCTCTTGTGGACTGTTTAACATGCAGAAAAAATAATGGAGAAGATTTAGGTGTTCATTTATTGAACAAAGATGCGCATTTGTTAGCTATTGGATTAGCATGTGACTTGATTTATTTTCTAAAAATAAATATGCATAAAAAATGTTTCAAAACCACGACTGGCTAGCTGTCGTTGTTCAATTTTTTTTTAAAAAAATTATTTTACTACGACTCCCCATGGGTCGCTATTCCAGGAAAAGTGCCATTGTGTTGGTCGCCATTTCCTGCGTCTTCTTCCCCACTGCCATGTTTCATCTCTAATGGTTAAGTCTTTAAAAAAAGAAAAAAGAAAAAAATTTCACTCACCTTGCTCGGCGTAGGGTCTATGAACCCTCCCCGTAGTGGCCAGCGAGGAGGAGGAGGGGCTGCATCGCCGGCTTCGCCATCGGGTGCACCGCCGGGTTCTTTGCCGCGTTCACCATCGCCGTGACCATCGCCCTCTGTTTCTTCTTCCCCATTGCCGTCACCTCTGGTTCCTTCTTCTTCGCCATCATCGCCTTCTTCATCTTCTCCTTCTTCTTCTCCCTCATCACTTTCTCCTCCTTCATCAGTTTCTTCTTCTCCCTCTTTGTCACTAACATGCTCCGCAACCGGAGCCTCCATCGCTGCAGGAGGAGGGAGAGGTTCCTCCTCTGCGTTGTGGTCTTCATCATCGATGAGGACGACGGTGGGTGCCATCACCTGCTGTCTCTTCCCGGAGCTTGAGCCATCCACAAACGCCATAGGAGGGTTGCCGCTGGTGGGGTTGTAGAGACAGAGAAGGGAAGAGTGGAAGTTGCAGAGAATGAAATGGACTGGGGGGAGGAAGAAAGGCAAAGGTTTAACGAGGTTTCATTACTGGCAATTTCAGAAGAAATGACGACTTAGTTAAGACTGCTATTCAGGATCTAGCGACTGGCCACAGGGGCGTTATTTAGTGAAAATTAGATTTTTTTGAAAATTTTAAGTATTAGCGGTTGAGGAGCAGGCGCTATATTAAGAAAGAGTAGTTGTCCGAGAAGGAGCTATTTCTTTGCGTGTATTGGGAAAATAAAAACTGTCAGGTCATTATTAAGCTGTCATTCAAGGGTCATTAAGTCTTAGCGACCGTATGGAGGGCGCTATTTTAGAAACAACGCCATTTCAGGGAGGAGCCATTTTGGGTCCTTTTTTTGGATTCTTTTTTAAATGTGCTGAAGCTAAAAGAAGTAGCACCCATGAGGGAGGCGCGTTTCAGGGAATTCCTGCCCCTTGTGGCAGTCGCTATTCCCTGTCAACAAAAGTAGAAGACATTTTGTCAGACACATTGTCATCATAAATAGGTGTTTATTAAGCACGTATGCATAGACTTAGAGAGATAGTTGCAAGCATAGATTTTCCTTAGAGGATGAACCAAGTGTGCATAGACCATGCCATGGTGTATTAAAGGAATGCACGACTTTAATCTATGCACCGACTATGGATATGCAGAGAGTTTAGTATGCACAGACTTATGTATGCATAAATCAAAATAAGCACCAATCTTTATATGTGCGCAAGGCAAAAGTGCACGGACTTACAACCGCGTATGCACCGACCTCCATGCCTAAGAGGGAATATGCACGGACCACATATTGTGCAAGACAAAAGATGCACTGACCTTGTTTTGCCTAATGAAGAATATGCAATTATGAACGAGGCAAAACCTGCACCGACCTTATGTACACAAGATTGAAACATGCACCGACCTTGTGTTCACTTACTCAGGATGTGCACCGATATGCATGCAGTTCCACAAAAACTTACACTGACTTGCATGCAGTGAATGAAGCAATGCGAATGAAGCCATGCACCAACTATTCGTGCAGTTTCCCAGGAACTTGCACCGACATATTATTCATTCATACAGGATGTGCATCGACTATGTGTACAACAACACAAAGAATGCACCAACCTTATTGGGATGCAATAGGAATGTGCAGCGACATTATGTGTTGGACGAGCGCATATGCACCGACCTTCTGTATGTGTAAATAGAAATGTGCCCTGACTTTACATGCAACGAATACAGCAATGCACTGACCTTGTATGCGACGAGTGCAGCAATGCACCGACCTTGTATGTGACTGGTAGTAGCATGCACCAACCTGGTATGTAGAAATACAAGTCGTGTATAGACTTTAAATGCATTCTTATGAAGGCATGCACCGACTTCATGTGCAGACATGGAAGATGTGCATTGACCGTAAAGTAGATGTGCACAGACCTTGTGAATGAAAAGTAGTGTGTGCACCGACCTTTATATCTCACACATACTTAGGCAACCACAAACTGATTGAATAGAAGACTGAGGGATTTATGCATTTCAGTCTCATCATGATTCATAGAGTGTCATTATCAAAACCAGTGTTCCAACACTCTCCCTCTTTTTGATAATGACAACTATGAGTCATGTATTTTTTCTAAGATAACCTTCACCAATGGGATAGTCTTTGATCTGAGAATCTGCTCCTTACGATCCAAGATCTTGACTGGTTGTTCCTCAAATGATAGATCTGGTTGGAACTCTAAATCTTCATAACTGATGATGTGTGATGGATCATAAACATAATTCCTGAGCATAGATACGTGAAACACCGGATTCATAGCTACCATAGATGGAGATAGTGCCAACCGATACGTCACGTTACCCACTCGATCCAAAATCTCGAAAGGTCTGATAAATCTCGGATGCAACTTTCCTTGCTTGACAAATCTAGCCACTCCCATGGTCGGTGATACCTTGAGGATTACATGCTCACCAACCTTGAAAGCCAAGTCTTTTCTTCTGTCGTCTGCATAACTCTTTTGCCGATCTTGCGCTGCTTTCAGTCTCTACTGGATCAGCTGAATTTTTTCAGATGTTTCTTGCACTACTTCAGGCCCAATCAACTGTCTATCACAAATCTCTTCCCAACATAGAGGAGACCTACACAGTCTTCCATACAAAGCTTCAAATGGAGCCATACCTATACTTGAGTGGAAGCTATTATTGTAAGCAAACTCCACTAAAGGTAGGTGATGCTCCCAGTCTCCCTTCCAATCCAGTATGTAAGTTCTCAACATATCCTCCAATGTCCAAATAGTTCTCTCGGACTGGCCATCTCTCTAGGGATGATATGCCGAGCTAAACTTCAATTGAGACCCAAATGCATTCTGCAATCCTTGCCAAAGCCTTGATGTGAAGCGAGGATCTCGGTTTGAAATGATGAACTTCAGAACTCCATGTAATCTGACAAGGTTTTCAACATATAAACGTGCCAGACTTTCCACAGATTGCTTCTTCTTCATGGCTAAAAAATGTGTGATTTTGGAGAACCTATCCACAATTACCCAGATGGAATCATTGCCCTTGAAGGACCTGCACAAACCTGTGACAAAATCTATAGTGATATTCTCCCACTTCCACTGAGGTATTTCAATCATTTGCATCAAGCCAGAAGGTCTTTGATTCTCAGCCTTCACTTGTTGACAAATCAGACACTTGTACACAAACTCAGCCACATCTCTCTTCATACCCTGCCACCAAAAGGCTCGCTTCAAATCTTGATACATCTTGCTACTACCAGGATGAATGGAGAACTTCGACCTGTGAGCTTCTTCCAACACTTATATGTTATTTTGATGATGTCTGACTATGAATTTTGACAATGTCTAACCATCATTTATGAGTCTTAATTAACCATTGTGAGTCTTAATTACTTTTGTTGATGCCACCATGTATAAGGTTCAGGCCCAGCTGCAAATACACAGAAATCGAGTCATTTGAGAGCACAAAAATCAAGGTAGATCTCACCAAAGGTCATTGCTCCAAGATGCAAGAAAGAACTAGGTAGAAAGTTTGGTTCATCACAGCCTTGGAGTAATGTGCATCAACCTTACTGCAGGGAGGACCATATGTGCTTCGACCTCAACTCCAGATTTGCACCGACCTGTATGTCTCAAACAGTGATGTGCATCGACCTCACAGAAGAAAGTTCTCCATGTGCATCGACCTCTATGATTCAGACAGAGAGATGTGTACCGACCCTTATAGGCAATCAGCCAAGATGTGCATCGACCTTCATGAGCTTCAGAAAATGTGCATCGACCTTTAGTTGGCAAAAGAAAATGTGCATCGACTTGCATGTGCTGAAATGTCAAATGTGCACCGACCTTCTTTATGTGCACTGACTTGGTAAATATATGTACACCGACTTGGTTTGCAAATGTGTACAGACTTGGGTATGCTAAGTTCCAAATGTGCACCGACCACAATGAAGGAATTTCAAATGTGCACTGACCTCAACTAAAGGATTTCCAAATGTGCACCGACCCCAAGTGAAGAAGCTCCAAAGATACATCGACCTTGCCAAAGGCCAAGGACCTGATGTGCATCAACCTGTACATGATGGAACAAGATGTGCATTGACCCTCATCTGCCTCAAACAGTAATGTGCACTGACCCTAAAATGAGCACCGACCTTGACAAGCGTCGACCTTGGAATGTGCATCGACCTGTACATGGTGGAACAGTAATGTGCACCGACCTTATTGAAGAATTTCAAATGTGCACCGACCTTATTGAAGAATTTCAAATGTGCACCGACCTCTATTAAAGTAGCTCCAATGTGCACCGACCCTGCCCAAGGCCAAGCACCTTTTGTGCATCGACCTCGAAGACCATCCTTAAGGTAACTTCACTAGCTGCTCTGACCTTGCAAGAGACAGGTCGACCTCATAAGGCATGCCAAGCCAGCTGCACCGACCTCATGGAGAAGAAGCACCTGTTCGACGAAATGTCTCAGTGAGCGGCTCCCAAGGCCATTTTTAGTAAACCTACATCGTTTTCTGAATTGGATCCAGAGAGCATAAATAGGAACCACAAATGTCAAAATTCACATCTTTTGAGGTCTGGAAAGGTATCTTTGCCCAGTCAACCTTCCTATCATCATTGGGTTACTATTTCAGTCCTTTTGGTCCATATAAAAGTAAGCTACCATTTCTGGGAATAGTCACCTATCTAGGGCGTCCTTGAAAGTCCTACCTACAGAAGAAGAAGATGCTACAGATCCTCCTTGGGGAGCTCCTCTCACATGTGTTTCTGGCCAACCAAAGTAACAAATGATGGAGTTTTTTCTCTGCTGCCTCCCTGGCCAATCAGAAGCTGCCAAGACATAAGGTCCTCGAAGTCAAATGATCATTTTATGAAGAGCCAATCACATTGAACCAAGAACCATCTTCTGGGAGGACTAATTGTGCCTATAAAAGGGAAGGACGCCATGCAAGAAGGTTGTTGCTATTGTTGCTGCTGCAAGGGTTGAAGCCTGGACCCTTCAATGAAGAATCGGAGTGGAAAAGAAAGAGAGGGAGAAAGAAAAGAAAAGGGAGATGAGCGCCTGCTAAGCCTGTATGAAAGAATAGGAGGAAGAGAAGAAAGAAGATCAGCAGCCCATGCAGCCAGCCCTATTTCCCTTGCACCTTTAACATTTTCCATGTCATTCTCATGGCCAATTTTCATCTAGAGTCATTGCACCTACAAGCAGTCACGTTCCTTTTCCTTGTTTCTCTTGTTTTCTTTTTTTTTAAGCAAACCTATTGTTTGGGGCTTGTCCCCGTGTGTGTGGTGAGGACCTTGCTCCTCGTGTGGGGCTTGCCCCCGTGTTTAGCTGCTGCAGCAGCGTGTGTGTGTGGTTAACCATCTTTTGGCCAAAGAGTGGTAGCCTCTCCTTGTTGGGAGGGGTGTGGACGTAGGCTTGTCTGGGGACAGTCGAACCACCTAAAAATCTTGCGTTATGGTGTACTGCATTCAATCCATTTCTCCTACCCCCATTCACAGGTTATCTTAGCTCATAGCTCCTTCATTCCGCTGACTAACTTAGTGTTTTCAATTCAGTTCTGCACTTCGATTCTGGTTCATGCGTTGTTTAATTTTGATCAAAGTTTAAAAGCGCTCATTATGAACCCAGATCTATTCACCCCCACTCTAGATCCTCTCTTAACCATCCAACAGTTAGTATCAGAGCAGGTTCCTAGAGATGTGGTCCAACGACTTAGGGAAATCCGATGGGAGTGTCCCTCGCAGCTATGTAGCTGAGGACCAGGCCATCAATAAACTGTCATTTTTTGATGGTACTAATTATTTATACTAGAAGAATAGAATGGAAGTCTTTCTACGTGCCCAGGATCACCAGATTTGGCGTGTGGTTAGTAAAGGTCCTTTTGTTTTACTCGAGGTAGACGACATCTAGACCCCAGATCAGGTTAAAAAATCCACCACTAATTGGAGTGACATGAATATCATGCAATGCGCTATCCACCCCACAAAATACTCAAGAATCTCCACTTGCAAATCAGCAAAAGAAATGTAGGATAGACTTGAGTTAATCTATGAGGGGACATCTGAAGTAAGGGCCACTAAGGCCAACTTGTTAACTTCCGAATATGAGATATTCAGAATGAAGCCAGAAGAATCTATATCTGAAATGTATGCAAGATTCACTCAAATAGCAAACAACTTGAAACTTCTAGGTAAAGAATATGCTCAAATTGAACTTGTCAGTAAGATTCATAGATCTCTCACCCCAGCGTGGCACACCAAGGCCACGGTCATTGAGGATTCAAAGGACCAATCTACACTGACTATTGATGGACTGATAGGCTCGCTCATAACATATGAGCTTAACCTCAAGAGAAGTGAGGAAGATATCAAACCCAAGAAGATTGTTGGGCTCAAGGTATCTGAGAACACAGAAGACTCAGATGAAGAGGATGAAGATGACTTCCCAGAGACATCACTGATGGACCATGCTATGCTCACTAGACAGTTCAAGAATTTCCTAAGAAGAAGAGGTAAATTCCAGAAGAAGAAGAAGAATCCCCAGGTAAGTAGAAATACCAACTTCCAATCTACTCAACTTAAGAAGTCTGATACCTTGATTTGGTACTAGTGCAAGAAACCAGGACAAATGCGAGGAGAATGTCCTAAGTTGATGAAGCAGCTGACCAAGGCCAAGGGAAAGAAGCCCAAGGCCATGGTCTCCACAGAGCTGGGATATGCCCCGTGTACTTGTACCTTTCTTTTCTGTTGACTATACTTTTATTTGGACGTGAGATGTACTGGACCTTGTAGTAGTTTATTTATTTATTTAAATTCTGTATTATTATTTAGTTGTATATTGTGCTATCTCTGCGGTTACTTTATCTTCTTACACACCCTCACACAATCTTTTCTTCCCTTCCGAGTCTTCGGGCTCGTAAGAGACGGGCCGAGATTCGAGTCGCGTCAGTTTCTTTCTGGTACTCAGATCCCGGGTCGCCACAAATACAGCAAGCCCCCATCAGGACCTTGAATTGGCGCGGCCTTCCCCTCCTTGAACTGACGGGAGGAGTGTCTTGTCATCACCCCAGAGCTCTATTTTCCCGCACCTGATCAATCGACAGAAGGGGCAAACACTCAACGTCTACCTTTTGGCCAATGGAGGACGTCTGCCTAAAGGGGATGAATCCCC